>SEMN01000301.1:0-631543 GCA_005408345.1 Macquaria australasica | reverse complement strand
TCCCTGCAGTCAACCTGTTGTTTAAGACTTTCAATCTCAGTTTCCTTTTCTTTTAGTTTTCTCTCCGTGTCGTTTAAAAGCTGTAGTTTCATCTCCTCCATCTCTCGTTCTCTGTCTTGCAGTTGTTGCTCTGCCTCTCTCTTTTGATTTAGAATGATTTCGCCTTTCTCTTCTTCTTTTCTTTGCAGGAGTTCCTCAATATCCTTTATATGCTGATTCAGTTTTTCTATTATTCTTTCCATTTCTTCTAGTTTTTGCCCCACCTGTCTCTTGTGATTTAAATCATCTCTTTTTCTTTCCTCTTCTGTCTGCCGAAGTTGCTCAAGTTCTTTTAAATGTTCTTTTATAACTTCTATTTCTCTTTCTCTTTCCTCAAGTCTTTTCTCCATGTCTTTCTTGTAATTCAAAAGATCATTTTCTTTCTCCTCCTTTTGTTGCAGCTTTTCCATCACGCCTTTCACATTGAATTCCATCTCTTCAATTTCTTTTTCTTTTTCTTTCAGTTGTTGCTCCATTTCTTTATTGTCCTTTAAATGATCTATTTCTTTCTCCTCCCATTTTTGCAGCTTTTCCTTCATTTCTTTGACATTCAGTTTTATCTCCTCTATCTCTTTTTGTTTTTCCTCCAGTCTTTGCTCCATCTCTTTCTTGAGATTTTTAGCAAGGATTTCCTTTTCCTTGTCGCTTTCTTGCATTTTTTCTTTGATTTCGTTGATGTGTTGATGCTTTAACTCCTCTATTAGTCTGTCTCTCTCTTGCATTTTTTGCAAAATGTATTTTTCATGATTTTCATTCATCAGTTCCTTCTCTTTTTCATTGACAAGCACCTTTTCTTTTACTTGGGCGGCATACTGTTGCTCCCACTCTCTTATCTCTCTTTGTCTTTCCTGCAATTGTTTCTCAGTTTCTTCTGCAAAGTGTTGTTTCAGCTCTTTTATCTCTCTTTGTCTTTCTTGCTCTATGTCTCTTATTTTATCACTGTACTGTTGTTGGACCCTTTCCACATATTCCTCCTTTTCTTTCACTTTTCTGTCTATTTCCTCCTGATGTTCAGCCTCCTTTGCCTCCATTAGTTTTTCCATTTCATTCATTTTTCTTGCCATTTCTTCCCAATGCTGCAGTTTTAACACATCTACCTCTTTTTCATTCTCTTGCTTAATTTGTGCCGTGTCTTTTTTGTGATTTAGATGAATAATTTCCTTCTCTTTTTCATTTTCTTGCATTTTTCCTTCTATTTGCATGAGATACCTTTGTTCTAACTCTGCTATCTCTCTCTTTTTTGCTTGCATGTGTTCCTCTGTTTCTTTTGCAAACTGCTCTTTCAGCTCTGCAATCTCTCTTTTTTTGTCTTGCTGTATGTCCCGTATCTCATTATCATGCTGTTGTTTGACCCTTTCTATAGCTTCTGCATTGTCTTTCAACTTCTGATCAATTTCTTCTTGGTGCTGAACTTTCAGTGTGTCCATCATTTTTTCTATTTCACAGATTTTTCTGGCCATCTCGTCCTGATGCTGCAGTTTTATGGCACGTATCTCTGCCTCTTTCTCGCACATGTTTCTCTCTATCTCTTTCTTATGTTGTGATTTCATTTCTTCAACTTTCTTCTCCGTTTGTTTTTCATTTTGTTTGATGTTATCGAGAGTTATCTGCTTTTCCTCTGAGGCTTTAATTCTCAGTTCTTCCTGTTCTTTGTCTTTTTCAAGCAGTTTTATTTCCATCTCTTTCTTTAGTTTTTCTTCCCTCTCTGCCATCTCCCTGTTTTTTTCTTGTGCTTTTCTCTCGAGAACATTGTCATAGTGTCTTTTAGTCTCGTCCATTTCTGCTTTTAAAGAATCAACTTTTTCCATCCACTCTGCTGTCTCTTTCTTTTGCAGATCTATGTTTTCTTCCAGTTTCTTCACCTCACTCATCCACTCTTGTTTCTTCACTTTAATGGCATCCTCCCTCTGTTTTCTCTCATGTTCATTTTCTACACTGGTGCACTCAAGGTCGAGCAGCTTCAGTTGCTGCTCGTCAACTCTTTCTTTTAGCTCCTCAATCTCTCTCTCTTTTAGCTCCAGGTTGAGCATTGCGTAGTCCCTTTCTCTTCTATTCTGGTTTAGTGCTACACGGATCCTCTCTTTTTCTACGCTCAGATCCTGAATTTCTCTCTCTTTATCCTCTGTCAGCCATCGCATCCTCTCCTCTAGCTCCCCAATATCATTCTTCCTTTCGCCAATCCTCCTGTCCTCATCCTCCTCTTCTTCCCTTTGAACGTCGGCCTTTCCGGGTGATTTCACCTTTTTCTTCCTGTCAAAAAACCTCCTGATGCTTTTCATCTCCCTCTCTCTCATATTTTTCAGCTCTGCCTCCTGACGAAGCATTTTATCTCCCATCTCCTTCAGGCGCTGGTTGAACTTCTCGTTCTTTTGCCGGCTCAGATCCCTGACATCCTGAACCAGGCCGGAGAAAGCCTCACACCTGTTCATTGTGGCCATCTTTTCCACCTTCTGCAGGAGCTCTGTCACTTTACTGGAGCCTCCATTTCCTCTTCCTCCTCCATCTATGCTGCTAATGACATGGTACCTGCCCCTACACTTCTCCAGCAGCGACTGGAGGTCCCTGCCTCCACCCTGGATGTGCTGCTCAATATCCACCCCCTGTCGAAGCTGATCCCCATGGGTGAACAACAATATTGTGTGTCTCCATACACCCTCGCCCAGAAGCTCCAGATGTTCCCTCACATGTCCCGCCCTCACCAGTGTATCCACCCTCAGAGTCAGCAGGAGCGCGTGGGGCCCTGGAGGACACAAGGCCACGCTACTGACAATCTCCCTCTTCACCCTCTCAGGTGTGGCACCCGCTACACCTCCCTCCCAGCCTGGAGTGTCCACCACCGTCAAAAGCCGCATGGCCACCTCTGCTTGCTGACGGATGCACTCCTCTGTTGCCTCCCCAGCCTTGAAGAAGCCCATTTTGCCCAGGATGGTGTTCCCGGCAGAACTCTTCCCTGTTTCACGCTCACCCAGGAGAACCAGCCTGACCTCGGGTAAACGTCGGGGAGCCTTGGAGAACGACTGGTGGGCGTCTAGCTCGGAACCCTGAAGACCATCGCCTGGGAGGGAGAAAGGTAAACATATTTTGTGATCAGTGTGTGCTAAGTTTGGTGTTAATTCTCCAAGAGTGCAACAGTAAAAAATCAAAACAAGCTGACATATAAAAAGTCACTACCTACAGATCCAGCAGACACAGAGCAACGCTAGCATTAATTTGGAGTTGTGTTTCTGGCCACCTGATGAATTTAAGTCCTATATTCACTCTCCTTTTAGCTCTGTTTTTGGTCTCCTCCAACTCCTGAAGGAAATATATGGATCTATAGCTGCTAAATGCTCCACTTGTTCACCAGCTAGTCGCTAACTTTGTCTGTCTGCTGTTTGGTTAGTGTACAGTTGGTTTGTCAGAGTTTTTTGGCTGAGAACAGCCGCCTGTTGCTTTAGGAAATTACACTGAGAGCAGTGAGAGTGAACCAAAACAGTAAAGTTGCTGATTGGAAAACCAAAACAATGAGTTAAAAGACCTTAAAACGCCTTATTCTTTGTGTGTTTGACAGTTGTCTTTGTGAGTATGGGCCACACCTTTCACATTACACTTAGTCATATGATCCACTGTTAATACAAAAATATTGATTAGTGCAGCTTTTAGCTGTTTTACAAATTGAACAGAATGAAGGACTCACTCATTAGAGCAGCTTTGATGGTCCCTCTCTGCATCTGCGCCTCCATCTCCCTCTGTTTCTTCCTCCTCTCCCTCGCTCTCCTCTTCCCGTCTGCTTCCAGGCCCAACAGAACCGTACTGTCCATCTCTAAATGACTGCTGCCATCCTTCTTCCCCTCCACCATCTCCTCCACCTTCCTTATCAGCTCTTTCACCTGCGTCCCATCTCCTTTGCTCCGGTTATCCACGACATGGTACCTGTTCCCGCACTTCTGGAGGAGTCTCTGGAGCACTGGGCCACTCGTCAGGATTCGTTGCTCCATGGACACCAGGCCTAGTTCATCTCCCCTGGTGAACAGCAGCATGGTATGATCCCAAACTCCTTTTCCCAGCGGCCCCAGGTGCTCCTCTATCTCACTGATGTAGTCCTCTGTTACTGAAGCGCAGGATCGCACAACCAGGAGCACGGCGTGGGGTCCAGAAGGACAAAGCGACACACTCCGTAAAGTTTCTCTCCTCACCCAGTTGGGGGTGCTGTTGAGCGGGTAGTACCACTCCCACCCTGGAGTGTCCACCACCGTGACTTTTCTCCCGGCCACATCAGCTCGCCTTTTCACACACTCCTCCGTGGGCTTCCCGCTCTCGAACCCTCCTACTCCACCCAGGATGGTGTTGCCTGCTGCGCTCTTCCCTGCTCCCTTCCTGCCCAGGAGGACCACCCTAAGTTCTGGGAGAGCAGGAGTGATGCTGTGGGAGGCAGGAGGGTGTTGTGAGTCCATGGCAGCCTGCAGACTCTCATCTGTAAAGACAGGGAGAAGTACTTCCTCAGTGCACCGTACCGGATAAGCTGAATGACACAAAACAGAGAGGTGTGAAAGCAATCAGTCATCTAGTCTTTTGCATTATACTTAAAACTACACTTGAAACCTTTTTCATTGTTTTACCTCAAGACCATAATTAGATTGTTTACTTGCAAATTAATCTAATCTAATTATCATGAAATACCTATACATTAAACTGCATTTGCTATCAAAATTTACATAATTGTATTATTCACTTCACTCTCACACTGAGGTGCCTTTATACAAGCTTATGTTAAAGTTATAATACCTGAGTAAACAAAGAATGTAAGCGCTCTACAATTGACTCACCACCGTTCGCGACGATGACTGGACTACAATTCTCATCTGTGCTGTCCATCATCTCTCCGTCCACTGTCTTCCTCTTGTCCTTCCTCATCCTCTTTTCGGTTCCTGTGTGTCTGTTACAGGAAGTATTTCTTCAGCGTCATTGTGAAAGAGAACAGAAACACCCTGGTAGCTAATTGATCCAAAATGAAGCTTTGCGCTGCACAAACTGAACACAGACAGCGGAAAACTTGTCGCGTCACGTGACTGACCTGCGGTTTTCTAACGTGCTCTCATTCAAGATGACAGGAAGTGAAGGCTGATGGCTGGGTGAGCTTTTGTGACACATTAACATGTGCATTGTAAAACACACTCACATTAATGCACATATGCATGCTGCAGCTGCAAGGATTCGTTCCTGTATGCACATTTGTACATACAGAACATGTATACGCGTGCTGAGACACACAAGCAGGCTTCATGATGAGAGCTGCAGAGCTCATGGCTGTCAGACCCTGTGGTAAGTGTGTGTGTGTGTGTGTGTGTGAATATATGGCACTTCTGTTTCCTTCACCCACAAGCAAATCGGAGGTAACGAGTTCCTGCCTCAAATTATGTTGTCAAAGTACTTTAAAGAACAAGTTGACAACAGTGAGAAAACAGCAGACAGAAGTTAGTTTTGTACAAACTGCAAATTATGAAATAGTGCAGTAATCTACATGTTTTTTAGAGTTTCAACATGCAGAACTCACATAGTATACAAACTGAAAGTAACAGCAAAAAATGAGAAGGAGCATCTTTCATCAAGTTTATTAGAAATTTATCAAATATTCTATTTTTTATGTATCCGGTAAGACATTTAGAGGCAGTATATAATACTGCAAACATTTAATAAATGGTAGCAGATATAAGAATTTTGTAATGTATATATAACTCCTCCTGTGGGAACTCATAAGTGGAGGCTGCTGCATAAACAGACAATGAATGACAATATAATAAAAAAAACAGTTGTAATAATATAAAATATGTCTTCATAGGAGAAATTATTACTGTTGATAATGTCCTTATAGCTGCATACAACTACTTTATATTGTGTTATAACCCATTGTAGCTTATGCTATATACAGTAGGAGAGTTAAAGTGCGACCCATCACCTTTGGTTTCCTGTTCTGCATCTCCCTCAGAGTTTGTGTTTTTATGCAAACATTAAATATTTTTATCCCCTCTAATTATAAGGGAGTAAAACCTAAATCAACAGAGGTGCAGCTAACGACTGATGAATTTCTCAGCTGCATTTCATCGTGATCCTAAATGGTGATACATTTAATTTTCTAACAGTCGTTGCATTGTGTGAAGAGCCAGTGTCCTTTCATCACGCCTGCCTGCTGTCACTGCAGTTTGGCTGTGTGGCCTCCCTGGCTGCATACATGGTACAACATGTCCAGTCCTATGAAAACATACACACACACACACACATTAGATCATGTCCTTTATGATTCACCCTTTCCTTTCGTACCAGTCAGGGTTAATAAAAACAAACCCTGTTTATGGAAAGGACTGAATCAGCCGTGTTGATATGGCGCCATTAACCCGAGCAGAGTTGTTTTGAGGTCTGTTAAGTGTTCGGTGAACATTACCATGATGGATGCCTTTTTTACATGTGTGCTGCTTTTCGTAAATGTCAAATGAATTACTTTTTATTGGACTCCCTGCAGCAGCTGCACTTCCCTCCAAATATGAGGCTGCCTGCCATCTAAAAGACTCCATATCATGAATAAAAAAACAGGCCAAAAGAAATTCCTCCATCAGCGCTGAAGCTCACAGTTGTTCTTTTTAGTGTAACATATAAATTTGAATTGGCATTTGCTGATTAGTTTGCCCCTGAAATTAACTGGTCAATCAAGAAGATAATTGCTAGTGGTGGGAATGGCAAACACAGAATCATACAGTACATACAGTGTTTCCTCTGTAATTTTATTCTGCAGTGGAGCTGGTGGGTATTTTTAGCTTTGCTTCCACATCTGCCGCTGACTTGGAATCAGTTTTAAATTAAAGGTTGTACATCCAATAACATTTTGTTTTCAACCATTTTGAAACATTAGAAGCTTGCATCTTCCTGCTTTAGATGGAAATTAAACTGTTTTTTATGTTCATGTTTTGGGTAGTACTGATGGAAAGTCTTTCTCATGGTAGCAGCAGATGATTATAAGGACATCTTGTGCATAAGCAATGCTGTGGCTCCGCTGGCTCTTCATCTTTATTGTGTTTGGACTCATTTCTTGCTCTTTATTACCCTTCAACACAGTGCCAATACAGAAATGATCACTGTGTACATGCTAGAGTGAATGCAGGAAGTGGTTTTAATAGTAAAGCAGTCGTATCAGAGGAAGTGGTAGTAGTAATAATAGAAACAGTGAAGTAGTAGCAGGAATAGTGAGAGGTATATTGGGGTAATATTAAATAGTGTCACTGGTAGTGCAACAGCAGCATTATATGTAGTAATAGTAGCAGTAGTAATAGAAGTATTAACAGTAAAAGTGATATAAGTATTGGCAAAAAGCAAAAGGAAGCACCTATACCTGCAGCCAGATCTGAGCCGACTGCGGCTCGCTGTTGGCACATCCGGCTGTGTTCTGGCACCAACATGCCCAAAATCTATTCCTTTTGCTAGATTAGGTAGAGGCACCTTGTAGCGCGTTTGACCACTAGTTGTGCTATTTAGTAATGTTTTCACGAGTGGGTCCCTGTTTTTGTTTTTTTACACTGTTTCCATGATCGACAGAAAAGGACTGCTAGCAAGCAAACATGGATGTAAACAAAAAAGATTTCAAATTCTTCCAAAAATTGGCTTTGCAAGTGTTGTATGAAGAAGGATCTGTATTCAGCACTTTTATTAGGCCTCAATACGTAAATCTGAAAAAACAAAAGTTAAAATATTGCAAAAATGTACGCTTGGCTGAACAAGTTGGTGAGTCGATAAAAACAAAATGCCACAAACTGCAATGGAAACAGACTTAGCGAATAAATCATAAATCTACTGGAGAACTGAGGAAATGTGTTTCAAATTTGCACTAAATTTGGATGTAAACTTGGCTAATGATGCACACAAGGCGTTTTGTGAGAAACAGTGAATAAAATCATAAATGTGTTTGTTTAACTTGGGACAATTTGAGTTGCGAATCAGCTCCAGTTTGCCAGCTTTAGGCCAGTCTCCTGGATCCAACCAGTGCACTTGGGTCTATTCCAGCCCTTATTAGTGGAACTCCAATTGTAAATAGCCTACCAGGAATTATCAACAGAACTGAGACACTGGGGCTTCAATAAAGAGGCCACAACAGTCGGTGTGGCTTAACTTCCATAACTGGTTCTTGATTTAGAACAGAGACTAAAACCCAAAAAGAGAGGAAGAGGAGAGGACATACCACGCCTGGGAAGCCACTAATGGGAGTCTCCTACCTGTGTAAAGATAACATGAACCAAAACCAACACCTCAAGTAAAAGCATCACACTAGTAAACATGACCACCACAGACCACACCACCATCAAAGTGAGTGGATTCCCAGCAAGCCGACCACACCTGTGAGCGGAGGCCACCACGACCTGCACGACGACAAACGAGAGAGACGGAATTAAAACCAAATTCTAATCAACCCTGAAATAAGCTAAAACAAACAATGGCAAAATCAACATCAGTCAGAGCTTTTTCCTGTGAACAAACAACTTGGGTGCAAGATAAACACGAGTTATTGGCAACACCAAATTAATACATTACGTAACTTGTACCAGGTGACTTTCTTCAGCTTCTCAACCTTCAATAAAAGTCATGGCAGACCCCTCTTGCAATAACAATTAACATGCTAACATACAGATGTTTAGCAGGTGTAACGTTTACCATGTTCACCAGCTTAGTTTAGCGTGTTAGCATGCTAACATTTGCAAATTCGCACAAAACGTTCAGCCGAGGCTGATGGGAATGTTGTTAGTTTTGCAGGTATTTGGACGCAAACCCATGAACTGGACCAGTTCCATTTTATTGACCTGATGATGGTGCCAGATTAAAGGTCAAGGGATGATCTTAGTTATTGTGATTCATCCTCTGGGGACTATGAATGTCTGTACAACATTTAATCGAACGAGATATTTCAGTTTGGACCCAAGTGGTGCATCGCTAGCAAGGCTAATAAAAATACATCAGAAAATTAGAGGAGGAAAAAGTCAAAAGTGAAACAAAATAAAGATGTGTCTCCTTTTAACCACCAAGATGAGGAGAGTTCTCTTCGTCACACTAAACCTGCATGTACTGTATATCAGAGTGTGAGAGTGAGAATCTCAATCGGTCAGTGACTTTATCTCTCTGAGCTCCGTCAAGCTGTGGGTTGTACAGAGATGGTAGATTCCACATCCTGCTCCCAAGTTGGACTGACCAGTTACACAACAATACACACACACTACACACCACACACACACACATGGATAGCTCTTCCTCTCCCCTAGAGGGTATATAAGCAGAAGCAGAAGTCTCCCAAGACGGAGCAGCAGCAGCAGCAGCAGCAGCATCAGACCGACTCCAACCAACAACATCTCCTCTCCAACTTCTTCTGAGGTGCGTCCACTCTGCATTCAAATTTACTTCACAGATACGAAAGGTTGCGTTTTGTAAGTAAGAGCTCTGCTTTGGTGCAACACTTTTATCGCACCAACATTCATCCAGCAGCTTGGTAACATTATTTTGTTTATCCCTTCCAGATGTGAAGATGCTAATGAATTCGATGATAACATCTGAGAGTCATTTGAAACATTCTGCAGTTGTTGTGTAATCTTTTAAGCTCTTTTGGTGAAACAAACAGGCTCTGAATAACTCAAACAAAGCCTATTGTACGTACATCACTATACGTCATGTACATTTTAGGATTTTAATTTGATTATTGCATTATTGATGCATTTTTCTCTTATCCATGAATCTCATCCTCACTCATCCTAATGACCCAGGGGTCACTACCTGAGTATAGTAACAGTAACAGTGGATTTAAAAATCCAGGGGTTATTACATGAAATATTATAGTTACTGTAGTAGTAACAGGTGTCTACATTTTTAAATGTAAAAACTCCTCATCTTCAAATGATCCTGGAGTAGATGTGGAACAGATGCTGCTTTATAAAGGTTTTCCACACTGTTTTGCAGTTTCAAAGGGAAATGTTGTACTGTGTATTGTATCACTCCACTTTATCTACAGCTACAGTTACTAGCAAAATATGACCTCACAGTAGCTGAATCTTGGACTTGCACGTAACTCTGTAATCAGCAATTTGCACATTATTAAACTTAGGATTTAGGATTTCTAGGAGTTATTATGTGCTGTCACAGTGGTGGAAGAACTACTTAGATCCTTTACTTAAGTAATAGCACCAAAACAACAATGTAAAAATACTTACAAGTAAAAATACTGTACTAAAAGTACAGAAGTATTAACATCAAAATGTACTTAAAGTATCAAAAGTAAAAGCACTTGCGCTGCAGAAAAATTCAGTAAATTGTTGATACTGATGCATCAATTTCTAAGTAACTGATTTTAACTACTTTATATGCAGTTAGGACGTTTAGTCCTGTGGTTCCCAACCTAGGGGTCGGAGCCCCTCCAAAGGGTCACAGGATAAATCTGAGGGGTCGTGAGATGATTAATGAGGGCAGGAAAGAAGAAAAAACAAACAAATTTGTATTCATATTTTGGATTTTTCTCTATAATCTTTGCTTTTTTGGTGAAATATTGAATACTTTTACCTTGTTGGGTCTCAAACTGTTACTTAAATGCAATCATCCAATACATTTAAAGGGGAAATGTCTTCTTTTTTATAAGGAGTCTCAAGCCAGAAAGGATGGAAACCAGTGGTTTAATCTTTCATTTAATTACATTTTAGTATAAGCTTATCATACGGTTTTTTTAAATCTTAATCTGAAAAGTAACTATAGCTGTCAAATAAATGTAATGGAGTAAAAACTAGAATATTTCCCTGTGAAATGTAATGGAGTAGAAGTATAAAGTAGAATAAAATAGAAATACTCACCTCAGAATTGTACTTCAGTACAGAACTTGAGTGAATTGTTCTTAGTTACTTTCCACCACTGTGCTGCCGTCTGTCTGTCTGCCAGCCTGCAGAAGGTAAGCATGTCTATCTGTGCCACCAGTGAAAACAGAGCCTTCACTGTGTTCAACGATGACTCACGTCGTCCCAAACTCCTCTCCTCGTCCAGCACACACCCAGATTATGCAACGCTGTTCTCGGGCAGGTGTTTATACCACAAACCTGACACACTGTACACCCTGCTAGCATCTTATGTAAACAGCTGTTGTGTATTTAATGGTTAAATCAGCCTTACCACATACTTACATAATCATCGTGGCAGCAACGTCACGCCTCTCTGACCTGCAGTGGCAGCCTGCTCGAGGTTTTGGAATCAGGTTTTAGGTAGACCCCATGTGGGCTGAAGGGTTGATGTAATGTGTCATGTTTTCATGAGTCGTTCTGAGTACACTGAGGGTCTTTGTCTACATCAGTTTGATGTGTTCACACCCAGGGCTAAGTTTGAACCTGCTAGTGGTCAGTTGTGTTTATTTATTTTTTTGGTTTATCACCTGTAAGAGTATTTTTAATTACTTTGGTTAACCATGATGAAAACGACTCGTTTGGGCGACTTTAACAAAGTCTTATTCTTCTGCTAGGACAGCTCCCATTACTACAACTACAACTAGTACTACTACTGCTATTTGCAAAGTAGAAGTACTATTACTACGTCACCACCACCTCCACTACTGTATTTTTTGGCATTATTACATTATGACCTCTAGGGCTGCACCTAACAATTATTGTTATTTTTGATAATTCATCTGTTTTTTCAGTAATGTATTTCCTTTTATCACTTGTAGTACTTTTAATTATACTTTCTCATCTGCTAGTACTACTATCAGTACTCCTATATTAACTCCTATATTAATTATTTTATTTAAAAAATACCATTATTAAGTCTTCACTTTGTTGGTCCCCGTTTCATTGCATGCAAAATTGGGTAATACATGAAAAAGTTATAGTCTCAGTGGATGTTTTGTATGTTTATATAAAAACTTCTTAAGTAAATTTAATGTTATTTCTTCATAATATTCATAATGACATGATCTCACGCAAAAGAAGAATAAAAGGGTAAGACTCAATGTGGTTTCCCTCCATGACCGGGAATGATTTCATTATTATTTTGTCACTTCTAACTGCAGTAAATTTGTTTTTTAATAGACTTGATTAATGGTCAGTGTTTAAACTTATGTTTCTCTCTCTGTGTGCCACAAAAACACACAATATTTGTGAAGTTAAAATAAATCACCAAACAGTAAAGTGTCTTTCTTTACCAGCATCTTAACAGGAAGGGGAGTGACTGTAAACTCCACCCTCCACCCACAAACACGCATGGAAACCACTTCCATGTGTGTGCTGCATTCACAAGCTTTAATATTTTCATGAGCGTTGCTTTAACGGCTATTCCAATTTGAAAATCTGTCCCTCTCGAATAAAAGGGACAAGGACACCCTCTCTCTGTCACACACACACACACACACACACACACACACAACTCTGACATGTTTCCAGTTTTTCCACAGATGTAAAGCAGATGGGTTTGAAAACAGCTCACCCACCATGCAGGAATGAACGGAGCATGACTGGGAATCCAGCCTTAAGAAACTGTGCAGATGAACAACTTTAACAGACACATTTTATAGATGAAGTTTATATATGATGCTGCCACCTCTACTAAAAATGCCCCAGTTGAATTCACTTTGGACTTTACTGGACAAAATATCTGAGATATTTCAAATATATTTAAGCTAATGCAGGAATAAAGTAGCAAAAACTGAAATCTTAACAAAAAAAACAAAAAGAGTAAAAAATAAGTGTTTTCCATCCACTCCCCTCTTCCAGTCCTGTGACGGATCGTCCACCCTGAAATATCACCACCATGTCTGATCAAGGCACCACCGCGACTCCCTCTGCTGCCCCCCCTACTCCCACCGGACCCCCTCCCAAGGTGACGAACCGTGGCCGCACTGCAGTCCCCATCGCCAGCTCCAACTCTGACACAACGGACATACCTGAGTTTGAGCCCTTTGTTGCACCGGGCCCGAGAGGATTTCCACCTCTGACTGGTGAGGCAGCACACAGTGAAACATCATGAAGGAATTTAGTGGAATCAACTAATCTTAACATTTTTTTAAATTAATTAATTAATTAATTAGTTAATTCAACTTAATATTTCTAGTTTTGTATTTTCAGACCAGTTCAGAACTTATAAACATGAGTTCCTCTGACTTGAAGTCTTTTGACTTGTGCTGCTGCGAGTTCACTCAACTCATTAAATTAAGTTTTAAAGAAACATGATCAGCATATTAGCAGACTTCCCAGCATGCATTGCTTGAGACCTTTATTTTTTGTAGTTTGAAGAAAACATAGTTGATGGAAACTTTCTGTGTCTCTTCAATATGCGTTAAGATAAGTCATGGTTGTTTCTTCTCATAGTAATGCAAACAAAATGAATCAGGAGGAAGGTTATTGAATTCAGTCCCCACCTCCTTACACTCCTTACACTAACAAAATCATTGAAAGCAGCTTTGTATATTGTCTTTGTATAACTCTGGTACAAAGCGTCTCCAACAGAAGCAGCTGCAAGTTTTTCATGTCAAAAGAAGAAATGACTCTTTAAACTAAATCTCACTGTGACATTTGTCAGCACGACTAAACAGTTTAGTTGGTTCAACTTAATACCTTAAGTTTATTGAACTTTTTATCTAAAGTTAAGTGAACGTAACTCATTTTGTTTTACATTTCCAAAACTCATGAGAGGACTTTGAAGTAATTATTCAACTTAAGTACAGTTAACTCATGTTTTTAAGGCAGCAGATGTTGCATTTTTAAGTTGAACCAGTTTGCAATTGATCAACCCTTAGAAAAAGCTCATATATGAAGACACATGCAATCAAATCTCCATGTGGAAAAGTAATTTTTATATAAGAAGCGTAAATGTAGAAGCCTGTTAAAGCAGCTGAACAGTAGGTCAAGTCTTCTCCTCTTAACAATAAGCTCTTATTTATAAAGAATGGGGGGGGGGGGGGCATTTTGTTTCTCAAAAAAGCAGAACTGAAGGGCAGAAGACAGATGTCACAGTGCTTTAAGAAGATAAAGTATTTTTCCTCCGACAGTGACACAGTTTCCAGTAGGTTTTTGCACATGACTGACACATGAATGACGTCCAAACAGGATAAATTCTGCTCGCTTTCTGCAGCTTGTCGCTCCACTCCTCCCTGTATTACTGTCAAAGAGCTGCATAGTGAGAGATATGTGACAGGAATAGAATATAGAGTATGGAGAATAGAGTAGAGCATCAAGATGACAGCAAACACCCACAAATGAGCGGTTGTAGGGGTTACTTACTGTACATACACATCCCTGAGATTTTAGTTGACACATTTAGAGAGAATGGTCTCCACTGAGCCACTGACTTTTCCAACTAAATTTCCATTTGTTTTTCCCTTAATTTTTGTTTGCAAACACATGATAGGTCGAGCAGTCAATCTACTGCTTGGCTAGAAAACAATGATTTGTTAAAGAGGCAGTGGTGTGCACAGACTCTAGAGGGGCAGGGGCAAATATCCACAGGGTTAGGGTATGTTTTTGCATCTACTCTGCTTATTTTCTGGGCTGTCAACATTAGAAGACCTGATTAACTGTAAACCCTCCTTATGCAGCAGGAAACATAACTTTTAAGTGTATGGGCACACAAAATCTGAGTGAGATTTGGGGTATTTTAAAAAAAAAATCAAAAACAAGTACTGTAGCCTTATGTGTGCACAATTACAGAAGTCAGATCACCACCAAAATCTTGTCATTCGTTCTGTGGCCCCGTTGCTGCCGGACCATCAAATCTCATGGAAATCCATCCACAGGTTTTTGAGACATCCTGCTCTCTCTCTGCCTCTGGCTCTCTTCCTTTTTTTCTCTGTCCGTTCAGAGTATCTTGACATCTACGACGTGGACATGATAAGTAGGCCAGATGAGATCAACAAGAAGCAACACCACACCATGTTGTTCAACTCGAACTATCTCGTGGTCCGTCGAGGACAAGAGTTCCAGGTCAAGATCAACTTTAATCGTCCCTACAAGCCTGCTGAAGACAAGTTCGCTGTGGAGTTTACCATCGGTGAGCCGAGCATACTGTAGTCTTAATGGTCTTAAAAGTGATATTTTCCATCCTGCAGTTGTTATAAACTTTCTTAATTCTGGTTGTCAGTCCAGTTCACATTAACTCAATCACTCTTCTTCTAGTTTATGCCGAGAGTTTACAAAAAATCAGCCAGATTTTTTTTTGTTTTGCATAATTATGTCTTAATTAGCTCATAAGTGTAACTTTTCACCTAATAATAATGAGAAACCTTCCCTTCTCATTATCATATTTAACAGTTTAGGGTTACTTTCTTACAACTTATTTGCTATTTCATTGAGTGTGGCATGGTTATCACTTCCATCCATCCATGGTGCTACACATAGCCAAGTTTTCTCATTTGCATAAATCTGCCAATACTCCCTGTTCACCCAGGCTCCAGCCCTCAGTACAGCAAGGGCACCTATATTCCTGTCTTCCCCACCAAGGAGCGTCAGAGCTCCTGGAAAGGCCGCATCACAAACACCTCCGACAGCTCGGTCACCATGGGCATCACTCCTGCGGCCAACTGCGTTGTGGGGAAGTACCACTTGTACGTCGCTGTGGTGACGCCCTTCGGCATCCGCAGGACCACAAGGGACAACAGCAGAGACCTCTACATCCTCTTCAATCCCTGGGTGGCAGGTCGGTTTAGGCTCCTTGACCACAACTTTATTTTGCCATTTTATTGAACCACCGATGTTTTGGCTTTTGTCTCATGTTCATGTCCATAAACATCCATGCGACTTGTTGTCTTTCCTCAGATGATGCCGTGTTTCTGGATGATGAGACACAGAGGCAGGAGTGTGTGATGACTGAGATGGGGATCATCTACCACGGCGCATACGACGACATCGCTGAGAGAAACTGGAACTATGGACAGGTAGTAGAAAAACCAACTGAGGACTTCAGGACTGATTTTCCAAAGTATTCTTTTGACTTCAGGTTTTTTTTAAATCTAGTTTAACTATGGAGTCCTGGATGCCTGTCTGTACATCATGGACAGGTCTGAGATGCCCATCACCAACAGAGGAGACCCCATTAAGGTGACCAGACAGGCTTCTGCTATGGTGAGATAATATTTATTTTACTTTTAGGGTTCTACTGAATTTCATTAACGCTTGTGATAGCTGTACCTCATGATACTTTGTTGCATCGGAGCAATAAATGTCTAAAATCTGCTTTTTGTTGTACTCAGCTGAACTCTCATGATGATGAAGGCGTGCTGGTGGGGAACTGGAGCGGCGACTACACCTATGGAGTGGCGCCCACTTCCTGGACTGGCAGCACAGATATCCTGCTCAGCTATGCCAGCAGCAAGATGCCCGTCTGCTACGCTCAGTGCTGGGTCTACGCCGCCGTCTTCAACACCTGTGAGACATTGACTGGATCTAAGTAGCAGATAAAAGATAGATTTTCATTTTTGTGGTTGGTTGAGAACCTTCTATTCTAGTCTATTCACTCTTTGATTTCTGTCCTTGCTTGTCTGTTTAGTCCTGCGCTGTCTGGGCATCCCATCGCGGATCGTCACCAACTACTTCTCCGCTCATGACAACGATGGAAACCTGAAGACTGACATCATCCTGGAGGAGAACGGCAGGATCGACCGCAATCGCACCAAAGACTCTATCTGGTATAACACATCTTCTATGTAGCTTACCAAAAAAAAGTTTTGGTTCTTGCCATGACATGAAATGACATGTTTGATATGAATATTCATGGTCCTCAGGGGACTCTTCCTAATGGGTTTTGTTACCAATGGCCCATTTCACTTTGGTTCATGACAAGGTATTTTTAAAACTAATGACAAGATTTTAATTAAATCTGTTGTGAGTATTCATGGCTCCCAGAGGATGAATCCTAATATTTTTGGTGACTCCCTGACCTTTTCTTTAGCGTCACCATCAAGCAAAAATTTCCACTTGTTTACGGGAAATATAAAAATCAGTAGTTTTCTATAAAGTGTATTTTTATGCCTCTCAGAGGACGAACCCTTTTGATTTTGAACACTCCAGGATACTGGATACTTTGCACATTTAATCCCAATACCAGTAAAACTATAAGGTTCAGATCCACTGTTCAGGCTGTAGTACTGTGGTTAAACAATTTTATGGCCTCTATTAGTAACACGTAAGTAAGTTTAGATGGTAAAAAAAAAACAGGACTTTTATTACACTAATTTCTCTAATGATATTTAAAATAAAGTTTGTCATTGTCAGGAACTATCACTGCTGGAATGAGTGCTACATGTCCAGACCAGACCTCCCAACTGGCTTTGGAGGCTGGCAGGTTGTGGATGCAACACCACAGGAGACCAGCGATGGTAAATTATAATAATATTAAATAACTGCTGATTGCTAATTTTTATTATAGCAGGTTGCTAATCCAGTTATTTACAAACAAATGTGAATAAAATAATGTTCTTGTTGGGTTTTAATGTATATTCTGAACATAATGCAATGCAATGAGTGGAGATGAGTCAGGATAAAAGTAAATACATTGCATTTAATCTCTTCCTTAATTATCCATAAAGGCATGTACAGATGTGGCCCTGCATCAGTCCAGGCCATCAAACATGGGCAGATATGCTTCCCATTTGATGCTGGCTTTGTGTTTGCTGAGGTGAGTCCTTAAACAACATTATTTCAGTGTGATTTTCTGTAAAAAGTTTCTTATTTTGTCTGTGATTGCTGACAAAGTGGCTGTACTCACTTGTTGCTCATTTCTCAAACAGGACAATCTCTTATTCACACAGTATTTAATTTTCTCTGTCGAGGCTCCTCTCCAAATCACATCAGTTCAGGTCAGATCTCTGTCAGTATCTCTGTCTTTCTCGCTACAGGTCAACAGCGATGTGGTGTTTTATTCCCGGAGTAAAGATGGCACCATGGAGACAGTCAAAGTGAACCGGACTCATGTAGGCCGCATGGTTTTGACCAAAGCTCCAGGAGATGTGACCCGCCTCGACATCACTGATCAATACAAGTTTCCTGAAGGTCAGTGACTACACCCAACACAAGGGGGCAGAACCACTGTCTCTGTGACTTCAAATACGCACTACTATGAATAGGTTTATCCTGGTCACAGTGTTGTAATGAAAACTGAAACACTTTGTCAGTAACACAGTATATGGCATCATGTTTACTGTGATGGATTATCTTGCTCAAACAGTCTCTAAGTCAGTGTTAAGTCAGTTTGCTTTCTCATACTGTGCAACAATGCCAGGTACCAAGTTAATTCGGGATGATAGTTGGCTGAGTGTTGGCTCAGCCGGCTGTGTTCTGGCACCAGAGGACCGGCCATGTGCCCCTCTGTGGCTGCCAGATTTGGCAAGGTTTTTGTGGTGTGGACTCAGGCCCTTTTTTGGTCTGGAAATCAGCTCTGGTTGTCATAATTCTGGCTTGGTTTGGAAAAGAGTTCGACTGGGAACAGGACCAGAATACTTGGGCCAATTCTGGTGCTTTGTTTACCACGAATTTGGCAACAAGGATTTAGACTGCTTAGCCCAAGCCATTTTGTTACTGATGGTCCTGATATCTCCAAATATGCTGACTGCAGATGACCAGGAAGGCAAATTATAGAAATGTACAAACACTACACTAATATATTTCAATCATCCAATCTAGGCAGTAAGGAGGAGCGGACCGTTCTGGAAAAAGCGGAGGAGTACGGATGTAAACAGGAAAAGTCCAACCCTCCTCTGGCTGACGTGGACCTGGTCCTGCCCACCCTGGAGGTCAGCGTGGGCGACGACTTCGACCTGAACCTGGAGTTCATAAACCGCAGCGACGAGCGCCGCGTCGTGGACGTCTACATCAGCGGGACCGTGGTGTATTACACCGGAGTCACCAGCTCCGAGTTCCTGTTCAGGAATCCCACAGTGACGATTGGCCCCAACAAAAGTGAGTAAGGCGTTTATTTATTCCTTTTTGTCATAATCAAATCAATCCCCAATGACCAACAAACTACTAGAATTTAACACATGAAAGCACTCAAAGTTCAGTCCTCTACCTCAGTAATCTTAGATTCTTTATATATAAATACATTAAAAGAAAGGAATAATCCAAAAAGGGCAACGCAGAGAGAGCAGTGTTGTATTTCTGTGTTCTCCAGGTGTGAAGGAGTTGGTGGTGGTCGAGTCAAAGAACTACATGAAGCACCTGGTGGAACAGGCCAACCTCCACTTTATTGCCACCGGGAAGGTCAAGGAGACCGGCCAGATCGTCACCGCCATGAAAGTCGTCACCCTGCGCATTCCCAAACTCACCATCTTGGTCTGAAATGATGTTCACTTTTATTCTATTCTGCACAAATCAGTGAATCTAATTTGTCCTGTATCAGCATTTTGGTACACATCCTGCTTTGTATACGATGCATAAACATATTTCTACAACTTTCTTTTTCCAATAAATTCAAGAACTTGACTTTAGGTCTATTAAAAAGCACTATTTTGTTTATGAAAATAACTTTTTGTAAGTGGATTTCTTTTTATGATGTGTGTTCTTTGTGCATACTTCAGGTGACTGAAGGGGGCAAAGTGAATGAAGAGATGATGGCGACTGTGGAGTTCACAAACCCCTTCACCTTCAGCCTGGAGCACGTCTACATTCGCATGGAAGGACCCGGGATCATGCTGCCCAAGCTGAAATATTACAGGTGAGCTTAGCACAGAAGAAACAGGTGTGTCGTGTGGGTGAAATCTTTGTCTTAGTGTTTCAGTTAGATTTTGGGCTGTCATGCAAAACAAAGAAAAAAGTTTCAGCAGATTAAAAACAAGTCTAGATTTCAGATCGACCACCACATTTTCCATCTGTACAGGATAGAAATTATTTATAAATTAAAGGTGGTATGAAGTTTTCACATAAAAGCACAGTTTTTCATTATATTACAGCACTCATTCATCTGTTTATATCTGTGCGTAGGTCGTGTAGCACAACATTCTCAAGATAGGCTGCAGAGATTTTTTACAAATTTGCATTTTAAAAGAAATCCACTGCCTGAATTGAAACTCCAAAGTGTGGCACGTCATTACTGTTCTGATACTCAAATAGCATACACCTCTGAAACAGTATTTTTAGTAGTTATGGGACTATTTTCTGTACAAAATGTAAGCATGCTGGGTGTTTTTTAATCCTAACTAACCAAACAAATGTCCCAAAGAAGAAAAGTTAGGTTCTTGGAAAAATCTTTATAATAGGGTACAAAAGGCATGCTTAACCAATAGATAACTAACATGACTCATGCTGTTTTAATGCATCAATTAAAACAGGATGTTCCAGCTAATATTTCTTAAAGCAGCTACAATCAACCTATTTATAATGACAATATATCAAAAGACAATGTGAAAACAATGTTACAATGTGCCATATCAACTTAAAAGGCGATGATATGTCAATGTTGTTCCTGCTGCCCCCCAAAAGGCCAAAAAAATCAGTTATTGCAGGTTTAAGCATGCGTTTTGTACCCTTATTATAAAGTGTTACCACTTCTTGATTCAATATCTTTGAAATGACACCAAAAATCAGCCCAGTCGTTCCGGTGTCTAACTCTAACCCTGCTGGTTTCAGTCTGATCACAGGAGGCTCCTCCCTGACCTGGACCGAGTTTTTCACCCCGCAGAGGGCCGGCAGAACCAGGGTGATCGCCACTCTGGACTGTCCTGCTCTCAGGCAGGTCGCCGGCCAGGCGTCTGTCACCATTCAGCCCTGAGGATCACTGCGGGATCACTGACGCCAGACATCATTCAACTTATTTACACTTCCGCCCAAGTATAGGCCTATAGCGTACTTACGTAACTGTAGGTTTATAACAGTAGCTTCAGCATTTATGATAACAATGGTGGTAGTTTTAATCATAAGCAAAGAGAGTACAGATCTCTGAGGTCTAAAAAAAATACATCAATTTGTTAATGCAAGTTTATTAACACAATTTTATACCAAATTAAAGATTTTGACAGTTAAATTGCGACTTTTTTAACTGATATTCTCTGTTTTTGACGTGAGAAAGTACATTTTTGGGAAAATCTATTAT
Organism: Macquaria australasica; assembly: GCA_005408345.1. Classification (NCBI taxonomy): domain Eukaryota; kingdom Metazoa; phylum Chordata; class Actinopteri; order Centrarchiformes; family Percichthyidae; genus Macquaria; species Macquaria australasica. The sequence continues at coordinate 610,456 of SEMN01000301.1, read as the reverse complement.
TAGTAGTAGAAGTACAGCATGAGTATGACTGTCTCCGCAATCACTCCCTCATTCAGTCATTCACTACTCCCTATATATAATAAGACACTCAATACTTACTCTACAGTGAGCAGTAAACTGAGATTTTAGACACTAATAAATCATCGTTATTTTGCATCATCACTGACAAGTGTCATGTCTCTCAGATTCTTAATTTTCGCATCCATAAAACGCGATGCACTGCATTGTGGGATTTTTTGCCATGGACACTGCTTTTTTGCTCCATTGTGGAACTTTTGAGAGCACTTTGTAATGCATACATTTCATACTCAGAGGGATTTTGGACACAGCCTATATTTATTTTAAAGCTTAAAAAATAATCAATTTTTGGCCAATAGGGGGCAGATTTATGCCAAAAACAAGCTGACTTTGCAAACATTGCTTTCTTACAAGTCCAACAGACAGACACAGAGCAACATTATCAACACACCAAAGTTGTTTTCTGGTCAACTCCTGAGAAAACAAATCTGAGTCATTATTTGTTCAATTGTCTTCAGTAGCTAGTTGCTAACTTTATCTGTCTGCAGTTTGGTGCCAGGTAGGTAGTTTACAGTGGATTTATCAGAGCTGGAGTTTCGTGAAAAAGGCTTCCTGCAGTTTCTAGAAACAGGGTTGATTAGGGCAGTGAGACTGAACAAAATAAAACCAAAACAATGAGCTAAAAAGCTCAACAGAACTGCAGAGATGAGTGATAATTTTCTCTGGATGTGAGATATGAGTGACCCATTTTATGCTGTTTCATTTAATATATAAAATATCGATGAATGCAGCTTTAACTTAACTTTCTAAACGTACTCTCATTATGCAGCTACAGCTATTAAACTTAAGTATTGATGTTTCTGCTTGATAACCTCTTTATATCAATGTATAAAATCTGTTTCTTCTCATTTTTTCTTTGTACAAGAACAAATGCAAATATCAGCCAAATAAAAGATTCCCTGTATGTGTGTGTTCATGTGAGTCTTAAAGTCTTAAATTTCATAGAGACACCATCAGTGATTTGACAAATTGTATTATTGCTCAGAGTCATAGTAAAGGCATGAAATTCCAAAACAAACTCAAAATTAAGACAGAAAATGAGTCATTAATTGTCTGAAAAGCCCAGAAACAGTACATCTTGTAATCTAAAATACAAGTGCAACAGAAACACATTCTGGACCCAGTTTTGACTTTCACTTAAACATTAGACACTGAAGATTTACATGTACATTTATGTTCAAATTTCACAAGTTTAATTTTGATTTTACTAACTCTACTGTTGCATACTGTATAACTTAAATAAATATACATGATACTATCAATGCTTATCTTTTACTTTATTCTTTATACCAAGGGTGGAAATAACAAATCATATTTACTCTTGTTACTGTAATAAAGTCGTTTTTGTTTTAAAAATCTGTCATTTTACTTGTATTTTTTATTTCAAGTACAGTGTAAAAACAAAAGTTGCAAAAGTCTGTGTCTGCAGGACAGCAGAAAAAAAAAGGTTGCATCTAGCTTAATAAATCACTGGTTTAATGCACCACCTGGCAAGCACACTAAAGTGACCCAAATCAAACACACCCTCGACGTTGCGTGACCAACAGGTGCACGCTGGGTCTGGCTAACATGCTAAATGCTAAAGTGCTCATGGTGGATCCTCCAGGTGACTTGCATGTGCACTGAGGCTGAGTGGACTGGACTGGACTATTACAATATGCTTTGTGGATGAACTAGCAGAGAAGTTGAACCTGGAGCAGATTGGGGAGGACTTCGCAGTGCTCAAGACTCACAGAATGAATGAGTACAACAAGGAGAACATCAACAACTTGGCAGTGCGTGTGTGTGTGTGTGTGTGTCCGCGCGACAGTTGTGCAAAAACTGTGCAGCCCTCTTTTTTTAATTTACTTTTGGTTTGGGCATGAGGGCATCTGTGATGTGCATACATTGACGTGTTAGTGCAGTTTATTTTGTAGACTAAATGTGCATCTACATTTTTACACAAGTAATTTTACTTGTACTTGAGTAATATTTATTTAAAGTAATAGTACTGTCGCCTAAGTAAAATATTCCAGTACTCTTTCCATCCCTGCTTAAAACTCTGCCTTTCTATGCTTATAAACTTGCACAACGGAAAAGAAAGTTTCCCCTCATAGTTACTTGAAGGTGATGAGGTAGTCTGGGTACGCTTGGTTATCATGGAACACAACATACATTTTGGGGTTGTCTGTTCTATCCACCACACTGTCGTAGAGGTCATGGGGCCGCTGGTTACTGTGAGGCGGAGGAACCCTCATGTTGCTTTGGCCCAGAGTGTAGATGCCAGTCAGGACTCGCGCCACAAACATTAACTGAGAACCATCAGCAGCTGGCTTGGAGTAGGTGGCGTTGGCTGAGTAGCTGGCGTCTACGGCAAAGTAGGTTCCATGACCGTACGCAGTTGCTGAGAAGAAGAGGAAATAGGGAATTAAGAAACCAATGTTGATTGTTGTTAGGAGACAGGGTGCAAACTGTGGTTACTGGTGTAAACGACAGACACGTTGTATTCTGCAGTTTCCAAAACTTTAAGAGATTGCCGGCAGGAAAATGTAAACACAAGTCATTTTAAGCCCTTGAACTAATAACCGATACTATCATTTTTCTGGTGAAGACAGTCTCTGAATTAAAGGGAAAGGAAAGAAGGGAGGAGAAAACATTAGGAAAAAGAGAAATACAGTAGAGAGTTGTAATCTACAAGTTTTGTCAGTATAGTTGCTTTCAATCAGTGCTCTAGCCAGGATTTTAGAAATACTGAGGTCATGAGTCCAGATCCCCCCCAATGCAGGTCACAACAGGTCCCTATTTTATCTGAAAATTCCTCCGCTGCACAGGAAGTGATGCTTTCTAAAACAAAGGCAACCGCAGTGATTTGTTCTGTATAAATAGAAAGATGTGGAGGTGACTGTTGCATTATTCTGGGCCAGGTCCTACACTGCTGAAGCAGTGATTACTTATTACTGTGAATTGGTCCAAAAGATCTTTACCGTTTTGCCCAGCGAAGCGCCTGTTGAACCCAGTTTTCATGATGGAGTCACAGTTGTCCTGGGTCGTCCCATGGTACAGAAGCTTTTCACCTGCTCCACCCTCCTGTCTGTTCTTATCAGAAATGTGCTTCTTCTGCACTTCATAGGCACGTCGGAGATGGACATTCTGCAAGCGCTCGATCTATCAAGAAAACAACAAAATCAAGGAAGTAGTGAGTTGCCTTGGAATTTCCCTTGGAAGGATGAAATATCTTAACTCTTTTCATCCTTCCAAGGGAAATTCCAAGGCAACTCTTAACTCTTTTGAAATGCACTGTGTTCGTTGTACGTTAAGAAACAGATATTATGCAGTTATACTATGTAGTGATATAAAATGTGAGGGATACCCTCTCATAAAAAGTTCCATTCATTTAGATGAAAGCTATTAAGCTATCACTGATCTAAACTGGAAGGTGCCTAAATGAAATTTTCTGTACTCTGTGTCTACAGACAATGAAATGTCTTTTCCAGTGAAAGCTGCCCACCTTTAGTACAGTCTTGGGGACAGTGCGTTTGAAGGCCTCCTTCACTGTCTGGTACTCTGCAGAGGAAGGCTGCAATGCAAACGCCTTCAAATCTTCACTGGCAGCCAGGTTGTCCCAGTACAGGGGCAGAGTGAAGTCTAAAAAAAGTTGGAGGACAAAATTAATAGAAAAATGTCAGATATTCAGAGTAAATGTGTTAAACGAAATGTGTAACGCTACAAAATGCTGTCATGCATATAGATGTTTCCCTTGTTGCAGGCAGAGAAGCAGACTTTTATTTGGTTGTTTTTGTTAGGATTTAATACAAAATTTATGTTATTTTGATTTTTATAAGTATAAATATTGCTATTGGCTCAAACTCCAGTATTAGTCTAGCTCTTTTTGAAATCTAGAACCATCTTCTCACCTGGCAGATTCACAAGCCGTTTCAGCTTCGCCGTGTGTCCACTTACTCGTCTTGAGGCCACCGACCTCTGTGGATCCACAATCCACTGGATGCCCTGTGCATCCACTATCCCTTCTGCTATATCATTTTTTTCCAAGCTGTGATTGGCTGTTTTGGGGAGTCTCTCCCAGTTGCAGTTAGATCCCAGGATGCACCAAGCCACACGGGTGTACAAATCCTCTTCCTCCCTCCCTCTCATCTCTCTTATGAGAGAGCCGTGCAGAGAGGCATTAATCATCTGCATCACCAGGTTGACCCCATCTTTTAACCCACTCACTGTTAAGCTGCCCTGGCCGGACTGGTCCTTCTGCATGACCAGACCCTGGGTCTCCACCAGCTGCTTCATATTCTCCATGTCGTCCTGAGTGAGGCTGGCCAGCTCCTCCTTTTTGAAGATTTGAGTGGAGCACTGAGCCTGATACAGATTCCTTAGCTTTGTCATGGCATTGTCAACTTCCTTTCTGGACAGACCCAGGAACAGGAAGACGGACTGCTGAATTGTGGAGCTGGTATAGAGGACACTAAGGTCTGCGCTCACAGACGAAGGGGGCTGTTGTTGTTGTACATGAGGCAAATGAGGCACCGACACTGCAAGATATGTCAAAAGATAACAATCTGTAAAAATTTCCGATAAAGTAAGAAGATTCTGTAAAAAAAGAGGCAGATTTCTAAGAAGACAAAAGAAGAAGGCTACTTGTGAAAATTCCCATCACCTCTGTTCATTACAGCAGTGGAAAACATTTGCATTGCTTCCTCTTTAAACGCCAAGAAGACATTGATCTTAATCAGGACGAGGCGGATGTTGGTGAGACAGTGGAAGGGAGTGGAGGACGTGGCAGCCTTGACCCCTCGGAGGATGGCACCTGCCACGACACAAGGGTCCAAACCACCAGTTCCTGCACAAACGGTTTGAATTTTTACTGGCAGAAGTAAAACTTGAACAAAACTGACATTTAGGTGTGTGTATTTATTTTGTTGAACATCTCGAAATTCTTACAGAATACTTACCAGCACAGATGGCAGGAATGGACACGGACTTGAATCCAAATGTTTCACAACATGCAGTGATGCGACACACTAGTTGTTCAATGATGCCTGCATCCCTTTCTCCACACACATGTAAAATGGCTTCACAGGGGAACGATCCAGACTGGGATACAAAAACATCTGCTCGGTTCACTTTTGCTACATGAAACACAACAAAGACAAGATGAGTTAGAAGCTATTAAGTGTGTGTTGCTTGAACATATCTAGCTGGTCCTTTTTTCTCACCTGCTTTCAGTTCAGCCTCCACCTCTGGTCCAGCTACGGTTAAGATGTCTTTGCACACACCATCTGTAGAATAAAGATGATATTTATTATAGGAGTCTTCAGCCATGCTAGCAGCTCTGTGAGGCTGTACTTAGGCACAGTGGTGCATTGAGCTAAATACTAATGTCAGCATGCTAACATGCTCACAATGACAATGCTAACATGTTGATGTTGAACAGGTAAAGTGTTTACCATCTTAATTTCGCATGTTAGCATGCTAACATTTGCTATTAGCACTTAACACAAAGTACAGCTGTCAGCTGTGCAGAGAGACAGAAAATTAAGGGATCACCAACGTTATAACAATTCGTCCTCAGGAGAACATGAATGTTTATACCAAATGTCATGGCAGTCAGTACAACAGTTGTCTAAACATTTTAGAAAAAAACACAAATGTCAACCTCATGTTGAAAAAAAGGGGCTCAACAAAGTCCTTAGGATTTATCATGTGGGAACCATGAATCCCTTTACCAAAGTTTGTACCAATCCATCGTGTAGATGTTGAGATATTTTACAGAATAAGTGAAAACTCTGACCTGCTGGTGACACTAGATAAAAAGTCAGGGGTTCACCAAAGTCATTAGGATTCCCCCTCTGGGCACCATGAATGTTTGTACCAAATTTCATGGCAATCCATCTGATGGTTGTTGAGCTATTTCAGTCTGGAACAAAGTCATGAACCTACTGACCGACAATGTCATCCCTAGAGGCACATCGTCTTTTTTTTTAGACATTCTCGGCTACAGCAGCTCTCACCCACCGGTCTGAAAATTTATGAAGTCGGTCGTGTTCACCACAGCATCTGTAGTCTCATTAGTGATGTCACCAAACACCAGCTGTAGTTTAATCCCGCCTCCCAATGTCATTGTGATGTCGTCAAGGTCACTGGTGAGGGACCTGAAGATTGCTAAGAGGAAGAACACCACAACATATTTCATATTTGTCTGATATTTAACTGATAATTGAGAATACCAGTGGAAATTAATTGCTAAAAAATAAATACTTGAACAAATGTAAATGTATGTAAAAAACAAAAGAGAAGAAAAAAGTCTGGGCAGCTGTCTAGTTTACCTTGGCCTCCCTGGTTCATATTTATGCTGAGGAGCCTGCGGACATCATGGTAGCACTGTAAATAAAAATGTCGGCATTAAACACTTCCTCATCAATAAATCCTGCATGCATGCATCTTACAAACCAGTTGTTTAGGTGTTGATAGTCACCTCCTCAGAGTCAGGATAGTCTGGTTTAATGACGATGTGGATGGTGGAGAGAGACCCAGAGGATGCAGATAATCCAAATTGGCGAATATTCTCAGTCAGCACTTGAATGGCTTCTATCAGCGGGTATTTTAAAATAATTCCAGGTCCGATAACTGGAAAGGCCACTGAGCAAAAGCGCTGCTGTACACAGAGGTCCAAACACCTCTTCAGCCCGTTACCAAGCGCCTACAAAACAAAAATTAGACATTTTGTTAGTGTTTTCAAAAGTTTCCATCTACATTGCACATAGCTCTCTAAAATGAGCAAAGGAAGCTACAGTTTTGTAGAGCTAAACTTTATTAGACAGAGTAAAAGATCTTTTAAAAACGCTATTTTTTACAACACAAAGTTATACAAGGTTCCATGTTAAAAATAATAGCCCATACAGTAGCATCAATAAGCTTGTTAGCTTGCCTGTTAGCCTTCTTAAAGCTACAGTATGCCTCAAACAAAGTTCTTGTTGGATTGTTAACCATACCCCTGCCATAAGATCACAAATGTCATAGTCATTCTCTTTGGATCCAACCACTGAGGCTTAGGTCAACCAATAACATTTTCTGTCTTAAGATTCTGCCTGAAGAATCAGGATGTGTGCATTACTAATTATGTTTGCCATTAACATTGCATTTTCTGTCTGTCTAATTCCTGGCGTTTAAATGCAAAAATAATATTTCAATTGTTTTACTCTGAATTCCACTACATTGGTTTTATGTCTGTAAGAGGACCTTGAATTTGAACTCATCCTTTGCCCACACACCCATCGTGTTTATTCTCCAACACTTTTGAATCCACAAGGTATTTCACTTTACCTGCACACTCTGCCCTCTGACTCCATCCCATGGCAGACACTCAATGAAGAGGAGCTTTGAGCAGCCCAGAGACGGAGGCGCATCGACTTGAAGAACATCACCAGGGGCGAGGGTAGAACTGGCTGCCATTAAGTCAAACTTTGACTTGATTGCACTCCCTGCTTTTTTCAACAGACATTTACCAATTTTTGTAGAAGTTAGCTGCTTGTTGAACATGGGGACCACCAACACATTTACCTGTGGAAATAATGTGAAATAATATCAACGTGTTGCATTGCTGCTGTATTAGTTAATGTAAAGTAGAACGGAAATTGTCGAACCTGCTCATCCGCCAAACTGCTAAGCTTGATCTCCAGGCTTGTCTTGTTGACTGCAATGCTCCAAGGAGTGGTGCTGATGGCAGGTCTGGGTCTGACACTGCTGGGGCTTGAGCTTGTCACATTTGGGGAGTACACACCTTGCTGTTCCCTGATAATGACATGACAGGAGCTCTCTACCAGCTCCTTGCTTTCTTTACCCTCTGTTTGGAAGTACCGCTGAACCCCTGGTCCATCTAGAACCAACGTGTCCAATGTCAGACTGGCTAGAGCTGAGATTAGGGCCTGCTGGGTCTCCTGGACCAGACAACGGGGGCCAGACACAAGCACACAAGGATATGGAAAATGTGAGGGTTTTAATGTCACCCTGGTCTGCTTCATGCCAATCAGTGCTAAGATTTTATCAAAACAGTCAACCAGTTCAGGATGCGATAGGTTCAGCACTTCTTGTGTCTCGACTTGGTTTATCTGGTAGTTAAGCAGAACCTCTTGGAGCTTGTTCACATTTTCACTGTAGCCCACAAGTCGTACTTTGGTGATTGCGGTTCCACTAGGTTCTGGGATGAAGCTGACACACACTCTGAGCTCTCGACAGTTTGCATCGTCCTTGGCTTTGATCATGATTTCTTTCACTCTGTCTAGATCTGGAGGTACAGCTGCAGCTCCCTGCAGCTGCACAGTGGCCTCGCTCAGGTCTCTCAGCACTGCTGCTACAGCCTCATCCAGGGCATCAGGGGACAAACTGGACAGGACCAGGTCTGACCCCACCTCTAGGGAAACAGGATTTCTGAGGCTCTGCTGGAAGCGTGCCTGGTACTTGGAGACAGCACCACTGGATGTTATGAAGGTTATTAAATCTGTGGGGAACTTAACTCTCTTTTCCTTTACCTTTTTGATCAGTTCATCAAGTTTTCTAGCTCCTGACTGCACCTCCTTGTCAGGGCCCTCTAAGATGATTGTGGCATTACCTCTATGGATTTTAACCTCTGGGAAATGTGCACACATTTCTCGACTAAACTCTTCTTCTACCAGTTTAAACTGCTTCTCCACAATTGGCAATTCATTACGGGTTGGCAGGCTCTTTTCCAGGATTGCAATCCTCTCCTTCACAGCCTCAACTTCTCCCACAACCACAGCGTAAACGCTCTCTTTGTACACTTTGATATCATCGGCCACAAAGGAGAGGTCCTGCAGTAGCATTTTTACTTGTTTTGGCTCAAGCACGTGATAGCAGAGGTAGCTCTCAGTAACACTGATGAGGACCCGATCCACCTGTATTTCCCATTCCTCTGCAGCAGCACCACCAAAGGCTCCTCCAGGCCCCTTGTCAATATCCCCCTTAACCACTGCCTCCTCTTCATCAAAATCGAACTCCACTGTGCAACCAACAGAAGACAGTTGCTTCTCTAAGACTTTGAATGCTTTGGGGCTGTCTCTCAGGTAATACAGGAGGAAAATATCCATCTTGAAAATCTTCTCAAGGCTTTTTGTGTTTGCTTTTGTGGATGTCTAAAGAAGAAAAGCAATATTAATACCAATTAATGAATTTATAGTAAGTAGTAGTATGAATACTACAATTGATAAACCAAAAACTCAGCTTTTGTGTTGTCACAACAGCCAGCACTACAACGTACACAACATGTTGAACATTGGATGTTGACTCTGCTCAGAAATCCCCCCAAACTGGTCAGGCCAGATTGTTTGTCTCTGACGTTTGTGTTTACCATAATCATGAATGCGTCAGCGAAGGTTTCTAAAAGGCCAGTATTTGCTCACCTGTGATCGACTAGTGGATGGTTGATCAGGGGTCTGTGGTGAATTGGTTTGGCTCACGGTCAGATGTAGTTTTCCAGAAGGGAGGGAGATGGTGTGAAACTTCCTCTGCAAAACCCTTTCCTGGTCTGTAAAAAACAAAACAAAGTCCAAGGTCCAAACAAAATCCTACATTTAAACTAAAACTGCAAAGTACATTCTACCTATAACTCATTTTAACCCAATAGGATTCCTTACCTTCTTTTTCCTTGAAACTGATTTTATAGGTGTCATATCCAACCTTTTCAATCATGCCACAATCCCCTCCCCCAGAATCTCGTCTTTTCAGAAAGTGCCTCCTGATCTTCTCCTTCTCTTTGTCTGCCAGATCTTTCGCTTCAAAGAACAACGGATGCTGGTATTCATCCATTTTACCTACAATTCTGAACTTGCAGGTAAACTTTTAACAAGTATGGCACTTGCCTCTTCAGTGAACGGTGTGCCTGAATTGCTTTTATTTTGTTTCACTTTCACTTACTGTAGGCGGTGTGTTTTCTGTTCACTTCCTCATGATTGCATATGTGCAAATGGACACACCCAGTTACATAAGTAGTTCATTTTTAAAAACAAAACAGTGAGCCATAAAACTAAAACAACGAGCTGAAAGAGGCTAAAAAGCTCAGCAGAGCTGCAGAGTTGGGTGATATTTCTCTGTGTTCATTGCTTCAAGTCACCACTTTGGATTCAGTGTTACATTTTAATTGTACAAAAACATTTGATTAATGCAGCTTTAACTTTTCTAAATGTATCCCCTCTATATAACTTGAAATTCAACTGAAGTTTAAATGTTTCTACTTGAATAAAATTATCTTCCGTTTCATTCTTCGTACAAGACTGAATGCAAATTTCAATCAAATAAAGAATTGAAAACTGCATAATTATTTGACAATACACTATGTTAATCTGATGTGATATCAAATTTGTAGTGACAGCATCTTTGATTCAACAACTTTTATTACTGCTTTGAGTGGTGTAACAGGCATGTCAACAAATTAATCAGACGTTATTAATCATTAAAGAAAATGAATCATCCTCTCTCACAAAAGCCTGATACTTTCATTTCCTGTCATCTAATAATGAAAACAGCCCCACTTCTAGAGAGATAACCCTTCAGGTACCCAAGCATCTTAAATTAAGTTTCAGCGGAATAAGCTTCTGAAATATACTAAAGATATTGTAGATTTACTTGTATATTAGTGGTTGCTCATGCACACATTCACCTGTTTCTCTATTCTCAATTCAAATTGTGTTTTTTCCTCAATTTCATGTGTTGTGATTTCACACCAAAGAAAAATAAAAGTAAAACAAAAGAGAAAAGCACCATCACACACAAGACATTCTGGTGTGAATCTGACATCCTGGAGTATTACCACACCAAACCACTAGATCTCCTACTGAGACTAAAAACTCTTACTGATGCACTGACGAACAATAAAGCAGAGGCTTTCAGTCTGCCAATACAATGAGCCTTTACAGCCTCACATAGCGACAATTAAATTTGAACAAAAGATGACAAACAGATTATATACAGTTATTTGAACTACTCACAATCCCAGGAAAGTTGTGGTTCACCATGTTTTTTACACCTTGCAGGAATCTTGTTAGTCTTGCTTTATGTAGTTAACTCATATTTAGTTTGTTTGTGAAGTTGAGAAACAACTCAAGTTGAGAAACAACTCAGTCACGGGGGTTTTGCTTTCTCTCCTCGAGAAGTTCTTTAGGATTTTGGAGTGATATTTCCCTTTTACTCTGACTCATGCAACACACTTGTAGCTGTGTTTCTGAGTGTGTAAGCTGCCTGTGCCTGTACCATAGTGCCTGATCACTCTTAAGAAACCAATTCAACTTGGATCTCAATGATAAACTTTTTGAGTTCCAAGGAAGAAAGAAAGATTTCTGTCCAAGGGAGGATTTCTGAAGAATGTTAAAAAGCTTCCTGTATTTTCTACGGACGCAAATGGTTATTGTCATACTGAGCGGCTGAACGCTGTGAACTGAGTGCCAATACAAATATTTTAGACCATCAGTAAGCAGTGGGGGAGTCGGTGCTTAACTGTGTAGACAATAAACATAAGCTTAACTGTGTAGACAATATACATAAGAATCTGTGTTGTTAGAATGGCCGTATAGCACAGAAATGCAGAATAAATACAAAAGAGACCTGAGGATTGTTACACAGATCTTTGAGTAGGAAAACCACTGTGCAGGAAAGAGGATTATGTGTAAAAGTGACTCGTGAGCAACAGTATTTGGAACAGTGTAGAGTGAGTTCAAATCATGTACAATATGCAGCATCAGAAAAGAAGATACCACCCCTGAAGGCAAGCGTGATTCAACATGAGGAACCCATTCCTCTACTCGCAGGAAGTCTTTAAAAGGAAGTGAAAGGTGAGAGCTGAAGTGGATTCCAAGGAAAAGTGGATGGATTACAAAAGCTGAAGAAAATTAGGGTGTGAGAAAAAGGATTTTCTATTTTTTTAACCACTTCTCAGGAAATTGTGCCCACCTAAGTCTGAGTGTATAAAAAGAAGGTGCAGTAAACATGGGGCACACAATCTTGAGAAGAATATACACTGCAGGGAGAGATTCTTCAAATCTGAGGAGAGGAAATCACTGCAAAAACACAAGGCTTTGCCTCAGTTTGAGACTCGAAAGATACACGGATTCAGGAGGTTCTCTCTCACTCACTAATTTCTACCATTTAAGATGAAGATGAATACTGCAATCCAGTGCATCATTCTCCTGGCCTGCACTGTCATTTGCACTTCAGCAAGTAAGTGTGCTAATTTATTGGATTGTGGAAAGCTTTTCTGCTGTATTTCTGCATTTATGTGGCTTTAAACAAGCTAAACTTTGACTAAAAACATCTCCCTCTCTGTTTCTTTTGCTGCGCCTAACATATCTTGAAAACATGAAAGGTAAAACTGCAGCTATGACATAGATTATTTACACTGCTGTCTGAATTTTTCCAGCTATCAAGCGCTGCCAGTGTTTACGAACGAGCAGGGTCGTGAATCACACTCTCATCGTTGATGTGATCGAATATAATCCTCGTCCTTACTGCAACAAGAAAGAAGTCATGTAAGTACCTGCAGTAATATGAACAAACAGATGAACAGACGATTGATTAATGTAGATTTTCAAGTGACAGTAATTGGTTTAGAGAGTTGTTTGACATTAAAGCATTCTGTTTCTCCTACAGTGTCACACTGGAAGATAAGCGCTCAGTGTGTCTCATCCCCGACACAAAATTCACCAAAGCAGTCCTGAAAATGATCCAACAGTAAGTCCAAAGACAAGCTTTTTTTACATGGTGCGCTTTCATTCGCCATTGTTCAACACAGCATGAACTAATATTTATGTAATTACGTGAGGGAAAGCTTGCCAAATAAAGAGCATGGCAAGGTTGAGCAATTTCAAGAATAGGAGGTCAGCAGTCGCTCTGCACATCAGGCCATCACTGTCAGTGTGCATGAAAGACAGAAGATGTAACATGTAATTTATGTAGTCCTGCAACTACTTGAGGAGAGGCAGCTGATACAAAAGGAAAGTAGATTATAATAAGCAGTTTTTAAGTTATATTGAACCATCACATTGCTGAATCCAACATTTAATGCATTTTCTCTTGCACACTGGAGTTATAAAAAAAAAAAGGGTGGGAAGGGTGGGAAAAGTGCATTAATAGCATTAAATTAAATGTGTCAACGTATTATGAATAATCAAAATCAAGTTTATTATCTGACTTTTTTCCAATCCACTCTTTTTTTTGCCTAATTGTGAATTATAATAGTAATAATAATAATAGGTTTACATCTTGAGACAAGTCACAGCTTCATTTTAAGGGGTCACAAGCCAAAACAATGTTGGAAACCAGTGTTTTAGAGGATTGAAATTTCAAATTAAAGGTTGAACATGATATGTTTTCTTCACAGGAGGAAGGCGGCAGCTGCTAAGATGAACACCACCGACCCAAAAACAACCACAGCATCAGCCACAGCCACAGCCACAGCGTCAGAAACAATAGCGCCAACGTCATCATAATGCAAATTGCTTGTGTTTATCATCGTTACAGTTAAAATGAGGTATCAGTTTGTAAGAAGAAAGATCAGCAGACCTTCCCAAAGTAAGGGTATGGTTGACGTGGTTCTTGCGGTACAATACCTGAGCTTTGCACACTGGCAGCTAAAAATGTAAGCAAGACATAAAGGTATGGAATATTTAATACTCAAGCAGCCATAACTGAGCATTGGCACATTTAGGAGACAGTTTGTGAAGTCAGGGAAGTGCCTGAAGGGACGTGAGTAAACAGGGTGCATGTATGAGGTTTCAATTTGGTGGGATGGGAAGCTCTTCTCTCATCGTGCGATTTATGTACGCTGACAAGACTTGTGTATTTCCACCCTAAAATACTGCCTTAAAATTGAATCCATGTTTTTTTTTTTGCTGTGTTTGTATTGTATATGTCCACACTGCTGTTCTCCTATTCATTACATTTTGTAGCTGTCATCTTTAAAACTTTCTGTAAAAGCATTGTTTGTGATGTATTTCAAAATGATAACATGAAGACCAGTCAGAAGGTCATTAACGTTTTAGTATTTTAGAAATTACATTAAATGTGAAAAGTGTTTTTCTTACTATTCAAATGTTTAAGCAAAATTTGTTTGTGCAATTTAAAGGATTGTTTTCTATTCTTTTCTTATTACAAATAAATGTGTATTTATGTACGTACATATGTGTTCCGTGTTTGTTTTTTAAAGGCTGAAATTATAATGTACAATACTAAGTCTTGCCATGAGACTTTGTTGATGAAGATCTGAGAAATAAATCTGGGAGTTGTAAAAATATAAAACTGACATCTTGGCATTTTATTATAAATAAATAACCAGTTTACAATTCAAAGCAGCCTGTGAAGTGGTTTCTAGCAACTTCAGATAGCTGCATTATCAGTATTTGCTGCATACATTTTCAAAGTGTGAACACAAGCATACAGACTGAGGTGCATATATGGTCCAATAGTCAGATAACTTGTAGACACCAAAGTCAGTGTTAGCAGGCTAATATTTGCTAATTAGCACTAAATACAAAATACAGCTGATGCTGACGGGAATGTAATCAGTTTCAGGTATTTGGTGTTGGACAAATTAAAAATCTGACCTGATGGTGGCGCTAGATAAAAAATCAGGTTATCACCAAAGTCATCAGGAGACATCCTCTGGGGACCATCACTGTCTGTATAACGTTGCTATCTAGCACTAAAATCTGAGGCTGATGATTTACCCCTCCCTCATGGTGTGTCTGTAACCACCGACCAAGACCAGCTTTCATCCGTGCTCATCATGGGAGCCGGACCATCTGCGAGGTCTTCAGCTTATCTTCATCGCCGGACACCCAGAGCCTCCTCACATGTGTGAAGGACACTGAGGTCCCTTAGGTTACCTAACCACAGTGCAGCCCTCGCATCCCTCCATCCCCTTGCTCTACTTTGACCTGTAATCAACATGAATAACAAAGTCGCATTTTATCAGAGAGAGAGAACTACAGGAAACATTACAAATACTGATTTTACGTTTTCTATCCTTATTTTTTGGCTCACAACAGCATTTTAGGATTCAAGTCTTCAATTCAAGACCTCCATCTTTGAACAGTTCCAGGGCAGAACAAACTGGAAAGGAGTTTTGAAGACCAGACATCACATTATCATAGGTATTACGGTATTTACATTTACAGCATATACAGTATGTATAATATTATGATCATTCTGTGCTTTGGGTTGTAAAAATCTCATTAGAAATCCCCTTTTTTCTTGTTTTGTTATGACAGTTTTGCTAAGTCAGCCTGTAATACATCATTTTATTTCTAGCAGTCATGTGGCCTTGAGGTTTTGCATGATGACCCACATTTATGATCCCAACGTCTGATTAAGACACGTGCATTCAATCATAAGGTCAAAGTCTGAAAGTGCTTTGTCATAACAAATATGATTTTCAGTTGTTATATTTGTCCCTAATCATCTTATAAGTCACGAATGATACTTGGTGAACAGATACAGGTAGGTCTGGGGTCAAAAAAACATTTGAATTAACAATACTAAGAGAGATAGAAACTTCTTTATCTTGTATTTGCAGTGTCAATGAATCAGTGTAACTTCAAAACAAATTGATTGGACCAATGTAGATGGTAGCTTTTTTGTTTCCTCTTAAAATCCCATCTTTCCACATGTTGTATGCATGATGTTTTATAAAGACATGACAAATCTGTTTTTTTGTGGCTGCACAGCTTGAACAATGATCTAGACTAGATGTTAAACATTGTAAACAATAAAACAAATACTAGACGATAGTTTACACATTATAACTAAAATGGAAATGACACATGACATGTCTGGACACATTTTCATTCTTCTTCATGCAGGATAAAAATTTTGGGTACACAATGCTCATTGAAAATATGTCAAAAACAACAACTAATTCCCCAAACTACCAAAAACTTAAAGTCACATTAATAACTTCTTTGGGCAACATAACTCCACGACGTCACAACAAGCTAAACATTACACACACATTTGACATATTAAGATGTTACGGCTAATGTGTTAGCAAACAGCTGCCTATTTACAGGTCCAGCAGTTACAGAGCAACAATATTATTCATTTGGAGTCGTGTTTCTGGCAGTAAGACAAATGTGAGTTAAATGTTATCTCCCTTTTTTTGCTCTGTTTTGGTCTCCACCAACTCATGAGTGAAATATCTGCCTCTTTAGCTGCTAAATGCTCCACTATGTTCACCTGTTAGTCGCTAACTGTGTCTGTCTGCCATTTGGTCCTGGGCAGGTAGCGTACAGAGGTCTATTGGAGCTTTATTTTTTGCTGAAAACAGCCAAAAACGACGCTGATGAGAGCGCTGAAAGTGAACCAGAAAAGTAAAGTTGCAGGCCTGAATACCAAAACAATGAGCTGAAAGAAGCTAAAATGCTCCATAGAGCTTAGGGGAACTGCTGAGCTGGGTGATAATTGTTTACATGAAAATATAGATTAATGCTGCTTTAATACCCCTCTTCCTTCCCAAATCAATACATAGTTGCAGAGAATAACAGCCAAACTAAAACACATCCACACCATAAACTAACACCAAATAAAATGAGAAAAAAATAACTGTGTGAGAAGAAACCCTGATGAACTATTTCACATAGTAACTGTATTGTGCTGTACATACAGGGTCAGAACAAGCCCCCAGGGAAAAAACAACAACACTATCTCACAGTATCATATGCACAGTAGCCACAGGTAAAACTGTGTTTGTTTACAGAACTGTATCTGATGATCATTTTATCATTTTCCTCTTTCAGAGTCAGCGGGGGAAACAAGAGTTGAGTACCTCTGCAGAGCTATGACAAGCAGAAGAGAAACGAAGCTGTTGGCTGAACGTCCAGACAGAGATGCTCCGTCTGTATGACTCATTTCTCTGGCCGCTGACCGCGAGCATGCTGTCTTTCAACCTCAACAGGGCCTCTGGTCTGTCCCTGAACCTACCGTCCCATGACTACCTTCTGCTGCACATGTGAATATACCAAAGTGAAACCGACACACACACACACACACACACATACAAAGGTTTTTTCTCAAATTTCCCACAGCTGAGTTCACGAGGAGCACATGATCACTTTATGTACAAATATTGGAGTGCAGAATGTATATAAACAGTTTACAACAGCTGTATGTTATCTGTCTGATAAAGCATCTGCGTGAACAAGATGAAGCTCTGCATTCTGCTCGTGTTTGGGACCCTGATTGTCGTCATTAATGGTAAGAGCACAACTACGAGTTCCTGTGTAGCTAAACATTCATGTGAAGTCTGTAGCTGTAAAGTACTAATGTCAACTATTTAACCATTTTATCTATAAAATTATGTCATTTTATATATAAAATCATAACCTGCAAAGTAATTATTAACTATAACAGTAAGATAAATGTAGTGTAGTCAAAAGACAATATTTCTCTCTGAAATGTAGTGGAGTAGAAGTATAATGTACCATAAAATGGAAGTACTCAAGTACCTCAAAATTGTACTGAAGTTACATCAAGTTACATCCCACCACTGAAGGTTACTTAGAGAAAAGAAAATGCAGGCATGATGTTCACTAATGTATTATCTATAAATGAATCAATGTTTAAAGTCAGCATTGTGATTTCATACTATAGTGAAATAAATGGGAGTCAATGGCTGTTTGGAAAGTGAGAAAACACATGGCACACTGAACATTTTACAAAAGCATCCAAAAACACAGAATGGTTTAACCCTTGACGAGTAGAAAAATCTAGAAGTGCATCATTTTGTGCATTATTTCCCCTGTAATTCAGCCAGACATATTTGGATTCATTGGCTTTTTGACTGGAGTTTAATATGAGCTTTAATGGTTTGTTTGGCCGTGCAACAGGATTGAATGACGAAGCCACTGATGTGTTTAAACAATTTTATTGTACAATGAAATAAAAGGATGAAATGTGTTAAAAAAGCAAAATTTAATGATGTCTTTATGGAGGTGTCGTCAGAGAAGACTCTCCATTACACCACATTAATACGTCATCTAACCTCATCTATCTAATGTGTGTTTCAGTGACGCAGAAATATTTTAGCGTGCTCACTGACTGCTTCCTTGGAGTTAGCACATCATGACTAACTTCAAGTTGTAGTGAACAGGAAGATGAGAAAAGGGGGAAGTGTCCGTTATAAGAATGTTGTAATACCAAGGCTGGTGGTTGTGATGAAAGCATGCAGTTAGGAAGTGTTGTTGTCAGCATTTGATTCATGGATTAATGACCACCATCACAATAAGGCAATGCCGGTTTCCAGTAAAATAAAATGAGGAAGAAGAGATTCCAGTGGCAGCAGAACCAGTGTGAAGGGAGGGTGAACTTATGATTTCACACGGATATTGACAAACCTTTGCAGGGTAGAGTTTATAAGTGACTATATGTCACTAATGGGGGTGCGATGGAGTATACTGTGCAGTATCAGAGTTTAAACTGACAAGATTGCACAAACACAGTATCAATCAACCACAGTATTTGTAACACACAAGACTAACCTGAATACGCCTGCATGTTCTAATATTTCAAATAAAACAGCAGCCAAAGCAAGAGTCCAAGTTTATTTTCACAAGTGATTTAGAAAAGCCTAAGCGGCTTAAACTGGTAAAATCTGTATTCTGACCGAGTGTCTGTTGATGACAGGTATGCCGCCAATCAGCAGGGACTACAACACACACTGTCGGTGCCTGCAGGTGGAGTCGAGGATCATCCCTCCAGACAACCTGAGGAGCATCAAGCTCGTCCCACAAGGGCCCCACTGCCCGGAGACAGAAGTCATGTAAGTTTAATCACACAAAGGCAAACCACCAGATCATGACAATTTTATATTATAAGAATTATAATTCATTGGCAGTTATTCTGTCGAGAGCTTCCATGATTAATCGTTTTGCCATTTGGTTTACAAAACATTTTGTTGTTTTTAGGAACAAAAAAATAATTAATTAAAATAAAAGGGATTTAGCTTCTCCATCTGAAACAGTATTTATATCATCATGTAGGGAGACAACATTTATAGAAAATATAATCAGATCACCAGTTAATTGTACATAAAAAAAAAGAAAGAAAATGTCTTCACTTTTATTGGACTTTTTTGTTATAGCCCTGTATACAACTGAGAAAAGCAGACAATCCTCACATTTCAGAAGCCTGGAACCACGAATGTTTGGCATTTGTGCTTTAAAAAATTATAGAAAACATTATTAAAATTGTTGCCATTTAAATTTCCTGTCAATCAACTAATAAATGAATTGATCTAATTTGAATGCCCGTCAAAAATGCCCCCAAAAATGATCCTAATAAAGATAAAATGCTGTGTGAATGCTGCTGTGAAAAACAAGGAGATAATTTTCACAAGTGAAACCTGACTGTGTTTCACAATTTTGTCAAATGATGGTGCCAAAACACACATGCCCTCAGCTAACTAAAAAATTGTCCATGCACTATAAATGATCTCACTATTATGTCCGTTATCATCTGATCTTATAGGTGCATTTAAATGGAATTAAGTAGGATGTGTTGGTTTGATAGAAATGGAGGTGGATGTGCTCTCTCATGTCATCATTATAGACAACAAACTTCCATTATCTGTCAGTCAGATCACTTGTTTGATAAGGAATGTGTTCTTAGGAACATCAGAGCTCAGCACAAACCCACTACTTTACAACACAAACAACTGCCAGCTGTGTGGAGGAGGATCTTGTATAACTCATTACTCTTATGGTCATTGAGGACAGTACGCATGTGTTCTTGTTATTATTACTGGGAATTTGGGAGCTTTAACTGAGAATTAGTTTACATTTTACAGTTACACATGGTAATGGTATTGGATTGTATTATAGGCGATGTTTTTCGAGTCAGTATCCTTAAATTTGACTATTGGTAAGCCACAAAATACTTTAAAATAAAGGAATTTTGCCTTTATCGCCCTGAATTATATTCTGACATTGTGTGTAGTCATGGACTCGGGCCTAAGTTTTAACATCCACATTAAGACAAATACAATATTGAACCACTATAACCTTAAAAGTAGACCAAGAATTATATCTGGACAAACAAACTCCCAAAAAAAACTTGAGGTCTGCTCCAACTCTAAATTCCTTTAAATTGAGTTTATAACGTTTGTTTGCTACTGCCTTTTATTAATTTAGATCTGGGTTTAACTTATTTTGTGTCTTATATTGTATTTTATTCATAATCTAAATCCTATTAATAGGTGTCTTTTTATATTACCTTGTGTTTCTTTCATATCTTCTCTTTATACCTTTTCATGTCTTATGTAAAGCACTTTGAATTGCCTTGTTGTTGAATGGTGCTATATGAAATTGCCTTGCCTTTGCAAGAGGATTTAGATCATTGAGTGGGTATTTAAGTATATTTATATTTAATATTTCTGGAGGATGTGGAGTTGCTCCTGGACTCATGATCTCAGTGTTTCTAAAGTCCTGGCTACGGCTCTAATTGTGGTAAATCTTTATGAACAGAGCTGGACTGGTGAGCGGAGAGAAGGTTTGCCTGAACCCTCAGTCCTCCTGGGTGAAGAAGCTGATCCACTTTGTTCTTGAGAAACAACTACATCAGCAGGGAGGAGCACGTCCCAAGAATAAAGCATAATATCGTGATGCAAGTAAAAAAAAAAAAAAAGAAGAAGAAGAAGTTGCAATTAAAGCTGTTGAAAGTAACTCCTTCCTGCAACTATGAGCCGCTGTTTTACTTTAAGAAATAACAAACTACTAAATGAATATTTAACCCAGTGTGTGTAACTTAAATAACTTTTAATGTTTTTTTTCTGGTTTCTTCTTTGTGTTTTCATTTCAGAATTGGATTTCTGCTCAATGTTTTCTACCAAATGTTTTACACAAATTGTCTAAATAACATTGATTCTGGATTTATATCGTTTAAGCGTTAGAAAGAGCATGTGAAATGTGATATGTGATTATGTTTGGAAAAGAAATGGAGAGCGAGCTGTAATGTGCGAGCTGTAATGTTGGAAGACTGTGTGCATAAGGTTTTTAATTGTGTAAAAATTCGAGTGTGACTTGAAATGTAAATCATTTCTCTCTGTAGAAAGTTTGGTTGTATGATGGTTTGAAAGCAGACACTGTATGTAGCATGACATATGTAATACTCTAATATGTAACATATAAATTCTGTTTGGTGAAGCTTCTCCAACAATAGTCCTAATGAAGGACTTCTATAAGAAAGAACACTGAAAAATCTAATGTAAGGCTTCAAAGAAAAACAAATAAATGTTTAAAAAGTAAAATCATCACTTCTTGTATTCACTCTTTCACCTACCTTTCCTCTGGATGTGAATCTGGTTGTACCATATTTGTACTCTGTGGAACAGTTCGCGGTTGTGCAATAAACTTCAGTTTCATTGTCCCTAAGGGGGTAAATTGCAAATTGTTTTCATTTCTAAATGACCTTTCACGAGGAAAGACTTGCTCTCTACTGCTACTACTACTAGCAGCTGTTGCCAGGTTTGCTTAAGCTAGCAGGAAGAGGCGAGATTTGGTTACCTATCACGTTGTTGGAATTGTTTCAATTTGAAACACAAAGATAGATAGATAGATAGATAGATAGATAGATAGATAGATAGATAGATAGATAGATAGATAGATAGATAGATAGATAGATAGATAGATAGATAGATAGATACTTTATTGATCCCGTGGGAAATTTAAGTATCCAGTGGCTTAAATACACAAACACCAATACACACAAGAATATAAAAGAATTAGAACACAAAAACATAGCCGTGAAGTGAAAGTCTAACCACCAGAACTACTACAGAGAGCTGTCACCATGATATAGTGGGTGCTAAATAATGATACTGCAGGTAATATACATAAAATACAATTAAAGATAAATATATAAATAAATACTATGCAAATTGTGCATAGGGCTAACACAGCAAGTAGCTGACAGTCCAGCAGCCTGATGACAGAGTACAAGGTACAGCTGAGGTGGATGGGAATGTAATTTTAATTATAACATAAATTACAATTTTGACCCGATGGTGGCGCTAGATAAAAAGTCAGGGGATCACCAAAGTTATAACAATTCATCCTGAGGAGAACATGAATGTCTGTATCAAACTTCATGGCAAATCCATCCAATAGTTGAGGAGACATTTCACTCAAAACCTCAAGTGTCAACCTCATGGCGGCGCTAGAGGATACGTCACCAAAGTCATCAGGATACATCGTCTGGGGACCCTGAATGTCTGTACAGCATTTCACGGCAATCCATCCTATAGTGGTTAATATATTTCAGTCAGAACCAAAGTGGTGGATCGGCCAAATGACCGCCATCGCAATCCCTGGAGCCACACTGTTGGCATGGCTAAAACTATGCAAAACATATGCAAAAACCAACCACACAAGCTCACTTAAAACAGTGTAAGTCAAATGTTTGTGCATTTCCCATGTTTGTCAAACCCAGAGAGCTTGGATACAAATTAGCTGCATGGTGGGAGATTTCTAGATAAGATAAGATAAGATAAGATAAGATAAGATAAGCCTTTATTGTCCCACAGCGGGGAAATTTTAGCGTTGCAGCAGCCAGCAAAAGTGTCATATATAGAAATACAATAAAAATAAATAGAAAAATAGTCCTATACACAGTATAGACAGAAATAAATAATAGAGTGACTGAGTGCAGTTGTAAGTATGAATAAATAGATAAGATAAAAATATTGCACATATATAATATACATGTATATGAAAAATATTTCACAGCAACATATGAAGTAGATAACATCATGAATACAATATATGTATGAAGATAATGCACAGCAGCAGATGAAGTATAGTAGCGAATAGTCTGCACACTGACAGTCAAGTGTAGATTACCGGGAGTTGTACCGATTATAGAGTCTGACAGCAGCAGGCAGAAAGGACCTACGGTACCTCTCCTTCAGACACCGCGGGTGGAGCAGCCGGTCACTGAAGGAGCTGCCCAGTCCTGAAAGAGTGACATGTAGGGGGTGGGAAGTGTTCTCCAGTAGTGATGATAGCTTGGCCACCATTCTCCTGCCTCCCACCACCTCCACTGGGTCCAGAGGGCATCCAAGGACAGAGCTGGCTTTCTTTACCAGTCTGTCCAGTCTCTTTCTATCCCTGGAAGAGATGCCACTGGCCCAACAGGTCACCCCATACAAGACAGCTGATGCCACCACAGAGTCATAGAAAGTCCTCAGGAGCGCACCCTGCACTCCAAAAGATCTTAGTCTCCTGAGCAAAAAGAGACGGCTCTGGCCCTTTTTAAACAGAGCGTCCGTATTGTCCGACCAGTCCAGTTTGCTGTTCAAGTGAACACCCAGATACTTGTACGATCTCACAATCTCAATGTCCGTTCCCTGGATGTTCACTGGTGTAGGTGGAGGGAGTTTGCGCCTGCCGAAGTCCACCACCAGCTCTTTGGTTTTACTCGCGTTGATCTTGAGGCGGTTCTGCTGACACCAACCCACAAAGCCCTGGGTCAGTTCTCTGTACTCCCCATCATCCCCGTTGGTGATGAGGCCGACGATGGCAGAGTCATCAGAGAACTTCTGCAGGTGACAGTTCGAAGTGTTATGGGTGAAGTCCGCTGTGTAGAAGGTGAATAGGAAAGGCGCCAGAACGGGTTCCCTGTGGAGCCCCTGTGCTGCAGAGAAGTGTGTCAGACACACAGTCTTGTAACCTCACATACTGTGGTCGGTTTGTGAGGTAGTCCAGGATCCATGCTGCCAGGTGATTGTCCACCCCAGCGTGCTCCAACTTGTCCCCCAGAATCCTGGGCTGGATGGTGTTAAAAGCACTGGAGAAATCAAAAACATGATCCTCACAGTGTTTCCAGCCTTTTCTAGGTGAGAGAGGGATGTGTGAAGTAGGTAAATGACAGCGTCATCCACCCCAATGCGGGGTTGGTAGGCAAACTGCAGAGGGTCCATACATGGGCTCACCAGCGGACGCAGGTGAACAAGGACCAGTTTCTCCAGGGTCTTCATAACTATATAACAACCATTGCTATTTCCAGTAATCAGTTCAGTACAACAGGGCGCCTCGGCCAAGTTCTTCCCACAGGAAACATGAGCGCTGACATCTGCCAAGATATAAAAGTCTCCCCAGTCAGATGGCAGCATACAAAAACCGCTCAAAGTGCTGTACAGAGTGATAAAACAAGATTCATCGTGCCTCGTTGATCAGTGAACACCAATGTGCTTTGACCTTTGATCATCTGTCTCATTAATCCAGTTCTATCTGTGATTTCGAAATCTCCCTTTCAGTTAAGTGGAAATGATATCATTCAAACATTAGTGAACAAGGAATAGAAATATTAACCAGAGAAATTCCGGATTTTCCGACCTGAAAATGTGACCCACGTGAATCATGCAGATCCGTTAAAAAAACATTAAAAGGGGGGTCGAGTCGAGCTGAGTCCTCTTGACAAGAAGACCACCCCGACGCTGTTCCGGAAGGTATTGCTCCGGTGTGTCAGGATCGGTGCTGCCAACTCTCACCTGAGACACGCGCTTTCACGTTCAGTCTCACGCTGCCCAAACAGTTCTCAGGCCTAAACACCGCGACAGCAGAGACGAACAGGTGAGCGGACGTACCTTTGGTTACCTACTGTAACCCCCAGTCTATGAGTACAGGCTCTTAATTTACTCTGTTTGGACCGCGACATGTGCGCGATGCTTAACGCGTGTTGACAGCTGTTCTGGCAGAAAATCTGCTAAGTTAATACACTAGTTAACGTAGCCAGCTGTCAAAGTTAGTCCTGGTCTAGACACACGCAGCACCTGGCTGTATGAATGGTTTCAAGTAACGTTAATCCTTATGATCACTGTGATATTGACAACTTTATGTAATTAAAGCACTATAAATAGTTTTGCTGCATTTCTATGTGAGACCAAATGAAGGGGGAATTGACAGACTGTTACATTCTGAAGATAATTACTTTTCTTTTTTTCTTTCTCCAGCATACACGGATTTATGGCCAGGCCAACACTGAACAGCCCTGAGGTTAAATCTATTGATGAGGGGGTTAAAATAGGGTTAAATATAAACAATGTGAAAAAATAAATCAAAACTATAAAAAAAAATGAACGTCTTGGGTCATACTTTACCATCCATTGGATAAATGTAGAACCGCCACCATATTTTAGGGGGGGGGGGGTCTCCGTTTCCTGCTTTTTGGTCCTTCGCCAATCACATGCCTAAAAATTAATTCTCCAGCTCCAACCCTGTCTCCCTCCTTTCAGGCCATAACAGTTAGATTAACCAAACCCCTCTGAAAAAACAACTGGATATCAGGACGAAGTGTTGTTCTAGCGACTAAATCTGCAATCTGAAGAGTCGCTGCTTGTGAGCCACTTTACCGTAAAACATACAAGTTGATAAGATAAAGACTTAGAGTAGATTAGTGGAACAGAGCTGCCCAAACAAAGGCTGTCAGTCTGGTTCACAACAGGATGACGCACATCTGTGGGGGTGGGGTAGTTTCTCAGTTTCAGTTGCAAAACACTTTCATTGTACTTGCATGCCAAAATTGCGTGACTGACTGAAATGCCAAATAAAACAATTCTACACAGACTCCAAGATACATTTGTATTAAGTTTTTATGTACAAAAACGCATTAGATAAATAGTGTTTCAAGAACACGTTTTCTGCAGGGAGGCACATAGAAAACAAAAGAAGTAATTTCCTATTGTAATGACAATTATGGCGCTGTCATTTTACAAAACAAAACCCCAGGGATTTGTCTGCTATAATAAAGAAATTGAATTGTCTATGAAAAACAAAATGAGGTCACAATGCTGTCGTTCGCTGTTACTGAACTCAACAAAAAAGACAGAAAAGACAAAAAAGTTCCTGCTTTGTTAAGTTCCTGAAGTCAGATGAGAAGTTATTAACATCTCCAAAATCACAATATGACATATTTTAGGTTTCAATGTAAACAATACTGAGAAATGTGCAACAGTGTGCTACTTTTCTTTAACCAGGCACTTCAGGTAATTAACATGGACAGTGACGACCCAAAAAGGGTTCTGTATAAGCAAGAATGAAAATGAACCCATATGAATCCATGTGCTATGTTTGTGCTGGACAGGCAGGACGTGGTGGGGAATTGTCTGGTGCAACAACATAACCCTTCCCCTGGGGGAACCATGCCTGCAGGGCTTCTGTCCAGCTGCCGGTGTTGCAGAAAGTCAACAAGATGTCAAACACTGTGGAGAGAGACAGAGAGACACTTCATTAATAACAAATACAAACCAGCTTCAGTTGTCTTGCAAATTAAAAATGATTACTCACCTTGATTAATAGCCAGGATCTTTGAGTGGAAGTTCTTAATATTGTTCTTCTTCACCATGTACTCGTCTATGGGCAGCCTCGCCGTGTGGACGTTCAGTTCTCTGGCCCTCGAGAAGCTCAACTTCTGCAGGGGAGAGTCGGCAAGAAGCTCACAAAACTGGTAGAAATCCAATACATTAGACATCACACATGCACTGATATAATCTCATTAATGGCATTAATATACTGATTAAGAAAAGAAAAGTAACATCTAATCAGTCACGTTGAATTAGCTGATGGAGTTGCTGCCATGTGATGTCTGTGTTGTGCAGATATAATCTGTCTTGATGTAGAATACCTTCTGGATGCTTTCATCCACAAGGCCGCCGAGGACGTACACCTTGTCAGCATCCACTGTTTCTAAAGCTGAAATAAAAGAAGATTTTAAAAAATAGCATCAAAGGGAATCAAATTGGCAAATACACTGAACGTGGACATATGAAGATACTGTATATAGAGCATTATGTTCATTTGTTCAAATTTTTCATGTATTTTTTAGCTTTTCATTGAGGTTTTTTTATTACCCTTACATTACTTTGTGTTTTACTATGTTTAAGTTTGAAAACATTATTTAGTAAAGTGGTAGTAGTAGTAGCATTAGTAGTGGCAGTTAGTAAAAGTTGTAGTGGCAGTACTGTATGATCAGTGACGGACGCATGAACGTGGTCAGAGTGCGCCCCCTGCTGGCCAAAATGATGCATTTCAACCAAAAACATTTTACACATATCTATAAAATTAAATCTCCTCTGCACTTAGATATTTTATTCTAAAATGCCATTGAGACAAATCATCCAAACCTTCTTCAGCATCTGGTGTGAGGTAGATGACTGATTCTGGAGGGAAAATGTCCAGGCAGCTTTCTTCCGTTATGTCCATCTGAAAAAGGAAAATAATCTCAATTTGTTCCTAAAATATTACACTTGAAAGTTCATACAATGTCCAAGAAATAGCCTTAAAGTGTCATTTTTGCATTTTACCTCGTTCATATTATATTTAACCTACAGCATATGCGATACATCATATTTATTTCATAGTTCAAACAAACCTTTTTATCAGGTTCAGTTGTTTCAGCTGGAGGTTACCGCTTATGTATTCAGTTTTAGGATAAAATGACACTTAAAATCAAGGCTTTTAACTAGGCAAAACAAAACTACTAAAGACATTTCCTGCTTTATTCCTCTTTTTAGAAATCACCATGTAGTTGAGGAAGCCATCGTTCATTCGAAGGCACTCTCTGTAGACACGACTGTCCTCTCTCAGGTCTGTGAGGAAAAGGTGAAACGGTCGAGTCGCCTTCCTGTTGGACCCGTACAGCCTCCTCAGCTGGCCAGCCAGTCGACTTATCTCCTGAACCAGACAAACATACACAGCTGAAGGTAAGTGGATACATGCAATGAATTTATCTCTTTGGAAAACCAGTATTTCAAACAAAAACCAGTTGTTTTGTAATCTCAAATTTCATTAAACAAAAAAAAAAAAACAGGCTGTTTGAGAGTTAATGATGCCGTTTTGCTCATCAGGCACCTACCTTGTCCGACATGCCGTCTGTCACACTCAGGTCAACGCAGAGTTTGAGCCCTGTGGACTGAGCCTCAGCTAAACGCTCTTTGGTGATCGCTTTCATGACCCGTTTGGTAAACTGAGGATTATCTGCTCCAGCACCTGTATGACAAAAACACAGGAAAGACAGGTGCTCTGGTTATAGAGGCTCTTGAGACACAAACTGAGTGTTTGATTCTCTTCGCGTGATCTTTACCTGACTCCTGCTCACGGCTGAGCTTCCTCCTCTGCTTCTCTTCTTTCCTCTTGCTTTTCTTCGCCGCCAGCTGCCTCTCCCAGTTCCGCTGCTTCCTCAACACGTTCCTCTGTTCATTAAACAGACAAAACACCACGAACAGCGCAGAATAACTCAAGGCGTCTACAGATCTTTATGGGATACTGCATTAACAGATTGTTTCATTCATTCATCGGGTAAGAAGACCACCAGGTTTAGGTTAAAAAAAAAAAGAAAACAGGCATCTGTGTAAACAAGTAGTCCTTATTTAAACTGAAGGCTAAGCAGATCAAACTCACTGAACACGGTGCATCTTCTCTCCCCGGCCTGTCTCCCACCACATCAGCCTCCACATCTATCTGAAGCAGATCCATCACCTCTGAAACTCCACTCAGCTGCATTTCACACACACCTGAGCGAACATGTGCCATTTCACTCTGCTGCCTCCCTGCGTCTTCACCCACAAAGAGACATTATTTTCTTCTGCAAACGTCCACACAGTAAATTCTTTGAGCGCTCGACAAGGAAAGCTGTCTCTCTCTTTTGAGTAAATCACACGAGAGCCTGTTCGTGCGTGTGGAGGCGTTTAACAGCCAAAACGTGACATTTGTGTTGCTATCGTGACACTAACTGCTACTAAAATCCTAGCTGTGCTGACATGACACATTAAAAGCAACACACGAGTGATCTAAACGCAGAGAGAAAGGAAACACACCTCCGCCGCAGATGTATTATTGCCCAGCGTGCACGCCACGTGATACGCCAAAGAAAGTCTCCAACTTCCGGGGAATGCGACCCACTGAACATGCGCAGTAGTGTTTCTCCCGCTGGCCCATTCGCTTTACACTGTGATGACGTCACGGATATTTATATTATAAGATAAGATAAGATAAGATAAGATAAGCCTTTATTGTCCCACAGCGGGGAAATTTTTAGCGTTGCAGCAGCCAGCAAAAGTGTCATATATAGAAATACAATAAAAATAAATAGAAAAATAGAAAAATAGTCCTATACACAGTATAGACAGAAATAAATAATAGAGTGACTGAGTGCAGTTGTAAGTATGAACAAATAGATAAGATAAAAATATTTTTATGTATTTTATTATATATTATATTTATATTATATATAAGTTATTTCAGTCCTCGACGTTTGTAAAGATGTCTGTACGTCTGCGACATGTTGACTTAAAAATGTCTCTTTGTTACGGACATTTGTTTGGTTTCTTTACACTTCGGCCAAAGCATTTAGTACCATGTTATTATGTTATATCAGAAGCAAAATGGCCTGTTCTTCAACCTGAGTATACTTAAAAGTAATTCAAAGTCTTTGGAAAGTTAAAGGCTAATATCTTGGCAGATTGCAGTGTTAGTGTATGCACATCTATTGCTTACAACTCCACTGACCATAAACTGTATATATATACACATACTGTTCATAATATATTACTGTTCATATATATATTATTCACAATGTATATATTTGTTTTATTTCCCACACACTAGCCACTTCCTCCATATATATTTATTTTCTTTCCTGTACATATTGTGCATCTTTGTACATGTATGTATATCACTGTACTTATACTTATACCTGCACTTTCTGTAAATACTTCTATATTCATGCACTTCTGGTTGGATGCTAACTGCATTTCATTGGCTCTGCACGATGACAACAAAGTTGAATCTAAATCTAAAAATCTAATCTAATTTATAAATCACCGCATTAAATATTAGGAATAGAAAAGGCTTCTATGATGAATACGTAACGTCACATTACAGTATCATAACTTTAAAATCCAGATGTAGCCACTACAAACTGCACCTTCAAGAAATACAGTCAGGCCAAAAACAGCACGCAACAAAATGAAATGCAACTTAAAACCTTATAAAATTAAACTTTGCAAACGTTGTCTTCCTGTCTCAATTAAGCATGCGCAGAGGGGCGCGTTTTATGTCAGGGGCGTTTTACCGTAGTTACCTTACAGGTGAGTAAATATTAGTTTTTTGTTTGTATGTGTGTAAAATGTTTGGGTTTTGGGTTTAATCTCAAACTGCGAAGTGGCCAAAACAACAAATTTCTGGCTGAAGGTTCAGAGGGTTGTTGAACGTTGGCTTATTAGCACATTAACTGCACTAGGCCGTAGTTTGTCCTTTTAAACAAACTGGTTTAAACTTATTACGGACACAAAGGACGGATCTTCATATTCAGTCTGGCTCCACAAACGTGTCACGGTCACGGTAGACCGACATTAGTTGGATAACACGGCGCTCGAAATGCAGTTTTTAAACTAAATCGCCACTATTTAAAATGGCACGATGGTGTAATAGTACAACAGTAATAACCCGATATGTAAAAGACTAATAGAAGAAGAATCCATTACGTGTTGGCTTTGTGTCTCTGTCATTACCAAAAAAAAAACACTTTATTGTTTTTGTTATAACAAAACTTTAAATGAGCAAGACATTAAGTCCCTTAACTTAAGTTGAAATATGTTCCGTATGTTTTCATGGACTTAAAACAAGCTCAGTCATTAAAACAATTACTAAACTACTAAGTACTTCCCACGTGTGTCTCTCGTGCCGAGGTAGATATTTGGTCATGCACAGGGACTCTCGTAGCAATATGTAATCTCGTTTCAGCATCACGGCAACCAATGAGAGAGTCGTGGGAGGGCTGTGCCTCCAGGCAGCATTGTGGGTACCTCTAAGTAAAGATAACTTTAGATCATTTAACAGTCAGATAAACGCTTTTAGTGGGACCGGCTGTCGTGTATATGCTGCTCTTCGTGTTGTCTGCAGAACTGTGTTGAAGCGTGTTTCCCGTCGTTCTGGTTTAAAGTGGTTCAGTGTCGGCACCGTGACAGCGAAGCAGAGGATCCTCATACTGGTAGCGGGGCAGGAGCGGCTCAGCGGCAAGACTATACTTTCAGGGATCATTTCTATAGTTTCTGACTCGAGAAATGTGTTTCTAAAGTGTTTGGTCTCGCTAACCACGATGAAGAGTCGGAGATGCTCGTTCCTGAGCGCGAAGCCGGCGGAGAGACCTGATTAACTTCTCATGCTCTCTGCTGTTGATGACCGTTCAGCGCCTCCTGTGGGGGCGATGAGGGAAGGAGTGTGATCAGAGTGGTGGTGCAGCACTGTTCAACATCAACTGAGTTAATACGAGTCTTTTACATTCATTAATAACCATAAAGGCACAAAGAAGGTTGAGGTGCAGGGGAACACTTATGGAATAAAGGGGTAAGGTTATACAAAGAATTTACACTGTAGTCTATTCTGTTATTACAGAGTACTTATGACCTGCTGAGCAACAATCTGAACGTTTGGGAGAAATTTAGAGAGGATGTATACTGTAGTTATTATTATTTAACTACTGGGTACCTATTCTGGTATTACAGGGTGCAGTGTGACCATAAAACTGAGCAAAACCCTGGACGTTTCAGGGAAGATGGAGTGATGACTTCTGCATCACTCCATAAATCTGATGGGATTTTATTTTAAAATGACCTTATTACCAACCACAGGCGAACTACACTGTTCCCGTATAATGTCGGGGTCCTTAAAATAACCGTGCGTTTACTTCGGAACAAAGGTCCAGAGGACAGTGTGTCGTCGTGGATACCGTCGGACCCTGAAGACCGCCTCAGCTGTCGTTCACCTCACCAGCAAACTTCCTTACTGGACGCTCGTTTATGCCATCGGCGGACAGAGTTCACCCACCATGGATGTCACTCACTTGTGTTTCGTGTAACCACGTTTGCAATTTTAAAGTCATTAAAATGTTGAAAGTCTTCTCCTCAAGGTGCGAACTTTACCTTTTCTCAGCTCTGTGCGCGGCCTCCTTTCATCCCAGGAAATAAATACAAATATAGCGAGATTAAACACCAGGTATGAATCATTTAGGCCGTGGTTAATATTGTAAGCTATTTTATTGAGTGCTCTGTTATGATGGTGAATGCAGCTGATCCGATGTAGTGTCTGAATTGGCGTACAGCCCACACTATAGCCCACAGCTCTCTGTCAAATGTGGACCAGCGCCTTTCGGTGGCAGTGAGCGACTGACTAGCATACACCACAACTCTCTCTAGTCCTTCCCTGTCTTGAGCCAGCACGGCCCCCACTGCTTCCGTGGAGGCATCCGTGTACACCTTAAAGGGGATGTTGAAGTCGGGCATGGTGACAACTGCGGCCGATGAGAGCACCCCTTTCAGATGCTCAAATGCTGCATTACATTCAGTTGTCCATTGGAAAGGTGTGTCTAGACCCTACTGTGTATCAGCTATCTCTGGTGTACGTTTTGGGGTAGTGTGGCATACTTGGTTGGGACTCTGCACGGGTATTGGGGATATGCTTGTTGTTTACTGTTGAGGTTCCTGCTGGTGTTTACGACTTTATTTGTTTATTGTATTTATGCTGTTACTGTTTAGAAACGAGGGCGTTTCTTTTTGGAGGAGGGGAGGTATGTAAGCTATTTTATTGAGTGGTCTGTTAGAGAGCTGCAGACTCAATTTGTGTTCCCTGGTAGCCAGCTACAGTGTATATGTCTGGGGCTTTTATTGTGAAGGGTGCAAAACGGAAGTGGTGGTACTGGGATACGCTGGCTTTGTTTTTGTTTTTGTAGTTGTTACGAAGATATACAGTAAAGTGTGGCCCTCCCGGTTCAGACTAAGGAGCCTCCGTGTTTTTATTTTATTATTAATATTCTGTATAGGCACACACAAAACCCTCGGTTACAATATTAATATATACTCTTCTGACAGCAAAGTGTGCAGTTAATGTAATATTCTTCCATGTTTTGAGGCAAGTCAAATGCTGTGGTAGCTCTCCTCTTGTTACATTTAGTTACAGGGTATAATAACTACAGTATACATTCTCTCTAAATATCTCAGTAGGTCATAAATACTCTGTAATAACAGAATAGATACCCGGTAATTAAAAGCTAACTAGAGCATAAATTATTTGTAAAATCTCGTGTTGTTACCCCCTTATTCTATAGCTGTTCCCCTGTACCTCCTTGGTACACTGGAGGAATTACGCTGCACGTTGCGGGCTGTAATCTAAAGCGTTACCCCAAAATACTCTCTATTACAAATTGTAGGTTGTCTTGCCGCGATATTTGGTCATGCACAGGGACTCTCGTAGCAATATGTAATCTCGTTTCAGCATCACGGCAACCAATGAGAGAGTCGTGGGAGGGCTGTGCCTCCAGACAGCATTGTGGGTACCTCTAAGTAAAGATAACTTTAGATCATTTAACAGTCAGATAAACGCTTTTAGTGGGACCGGCTGTCGTGTATATGCTGCTCTTCGTGTTGTCTGCAGAACTGTGTTGAAGCGTGTTTCCCGTCGTTCTGGTTTAAAGTGGTTCAGTGTCGGCACCGTGACAGCGAAGCAGAGGATCCTCATACTGGTAGCGGGGCAGGAGCGGCTCAGCGGCAAGACTATACTTTCAGGGATCATTTCTATAGTTTCTGACTCGAGAAATGTGTTTCTAAAGTGTTTGGTCTCGCTAACCACGATGAAGAGTCGGAGATGCTCGTTCCTGAGCGCGAAGCCGGCGGAGAGACCTGATTAACTTCTCATGCTCTCTGCTGTTGATGACCGTTCAGCGCCTCCTGTGGGGGCGATGAGGGAAGGAGTGTGGTCAGAGTGGTGGTGCAGCACTGTTCAACATCAACTGAGTTAATACGAGTCTTTTGCGTTCATTAATAACCATAAAGGCACAAAGAAGGTTGAGGTGCAGGGGAACACTTAAGGCGAGTGATGACAAAATGCTCTTTATTATAAATTCATAGTACTTTAACCTGCAGATCATGTGATGGGCTTATAAAATATGGTGCATTTTAATAGAATAAACGACCTGCTGAAACATTAAGATGTTGCTTACATGTTAAGGAATCAGTAATAGTGGTAATAACATAACTCCCTGAAAGCAGTATTGCGCATTGAGTAAGTACGTTTACTTTTGATACTTTGAGTACATTTGCTGATTTCTGTGCGATTTAATCTTCTAAACTACATTTCAAATACATTTCCCCACAGCATTTTATTTTACAGCTGGAGTAACTTGGACATTCTTTAGGATATTGTTATATTAAAAAAAAAAATGGCATGAAAGCAATATAAGTCTTATAAGTTTATTGCTGCGTTTACTGACTTGAGTGTTTCCTCCTTCAGGGGCAATACGAGTGCGTGATTTGTTGTTGGGATTATTTCCAAGGATACGCGTGGTGAAGTAACGTTATTTTCCCAGGCTTGAATACTACGCTCCTTTATTTATTTATTTATTTTTGGATTAAAGTAGAAATGTGGGCTTGTCTGCTGAGCTTTTGTTGGTAGCCCCCGTGTAGGCGGGTTTTCACTCCACCTGCCAAGAAGACCGCTGGGACAAATTCCGCTCTGCTTGGCCTGGAGAAACACTCAAAACTTGGGTTTTCTTCTCCCTTTGAATAGCGTTGGTGTTGAACCGTTCACGCCTCTGTTTCTGTGACTGACGTGAGAAACCGGAGGAGGATCCGTGCTGGTCTTGCAGACGCAGTTCAGCCTGCACGGCGCTGCTCATGCGGTCAGAAACCTCATACGGGGCAAAAGGAAAGGAATTAATTTTGATCTTGTCGGTGGCTGAGTACAGACACGTTGTTTTTTATTTTTTATTTTAAAGCTTTTCTTCTGGACGTCTTGGAGTTAAAATGGTTTTAAAATTGCATCTTCATAAAGTGGACAGTTTAAGTTAAGGCAGCGCTGTTCCGGTGAAAACATGACACACAAATGATGTTTAACATTTCTATAGATGGAGGTTCATTCTCTAAAAATTTGGAGGACTTCGACTCTATTCGCAGTGTTCTCCTTTACAGGTCAGTAAAGCCTTTACACTATCCATGGGTGGCACAGTTGTGTGAAGAAAGCTTTTTTAATTTTATTTATTTGAACGAACTTTAAGTGGTGTGCCCTTGGTTTGCCAGAGGCACCTTTGACAGAAGTTTTCTGAATACCGGAGGGGATTTAAAAACCTCGTGCAAGTCTGGATGGAGGAGGAGATGTGTGTGTGTGTGTGTGTGTGTGTGTGTGTGCGTGTGTACACCCCCCCCCCCCCCATGATAACAATCTTATTTTGATGGATATGGTTTTGCATTATTATTATTATTTTTTTTTACAGCGTGGTATTTTAATAAAAAGTTTCTACATCACCCCCGGTGTTTATTTCTATAGGTTTAAACTGAAATTTGAATATAACATGAGCAGGTGTGTAGTGTTGTCTGTCTCCCACCTGGCCAACGCCGCAACGCGAACAGCTTCTGCGTTGTCAGGGGCAACTGCGCCGTCGACCAATCGGATTGGGCGCATTCGCGTCACGTGACAGCGCCAGGCGAGCGCCCACAACATGGCGGTAGGACGCCAACGCTCGTCTCTCTAAAAGTTGAGCTTTTAAAGACGCTTTTTTGTTTATTTTTTCTCGTGATTGCGCCGGGGAAACGAAACGCCCCGCAACGAAATGGCCTTCGCGAATTCCCGCCGGGGTACCGACGGAGAAGGCGGTGCCGAGCGCGGCCACGGCAGCGACTGTGAATCTGCATCGAGTTTCAGCAGCTCCGACTCTGAGTAAGAAGATAGTTTGATTCCGAGACTAGAAACAAACACACAGACCGTTTCCACTTGCAGATGGCAACACGAGCCCCCCGAAGCTGCTTGAAACCGTATGAGACGAGTCTGGTTGATGTATATGATAAAAAAATAGTTGTTTTGTGAATATAAGTACTTGTACATGTCAGGCAGTGGCCAGCATTGCCAGTTTCCATCTCTCCTCCCTTTGTGCTTTTCATAGCTTTGGGGGGTGTTTTCAGTTTGGGAGGTAAGCCTTCATAAATAATTGTATGCTTCTTGCCATCCTCGCTAAATTTATGGATACCGTGTTGAAGCTGCCAACCACAGGTTCTTCAAAGTAGGTTAAAAAGGAGAGAAACAAAAATATCTTGTTTTTACTCCCACCCTTTTGGTCAAGCACGTGATTACACTTTGTACATGTAGTAGGTTTTTTGTTTGTTCGTTACAATATACACATGGTCAATAACACATAAAAGTACATTTAAAAAGATAACAAAAAACTGCATTTTTGAGTGATCAGTAATCTGAAAAGAAGTTTGGCGCAACAACTGCCCAAATACTGAAACTGTGCATGGATAATATTTAATTCCTTTCAGGACAGAAATAATTAGTAATGTGGATATGATGGCAAGCAAGTACGTGCATTTATTGTACATTTCGCTCAGAATAAACAGCCAAATACATTTTTAAAAAAGGTGTCACTTAACTTCAGCACAGCTTTTTCGTACAGCAACAATATTATGATAACCAACATCTCAAACGATATCTATTCCTGTGTCATCATATTAATATCAGTGCACCTCTCGTCTCTACTACTGTACCCTCTCATTCCAGTTTCATACCACTCTGCCTTTGATACTAGATATCTTTCAATGCTCGTTTGTTTTTTCTTAGTGACTTGGAACCAGAATGGCTGGATGACATCCAGAAGAATGGCGAGCTTTTCTACCTGGAGCTGAGTGAGGGCGAAGAGGAGGCTGCTTTGGTCCAAGCCACCGCCA
Source organism: Macquaria australasica (assembly GCA_005408345.1). Lineage (NCBI taxonomy): Eukaryota > Metazoa > Chordata > Actinopteri > Centrarchiformes > Percichthyidae > Macquaria > Macquaria australasica. The sequence goes on along the minus strand of SEMN01000301.1, from coordinate 573,633 downwards.
ATCAAGGTGTGTCCACTAATCATGTTCGCTTTAGCGAAAAGGAGGCAGAGATCATCACAGAGCAAAACAAGAAGCAGCGATGCGGTTCGCGGACGAAAGGTGAGCCCACACTTAAAAGGCTGGCCAGGATCCTGAGGAGAAAACGCCGGCCATCGCAGCGCAGAGGAGGAGGGAAGGATGGGGCTAAAGACAATTCGACCTTATCATCACCTCCAGCATCCATCCTGAAGAACCAGCCAGGTCAAAGGCAGGGTGTGACGGTTCAGCAGCAGCAGCTGAAGGAAGTGTGTGTCTACCTCAACCCTAAACGTCTTGGAGGTTCATTAACACCTCTCTCTGACAGTGGAGGCCTGCTGGAAGCGCTGCTGGGGGTGGTGCATCGCCGCTCCTGGAGCAGAGGACAGGGAGACCCCGCAGCGGTCAGACAGGAGGAAAGACTGACTGTTCATGGATTAATACCCAACAGCCCGGCCATCAAATGTGGCCAAATCCTAATTGGTAAGACCATAATTCCAACAGTTATTAACCATTATACAAAGCTACAAAATACTGAAGGTTCCTGGTTGGCCGATGACATGTATACACATCTCAGTAGAGGAGGGATGTATCTGAGAAGCTTGAGCTTCAGAGGAACATTTTATTTGAATAAAAAACAAAGTACTTTTTGTGACTGACCTTTTGCAGAAAGCTCTCTCCATCCTCAAAAAGAACCAATTGCCCTGAGGAGAGGGAAAATGCAGCTATGCAGCAGTTATGATTTCAATAACAGTCATCTGTAGAGTCATGAACCAGCACTGACTCATTCATTTCCACACCACACAAATGCACTGCCAAAGCATGATTTCAGCACAATTATTACGACGTAGCCAAAGTCACACACAGAGATTTCTTAAGAAAAAAAGCCCAAAGCCTAAATAATGAGCGTGATGTACAACAAATCAAGTCAGCAAGTGGTAGCCATGTAACTAAAGTAGATGAACTATGATTTGTTATCATTCTGAAGCAATATACTGCAAGAACTTGCCTTAGTTTGGGAGTGAGGCTGTTTTATTGTTGTCTAGATAAAGCCAAGCTCTTTCAGTGCTTTGAATCAATAGTAACAACTACAAAGTAGTACAAATCATTGTTTCAGCTTTCATCTCTGTGTTGCAAGAAACACAAAGTTCTTGTTAAAAATGTGTGTAGGACGTTTAATAGCTACTTCTCATGGCCAACTCTGAGCAGCAACTATATTCAGTCCTAGTGAAACTTTCAGCACAGTTTCATAGAGTGAACGAAACTCTAAATGCAGGTCTGGTCCTGTAGAAATGGTAATCTGTCTGTTTGAAGTGATTTTCTTCTATCTGGGCTAATGATCGGACAGTTTTTACTAGCAGACGGAGGAACGCCAGTTGTGCTTCACCGCAAATGACTGCCCACATGAGTTACTGTTTAGAGAAGCTTTTATGCAGCACAGCTACATGCTTAAACAATTAGAGTGGTTAAATACCTGAAATAGCTCTGTTACTGAGATGATGGTGAGCCTCCCTGCACACAAGCAGGTGAGGCTCTTTATTGGCCCTTTACTGGGTCTATACAGCCTGGTTCATAGGTCAGAAGAATGTCACATTGATACAATCAATCAAATTATTGTTGTTGTGTTCTTACTGACCATATAAGCCAAGTCAATATTTAATTACTGACCAAACATGGGTCAAATGTTTACAGTAAATACTGCTAGATGGTGGATCAGTCAGTATTGGTGCTGCATGCTGTCTCTAAATAATATGCAGGAAAGGTTTGAGGTGCTTCCTCTTGTTTTGCAAGGGGAAGGGACCAGATTGCACCAAAAAATGAAGGCACGCTGCTTTGTTACGGTACAAAAGTTAAAAAAACCTTTGTTATTGTATCAATGTGGAATTCATTCCCTTTCATGAGAACAGTATTATGCTTACCTGTGCATCAAGAGCATCTGCTTTGTGTTTCATTTCTTTCAGATCCATGTAGCACTTCCTTGTTTTTTCATTCTAACATATTTTGTAGTCTAAAAGCGTGTGGAAAACCTGTTTTATGTGTGACTATAGGCTGGTTAAATATTAATATTATTTGTTAGCATTACTTATTTTGTAAATGTTTCTTTTCTGCGTGCTCTTGTTCAGGTGATGTGCTTGTAGCAGTGGACGACGTGGATGTGACCTCGGAAAACATCGAGAGGGTTCTGTCCTGCATCCCAGGACCAACACAGGTCAGTGTGTGCTCGATAACAACTTGTGTGCACACAGTTTTGTAGTTTTCTTTATGGTCAATAGTAATAGCCACTGGTTGTCATGATCTCTGCCACCTTACATTAAAACAAGTTGTACAATATCTCAGCTAGTACCCTTTCCCATATAGGGTTAGCCATCCAGATCTGTATGGTAGCATTTAGGTCTTCAAAATCTTGTCACAAACAGCAAACTTGGACAGTAAATATAGACGTTAAATTACTTTGAAATGCACTGGTTCTTCTAAGCTGCTAAAATGTGAATAGAAAGCAGAAGTCAGCGCCGTTTAACATTAGAAAACCCTCAATTACTGAGAAATTATCCTTTGATCGGTAGCTAAAAAATCCATAGTCTGTGCCTCAGTCGTGCATTTTCACCAGAAAGCAGACCATCAAAAAGTAGGAATTTGCAAATGACAGAGTGTGTACGGGCTCATGGCGAACACGGCGGACAGACGGGACTGCGGTGTGACTCTTATTCGGTGCCACAGGAAGCTGTTGTGGGATTGAAAGCTCAGCTGATTAGAAGATGTAGTCGGAAGCTAAATTACATTGTAGGGAAAGAGTGAGGGAGATTTTTTTGGAAAAATACAAGGTTCCTCAGGCACCACGGTGACTCTCAAAAAAACTTGAAATAGAGTTGTACTGCTGACAGAATGATTGTTATATGTGTGTGTGTGTGTGTGTGTGTTGGAGGATGGTTTTTCTTCGTGCCAGCCCTCCCAGATGGAACGTAGACAGTACTTATTATGTTTGGAGGAGCAAATATTAGTATTAAAGTCAGTCCACCATGCCCTTTGCTAACCTTTACAGCTTAACCAGCCTCAGTTACTCCTTTTTGTTTGTGTGTGTGTGTGTGTGTGTGTGTGTGTGTGTCTGTCTGTCTGTCTGTTTGTCTGTCCAGTGCTAAATGACTGACATCAACAGACTGGAATTCCAGTGAAAGCACACTCCAGTCTAACCACATCCTTATTATTTATGATGAGCAAAAGTGCTGCAGTTAGCCCACTCAGCCTCTTTACCCAGTGATTTCCCAAATTTAGGGTTTGCGTATTTGAAAGTTTTTTTACCATTTTTCATGTCTGAGTTTGATGGCCTCAGCTCAGTCTAATCAAAGCTGGGGTTTTTTGCCTCCTTCGTGAATCTTAAAGACTTGAGGATACGGTAGCTTTAAATCCATTTCAAAATTTTTAACCTCTCATTTCCAGGACTGAGTGAACCAGTCAGAGTCACCAATTGAAAGGTACATCACATGGTGTTCTTTAATAATACCCCTAAAATTGGCTAAAATGGCTGGCAGCCCAGATGCAGGCGCCTGCCGGAGAGGCGGGTGGCCTGCGGTTAGTGCTGACAGGCCTTGGAGGGTTCTGGGAGTGATCGTTGGATTAGAAAAATACAGTTTCAACATTTTTGACCAGGGAATATGATCTCTTTTTTTTTCTTAAACATATTTGGCAGGCAGCATATGATCTAGGGCTGAGAAAAACATAGACTTCCCACCTTTTTTGAAAGTAATGACCATAATACCTCATTTACTTCTTTGAGCATACTAAATGGCTTTCTTAGGTTAGTTGCAGACACAAACAATGCCTGGGTTAGGATCTGGACTCCCCTTTGGTTCACCCAGTCCAAAAAACTGTGTGTAAAACAATGAAAGTGGCCACTGAGTGCTCAATAAATGGCATATTTCACATTCTGTGTTACAGTCAAACACCAAAATGAAGTTGGGGCGTGTCCAGTTAAGATGTTGTAGTTAAAACTTATAATGTGATCTGCAAGGTCCCTGGTGGTTTGAGGTCAAATCCCAGCAGAACCTCCACTGCCTGCCTTTCTGCTTTTTCACTAAATGTCTCAGTAAGGGAAAATTCCTCAGACCTGCTGTATTGTCTTTATATCTATATATTAATTATATCATGCATTGAGCGGATATGACAGATCCACATACGTCTAATACAGTTTCTTCATGAATATTATAATAAAACTCTGTGTTTCCACTATTGACTATCGAAAAAGTTGGATTGGTGCATCTCTTGTTCAGAAAAAAAAACTCTTTACTTTTACTTTTATTTATCCGGGTAAACGTACTCTTTAAGCATCACCCTGTCTCACACTTGCTACTGCACTTGAGGTGAGCCCATTTGTGACTAGATTGCAATTTTAAATTAAATAAATTGTATGAAGTACCTGACCTAAAATTGACCATATATATATATATATGTTGCTATAAGATATAACCTATTACGTATGTCACTGAAAGAGCCTGTTCCTGTAGAGTGGCTGTGCTCATGTCAACCCTCTCACTTTGCTTGAAAATATCAATAAAATTAAGTTTGGAAAAGAGTTTATCTGATTTGCTAAAGGACACTAAGTGTACAATTCTTCCTGACCAGTGATTTCAACCAGAGATCTCAAGCACATTGTTTTAAACCTTTAGGATCCAGCTGCTCTTTCTATTTCTCACATCTGGACTCTGGTTCTGATCTTCTTGAATTAACGTCAGTTTCGCTCCATAGACGGCCTCTCTGGTGCTGACAGGTTTCAGCCCAGAGTCAACACAATGTGTGAACAGGTGTGCCACCACAGCGTGTCTATAACGTGCACCTTCTGTACGTGAATATTTAGTCTTTAGTTGTAAGAGAATTTTCCTAATTTGATTGTGTTTCCATTGATTATGTGCAAGTTAAAACTATATAATGTATAGAACTCTGTATATATGTGTACACTAAATACCAGTATATATCACCATGAAATTTTGGGGTATTTATGATGTATAGTATCTAAATTTGCGAGGCCTACATGCAGCCTCTACTAGATCTGACTAGCCTGACTGCACAACACTTGAATGTAGGTTTGACAGATTGTTTTAACAAAGACACCAAAGAGCGGCCGTTTTCTCATCCTTCTGTGCATCTTGACTGCATGTGTTTCCATGTGCGTGCTTGTTTGATTTTCATGCAGCTCTGTTTCACTGTTTCCACTGTGACTTTCTGTGAATGGCAGTGTAAAATAGAGCACTGGGGTATGGAAAGTAAAAAAAAAAACAAATACTGCATGAATGAGAGAAGATAGGCCGTCTGTTGTCTTGCCGCTGTTTCTTCGGGTTGCAGAGGTCTGGTTTTAATTTAGTCAAACACACTCAGACAAGCACACACAAAAAAACACACACAAATCCCTGCTATTTGTTATGCTGCGGTTTGGTCTGGATGTCAGTGTCACTTTCTCTCTGACAATCACCATCCTGCTATTCACTTTTCAGTCTTTTCCTGAATGAATGTGCAGTGATTGAAGTTTTCCTCCCCTTTGGAAGCCCGGCACACGTGCACACCTCTATTTTCCTAAAACAGACACATGAGCACCGTTAAAATTTTTTATATAATCATGTGGAGCCATAGTGGTTTATTTTTAGAAATGAATGAAAACTCTGAGAGGGACTGGTGGGCAGGCTGATGCAATGATGTTGTAACTGAGTAAATGTTGTTTTTTTTAACTGGTCCCAACTGGTCCCATTCTTCATTTCTTTTATTCTCTCTTCCCGCCACCTCCACCAGGTGAGGCTGACCTTGGAGACGGTGGCTCTGGTGGACGGCAGCAGTGCTAGCGACACTTCATCGGCCCGTACAACGAAGGCCTCTCCACCAGTCAGCCAGCTGGTGCGTCTGCTGTGGGGGGAGGACACGGCCGAACTTCAGATGTCCATAGGACACATCCCGCATATTGTCATGTACCTCTCACTTAAACTGGACTCGGCATCACCGCAAGAGGAGGTCAGTTTTCTTTACAGCATTCACATTTTGACACAGAAAATGATGAATGACAAATTAGACCACAAACCTTGATGAGAATAAAGACTTCTGTCTAAACTTTAAACCTCATCTTAGCCATTTTGACCAAAAGTCTCAAGAATTAAAGTCCAGACTCTATCACAGAAATTAAAAGGTCCCTTCAACGCATTTCTTTCTCCTCTATTTCATTGTGTCTTAAGCCCCACAAAGAAAAATATAACACTGCAAATGCAGGGGAGTAGGGCTTTAAGAGTGAGGCCACGCCCCCTCCGTTTGTCAGCAGTCTCTGTGGCGCAATCGGTTAGCGCGTTCGGCTGTTAACCGAAAGGTTGGTGGTTCGAGCCCACCCAGGGACGCAGCTTTTTGTCCTTATGTAACCAGGTAACATCATGTAAATGAGTAACCTGTTGTCCATGATCACGGGTAAAAGGGTCAGAGAAACCAGGAGCAAAAGACAAAGAGCCACATGGAGGGAGCATTTAGAAGAGCAGAGGCTTCTGTGACAGTCAGGCGTGCAGTGGACAAACAAAACAGAACAAAGGCTGTTGCTGATATTTAAACCCAGCATGACCACATATTTTTCCATCCCTTTGGAAAGATGTGGTGGTGGGGAAACCTGATCATGGCTCTGACTCTGAGCAGTCCTATAAAACTGGGTTTAAAACATTGAACTTGATCACACTCCAGTACGGAGGTGTATTCTGATAATTGAGTGTTGTGTAGGAAATCCCAAGTCCAGGAGGGGAAAGTTTCCCTGAATTCTGAGTCAGACTCTTACAGAAAACTACTGGTCTGGACAGCTTCCAACGCCTGCGGGTGCCAGTAACAGAAAACAGAAAGAAAGGGGAGAGAAAGGGGAGAAGTTGAGGCGCTCTGTCCTGAGCACAGCTCCTGTCAATAAATGAGCTGTCATTTTAATGTTGCAAACTTTATTCTCTCTAGGGTGAATCCACACCTTTTGGCTGAAGTGCAGCAGTCAATAAACAAAATTACATATTTCCTTTTTTATTTGGATCTTTGCACAGGGCAGGTTTTATATCCCATACGGTAGGACACAATCCACTTCCAGGGAAGTGTTAATCCCAAAGTGTGTGTTTTCTTGCTCTGAGAAGCAAACCACTCATTTGCTGACCGACATCTCCTGCACTGTAATCACATTTTTCCGGTGGACGACTATTGGCAGGTTGATGTTTTCTTTATGGTTGTACTTCATAGTTCTGCAGTTCCTTTTTGTGTATCTGAAAGCCAGGTTTCTTGAGCTAAACAGCAGTGGAGATAGAGAGTACGGGTTGTCTGGAGCAACATCAGCCAGCAGTTGATTTTCTAAATGACAGTGCCGTGCAAGAACGCTAAACTCTTTTAAACTCTTTCTTTGATTTTTTGGCCCTTTAATTGCAGGGTAGCAGGAATTAGAGAGGTTCAGCTGTGGTATTTTTGAGCTTTAGCTGTGTGATGATTTTGTGATCTGAGCATTTTTTTTGCTTGTACGTACAAGATGCAACTGAAGTGTTTTACTGAGTTGGTTGTTCTTCTAGTTTCTCTGTTCTGGTTGCCAAGGCTTTAAGGGCCCATTCATTCAAGATTTTTATCCCCTCACCCACCACTCCGTCCTCTGATCCTCTCAGCGGCTCAGCTCTTGTCCAGCCTGTATCCTGCACGCTGGGAGGAATACTAATATCACAAACAATACACTGAATCAGCCCAGAGCACTCTCTCGCCTCTGCTTTGTAGTTTGTATAAAGGTTTTTTTTTTTCCGTGGCATTTGGTCTTGAAACGATTTAAAAATGTGTGCTCAGCCATTTCCCATAGTGCAGATGAGAGTTTCTCTGAACTTCAATCGAATTTCTGTATTTCCTGAATCTGCTTTTCTTTACTCTGGAAAGTCAAACAAATATTTTACTAACATTCATCTTTAAAGTTTCTTTGTTTGTTCCAAAGTGAGAATGGGTTTGACAGTAAAACTGAAACCAAAGTAACATTGTTGAGGTGACAGAATAAACATCCAGCGGTTCATCTGTTCATTCTTCTTTGCTGTCTATAATTCAGAGGAGACTGTACCATCCAACAGCAGATATTTCACATTTTTATGTGACAGTTTCTGTTGATAGGCTAACCAGAGAATTTTCTTTCTGCAGCATGTATAATTTTCATGACATAGATTCAAAATTGCACTGTGTGTGTGTGTGTGTGTGTGTGTTTGTGTCTGCAGGAGGAGATCTTGTACCAGTACCCGGTGTCTGAAGCATCCAGCCAGCTGAAAGGAGTGAGGGGGATCTTCCTCACTCTGTGTGACATGCTGGAGAACGTCACAGGAGGGCAGATAATCAGGTAGGGGGAAGCAGCTCGGAGAAAAAATAGTAAGAGCAACTTTTTTTGCTACAGTTTACACATAAAAATTAGAATAAGGCATCAACATTAATGTGGTGATGATGAAACCAGATCTAATAATAAGAAGTTCCCAAATTATTTTTGTTGTAGCACTCCCAAATGTTTTAACTTTTCTGCCAGCTGGATGCTTTGAATATCAACACAGTTCACAGTTTAAAACAACAGTGAGCTGGGAGAACATTTTGGCAATTGGGGGAGCATTTACGTTGTATTAATGTTAATCCCGCCCTCCTCTTTGTCTGTTCTTTTTGTCACTTGTCCTTCGATTTTGGCGTTCTGTTGTTAATCCATGTGTCTTCTCCCCTTAGTTCTTCTCTCCTGCTCGGGAAACATCTGGTACACGTGGGCTACTGGAAGGAAAGCAACAACCTGTTGGTCATTGGTCTTCCCGCTGAGAGGTAGAGGGAGGCAGCAGCACACACGCACACACAGATTATTACACTGTGAGATAGCTCCACCACATTTCATTTAAACTGCAGCATTTGCCAGCTGAGAAATCGATAGATATCACATGGCAAGAGTTGATTCCATATGGCAAATTTTCAGGCCATCGATTTTAAAAGTCCAGGGCATTTTTCGAGCATGATGTGTTCTCGAGAAATAAACTATTTTTGGAGAAGAGGAAACATATTTAAGAGCATGATCTGTAAAAACGATTGAACCGTCGTTTTTTTTCAATTTCGGCATGCACATGTGCTTCCTTTTGTCCTTTGTTGGCAGGATGAGTACCTCTTTCAGGAGCATGTGGTGGTAAACGGTTCATGAGATGAGTCATACTAGCCACCTTTTCACTCTGAGCAACCAGGTCAAATCGATCAATCATCGTCTCGGTCGACAAATAATCTCATTCATGCTTAAAAGTTCGTAGGTTGATTCTTGAGGAACACCCACATGTACTCAAAACAGTAACGTATAAAATGTTTTTCCTTCATGGCTCCCGGCCGTCAATCCAAATATTTGATAAGCAGTAGATCTGCTGAAGTTTATCCAGGTCTGCGTTTGACATTTTTCCGTTTCCCTCCAGGGTTCCACTGCTGTATCTGCAGACGGTGGTGGGAGACGTAGTCCGGACACTAAAAGTGATGTACGGCTCCTTAGACAGGTTGGTCGGTCTTCAGCTTTCCTGTGGTCCTGCTGAGAGAGCTGGTTGAAACTTCCCCTTTGTGGCTGTCATTTTTTATGCTTAATACAAAATATACTGACATAAAAATAGTGTGTAAAGCACCAGCTGGATTTTACACAAAGTCTTCATTGTCTCCCTCTCTTAACCCCCTTTTCTTTGCTCTCAAATATCTACTCCTTTTTTCTTGAAATGTAATCATTCTTCTGTGTTTTCTTGACACTCATTGGTCATCTTCATTGTGTCCTCCAAAGTGCTTTCAGTAAGGTGGACCATGCTCCCAGGTTGGACCATTTCTTCTGCCTGTTCTTCCAGCAGCTCATCCAGCCGTCTCGCTTGAGGGACGGCACCTCAGCCCCGCCCTCCGACGTCTCAGGGACCCTTTTCCTTGACGGACTGCCGGCGGTCCGATGGCTCACGCTGCCTCCAGAAATCAAGGTATGTTTCTGTGTGTGAGGAGTCAATTATTTATAGATCTAATTTAGTCTTGGAGCAGAAATTAATACAGAAACAGAAATAACAGCTATTTGTATATCATAGTGGTCCTGTGAAGGTGATAATGTTGTCAAAAATGCAGCTATGGTGCCCTCTAGTGTCCACTGTTAAAAATGACACACAATGTATCACTGCACATATTCTTTATACTTTATACTGTGAACATTTGCACATTCTTTAGTCAGTATTTTGCACATTTCATCCTCTTTGTTTCAAACACTGTACGGCTCTTTTCATTTTAAAACTGATGTTTTACACATTTTTAAATATATTTTTATATTATTTATGATTCTTGACTTGCAGTACTTGTTTTCTTATCTTTCTTTATATTTTCTACTTACTATGTTTATTGTTATGCACCAAAATACCAAGGCAAACTCCTTGTATGTAAAAACCTGCTTGGCAATAAACCTGATTCTGATGCTAATAATTAAATGCTATTAAGCTTTTATTTGATTTTCTCTGCCCACAGATGGAAGTGGATACTGTTCTCTCTGATTTCGAGTCTTCTGATTTTGGAGAAATGGTAAGAAATGGTGAAAACACTTTTACCTCAAACAAATCACCCAAAACACACCAGTACTGCAGTCTAGCAAGCATAAAGTACTTGTAAATGTGTGCCACCTGTTAGGGACGGACATTTGAACGTTATATTCACAGATCCTGCTTCTGAAATTCTTTCCTGTGCTTAAAGAACGTCTCCTCACAGCCCTGAAATATCTTAACAAAACAGCCAATTACAAATAGGTGGTGTTTGAGTAGGTTAAAGCGTTACATCAGTGGCTCATGTTGTGTTATGATCCTGCTGCTCCTTATTTGGGTGAACGCACATGTTAGCTGAGAAGCCATCTGTCTTCAGGCCTCAGCCAGGGAGAGGAGAAGGTTAGACTATTTTTAGAGGCGTGTGTGTGTTCTGCATGTATTTTTAATGAGAAGGGATTTATTTCTACATTCACTCACCAATTATTGGTCAAACTTTAAACAATGTCAGCACCCTCCTTTTTCATCTGGTGCCACTATCAGCTCCCTGCAATATCTGTGTCTTTGTTTACTTTATTGTCTGTTTATCTTTGTCTTTATTTCTTCAACAGTCTGAGGACTTTTTTGGCCTGAGGCGTCTGTATGTAATTCTTGGCTCCTGTTTGTTCTACAAGGTAGGTGTCAAAGCAAACACACACACACACTTCAGTGCCAGCGGCCTCATCATATTTATATCCTCCCCTGATGGTACCCCACCGTCTACACAGCTATCTTTAAGATAAGATAAGATAAGCCTTTAATTGTCCCACAGCTGGGAAATAGCTGGCAACAATAGAAGACCCAGCTAACATTCACTGTGTAGAGAAGATGGCCTTTCACACGAGATAACACGACGAGCCTGTTCTGTGGCTCACTGACAAATCATCAACCCAATTACTCTGTTAAAATATTAACTGAGGGGAAGAGGGAGGAGGACAGCGAGCAGTAGAAAGTGAAGGTATGAGAATCGCCTGGGTTGGCCCTAAATCTATTATCACATTTTACTGAATGCAAAAAATCAAAACTTTACATAAAGACAAAACTTTTATGTTTGTATTTTGATATAAATGTATTTTCATGTAAGAATGGATTGTAAGTATATTATGATCCATTCTTCTTCTGTTGGTTTGCCATCATAGCAACTGCTTTAAGATAAGATGAGATAGAACTTTATTTATCTCAAGGGAAGGTGCAGCAGTTGCCGTACAAAGTAACAAAGAGTGCAAATATAAAATATCAATTAACAGATAAACAAAATCCAAAATATACAGTGCCAAAAATATAAACAAGGTTGCGTCTGGGTGAAAAAGTGTACTCCCCGTCGGGGAATCGAACCCCGGTCTTCCGCGTGACAGGCGGAGATACTGTCCACTATACTAACGAGGAAGAGACAAGCTTGTACTCTGTAACTGTAACTTTTATATCAATATATTAAAAAGAAATATTAATCTGGACTTTGGAATGACTAGATACTGTCCACTATACTAACGAGGAGAGACAATGAGTCAAGAAACCATTCTAAATTCAAACAAGGTAGGGTCCATAGGAAAGATTTGTTTTATACAGACTATAATTATGGCTCCAGGTGTCATTTTTTTATTTGGTTAATTACCAATAAGATCAGAAAAGGGCTTTTTGTACTCACCACAGAGGTTTTATTTACTCAAAACACTGACTCCAAGCCCTCAACACTTGTTTACTTCAGATTTTACTAAATCCATCCACACACTCTCCTTCCAGTCCTACCTGATCGCCAACCATCTGCCCAAAGAGGACCTGCTGGATGTGTGCCTGTACTGCCAGCACTACTGCCTGCTGCCGCTGGCGTCTGAGCAGCGGGTGGGTCAGCTTGTCATCTGGAGGGAGGTGTTTCCCCAGCAGAGAGCCAACAGCAGCGGCAGCACAGCATCAGGCTACAGCCAGCCTCAAGGACGACACTTCCTCCTCATAGTGGGGCTGGTAAGGAGGCGAATCGCTGACTGGTGGTTGTTTTGCTGTGGTCAACTTCCAATTTTGTCGTTTTGACCTGAATCGACTAAAAACAAAAATGTAACAAAGGATACATGACTACTCTCATGTCTCCCCTGTGATATTCTTATGTCATTGCCCAATATCTATCCATGGTAATATTTTTTTATCGTACAAATGATATTGTCTCTGCTTGTATTTCTTTATGTCTCCACTCCAGAGGCACTTCATGCAGTGTGTGCTGTTGGAAGCAGGTGGCTGTGCTTCACCAGCTTTGGGCTCTCCAGGACCTGATTGTGTTTACGTAGATCAGGTGAACCTTGTTGAACTTTAATACGTATTGTGGATACATTTTACTCATCTACATGAACAAAAAACACTGCTTCCTGCTTCATTTGTCTTGTAGTTTGATTCCTTTTGCAGCCAAGAGAACCAAAAATAACCACGTGTTGATCATTACAGTAGAAACTGAAACTCTCTTACGTTCAGGTGAAGGCCACCTTGCTGCAGCTAGAGATGTTGGAGGCAGGTATTGAGGAGCGTCTGAATGCTCCACCTGCTCCCTGCCTGTCCTGTGCCGACTGGTTCCTCCCCGCCGCCACGGCCCGCGACCGCCTGGACAGCCTGGCCTCTTCCTCCCCCGTCTTCAGCAAGCTAGCCGGGGCAGTTAAAGGCTCCTCCACGGGGTCCAGAGGCCGCAGCCTGTTTGGGGAAAAGGCCCGGAGGTCCAGCCCCCAGAGGAGTCTGTCGGACAGCGGGAGTGAGGGACAGACGGATGCTGGGTCAGGGTCTGGTTCATCAATGGCTCCAGGCCTCAGTCCACATTCCACCCCGGACTCAGCGAGGAAGCTGGGGGGGCGACGGGACTCATTGGGGTCTGGAGGGTCTGATGGGAGTGGAGGCAGCGGAGGCCTATTTAAGGTACCGTTGTAGTCTTTTATTCTTTTTTATTTTATTTTTATCTATACAATTTGACTACAGATTTAAATGAAATTTGGTGCATGGCCAAGGAACAAGCGATTAGACTTTTCAGGAATATCCAGATCAGAGTGCAGATCCAGGAGTTTTTTTTTTGTTTTTTTTCATTTTATTTTTCACTGCATTTTTTTGCCTTAAACTGATGTCCGAAAGTGAAGAGATGACAGGAAATGAACTTGAATGAATCATGTACTTGAATGAAAACAATTTGGCACATGTATCCCAGAATTGTCTTTTACTGTTTTGATGCCCAGATACACGTAAAAATTCAAAACATTAATTAATATTAAAAATAAAAACAAAAATGTAGATGATTGTGTAGCCTTGGCAGTTGAGTTGCATGTTTTATTGTTTTATCCTCTTTCCTTTGTCAGCCAAGAGAAACTTAACACCTCGTTTTAGACACACATACACCCATTGACTTGTATTTTCCGGGGCTGGAAAACAAGGAAACGTCATAGATTTTTCACAGATTTGATTTTTTTTTTGGTCTACAGGGCAGAATTACTTGAATTTCTCTGGAGAAAAGGCTACTGGATTTAATGTTTTCTAACCTTAATCTCTAAGAAACACAGATTTGATTGACCCTTGAACTCATCATACTGCTTTAATATTATAATGTTATGTAATGTAATGTGATTGAAATGTTCTGACTAATGCTTTGACATCAGATTCCCAGGATGAAGCACCCAAACCCATTCTACCTGGGCACCCTGAAGAAGACCCTGACTGAAAGGGAGACAGAGGAGATGTATAACACCATGAAGTGGGTGATGGGAAATAATCCTTTTCTTTTAGTCTAATTGCATGTATAATTTATGTTGGCTAAAACCTGCCAAAAGCTAAAAACCCGTCTCCCTCTCCTGTGTTTGTGACAGACTAACCTCGGGTGCAGAGAACACCTTGTTCCACTACGTCCTGATGGAAACCGTTCAGGGGATCTTCATCGCTCCTACTCACAGAGAGGTGGCTCAGCTCAGCGGCTCCATTCACCCACAGCTAATCCGCAACTTCCACCACTGCTGCCTCTCCATACGGGCTGCGTTTCAGCAGAGTCTGCCAGCCAGGGTGAGACAGTTACACACTTATTATTAAATACAGTCTCAACATCAGACCATATCTCACCTAACTACACAGTTCACACCAATGTTGGCAAACAGCATGGGATAGTAGGAAGAGGTGTTAAAAAGGAGGCATACCAAGACCAGATCCTATCAGTTTCAAGTCTTTTGAGTGTAGCTGAAATTGGGTGAAAACCAAAACCACAACGTTGCAATAGCATGACTAAGTTGTGTTGGTTTGCCATCATAAGATCAGATAAGAGAACTTTATTTATCCCGAGGGTAGGTGTTGTGCAGCACTTGCAGTACAAAGTAGGAAAGTATAAAGTATATGCAAATATAAAATATCAATAAAGATGTAAGTATAAAAGTATCCAAAATCCACAATATAGCCAAGGTTAGCCGTAAGATTGCTTCTTGGTGAAAAGATTTTTCTCCCCGTCGGGGAATCGAACCCCGGTCTTCCGCGTGACAGGCGGAGATACTGTCCACTATACTAACGAGGAAGAGACAGTCTTCTACCCTGTAACTATAACTTTTATATCAATATATCAAAAAGAAATATTAATCTGGACTTTTGATATCATTTTTTCAAAATGACAATTTATTTATTTGTTCTTAGTTTGATCAGTTGTGTTTTTATGTTGTATGAATTGTTGTTTTTCTCGTTTGCTGTATAAAATGTCAGAAAACAAAACGATACAATTTACTAAAACATGAAATGATTGGTGGTGTGATTTTGTGTCCTGCAGGGTCGTCGGGCTGCAGACAGGCCTCGGGGCGGTGGTTGGGGTCTGGGTCCTGTGAAGGAACACGGGGTTCTGTTCCAGTGTAAACCTGAGAACTGGACCGACAAGAGGAAACCTGCTCCCACCATGACTTACTGGGTTATAGGGTACGTCAGCTTCCCCATTTTTTAAATCTTTAACCACAAATCTTACTTTTTTTATTTTTTTTATTATTCTTGGGGAGGGAGTCATGGGGGCTCAGAAAATACACGTCTGGTGAGTTTTAGTTCTGCACCGGTGGAAATAAGGAATGCAATCAATTGGACATTATAGCAGCAAAAAACAGGATATAACTAGTCAAGAATATTACTAGAACAGCTTAATAAAAGGATATAATAAAGTTCCTCTTAGCGTGGGACTTCCAAATGTATGAGCGTACCAGTAATTCTGTCAGTCTGCTGTGTTATGACTGGACTGAATAGGCAGCATTGTACTGAGCTGAAGGGGAGGAGGGAGGGAAAACTGTCAGTCAAAAATGTTGAATTGACTGATGGTACTTTGGACAGAGGGCAGGAAGGTCAGAGATGGGGGTTAAAAATAGGGATTTGAAGGAAGAAAAGGATCATGGGACAGCAAGGGTCAGCCTTTCTTTGTAGCTGGTCCCCGGAGGGAGATCGTGAATAAACAAAGAGTCTTAACTGCTGGAAAAAGCACAAGTTTCAAAAGTGCCAGTTGTAGTGTAGAATAAAAGTTTGAATAAACTTGTGTTTTGGTACAAATTTCTATCACCTTGTCAGCTTCCTAAACAGCTTAGCGTCTATGAAATTTGATATTTATCTCCAACGAAAGTCATTTTCTTATCTTTTTCTTCTTTTTTTGGGGGGTCTTTCAGACGGATGTTGCTTGAGCCCATCCCTCAGGAATTCTACGTGTGTTTCCATGACTCGGTGGCAGAGGTTCCTGTGGAGATGGCCTTCAGACTCTCCTTCGGGCTGGCCTTGTGACGCGTCATCTTCCTCTTCAGTGACGATGATGGACACGCAAACTAGACGATTTGGTTGAACTCTTGAAACGTCAGTTGCATTCTCAGGAAAACAGTTCAAACTGTGGTGTTTGTGGAGAGCACCTGAGAGCAAATTGTGGGGATTTTAATGGTAGTTGTCCCAGTTTCTGTGGGAAAATGTAACGGGGGCTACGTGGAGTTACAATCTTACAATGTGCTTCCATTTTTCTGCAGATAACAGCAGAGCGCAACCGTGGCCTTACAGCAGTGATAAGCAAATAGCAGGCTGACTGCTTTCCTTGAGTTCAAACCAGGTCGTTTTGGTGCCTTGTTGCTCACCAGAGATGTGTGCAAGGGTCTTTATGTGTGTGTTTGTGTAGATGAAAAGCCACTCAATCAGTGAATACCTCAGACACTTTGGTGTAAACCTCTGATCAGAGCAGTCGGCCCAACAGTTTGCTGCCGTAACGTTTACTAAGCTGGACCAATAAAAATGCTGCTGCTGCTGCACACACATCTCCATGTTGACAAAGCAAATAAGGTTATATTGATTTTTCCATGTTTGTATGCAGTATTGGAAAGGCATTTCATTTGTAACTTAATTTAAGATGTACAGGTTTTGTATGGAAATTGAGTCATTTGTTACAAAAATGAACATTGAGATTAAAGAAGCAATACAGTTTCTCTTTTATTCTTTCAAAAACAAATTAAGTTGACGATCTTTGTCAGTCTCTACATAATTTTTTACATTACTGACAATCATTTTATGTAATTCAACAAATGGACACTCCTCAAATGGAAATCATAAATATTGTGCAATGTGTGGTTGACTGGTAGACAGATTTTTATATCGTAAAATTTTACAATATACATAATTGAATTGTGTAACCAACATCACTGCAGGGAAAACCATTATTATTAATATGACAGCCGATTTAAAAAGTAAATCCACACTGAGTCCTGAAAAGATTTATATTTGAAGTGTTATGTTCATATTATACCTGTGTAGCCAAGAGGGTCCATGTAACGTAAATGTCCTCAAACTTTTATGACCATGTGGACTGTACGCACTGTCCTCACATCCCGATGTAGTATAAACAGATCTACAGCTGCGTCCGTTTGTATATTCGGTCCTTTAAAGTTCAAGCTGCGCTCTGAACGAGCAGCAGGTTCCTCTTGTAACACTCGAGGCTGCAGAGCGGGACCCCGGTCTTTGAGCAGGAGTACTTCTTGAAGTTGGTGCAGCCGCTGACCCCGCAGTTCACCGGGGCTGCCGGTGGAGGACAGGGAGGCGTCGGGGCCGGAGCGGGGACCCCTGTGGGGAAGGAGATGGCCAGGCCCCGGACGGAGTCGCTGTACCTGACCATTGGACACTGACTCAGCTTGGACTTCCTGTCTTTCATGCTTTTGATCTTGGCCTTGCTGGTTTTTGTCAGTCTCTCTATTGTCTGGTTCTTGTTCTCTTCTGCCTTCTTGGCTGCCTGCAGGCGCCTCTTTCGGGCTCGTTCCTCCCGCTTCTGCATCATCTCTGCGGTCATCTCTTTCTCCTTGTAACCCATGGGGAGCTCCAGGAGAGGCTGGATCTGCTGCTTGTGTAGCAGGGCTTTCTGAACACAAACAAACAAAAGCACTCAGGGACGCGTTTATAGTTTCATTAAGCATGTTTTGATCCAACAGGGGACTGAGATAGATATCTTTCCTGCCTCTGGCTCTCTTCCTCACCTGTCTGGCTGTGAGCAGGGACTCGTCAATCTCCTTCTTCAGCTCTCCATTGTCGTCGAGCTCTCCCTTCTCCAGAGCGTCCAGCCACCTCTCCTCCTCGTCCACAGGCCTGCTCATCATGGAGTCTGAGTCCATGTCTGGCATAGGGGACACGGCCAGGTTGCTGTCTTCATCTGATACAGAACAAACAAGACAACACATGATTAACCTATTGTCCAACCAAGGCCAGAAAATTGTCTTGACCATGGTACAACAGAAAAACTACTTATGTGAAGTTAGCTTGCATTCACTGTGCTCCTGGCAGTGCAAAAGTTATTGATTTGAATGAACGAAAATTAGGATTTACCATTTAGGATTTAAGTTTTACTTTAGCATTCAGTGGTTGTTGTCTAAGGTAAATTTGTACAACTATTAATCTCAAAGTGAGTTGACGTGAGTTCCCTCACATGTTGTTGTATTTAAAAGTCTCTTTGGAGGCCAAAAGAGATAAAAGTATCCAATATTTCACAAGAGAAAAGAAAAAATTAAAGAAATGTCAGAAAAATAGATTTTTTGTAACAGCAATAATTATTGCTTTCTTACGCCTTTAAATCATCTTGTGACCCCTTAGATTGATCTTTGGGCTCCATGTTGTGTCCAAACGCTTGGGTTGGGAACCACAGGGTAAATGTATTGATTGTTCATTTGAGTCAGCTCAAACTAAATTCAGAAATGTGTGTTATTTAACTGTAATGCAGCCTTTAAGACCAGCCAAAGGTAACATATAAAACCCCAGATGAAATCTACTCTAATAACAGGATGGGATTTCTTCATCAACATCCAGTATCTACATGCTCTACTTGTAACTTACCAAGCCAGGCCCGATACTGCTCCAGAGGCACAGAGGGCTCATCGTCATCGTCCTCATCCTCCTCCTCATCTTCGTCATCGTCATCATCAACATCATTATCAATGATCATCAAGGGAGAGGGAGGGCAAGCCACACCGGGATGCACGGTGAAGGTGGGAACACTGATACAGACAACAGGAAATCAGAGACATAAAAACTCACTGGGTTTAATTAACCTGAGCAGAGACAGACACGTGGCATTCACTGACAAACCGACCACCTTCCACATCCCGCCTCACCTCTTGGTCCCCAGCGTCTGTCCTCCCAGTTTGATCTTGAGTCTGAGCTGCGGAGGAGGCCGAGGAACCACCACAGGCTCGGGCTCCGGGGCCTCGGCGAAGCTGTGGTGCTTCCTCTTGTGCTTCTTGTGTTTTTTGTGCTTCCGCTTGTGAATGCTGTGCAGGCCAGAGCTGCCTTCAGCTGCAGAGGAAAGCACAAATAAATACAACAGACATGTACAAACTATTACGTTATGGTTTCTTTCAGACCAAATGGCCATTTCCTACAGATGCACCTACTGTACGTTGATCAATGAGATTTATATTAGGCAATAACAACAAAGGTTTTACTGCTCATGTGTGGTAGACTTCAGATCTGGCACTTTGTACAGTGAGCAACAAAATAAACAACTTCTAAGCAGCTTGACAAATTCAAAAAAATGTTGCATTAGTTTAATTAAAAAACCAACAACTAAGTGTATATTTCAGCGCAAGGAAAGCATAACTCTGCCCATCAAAATGACTGAATTAAATGCCAATAATCGCTTATACTCACCAAGAAACCTGGGGTGGACCAGGTCTTTCCTTTTCCCCATTGAAGCGACGACAGGGACGTGAACACCAAGGACAGGGTCTGCAGCTCTACATAGCGGCAGAAACCCCGAAGTCTTCTAGAAAACAGGGCCGCCTGCTGACTTTACCTTTAGTGCTGAATTTAATGCAACATTAATGGAGAAGAAGCAACAGTTATTAAAAGTTTATCCTTTTGGTGTGTTAGTTAAGCCACGAGAGCGTATTTCCCTCACTGCTTATTTAGTGCATTATTTAAGGTTAATGTGAACTGTACCTTTGTTTAGCCGGGAGACCCGCGGGGGGCGATTTTAACCGTGACAGATTAAAACTGAGCCAACGTTACAGTCCGTCGTTCGCAGTTAGCACCTGGTTAGCACGACGAAGCTAACAACACGTCGTCACTTCCGGTCATTGGATACGGTTGACTGCCCTCTAGTGGGGGGGGGGGGCACCGGTAAGGATTTACTGCCATTGTCTTTATTGTGAATTAATGTAATTAGTTACCGGTATGTTACACCGACTTAAACAAGAACACGTCAAAAAAAACTTAAGCCGAGTCGTTTCGTAAAGAAGAATCGCCAGCTATAATTGTTTTTGTTTTATAGCTGGGTAATGTAGTTCCCGTAACGCTGACTGCTGCAGAGCACGGGGTATCAAGAACTACATTAACCTGCTGCCTGGGGGCGGCCAAGACGAGCTACGCAAGGTGAGTTGCACAGCCGAACGTGGTCGAGTAAATACCGAAATTACCTTTAAATTTATGAAAAGTATCGATATAATTTGTGTTCGCCTGCTCGTGTCTTTAACACAGTTTAATGTAAATTTGCATTAACATAACGCTGCAGTGCTGCTGGTCTGATTAACGTACAGTAAGTTAACGGTGGTCATTCCTGTTGTGTAAGCAGAAAATAGTCATTTAATCTGCCTGCAAGCATGTCGAAAGTGGGAATTATTATTATTATTATTATTTTTGTCAAATTGTCTTTGGTCACACAGGAGGATTAAATTAATAAACTTACGGCTTTTTATTCGAAGCGGAACATAAGAGGTGCAAACACACTCCAGATGCCTCGCTAACTGTTTGCAGGCATTCAGCAACAGGTGGAAACGGAATAAATGCATAAACCCAGTGTTTTCGTCTGTGTGTGAGGGGAAACTAATGTTATAATTTCGCAGGAATCATGAATTACGCTCGGTTTCTGACAGCGGTCAGCGCAGCCAGAAAGCCCTCCCCCATCAGGATGCTGAGTGAGTATTTCTGCCAGGCAGCCTGGATTTCATAACCTGCCAGGTGGGCCCCAGGCTTCCTGCGTGGTAATGTGATTAAACTTGAACTCTTGACTCAATTAATCAGTCAGAAAATTACAGCAACTCATTTGATAATCAAGCCAAAAATACCAAATATCCCCCAGTTTCAGGTTCTCAGTTGAGAGGATTTGCAGATTTCCTTTGTCTTATGTGATAGTAAACTGAAGATCTTTGGGTTTTGGACGGTTAATTGGACAAAACACACACTGACGTGACATTTTATAGACCAAACAATCAGTTAATTATAAAAAATGATTGGCACATTTATCAATAATGTAAATAATTGTTAGTTTCAGCCTAAGATTATACACATACTTGCTACCAATATCAGCTGAAATAATTAAAACCAGATTTTGACACAGGGATGGTCCTCAAGATCAGATAATAAAGCAAGACCCACCTGAAGTCTTTAAGTGGTGAATATTGTCTCACAGTTTTCAGTTAAATTAGCACAAACCAGCTGACACACAGTAGGACTTTGCCCCCTTTGGTAATCCAGCCTGGATCTTTGGTGATTTTCAGGTGAAAGATGCCTAAGCAAAAGTTGGGCCAAATTTGACTGAGAAATTAACATTTATATGTAGCCACCTTGGTACATTTAATCACTGTTTCAACAGCATTTAAGGTACTATTTTTCCAAGTCACTGGTCATAACCTGGCCATACACCGAGAGAGTGTCACTTAATGTATATGTAAAGTGGAGGGAAATATAAATGCCTAAAACACAACCACATTCTGCTTTGTTTTAGCCTAAATGTCTAGTAAAGCTTTCCATCTCATCTATCCCAATATTATCAGCTTATCACAGATATATGTATAAGTAAGTTTACATATTGGCAAATATGTTTCCCGATAAGTGACAAGAAACAGTTATTTCAACCTTAAAATGTCCTGTTTTTAACACATCTTAATCACAGTGTGTTTTTTGTTATGAGAGTATGTTAAAAAAACTAAAAAACAATGGTAACTCTAAAATATATCTGTATTGGCCTTAAAAAAATCCAGAATCTGTCGGCTCTAAAGTCTAAGCATCTTTTCACCTGCAAACTCTCCAAATATGTTCACTGGTTACATGACAGGAAGATATTAAATAACTCACTTTCTTTCCCAAATTTCCATCTTGAGCTCTTTATTGCTGCTGTAGCTCGTGCTGTAGGTTATAGTACCATTTCTGCGAGCATTTTTCCTCCAGTAGGATCTCATCATTTTTATTGCAACCTCAGTATGAGAAGCCGGTCCTCATCTTCTCTGTCTCCACCTGTGTGAAGCTGAGCTGCAGCAGCGGTCGCCTCCGTCCCTGATCTCTCTGGCTGGAGGAGCGCCCAACCCCAACACCTTTCCCTTCCTGTCAGCGTCCATTCAGGTGAAGAATGGACAGAGGGTCACCTTCGATGAGGCGGCGATGAAGAGGGCTCTGCAGTACTCGGCCTCTAATGGGTGAGAGATCAAGACAGGAATCCTAAAATCTGTCACTTCTTCTTCATGGGATTTTCCAGAACATAAAAGATAATTTCAAGATACAGTAGGTTAGGGAAAAGTGTGCAGCAGCGCTTGAAGGCAACCTTTATCTTTTTACGACCACCTCTGTAAACTTGAAAGCATCAAGTGACTCCATCTGCAGATTCAGTGGTTTTTGTTGAGTAATGGAGCGCAGAGGGATTAAGACACCGACCATGAACCACAACGTCTCTGGTTCGAATCCAGCTACGGACATTTGTTGACCATCTCCATCCCTCATTTCCTGTCATCTCTCTCTCTGAATACATAAAATGGCTAAAAAATAATGAGTACCATACACCTGCATGCCCAAGTTTATAGCTGTTGGTGCTCAGAGCTCTCTGCTGTGGAGTTTTTGATCTGCACTTCCAACATATCACCAGTCAAACAGTGTTGGCAGTAATATCTTGTTTCTGGAGTTTTATGTTGATGTTATGTTGTAGTATAAGTTTGTGTAGGTAAAGCAACAGCATCTGTAAAGGCTTTCATAAATGGAGTATTGGTTGGATATCTATGTACTGACGGAAAGTAGCAAAACAGAAATGTACTGCATTTATGTAAAAATACACCACATTACTACAGTGCAAAGTCTATTCTGCAGTAATTTCCATTCCTACGTAGAATACCAGAGCTGCTGACGTGGATGAAGAACCTGCAGAAGAACCTCCACAACCCGCCGACCACCGGCTACACCCCCGAGAACGGCCAGATGGAGATGTGTGTGACCACGGGGAGCCAGGAGGGGCTCTGCAAGGTACCGACACCACCAGCTGCAACGCTGCTGCTGTTTTTGTGCAGCCAGCTGTTAAAAGCAAAGGATCCCATAAAGACGTTAGTGTCAGTAATGTTCTGATTTGGGACCAGGAGACCCCGGGTCCTCTTTAACACTGTAATACTTCATACCTGTTCACCATTTTATGAGACTTGCTTATAAACATGGTTTTGAACTGATGACATGTTTCAGAAGTCCGCTACAGAAAATGATGCATTACTTCTGTTTGGGTTAAGTTTGTTTTAATTATTTATTTTTTAATTAGATTCATTTTGGTTTCATATGTAAACTCCAAATTCATTCAGATATAGACAATATGTGAGTTTCCCCCTGTGAAGAAAAGACAGACTATCTGTACTTGACTCGTACGGCGGGTCTGGACCACTCGAGAATTTCATTTAAACTTAAGAGAAACATCTAAGTACGCCACAAATCCTCTTAAATCTGTTCATACGAGTGTTACTTGCATGAGGCTCACTGATTCCCAACATGTTTCTGAGTCTTGTGTGTTCACTGTTTTTTGGGTTTTAGGTGTTTGAGATGCTGGTCAACCCCGGAGACAACGTTCTGCTGGATGCACCCACGTATTCAGGCACGCTGGCAGCAGTGAGAGCACTTTCCTTTATAACAACACACACATTTACATATTAACTCAAGCTTCTGTGATCCTCTAACTTTCTTTTCTTCCTCTGTAGCTCCAGCCGCTCGGTTGCAACTTAATCAACGTTCCCAGCGATCAGCACGGCATGATACCTGCAGCCCTGAAGGAGGTTTTGTCTCGATGGGACCCCTCAGAGGTCCACAAACCTGGCAGCACCGCTCCCAAGATCCTCTACACCATCCCCAACGGAGGAAACCCCACAGGTGCCTCCATGACGGCTCAGAGGAAGCAGGAAGTGTACGAGGTTTGTCTCCTCTGCAAAGTCACAAAAGAGAGACTCCGAAATGTTCACTTGTAGTTGTTGTATTTTATGAATCACTTTGAATCTCTCTGTCTGATTCATACAAAGCAGTCGGTGAATCTCTGACTCTTCTAATTAGAGCTTGTTGTGGAGCTGATTTCCCTGCAGATTCACTCTGTCGTTTTCTATTAATGTCTTTTTAATAGCTGGCCAGGCTGTACGACATGCTCATCGTCGAGGACGACCCGTACTACTTCCTGCAGTTTGACAAGGTACAGAAAGAGTTCACTCACCTCCTCTGTTTGGCAGAGAAAGGTAATTTTCTGTCATTTAAAAAGGTGAAATAGTTCAGTTCAGTTACTTTATGGTCTGATCTCAGCACTTTCACTAGAATACAAGCCGATTCATGTTGTCATGTCATGTCAACATGTCTTGTTTATTTGGCAGCCGTGGGCTCCCACGTTTCTCTCCATGGACGTTGATGGGAGGATCATCAGGACAGACTCCTTCTCTAAGATCCTGTCTTCAGGGTGAGCGTCTGAATCTTCGTGTGTTGTTTTTCTTTAAAGCCAGTGCCTGTGAAGCTCTGCTGTTAGCATTTAAGATTTGATTGACTCTGCTGCAGCTCAGTGTTTGTGCTTTTCCCTTAATGAGGACTGGCTGTGTAAACAGGACGCTCCCCGATGGTCACATCTGATGGTTTGTGTGCACAGGATACAACTTTGGGGCCCAGATACACTATGTGGCCAAAAGTATGTGGACACCCCTGTCCATTGACTTTGGTGTACTGCAGCATACAGTGATATTTTAGACAATAATGTGCTTCAAATATTGTGTATAGTAGTGTATATTTACATTAACCATCATCTAAGTCAACTATTAATTAATTTCCCTAACCTGTCATGATCATAGTTGTTTCAACTGTCAGCAGCCTATAAAAATGGTGATAATTAATAATGTTGCATTGAGGACAGACTGGTAGCTTTGTTTAACTCATAAGTAAGTAATCATGTAATCTTTGTGCATCTGTAGAGCAGGAGGACAGGATGTTGTCCATATTGTTTTCTGTTGCTTGTACTGAGCATTGAACATTTTGAAGACTTTTAAAGTACAAACTCACTTTAAAAAACACTGTATCCTTTTTTAAAAACACATTATATATACTATATATATTTCATTTCACATTTACATCATTAAGCATCCTAAACTAAAAAGATCACACTGACATTTTCCCAGATTCAAGCCCCAAAAATCATATTTTTGACATATAATCATAACAGCTTTGACTAGTTTCAGGCTTAGTCACGAGGCAAGAGATTTATTTAATATGACCTGCCATATTTTTTGTGGACAAATCTTCTTTATTGTCAGTCAGGATAGCCAAATCTGAGTTAGAATCTGCATTTAATCTCTACTTTACTTTATTTTACTACTGTTTTCTATAAAGTCACTATATTTTCAGAGCCACATACGATGAAATAAAGTGAATTTCTATGTGTTTATGTGTAGCAGGATGATTCATATTTTTGTCTTTGACTACCGGTCTGTGTGTTTCAGGCTGAGGATAGGTTTTGTGACCGGACCCAAACCACTGGTAGACCGGGTGGTGCTGCACATCCAGGCCTCGACAATGCACACTAGTACCTTCACACAGGTGAGTGAAAGCTTAATTTTACATGTACCACCACACCCTGCTCAATCAACATCTTGCAGTACCAGTTTAGTTGAAAACAGCTTTCTGCTTTCGGTTGTGAGGAGTAACTGTCGTTTTTTGATTTGTATTTATTCCTATGACGAGGAAACTGCTAAGAAACTTGGAACTTCTGCCGCAGGAGACCGTCAGCTGCATTTACTGAATGAAGGCAGTTTGAAAAAGCATAAATTCTGTTGTTTGTCACAGAAACCACCTTTCAGTGATGCTTTCTGTGTGGCAACCTCCATCAACTTGGCATCTAAATAGGCAAAAAAAAACACACGCTGTTTGACCCTGACAATCACGGCACTTCACCATGCAGACAGTGCAGCAGCAGTAAGCACACAGCATGGTGGTTCAGTTATGCACTCTCTATAAGCTGCCACTACAGACTTGTATACTCTGCCAGCCTGTGCTCCCACACCTCAGGCACGCCAGACATGCACCAACACAAACTCACCAGCGAGAAGGGCTGTGTTGTCACACTACAGCCAAAGTGAAATAAGATTTATTGGTGTGTCTGGATCAGCAACAGCTGCAGAGGAGGCTTTAATAAGGAAGAAGATTAATTAGGATCTGCAAAATATCTGCTGTCATCCTCCTCTGATTCAATCCTTGCCTCTGCTTTTTCACCTAATCTGGACTAAAATGTTGGCAAAGATTTAAAATGCTTGCATGCATGTACAAAATGTTTCTTTCATGTGATGACAAATTGGAAACATGAGTAGGCCAAAACAAACATTTAAAGACTCTGCTGTGAAAGAAAGAAGGTGTGTCCAGCTCCAATTCCACTGTTGTACTAATAGAAATACAGATCTGAAGGCAGATTATGTTCTGGAGGGTCATTTTACAGTAAAATAATGGTTCCACATAGGCCCTTTATGAGTCTGTGCCAGTCATTACATTACATAACCTGTAACCTGCTTCCTTTCAGCTCATGGTGTCTGAGTTGTTGCACAGCTGGGGTCAAGAGGGTTTCCTCCAACACATAGACGGGTACGTCACTTCCCACAAAGCTGCTGTACAGCCACACCTGCTCGGCATGACTGCTTTGATTGGTTAAGAAAACAATTCGGTCTATTTATGACAGCAACAGTGCCAGTAGTAGTAGTAGTAGTAGTAGTAGTAGACAAACACTCGTGCAGCAGTGCATGAAACTGTTTTCTTTTCTCTCACAGGGTGATTGAGTTTTACAGGAAACAACGCGATGCCATGATCAGCTCCGCAGACAAGTGGCTCAAAGGTTTGTGGTGAAAATCACAGAGCATTACTTATACATTGTGAGTGGTCATTTTGTAGACTTTAATATACTGTAAATTGACGCCACCATGTCAATAGTTTATAGCCAGATAAAAACTGGGGGCGGATGTGACAGCTGTCCAATCAGGACATGAAGTGGGTGTGAATGTCAGATTGTCGAAGCTGTTAGTTTATACTGGCAGCTTAAATACTGATGGTTTCAAAATATTTTTTAAAACCAGCTTTTCTAATGTTTTATGAGCAAAAAAAAAAAATGCACTGAACATATTTGTCAGACATTAAATATAAACTGAAGGTGGTGAGAAATACTGAATGTAAACATAACTTTTGAAAACTCCACAGGATACCTTTTTTAAATTTCTTCTGACGAAATAAATTGCCCAAAATAAAAACCAATGCATATTAGGGGTCCTCTGTAGACTGTCCAACCAGAAATATAAAAAGTGTCTGGCTGTACTCTTTACTGTCGTCTGCACTGCTATAACTCACTAAATTAAAATGACTTGAGTTAAAGAATTAGGTCATGTGGCTGAAAGCTCCGGAAAACCAGGTAAGTAGACCTTGTGTTAAGAATTTCTTGTCAAATTAAAGTCATTTACATTTATAGAAACTATGAATTATTATGATGATGCATTGTTTGACTTCTGAGAGGGAAAAAACACAATGTGTACTGAATGTCTTATTATTTAGTTATTATATTGTTTTGTTTGTATTTGTTGAGTCTGGGTCACAGTGTTCACTGTTTTTCTGTTTGTGTGTGTTGAGACATTACATAAGAAGAAGTGAACTTAGCGATCCAGACTATTCCCTGTTGGAAAAAAACAAAAAAACGATTATTTGTGGTGAAAAGTTGTCTGACTCGCATCAGTTTTCTTGGAGCCACCACCTAGTGTCCATTTAACGAACTACATGTTAAGACATTTCCACATTCAGACATATTAATTCATGTCACTTTTAACAACAACCACTATATTTGTGAAGGTGTAAACTACTTTAATAAACTATGTGAAGTCCAGATTTAGTTAAATCGCTGAGAATATTTAGAGAGGCATTGGGGGGGAAAAAGACCACAGAAGGGAAACTGTGACTGCAGTTATGAGTCAGAAAGCACACACTGAGGCTTTTCTTGTTTTTTCCATAATGTGTGTGTGTGTGTGTGTGTGTGTGTGTGTGTGTGTGTGTGTGTAGATGTAGCAGAGTGGCACGCCCCATCGGCAGGCATGTTCTTGTGGATCAAACTGAAGGGCATAGCCGATACCCAGCAGCTCATTATGAAGAAAGCCTTGGAGAAAGAGGTCAGCACACAACTCGGTCCTTTCTGTACTTCAGTTTAAACCCTCACATATTAATCCCTTTTTGTGATTTATTATGGAACAAAACCCAATTAACTCTGTCCACTGAAGGTTAACACAGACCGGCTGTACTCTAATATGCTGATAGCAGGTACCCAGAATGCATTTCGGTGCTTTTTCCTCTCTCTGTGAGCAGATGTTTTGCACTAGGGGAGAGGTGGGTTTTGTGTCTGAATAGAGTGTGGGATGGTGCATATAAAGCGTCCACTATGTGCACTGTGAGTGGGTTTAGCAACTGAGTGTTTTCCCTCCCACACACACACACACTCACACAGAGCGTTTGTATATTCGCTGTGTATAAATAAGAGTGGGTACAATCAGGCTTTTCCCAAGGACTGCACAGTAGGCGTCTCTCCTCCGAGTCCAGGAGATTTAAAACTTCCACACCGCAGATAGTAAAGACTCCCTGGTCTCTCTCTTCTGTGCTAACAGAGGAGAAAACAAAGACTTTTCCCATGATTCAAAGTGGTAATAGTTGCTCTCAGGCCTCTCTCATTGCTGCGCGGTAGATTGTAAACAGCGGTCAGAATTTCTGAAAGATGTTAAAGGAATAGTGTGACATTTTGAAAAATACTCTTATTTCCATTCTTGTTGAGAGTTAGATGAGGAGATTGATGCCAGTAGCTTTATATTTACCTGACAGATATGACATCTGGTAAATGTAAAAGCAGCCTTTTAGCTTAGCTTAGCACAAAGACTGGAAACAGAGGGAAACAGCTAGCCTGGGTCTCTCCAAAGGTAAAAAAAACAAAAACAACTACCAGCACCTCTAAAGCTCACTAATTAACACATTATATCTCATTTGTTTAAAGTGTAAGAAGGACAATTTATGGTTCTTGGCTGGGGGCAGTGACTTAATGACCAGTTAATTATGTCATTTTTATTTTATGTTGCCCTGAAAATGTTCACCTAACACAAACAACTGCTGATAAAAAACAAAGACCAGTTTTGTTCTCACAGAGAGGATTAATCGATGTACCATTCTCTCATGCATGAAAAGATCAGCTGTGTAAAAAAAAAAAACTGGAAAAATTTAATTATTAAGTAACATGAGTCACACGCGCGTGTGTGTGCGTGTGTGCGTGCTAAAGGTGCTGCTGGTTCCCGGAGGCGTCTTCATGATCAACAGTAGTGAGCCCTGTCCCTACGTCAGAGCGGCCTTTTCTCTCTCCACACCAGAGCAGATTGATGAGGTACACACACACACACACACACACACACACATTTAAACACACACACATATACACTGAGAGAAACACATTTAAACACATACAAATACAAACACACACACCTTAACTGACTCTAATCTCTCACACATCTTCCGACAGGCTTTCAGAAGACTCTCTTCTCTCATCAAAGAGGCTTTGTGATCAAAGATTTATTTTTCCTGGGCAGATGCTGTATTTTTGTAACTTTTTGTTGAAGACTTTTATGTTAAAATGTATCATAATTAGTAAGTAAGTATGAATATATTTTAAAATTGTGTTACCTCTTGACTTTATCTATACCATAGTCAAGAGGAGACATTTTTTAAATGGTTATTTGGGTGCATGTCCTTGACTTGTTGCTGATCATTGAAAGCTATTTGGAGCAATGAATGAGTTTTAGATAGAAAACAAATACAGTTGTTAATCTCATCATTTGTTGCTCCATCGTTGCACTATACAGTGAAGATGTCATTATCTTTTCTACGCACAAAAAAGTAAATACTAACTTTTTAATCATTCTGTATTGTGTCTTTTGAGTCTTTATGTTTTGACTGCTGCTCCAATAAAACCTCAAAACTTGATCATCAAATAGTTCCACTGTAGATATGGATTTCATAGATTTCAGCAGTTTAAATACATAAAACATCAATACATTTCCCACCTCATTAGTAATAGAGTTTTTCTTACATTATACTACATAGTTTTACCCTGTCGATACAACAGTTTGAGTTTTCTCTCATTATCGCACAAGTTTAATGATGCAAAGCCACCCATCAAATTTGCAATCTGGCCAGGCTCAGTGGGCATGTTTTGGAACGGTTTCATTTCAAAAAGCTGGTACAAAGGATGATCGACAGTCCTCCTAATCATCGTGGACTCTTCCTGCACTTGACTGGACAAAATAATATGTTAGCTGGGATGTTTTTTTTAACCTCTAAAGGGGGAAAACTCTAGCAACACTTATCTAGGGTTATCCCTGGCACGGAAGTCGAAACATCAGTTTCACAATAAAAGAGTTTAAGCAACTTAGCACTGTTTCCCACCTGTGCACCTGTTGAAGTAGATGAAATTGTGCTGGAAACTCAGACCTCTTCTTTTGACTTTGCTTATACCCACACCAACATTCAGAAACCATGTTGGTTTCTAAATATATATGAGGGAAGAAGTGGGTGCATTTTGAGAGCTATCTTCATTTTATGCAGGGGTTTTGAGAACTAATAAGTCACATCACATCTACATCCAACCCATATAATCTGGGTTTAATCTGCTAAATTAAGTTGAATATTTTAGGCTGCTGTTAATCAAGCTACAAAAGAGAAGATAAAAAAAAACATATTGGTGGTTTTATGTGGTGGTCTTTTTGCAGCCTACAAGTTAAAAACTGTGTCAAATCAAAACTTTTCAACTCAATAGTTACTTTAAACTTTACAGCCTGACTTATGATTGAAATATAGGGCGCTGGTGTTTTCCTCTTTGTTTCCTGATGAACTTCAGAAAAGCTTTTCTCCATATTTCTTTTCTTGAACCTGCGTGTTCAGCGATCACATAACAATACCCGCTGACTGGGAACTGTTTTCTTTTCCTTTGTGCAGACTTTCTCCCTGCTGTGTTAATATGTAGAGCTTTGTGAACAGTGTGGCCGAGCTCTCCGAAGTGTTTGTGTAAAGCTGAAACATTCATCTGTAAAGGATAACGGGGTCAGAGGGGGCTGCTTTAAAATCTGGCTTTTCCAACACTTATTTACTGTGAAGAAAGGTATTAAAATCCTCTCGTTAAGACTGCAATATCACCACGTAAACTAAATGTCCTGACTCCTGCATTTGAAACTTAACTTCAGTAAAATCTACAGTAACTTATTGTGCAGTTAGAACTGAAGCAGTGCATCATATTTTATGATTTTAATGTATGTTTGCATGTAAAACTTTAACGTGAAAATAACTACTTATTTTATGAGGCTTAGTACAGAAAAAAATAGAAATTCTCACAAACTGTAATTTCCCCTTTGGGAACAGTTAATACAAATTATGTTTCATTTTGAGACAAAGATTGAAAGTGATGGATTTTCAGATTAAAACACAACCCCACACACACATTCTCATAAATATCCATCGTTTCTATACATAGCTGGAGCATTATTGACTCAGTTATTGACTGTTTGCTGAGGCCTTGGTGCAGAGTGTCAATTTCGGGCTTGAACTGTTGCTTCAAGGTCGGTCCGTTATCAACTCTGACACAAACGAACAGCATGTACAGCCCGGATAAACCTGACCTGGTCTTTATTTAGAGGTGCTTTTGTCCTGCCTTTATTTCTTCCAGGAATGTTTTTGTTTCAGTAGGAAGTTTGCTGTTTCCTCCTGCTTTTTACGCCCCGGATCAGCTATCCACAACACTAGTCTGCTTCAAGTGTCTTTTCATAGTCCGTTTAGCTTTAATTGACAATAAATGCAGAAGGGAATGGGTTTTCACCACAGTCCATTTACCTGTCACTATAAGCCATGTCTTAAAGCAGATGTGCACAGAAAGGTCTACTAACTGCACCACAAAATGAAATGTACTTACACATTACCTTAATGTGAGCAAGGTTCACAAGCCCATCACTCTTTGTAGTGGTTGATGGCAAACTGGGAAGCTGTCCAGACCCTGCTGCTGCTCTCCTCATGGGAGCGTGGAGGCCAGGCTGCACAAACACACGACCGAAATACAGATGGGTGACATATTAAAGGACAAAAACCCACAGGAAGTTGTCACCCAACACAGCTTTATAGACCATTGTCGGGCTCAATATTTCTTAGGTTTTCTAAATGTCCAGCGCTTAAATAGCAGACAGATGAAGTTAGCGACAAGCTGGTGAACATGGTGGAGCATTTACGGCAGGTAAAGACCCAGATGTCACCCTCAGGAGTTGATTAAGACCAAAAACTAAAAAAAAAGTAAATATTGGGCTTAACTGTTGTCAGGTATCCAGAAACATGACTATAAATGAAGGCTAAATTGCTCTGTATCTGCTGGGTGTGTAAATGAGTAACTGTTTGCCAACATGTTCACCATATCAACTTAAAAGGAGATATTGCATCAGTGTTGTGTTTACAGCTCCTTCTGCTGCCCCTGTGTGGCCAAAAAGTCAATTAATGCAGCTTTAAACCTGGGTGAGGAAATAACAGTGATAGGAAACGCCTGTGACAACAACAGCTATAATCTAATAATATGTTAACTACCTGTTCAGAAGGCAAATTTAATTTATTTCCCTCTTGAAATGTCCTCATGCCCTGAGGGTCCCCAGGGCCCCAGTTGGGAGTGTTTACACGAGTGTTGTTGCAATTATAACTATTTTAGAATTGAATTTAATATTCTAAATAACTGTCTTAATAGCCATTAATTCACTTTATTGCCCCACCTGCTCTGTCTGGCAATACAACCCAAGTAAGTCGGCGATGTTGCCACCCAGCGTATCCTGCAGCACAGAGGAACTACAGCTAGCTATCGGTTACATAGCGGACTGCGAGCGGTAGGAGGAGGATGGAGATGCCGGAGAAATAGCCAACGACGAAACGTCGAATCTGGTGTTCCCCACCGAAAGTTAACGGCGGCAGGCAGTGGTGTGAGTATGAAGCGTGATTTACCAACCGGAAAATGTGAAACTCGCTTGGTTTTGGTCGACGTTAAGCGGCTAACGTCGACGCCGAGTCGGCCGTTTGCTGCCAGACCGTCGGGCTCGCGCTGAGCAGGTAACGTAACTGCATGTGTCGGCATAAACTGGCCGCTTTACACGCTCTCTGCCGACGATTCAGACTAATATCCGCGGTATTATTTACTGTTAGCAGCAGGTACACATTAAGGGATCTTTCGTCGTGTAAATATGAAGGAGCGACCTTACGACGGCTTGTAAACAGCCTGCAGCGGCACAATTCTGGTTGGGGTCCCGTGATATGAAACCGCTGTTCAGCACATAGCCGGGTCCCACGCCCTGGTTTTGTGATGCCTAGCGTTTAAACGGCAGTTCGAGGCAACAAAACAACCTTGATAGCAGATATTTTACTTTAAATGTGACTAATATGTACAGTAAACTATATATACTGCCACTAGTCTTTAATTGACTCACATTTGGCATTTAACGATGCCATTTTGCGGGGGCTGTATATTTGGCAGAGACGCTAACTAGAAAATAGACGGAGCCCAAGCACAGCTCCGTTATGTTGTAGTGCGGTTTTGTTTTCATATGAATCAAACCGTTATAGAGGACAAAACTAGCGTTACTTGTCTTAAAGTACCGTTACAAATGACCTCCTTCTACGTTATTGCAAGCTATTGAAACCTATTTTTTGTATTATTTTCACGATGTAACTGCTTTTAGCTGTGAACACGTATTAGAGCTACATTTGGCCTGATGAAACCCCTAAAATGCTGATGTTTTGTAATGTTCGCTAACTATGAATGGACACGAATACGATCATTATGTTGGTGAAACGTGTTTTTAGGGCTGACTAAGACGTGGGTGATTATGCTTCAAATAGGCTAAACGCTGTTTTTCACGAGCGGCAGTCTAATACAACCCTGTAGGACTTTAAGGAAATGGGGCATCAACGATTGCCGTCATATGTACAATAGCAGCGTCCAAACGTACAGTATTTAATTTATAATAACTCAAAACTGAAAAAAGCGAGGAACTCCGGGCATTTGTGAAGTTGCAACCATCAGATTTTTTGGTGTTTTTGCTTGATAAGGAACCAAATCAGTTATCAGAGTATTCATTTAGAGATTAAACGATTAGATCATAAATCGGCAAACTATTTTGACAGTCGATTAATCGTATGTCATTTCTCAAACTGGTTCTAGCTTCTTACATGTGAGGACTTGCTGCTTCTGTCTGTTTTACATCATTGTAAACTGGATATCTCTGGGCTTATTGCTTGAACAAAACAAGCACATTGAAGGCTTCACCGTGGGCTCAGGGAAATTGTGAGGGGCATTTGTTCGCTATTTTCTGATGTTTTACAGGCCAAATGATGATTAGTTGCAGGCTTGTATTTATTTTCGGGCTAGTTATAAAAACGGCCTCCTTATCGGTTTGTTCCAGCTGCTGAGCATCAAGTTGTTTTGTCCTGCACCATCTCTGATTCATACATGCCAACCACTTTCTTGTTTTGCAGTGAGATGTTTCAAGCCACAGAGCTGAATACCAAATTGCCTTCTACTACCAAGAGATAGCCAGTCTGCTGGATGGAGACCCAGGAGGAATGACAGAGTCTCTCCCCCCTTGGGTGACGCACCGACAGTTAGAGAAAATGCACTGGGCCGGTGGATACGTTTTTCTGGCCCTGGCGTCCCTTATCGCCTCTCACACCGCCGGGGCCTTATCGGTGGACGCGGATGGAAACCGTACGGAAAACGGCAATGTGACAGACGGCGGATTTGTCCCAGTTGCGTTCACAAAAGTGAGCCAGATAATTGCCCGGGAGGGTAGCTGCGCGCTGATTGATTGCAATGTCACCGGAGACCCGCTCCCCAGCGTGCAGTGGTTCAACTCCCATGGAAACCGTCTGGACACGGAGATGAGTGGTGAGACAGACTGCACTGTTACTTTAAACCTGGTTTCCTGTTCTCTTCTGTCACCAGCACTGCCAGTCACGCAATTATAATTTAATTAGCTGCAAATGCAGAAGAACAGAAAGATTAGTTGTTTACTATTAGACATTTAGGTGAATTTCTTAATTGGGTTATTCTTTCTTCTTAGTTCTTTCTTAAATTAGTCAGTACTCACAAACATCCACAATGCAGGGTTTCCCCCAGGAAATGGTGGAGCAGAGCTGGAATGCCACACAGATCCCTTACTTAGTAAATGACGGCCTAAATAACAGCCAAATGTATTGCATTTGGTGTGTGAAAACTGTGTTTTATTTCAGAAAAGTGTATGTAACACTGAGGGAAACTCTGCACGACAACCCCATTACTGTGGATAACCAGATTAAAGATCCACTACACAGCTCAGTGTGGATCAACATGCTTCACATATTGCATTTCAAAACTTTAAGGGTTAGCTGGGAGGCAATTTTAAGATGTGGGTACACACTATATAAAAATAGCCACGCATCCATCTTATCCGCTGTAGTGGCTCGGTGCCTTGCTCCGTGACATTTCCAGGTGTCATAGATAGAGCCAATAGTTTGTGTTGCTGAAATGAACCTGGAACCCTCTAGTTTTGGGGAAGGCTTGAAGAATCTGCACATTACTGAATACTTACTTTTCAGAGAGGCATAGAAGACATTTTATTCAGTTTTTTTGAGAAGCACCAAATGTTAAATGCACAAGTCCAATATCCTCTGTCATTGTATATGTTACTTTATATGGCAATGGCAGTATATATTGTTGTGATACAGTAAAATGTCTGCTAAATCAATTAGGAAACTGTTTATGGATAAAATAACCAGACTGGACTCTGTTTTTGACTAAGCCAGTGAATTAAATAACTGACAAGTAAAGAAACGTCATCAAATTGATGCAAAAATAATTCTAAAATGAAAATCTAACATTGCCATAATGCAGTCCAGGCCATTCATTTACAGTATAAACAGTATGGCTAAATCTCTGATAGTTAACAGATATACAGTCTGGTCTATATGTACATTTTGACATCACTGGTATTACTGGCATACCTAATGTAGTATATGATATAGAGATAATAGATGCACACACCGCCAGTGTACAGTTGCCAGGATGTTTAGATCCGAGGAGGAAATGTGGAAAAAAACAGCTTGCTTTCGCCACTGGGAAATATGGCAGTGGTGTATCCTCGTGCTTTCATGCACATAAAGACATGGGCAGTGTGTGAGCTTACACAGTAAACAACAGATGCAGGTGTTTTAATGCACATCATACGCCACCAGTGGGTTGCGTGGTAAAGTGTCCTCTGCCTCTTTTAGGACAAAAGACGAAAGGTTAAAGCTGCTGTCAAAAAGCTGAGATGATTGTCAAGAACAGGAAATCAGCTCACCTTCTGGTTGAGTGTCTTTGATCGACGTTGTGAATGCAGCTATCAGAGCTCATAAATTCATGTTAAGTTAGATCCTTAAAGGCCATTTTCTGTTCCAGTGGAAAGGCATTACAGTTATAGTGTTTGGCATTATCACAAGAAAATAAAGATTACGTTCCTCTTCGAATCTTTAATCGGAGTGAAACCTGACTTCTGAACATGAGGACTAGACGACCTCGAAATTTGTGGGGAAATTTGTCTTAATTATTGCACATTTTGTCTTGCAGCAGTGATTATTTACTTGCTGTGATGGCAGGTGCCAATTAGATTCAGGAAATCATTTTTACTAATGATTTCCATTCAAGCCATCTGTGTTTGAATGTGATGTTTCACCTCAGTTGGAATGCAAAGTAAAGAGTCGTTTGTTGTTTCGATGCTTCTCCTGAGCCGACCTGTTGAAACCTGCCATCAGAGAGCAGAGGCAGCATTGTTATTATGACCCAGGAACCCAGAGCTGCGTCTGAACCATCACAGAGCCTTTCCCCCTGGGTTACACACAGGAATATAATTAGGGAGGGGTAGGCTTTCACCACAGCAGGCAGTAGTTCACTCAGTAAACAAACAGTGGCTACTTAAAGAGCTGTGTTACTAACCTGCAGATGTCTGTCTATTACTCAGACTGACTCAAATTTGCTTGTAGTATTGGGCAGCACATAAGTCATATCACATCCGGTGGCGGAGGTAAAATTAGAAATCTTGCTCTCACATGTAAAGGCGGATGGGAGGGACGCTGTTTGTCGACCAGGCTACATTTCCTGACCGCCCATTCATCTCCTCCAGAGGATATTTTCCAGTGTGGGAAATGGATCGTGCTAGCAGTGTAGGAGGCGGCAGAAATGTTTTCATGGTGTCTTCCAGACTTCAGACTACAGATTCTGTGATATGTGTCCATCTTTACTCCCACACAGTAGAGACAGCGAGTAGTTGACGAGGAGTTGCGGTTGGATTCATTAAAAGTTTGCTGCTCGTGGATGAAATTGTCCTTGAAGGTCCAGCTCAGGATAAAGCAGAAATCTTAGTGTGTCAACTGTAATTGTCGATTATAACCTTGACTTTGTGTGTGGGAAGACACATTGCTGTTGAGGTTTTAAAAGGTAGTTCTTCATTGCTTTGAACACAATAAATTAAATTCCATCCACCTACTCTGTGATGGGGTAGAAAACCTTGGCAGATAAAACTGAAACCATAGGCACTGAATTTATTTGAGGGAATAGTTCGTCATTTTGCAGATTACGCTTATTCGCTTTCTTGCAGAGAGTTAGATGAGAAGATTGACACCACTCACATGTCCGTCTGTTAAATATGAAGCTACAGCCAGCAGCCCGTTAGCTTAGCTTAGCATAAAGACTGAAAACAAGAGGAAACGGCTAGCCTGGTTCTGTCTGAAGGTAGCAAAATCCGCATACCAGCACCTCTAAAGCTCACTAATTCGTTTGTTTAATCCATATATAATCCGAGGTGTAATGCAGTTTTACTGTTATGTGCTGGACTGAAAATCTCCTCACACACAGCAGTCACGCCACCTGTTCAAATATTGAAGGCATGGCAGGAATAATAAGGTCACTGCTGTCTGAACTCACAAACACAGATGAAAACCATGCTTCCTTTAAAAACTAACCAATATGCATCATACACTAACATGGCATAAACTGCACATAAAGTAGCCAAAGGTTAAGATGAGCACAGATAGAGGCTCAGACACGAGATCACAGTGTACGCTGCTGTTTGAAGGACTTACATTAACAAATTGCTGCTAGGCTTAAAGGCACTTGTTTGTTTTTTTAATTGATTTATAAAAATGTGTGCCAAAACAATGTGTTCTCTTGAGCTGGAACGGCACAATAGAACAACATAAGCAAATCTGAGTAAGCAAGTTTCTCTTAGAAAGCAGCAAACATCAGCTGCAATAACACTGCAGAGGGGAGTTTACTGTGGATTCACACAGCAGAGAAACAGATGCATTAAGAGGATTTCAGGGTTTAAACTTTGACCTCAGAGTGAGTTAGTGAGCAAACTGCATATTTAGCGGGTTATGTAGTGTCGGTGAATAATGACGATTTTAAAAGCAGATCAGCAAAGTCCAGTTTTTTGTTTTTTAATCGCATGGTACCACAAGTAATGGATTCAAAGTTGTAGTATTTGTACTGCTTGATCACACCAATTTTGAGAACTTGTCAAACAGTCTCTGGTTATCACCTGCAGTTAAAGGAAAACTATGGTTCATAATTTTTTTGGTTTAATTTTCATAGCTTTGGGGATCAGTTAGGATAATATTGTATTCACCAAAGTAATTGCTAAGATCTCTGGATGTGGAACAATCGGGGGTAAAAAACACAAGCAGTCAGATCATTATACAGGTTGGAAACAGGTTAGCCAAACTTTTTTAGGAGAGAAGAAAACAAAACCCAAGCTGTTTGCCACATCCATGACCCCTCTGTCTCTCTGTAGGGAAGTGGTGGCTGATGGACGATGGTGTCCTCAACATCACCAGCATTGAGTTCGCAGACCGTGGAAAGTACACCTGCATGGCGTCCAACGTGCACGGCAGCTCCAACTGCACAGTGACGCTGCGTGTGGTCTTCACTAATGGTGACATGGGCGTGTACTACATGGTGGTATGTCTGGTCACCTTCACCATCATCATGGCCCTGAACATCACACGCCTCTGCATGATGAGCAGCCACCTGAAGAAGACGGAGAAAGCCATCAACGAATTCTTCCGCACCGAGGGCGCTGAGAAGCTGCAGAAGGCCTTCGAGATCGCCAAGCGAATTCCCATCATCACCTCGGCCAAGACGCTGGAGCTGGCCAAGGTGACGCAGTTCAAGACCATGGAGTTTGCGAGGTACATCGAGGAGCTGGCTCGCAGCATCCCGCTGCCACCGCTCATCATGAACTGCCGCACCTTCATGGAGGAGATCCTGGAGGTGGTGGGGGTGGAGGAGATGAGGCACACCTTCGTCAGACAGGCGCCCGAGGGATGCCGCGAGGTGGCAAGCAGGGTCGCCTCCATCGGGGCCAGAGACGTCTTCACCATCCTGCAGGAGAGGGAGAGAGAGCGAGGGCGGGAGAGGGAGCGGGAGCGCAGCGAATCCCCCGCCGCTGACTCAGACAACTCCTCAGTTCACGAACAGCCGCAGCACATCGCCATCCAGGTGTCGGTCCACCCGCAGCTCGCCATCGGTGGTTACTGCAGCATTGAAGCTCCACCTCAGCCAGAGGCCCCACCCCCCTCGCCTCCCTCCTCCCCACCACCGCTCACTCCTCTTCCCCAGGAGGAGCAGCCTGAAGAGGAGGGAGAGGAGGACGCCGCCGACCAGGCTGCGCCTGAATTGACGGCTGCAAATAGCACCCCTCCCTGCCAGGTGTTTTACGAGAGCCATGTGTGATGAAACAAACAAACCCTGGAGGAATGACGAGTTATCCTGCTATGCATTTCAACTTGAAGACAAAAAAAAAAAAATAGGTCAACAAACATTTTTAATTTCACATTTTGGAGAGAAACAATCACATTTTTATTTATCTTTTCTGAACGGAACAATCTCTTTAAACCTTTGTAGGCTGTTCTTCTGAGAATAAATCATAAGGTTTTTAGACACTTGAGCGTTTTTTTTCTCACTCTGGACTTTCATGCTTGAATGTACAAGGGAGGGGTAATCAATATTATTATTAATGTAATAAGCAGCGAATTGTAAAGGGACATTTCCTGTGTTGAGATTTTCATAGCTCAGACTATTATTTAAAAAATTAGGGTACTTCACTCTCTGGGGGGGAATGATTTTTCAGTTTTTAGTTTCTTACAGTGCTAGGGTTTTTATGACTAACTCCAGAAATCTGCCTCAAGCTGCTCCTCATGCCGTTTTTTTCAAACCATGAAAGCTAAGCTTCCTTCATCCGCTCAAGAATTCACATCCAGCTACTGTTACAGTCAATCCGCTGTTATTGTACAACGTTCTGCTCACCTAGAGATGCATGCTGGACTGAAAAGATTTGAGAGTGGGGTCACCATTTCATGATTGTACAGCCTGCTGTATTTCTACGAAAAAAACAAAACAAGTAAGCCAGGTAAATCTGCGTGTACAGTATATTTCCTGATTAGGTCACACACACACCTCTGGGTAGAGTTTATATCTGTTTCCTTTGAAATACTTTTAAGAGTATTATTATTATTACCCATTGTGGTGTGATTTCGTTTCTCAGCTAGTTTAAGCAGTTTTTAAAGTCTTCTTTCTTTTCAGTAGAGAAGAGTAGCTTCTTTTCCTCTGCCATGTGCTGTTTTAGGTTTTTTATTTAATTCCTGACCTGATCTCAGCATCGTCCCGCTTCTGCAAAGGCTTTACAGTACAGTTGCATTTCTGCTGCATGTTAAAAAGTGGACAGGGGAGATGTTTGACATCTTTCTCTGGGACTAAAAGGACTCTTTCTTCCTTTGCTTGGCTAACGGTCCAGTCTGTGGGGCGGAGATGAACTGGATGCTGTTCTGCTTTTACCGGTGCTCTTGAGATGCCTCTTTTTTTGTAGTGGAATAAAATGAAAGTGCTGTGTAAAAAAAAAAACGACAACAAAAAACATGGTTTCCACAGTTTGGTCAGTTGTGTTTATTGTCTCACACACACATTGGTCAGAAATGTCTGCTATACCCACATTAATTTAAATGTCTTATATTTGTAGTTATTATCGGTAGTAGTAGCATCTAATGTCTCATCCTTCTTTATGAGTTTATTTTGGGGGAATTTAACCAATTTTTTCCCCTACAATCATCTCTGTTAATGTCTCTTAGCCCAAAACTGAACTACAGTACAAGTTGAATGTTACACTACAGGGCCACAACTGATGCACAGTCACAATTACCTGTTGGGTTTTAGTGAGTCTGAGCAACTGGACTACATTTGTAATGTGGAGGGAGACGTGGGGGAAAGATGCTGCCTGAGGTGAAAGGCAATTAAGGAACTTTAAAACCGCCATTTGCGTCAAAAATCTTACTCCTTCTCGGAGTCATGTCTCACTCTGTCATTGTCCCCGATGTCCGTCGCTAATGTACATCCACAGCGCCACTTAGAAATGGGAGACAAAAAGACGCTCCTTGTAACTCCAGAACTTGCCTGAAAATATTCACGTTTTTAAGTTTTCTTCGGTATCAAAAGTAATTCACTAACAGCTGTCCGTGCATCCATGAGTACACTGCAAATAGGAACTCCTAATAGCTAATTCGGCATACTTTCAATGATGCTGATTTGCCGAAATGATAACAAATATAGGCTAGTTGTTAGCCCACAGCTAACCGGCTCCAAGGCAGCATTTTACTTCCTGATTTCCATTTTCAACCCTTTCAAGGTTAATAATGTAAGCCAGACCCTCTTTTGTCATGGCGGCGGTCGCCATGGTTACAAGCTCGCCTCCTGATGTGACACAAAGGTGACGGAGGAAAAGGGGCTGCTGACAGAGCTGGAAACCTTCAGACTCTCACTCTGGATGTGCAGGTACAGCATCCAAATCCGAGATAAGCCGCTGCGACACCAGGTGTACACTGGTGATTTACACTGTGCTGCATGCACCCTGTTGTGGAAAGCAATGCCTTTTAGATTAACAAAGAAACTTTGCTTCAACTCCGCCAAGAAAGACTTTAAAATATGTGAATTTTACATGGAATCTGGTGTAGAAATCTTGTTCTGTTTTGCTCAAAATGCAAGCAGTGGAGGCTGAATAATAAAGGAAGTCTCAGGTTGACTGACAGAGCCATGAATAATAGATGCTCTGTAACAGGACACGAGAAGAGAAGACATGGCGCAGTCCAGCTCTTTCAGTCACTGTCATGTCTCTGTTTGAGCTGAAAGGAGACTTTTTACAAAAGCTCGTCTGTATTTGGGAAGTGACAGGCAGACAATCCCCCCACCCCATCAGCTCCCCCAAACTCAGCCAAAAACTTTTCCACTCCCACCCCTGGGTGCCAACAGTAAAGCCACTGTTAACGCTAACGATGAACCAGACAGACTCTGCACTGTTGAGCTTCAGCTGCAGGTCTGAAGACAAGAACGAGACCTCATTAATGTGTACTGTATTTATGAGCACAGAAGGTGGACAAAATAATAGAAACACTTTACTACACAGAAGATTGAATTTTAGCCAGAATGGAAACTAGAGGTATCATTGAGGAATCATGTTAAACTATAGTTAAGAAGACAAAAGCTTTTCTGATTTGAAAGAGTGGGAATATTATTGGTTGGACTTTTGTTGCCCCCTACTGGTGCAGGATGAGGTCACCATTTAAAGGGGCCCTCCAGTGACTTAGTATTGCATTTTTTCATAAAGTTAGGGGCCTTGCCAGAGACAGATTAGAAAAACAAACCAACTCTCTCTAAAAAAAAAAGAAGAAAAAAGGTAAGAAATTTCCAAAAATACTGAATCCTACAAGCCCACATCTTTGCTCCCAGTTTTTAAACACACCAACCAGTGTTTATAGCACCAACAATCAAAACCTGCCTGATTCGTAGTCATTTAATTGAATCTTTTGATCAAATGTTTCCCGATTTCAATTATAATTTTGCTCATTTTTGAATGTATTTTTTTTAGGCAAAGTTTGTGTGTTTTAACTTGTACATTTGAGAAGTTTGGTTTATTTTGATAAATAGAGTTGACAGTCCTGGAAAACAGCAGTTGACAAAACGATCTCCACTCAAGGTCCACTTACTTGCTTGTTCTGGAGCTTTTGGCCGTATCAGTTTACTCAGTTATCACGGCACTTTTAAGACTTCTCGTCCATGTTGAGCTTGACATTTCATTCTTGACCTTAGAAACAGCAGCAGACTAAACAAACTGTGTCCCCGGATGAAGACCAAAAAATACAGTCAAAAGCTCCAGAACAAACAAGCAAGCAAGTGGACCTTGAGTGGAAATTGTTTTGTCAAAAGAAAAAGAAAAAAATGTCCTCAAAGTAACGTATAATTTTGGTATCGTTAT
The DNA here is from genome assembly GCA_005408345.1 of Macquaria australasica. Lineage (NCBI taxonomy): Eukaryota > Metazoa > Chordata > Actinopteri > Centrarchiformes > Percichthyidae > Macquaria > Macquaria australasica. The sequence goes on along the minus strand of SEMN01000301.1, from coordinate 529,970 downwards.
GGAAACATGGATATCATGTTGCCACCAGTGTTGAAAAATTATAATACCCTAAAAAAAGATAATTTGTAAAAGGTGATAAATCCAGAGATCTGTGGAGAAATTGTCAGGAAAATAAAAACCCCAAAGAAGCACCAAGACCCACCCTGTGCAACTTGAATCACGTTTTTTCCTTTTAATTTAAAACAAAATTTAATCTTTACATATTTTGTTTTAAATGTACAATCAAACAATGTAATCATACATAAAATTCTTCATAATAATAATAATAATAATAATAATGCACAACTCTATCGACACAAACAAAAAAAAAAGTGAAAAAAAAATTGAGATCAGTATGAAATACGTTAGGCAACACCACTGGTTAACAAAGACGACGTCCTGCTCCCTGTCCACCCAGAGCAGGAAACAGACACGTACACAGGATGAACCCGACCTTCCTCTCACTCTCACACACACACACACACTACTGCCACCACTCTACAGGTAAGGTGCTACTGTCTGTCCCTGCTTCATCTCTCCATCACTTCATTGATCACCACACGTTACATGTTCAGAGGGGAGAAGTTAGTGGGAGTAGCAGGTGTTTTTTTCCCGTGGGTTTTGGAATAAAATACAGGTGTGAAAAGCCTAAAAACCTTTGCCAGGCACTTGGCAGATGTAGCAAGACTGGAGCTGTATGTTTGTTTTACATCGATCGTGAGATGATTGACAGGATATGACATAACAAAATATATAATAAAAACAGATCTTTTACACACTATTAGTTAATTTTCAGCTGGGCAGTTCATTCTTGACCTTGGAAACAAATTAAGATCCACTTACTCACTAATTCCAGGCCCTCTGACCATATCAAATGGTCTTGATCAGCAGATGAGTTTGTGCAACAGTCATGGAGATGTAGATGTTTAAACTTTCCATTATTATTATTATTATTATCAGCACTTTTAGCACTCTCTTAAAAGTCCATGTTGTACAGCTGGAAGCTTGTAAACCTTGAGTGGAGATTATTTGATCAACTATATTGATGTTGCTTTTATCTTTGAAGTACTGGATAGTTATATAACATCTTTGATTTTAACTGTTAACTGAACAACTCATTTGTAACCTCTGATGAGGGCTTGAAAGTGGGTGTCGCATCGTTTTAAGGGGTCACAAGCTAATAAAAAAAGTTATCTATCTAACCATGTTTTTGCTGCACAGGAAAGTATCAAGTTTGGAAAAAAGTTTCAAGAATGATTCATCGTTTATGACATTTATAAAGCAAAAAATGCCAAACACTTGCTGGTTCCAGCTCCTAAAATGTGAGGATTTATAGCTTTACTCTGGTTTATATCATTATGATTCGAATATGTTTGCGTTTTGGACCACAAAACAAACAATTTTGAGACGTTAACTTGGGCTATTTTATCAAAATTGGGCTTGAATAAATGAAAAAATAATATATAAAAAATAAACTATTTTGAACCTTTAGTGATTATTTATACTAGTTTTGATGTCCTGTTTTTTTTTTTGTCATCATTTTAAAGCATGTTGCAAACAGTTATTAATCTCTCTTTAAAATTCCAAATCTTAACCATCTCAACTGTGTGATGCCTCAACTTTCACCCATCTGGCACAAAATGCAGGTCAAATCATCACACTTATCAGCTGTTGGGAAATACTGTTTAATCAAGGTGAGATGTGAGATCTGCCAAATATTTAAAATATCCCTCTACATTTTGAAATCATTTGTTTTCTTAAGGGGCCTTTGCCCAGGTGGAAAATCAGGTTTTTGTTGTGTAAATGACAATGGAGTGTTAAAAACAAAATGTAGAGAGAAGATGACTGGACTACTTTTCCTCTGATAAACTAAGGGAGAACATTGTAGGTGACAAAGACTAGTTCCTGTTTGAAAATATAAGATGTTATTTCCCAAAGACGTGGACAGATTTCAGAAAAATAGAAAACAAGTCGTCGTGTAGCATCACCATCAGCCTTCTTTAACCGATCACTTAAAACAGTGCACATTTCCAGCTTTGTTTAAAAGTCAATTGATTACAGCAAGATCAATAATCTAAAAAATAGCAAGAGCAATAGTTTGAGAAGAAAAAAGGAAATTTGATTTTTTTTCCCCACAGAAGAACTCAACCTGGACACTTTTACCGTTTCTTTTTGTTCTTTTATGTACACACTCGACCTGCCTTCACACTGAATGAATCGCTGAGTAACGTGACACACACACACACACACACATACAGCTCAAGCTGGCTCAGAAATGAAGACACACACTCACAAAAGGTCTTACTGTTTCACTTTTTTTCATTCTGAAACAGAACATTTTTGTTCTTGAAATGCAGTACCCATCTGTGTCTCTCTACCTCCATCTCTCTCTCTCTCTCTTCCACACACGCACGCACGCACGTACACACACACACGCTCGTTAAAGCCATCTCATTTAGGCTAATGTGCACCCAGGGGAGCAGCCGTGTGTCATGCGATCATGAGATGCTGCCACGTTTCGGGTTGAGGAGCAGGTGCACGTCCCCTCAGTTCCCATGGTAACCGGGGCTGGAATGTAGTGCCACTAGTTTTCACACACGCACACATTTAATTCACAGGTAAACAATGTATTTCTCCAGGTCAGGGACAGGTCAGGTGTGTGTGCGTGGGGGGGGGGGGGTGAGGAAAGTGAGTTGTTTTTTTTATTTTAACAGAAGCCTGGAGGATTCAAGGTCCCTCATCACGTCCCTTATCGGCGGTTCATTCTGACCTTTGACCCCAGCCAGGTGACCACGACTTCAGCGGAGACAGGACAAGGGTGAGGCACATGAAGAGTGCAAATGGGTGTGTCTTTACAGGTTAGGGAGTTATATGTGTGTGTGTGTGTGTGTGTGTGTGTGGAGAGAGAGCATGCATGTTTGAGGTGTCTGCAAGTGCAAAAGTGTGTTTTTGTAATTTTGGGTGTGTGTGTGTGTGTAAAAAGTGCCTTCCTCATGTGTGTGCCTTCAACCCGTGACCTCCGTGTGTCCTCAGCAGCCAGAATGATAATAAAGTCTTTTATCATGTATTTTCCCTCTCATGGCCGGTAAGTCTCTGGGGGCCACAGTTAGTCAGGCAAGGTTCGGGGTCTACAAAGCTGACAACTAAAAAGAAAAAACAGGGTCCGGATGTCAGAGATTGGAGCCGTCCAGGAGGCGCACCTCCTCCTCGCTGTCGTCTCCCCCTCCCCCCCGGCCGTCCTGGAAGGAGCGGATCAGTTGAACATGATGGACTCGGGATCTTGGTCTGCCATTTGAGCCATGTGACGGAGGATATCTTTTTTTGTGATAATACCAAGAAGCCGCCTGCAGAGGGAGACAAAGGAGAGGAGGAAAGGGAGGGAGGGAAGAAAAGGAGGTTTAGAGAAGTGAGGAGGTGCTGGTGGTTTGCTGCTGGAGTGAAGGAGAGAAAACATCGTCATGTTTTTGTTGGCAGGTTTTGTTCAAATGGCAAGAAAGGATTCAATCAGAGAGAAGCACATGATTTAACCTGGATTCAATTTTGTATTATTGGATATGAATTATGAACACTGATTGGCGAGCCAACAAAAACACGAGTTCCTGAGGAAGCAAAAGTCAGCAGAAGGAGAAGGAAGAGGAGGAGGAAGTGAGTAACAAGAGGGAAAAAGGGGTGAAAGCAGGTCTGAAACAGCACCCCACTACCAGAGAAGCAGGGTGTCATTTCAGATGCTGCCTCAGCCATTTCATGTTATCGGTCCAAAAAGCTGGTGAGAGGGAAAAACTGGATCCTACAAGGAGACCGGAAGTAGAGAACAGCATGTGGAGAAAAGTTAGAACCGCTGAGAAGGAGAAGAGGGGATGTCCTCGTCACAGGAGTCAGAAATCATTTTCCTTTTTATTTTTCCAAGATTTCCCACTTAATATTTCCATAGTGATGTGACTCATGTGATAGAGCTGCATCCTCCACCTCTTCTCCCTCTACTAGAAAGCACATTTATCTGATCCACCCAACTAACAAGACTGGGTCTGACTTAGTAACAAGCTGCTAATTAAAGATTATTCCCGCTGATTCAAGAGCACATCGCAGGCTGAGGTCATTGTCAAATGGCTTTGATTTGCCAGCCGGTTTAAACGTTAGAAATAAACCACAAAGTGGCGGTACTTGTGCTCTTGAATTCAGCCGTGAATGTAGTCTGAGGTCAAGTGAAGAGAAGCATCTGAAGCCAAAATAGCTGATAGCGGTGAGGAGGAGATGTCCATGTGCTACAGAGCTAGAGGAGAGCAGAGCTGGGTCCAAAAAGCTCAGGTGGCTGTTTGTTTGACTGTCATATGGACACAGTGAGTTCATGTGTTGTTCACTAGACGCTCAGCTTCATTTGAACCCTGGAACGGTGAATAAAGTGCAACCAAACTGAGTGAAAACAAACATTTGAACCCAGGTCTGAGTGAAAGGAGTTGAGATGACCTGTGGGGGGATTAGAGCTACAGCTACTTAGCAGCAGGAGGCATGAAACACTGGTGAGACGGCACACAGATCAGACCCGGGTTTCCCAAGAGCTGCTGACGTCTACGACTGGTCTTGTTCATTTTAAAACCAGTGAAGTGAACAAAAGCAGTCGTAGAGGCTCGGGAAACCAGGTACAGATCAGAGTGTATGACGGGTCAGGGGGTGGACGCAATGTTCCCTGTAAGCCAGCTGTGTCCAGTACTGTTTCACATGTAAACTCTGACAAGAAAGTGATATCATTAGAGGTGGAAACAGGGCATTTACAAGTCACGAAAAGCCAAATTTAAGACATATTAAAATCACATTTAGAACTAAATTTAAGACCTATTTACAATAAGACAATCTGCAATTATGCAAAGGAGAGAAGGTAGAATGCATTCTCTGTATTAATCTAACAGTGGACATGAAGCTGAAAGACTCAAGGTCAAAAAAGGGCTCCTCATAAATTTGAGACAAATATTCAAGGTGCACCCTCATTTTGTTTCCACTAAAGTCAACTTCTACTGTGGCTAAAGGTTTCCTACATTTCCCAGAATGACTTGGCAACCATCTGAAAACAGGTATAAATGGCTGAATTCAGTATATGTTCGTTGAGAGAGCAACAGTGTTTGTATTGGCCTGACGTAATATAAAGATGCTAAATAGTTCCTTAGAAAGTTGGTTATGTTTTTTAATCAAAAAGAGAGGTTAATGAGAAAAATACATATTTAAAGAACAGTTTTTTCTGACTTTAGTTTAAATCAGTTCACCAGGCTTCTAAAATGTTTGTGGTGCCGCATTGCCTATGTTAAAGGAAGGTACATCCACACTGTATCCGATTCGTATGTATTTATGTAGTTCAATGTATTTTTATCCTTTTAAATATATTGCAATGTTTTTAGTTGTATTAAAATGTATTTTCTTTTCCTCTCCATTTTTTTCATTAAACTTATTTTTGTTTTACATGCCGTTTCTTCATATAGAGACAGATAGATGATGTTAGTCTACAATTTATCGTTTGTCTGAAGTTAAACCTGTTTTACACACGTGGGTACAGTTATTAATTAGTATATGTACTGTGTGTGTATTAATTAATTATTATTCTTATTTAATGTTTTCAGGAGCCTGATGAAGCACTAAGTGAAATGCGTCTTTGTGTTTGTTGTGGCCCTCGACTCGTCCTTTTTTTTAAGAACATAAATCAGTTTTACAGGACACAGCTGGCTAAGAGGAAACATTGGCAGGTTAAAGAACGGGATTAGTAATTACTTCATTAAGGTCATTTTTATCACCACACGCTTAACTAGTCAGGTCACTACAGCACTACTGGCACCAATCAACACAACGTCACTCCACCACGGCATTCACTCCCACTACAGGATGAGGGAAGTATGGGGATGAATCAAATCACAAGAGATCTTCTCCCTCTCCCTCCCTTCTACTAACAAGTACCACCCTCTAAAAGATATAAAAACAACAGCGGTCCGCTTTCCCGAGACGGCTAGCTACTCGCCAAGTGGTCGTTCAGATGTCGTCAATCTGTGGAGACCCAGGGCGAAACGGTGGGGTCGAGATGTGGGGGGGTTTAAAAAACAAAACAAAAAAAGAGGAAAAAGCAGTCATTAATGAAGGTAGAAAACTGAGGGAGGGAGGGAGGGATTTTCAAAGTGAAATGGAGTGACTACTGTTGTGGGAGGAAGATGGCGGGCATCATGGTTACATGACCGCACACATGCTGAGAAATGATATCTACTGCTGAACCTCTGATGGACTATACAGCATATAACTAGAATTACACCAAAACACATCTAAGCTATGTAGTTACTGTAAATTCGCTAAACTAAAAATGTCACATTTACATATAGATATAGCTTGATGAACATCCTATTAAGGTGCTAGCGTGATGCAACGGACACAACGCCAAGCAGAGCTACAGTAGGTACGAATGCAGTTTAATGGGGATGAGTTGCAAAGCTGCACTCTGGGAATCTACTGAGCCCTTTTCAGACATGGAAACAGTAACATTGCCGGCTTCATCTATCAGATAAATTAATGGCTTTTTGACTACTATAAATGTGCTTTATAGTAGAGGGAGAAGATTATGGGATCAAATAAAGGGTCCATAGGATTTTAAGTTTGTGAAATGATGCTCAGAAATAATCTTAAAAGTCTGGGGTCGGAAGTCTGCAAATGCCTACATAAAATTTGTGGACAAATTATATCAACGGTGAGGTTTCACAAAGATTCTGAGAAAAAATAACTACTTTTGTGAACATTTACATACAGATTAAAAACAGAAAACGGTTTGTGAAAAGTTCTCACGGTGTGTTAAAGTCCCCCTCCACTGTATAATGTGTTTTACTTATCGTTCCTTCTGTCAGATGTTCGAGCTTCACCGTGCAGAAAGATGAATGTGCAGAGTTTGACACGGTTTTCACATTCATCTGCTGAAAGAGGAAATCTTAAATCTGACTTTAATGCGTCTAAGTACGAGCAGGATTTTGGACTAGTTTGGTCATGATCCAGGATGAAATGTATGATTTTTGGCAGAGGCATACAAAGACTCAAATTATTTCTGAACATCATTTCACAACCTCAAAGCTTGCTGACCCTTATTTGTCCTCATAATAAACCTCCTCTACGCAAATGTTCCATAATGACTGTATTCAAGTACGACCATTATGGAGCTGCAGTGCTCGCATGATATTTCTTGAGGGAGCAGTGACACCGAGAACAGCAGCGAGTTGGACAATAACAATATGAAGACAGAAAAGATCTGAGTTAACTCGTCGGCTACATCAGTGATGGAGTTCAAAACTTATTTTAAAAGACTGTTAATCTCTGTGGTTTAATTAATGACCACCGTTCACACGAGAAAAACATTTTATCATAATTTACAAGATAAAATAAAGGATTCTCCAGCCTAGTTTATAGCCTACATGCGACAGTGCCCAGGCATAGTTAACAATGACAAAATGTTAGATTATGACTCATTTAATTTGCTCACATGCTGTATGTATTCACACTGTAAGCATAAATTAAATCTGAAAAGTTGCTTGTAATGATTTTCCAAAGGTGTTTTTACTTTTTCCACCCCACACCATGAGGGGAAGAAAACCTATTAAAATTTGCTCAATCACAGTGTTTCGTGGTTCACTACACTTATTTCATTTTATGCATCAAAAGTCATTCTTGACCTGGAAAATGGTAGTTTGACCATCACAACTCAAAGTCCACTTACTAGCCTTTTCTGGAGCTCCATCAGCTCAGCTGTCATGCTGATGGATCTGTTGACATGTGAGCTCCGTAGCTAATAGCACTTTTAGGTCTTCTCATCTGCGTTGGCTTAGAAGTTAAGCATCAAAGTTCATGTTTGACCTTGATGCTTTGTGTATAAGAGATGATAATTGAATGACAAATGTATTATAGTGCTCCTAGAAGGCGGAATAAGATACTCATTTAAAATGTTTATAGGTTTATTTTTTGTGCTGCTGTAGCCTTTATGTTAATATGACGGCATTCAATTCAAACCTGAGCCGTGTTGAAAATTTTACAGAAATATGAGGTCCTACTTAGTAAGAGTGCTGTCACAGCTTTTACAGTAAAATAACATCAACGTGTTAAATTGCCAGCACATTTACATAATGAATCACATGTCTGAAAGGGGCTCTAGACTGATGTGAGTGACAGTTCCCATACAGGTCCAACATTACAGGACCAAGAAAACACAACAAAGCTTTTCTATATGACGACTCCAAATCTGCTACCAGCGATGAAGATGGAGGTCAGAGAACGTCTATCTACAGATGTTTCGACGTCATTAGAGGTGAATCCACGCCAAACCAACCCACGAACAACAGAGTGCGCACAGTAAGTGAAAGAAGTAGAAGAAAAGGAAGGCTTAATGTTTGGCCGGGAACTGTCAACAATTTTTCACACTAAGTTTCATGCATCCCTCTTAAGAGGTGGAGCCTAAGAGACAGGTGCGAAAGTGGGGGAGGGGTCACATGTGTAAAGGGGCGGGGCTAGTCACCAGGGGCTCCGTGTGCTGCTTGAGCTCCTCCAGATGCTCTAATATATTCTTCTTTGTGATGATGCCCAACACAATCCTGAAACACACACCTGTTACTCGGTAAACTGCCCAAAAACAACAACAACAACAAATAAACAAAAACAACAGAGGAGAGACAGAGAGAACAAACAGCAGCAGCACAAAACATACATAACAGGTGGAACTTAAAATATTAGACAACTCAACGTTAACATAAAATACAACTCAAAATTACACAACTCAATTAACAAAACCTGATAAAACATATACATTTTATATAAATTAATTTCACGTTATGATAGATAGTATGTAACTCATCTAATAAATTATGTCTTTAATTATGAGGTTTAAAGTTTGACTGCTGCTCTTTTAATTAGTCAGCTTGTTGCACCCTCTTCTGCAATGATTTAATGGCTCGCGAATGGCAAATTAGCGCCACTAGCTGTTCATCTTGACTCCTAATATTCACATAACAGCAGTGGATGGAAACGCACATTAATTTGCATTTTTATTTTGCAGATTTCCTGGAAATTTGTTTAAAATTTAGATGGAAACTTGGCAGATGTTAAAAGGTAAGTCTGGTGATGTTTTATGTTTTTCTTAATGTCAATAAATGACATGATTCCTCTGTGCCGTAGACCCCCCCATTGTTGTCCAAAAACTATTAAAAATCAATGAGGCACACTGTTGCATATGGTGTCATGTAACATCACTATAATAAACATGGGCACTGTCATTTTAAGTCGATTTCACATACAGCGTCCTGCTGCTGTAAATAGTGCCATAGTGCCCAGCTGTTTAAGGAAATTATTTAGCTTTATATTTGTGAGCTGTTTTTAAAGATTTATTTCTTGAGTATGAGCAAATGAGCTGGAGTGCTACAGACAGGACAGAGAAGTTTGAAAGTCCTGAGAGACATTTTTGGTTTTGGTCTTTTCATGAGATTTGTTGACAATAAGAAAAAATATAAAATAATGCCAGCCTCATCCTATAAAATGTGAATAAAAATAGTTGAACAAAAAGATGTAAATAAAAACAAAGACTGCTGCACAGCTCCTCTCTGAGAGAAGTGATCTGTAAATCGACGGGTATATCAGCTATTAAGCACAATCTGTCTTGTACTTTCTAGATCACACCAGCAGGTGGCTCTCTGCAAAACCCAAATCTGTAAAACCCAGACGAGACCTCCTGAGTCTGACCCATCATGAGACATTTATTTTCACTAACTGTAAAATGAACATCACTGTCATTGTTCTAAATAAGCTTCTTTTCACTTCTCAGTTTCAGACCACACATCAACTGATTTTATCGACAGGCTACATTTCCCAACATGATACCTGTTATGTAGCTGATGTTAGTTTCAGCAGCTCAGTCTCTTCTACTGAGGAGACGTCTGTTATTGCTCAGTAGGGGGGGTAAAGGAAGTGCAGCATAGCGGTTAGGCCAGGCCATGCAGATTACAGGGTTAATCCAGGGATCCGAGAGCCCATGCAACACCAGGCAGTGTGTACATGTTGCAATGTTTGTCGACCTAAGACGGGTTGGTCGATCATAACAACGCCAGAACGAAGGATGTGAGAAGGATTCGCCTTCTGTTCTCACAGCACATCCTTCCTCTGAAGACAATTTAATTTCCTACTTACCCGTTGTGGGTGACCAGGCACTGGCGCAGCCCCAGCTTTCTGAAGATGTCCACCACGATCTCCATGGGGGTGTGGTCGGTGACAGTGAAGGGGCTCATATCCAGGATGGAGCGAAGTTTGAGGGGCCGAGGGCTGTCGGCCGGCAGGGTGGGTGCGTGCTGGGTGAAGTACACCCTCGAGTTCAACATGATGCCCTCCTGCTTGCGACGAGCATTTTCTGTTGAGAAAGGAAGGAGGAAATGGAGGTTTGAGAGATACATTATAATCAAAAAATGGTGTCTTTTCATTACTTTACATTTATTTGGCAGATGCTTTTGTCCAACTGTTTCCCATGTATACAGATTGGGAGCAATTTGGGTTTCAGTGTCTTGCTTAAGGACACTTATACATGTAATAACCAATATACCAGTTTGGTCATTTTGATGATTTTCTTTGTGCAGTCCTTAAATGAATCTAGGACAGGTCAAGTACCATTCTTGCGCTCTCTTACTGTCACATTTTGCAGTGAAATGTGGGAGAAACAATTTTGTGGAAACTGTCCTGCTCTGTAGCGTTACCTATAGCAATAGTGATGTCCCTGCGCAGAGCGAAGCCCACCAGCCTCTGGGACTCCTTGGACACTATCACAGGGAAACCATTATAACTAGTTTCATTGATGGTGGCCTGCAGCTCCTCCACTGTCAGGTCGTCCTGCGTCAGCACCGCTAACGGCGGGTCGCTGCGTCGAGGCCTCATCACCTCCCTGGCCAGTGTGGTGTGTGTGAATTCCTCTTTGGCGTCCAGGAAGGGGTACCCGTTCAGACGGATGTGGGCCTCGTAGATTCCCTCACGGCCAAACGCGTCGCCCACCCATTTGCTGGTCATGACGGCAGCCATGAGGGGGACGATGTACTCTAACCCGCCGGTCAGCTCGAAGACGATGACGACCAGGGAGACCGTCATACGGGTCACACCACCTGAGGAGACAGGAGAGAACTTTTACTTTTCTATTTAGCAGAATGAACATTAGGACATAAAATACTATACTATTCAATTGTGTTGTGTAGATTAATATCCAGACAAACATCTGTTTTTAAGTGAACAATTTAAGAAACAATAATTAAATCTTTTATGTTTATTCTGCAGAGGTATACCTTCTGCAAAAGAACAGCAAAGGTTGGACTGTTGTAATTTTATATCTTAATAGTGAGTAAAAGAAAGTCAGTTGAGTCTTCCTGATAAAATAACCTGATGGGAATGTTGTTTTTTGTCTAATCTAGTGAATTAAATACCTGCAAAAACAATTCTTCATCTTATTGAAGCAAAAATCCTGTAAATCCAATATTGCAGTAAACCAGTCCTGCTCATGGAGTAGCAGAATTACCCAAAATGTTCTAATACAACCAGATATTAAAAGGGACAGTATAAACGGTATAGCAGCAAATGTGAGGGTTAACTCATTTCTGTTGTCTCACGGTATATATATCATCATATTGCCCACCCCTTGGCACTGATAAAGAAGCAGAGACACAAACTGGTGGCAATGCTGACCATCGAACAACACCATTTCTGCTGACTCACCCAGACATGCCGCGGCCCCCACCATGGCGTAGAGCCCTGGAGTGATGCAGTCAGGCCCCACCTCGCACCACTCTTTGAACAAGAACCAGTCGTGGTGATAATAGGCAAGCTGCTCCACGGCGATGCCAACGATTCGCCCTGCGATCGCCCCAATGGCCATGCTGGGGATGAACAAACCCGACGGTACCTGAGGACGAGAAACAGGAACTGGTTTTAGTGTTGAAGAAGACACGGAGGGTAAAACATCGGCCCCGTTAGAAAAATCACCTTGAGTCCAAAGGTGAATATGGTCATGATGATTTTAAAGATAAGCGCCAGGCAGAGCTGCCACATGGCGGCGTAGACGCCGGACCCTGTCGGCCGGTTGGGGTTGTCACTGAAGGCCTTGGTGCCGTTCATCTGGCTGCGGTACTGGCAGAGCTGCGAGGACTCCAGCGGGCCACAGTCTGTGAACAGCTCCTTTATCAGCTCACTGGTGTTCTGACGCGTGTACGGGTTCGGGAAAGCAACCACGGCTGTGATGGCCGCCACCAAGATCACCTCCAACACCGGGTACTTGCCTGAAGAGAGGGACAACGCCACATGTCAGATTGTGGGAGGCGTTAAGCATGACATGCCTCTAAGACAGATGAGATTGTGACTTTTGTTCCCCATCACTTACAGTGAAAGCACACTAAGAAGGGATCTCTTAATGGCCAGTATGAACAGGAGGAATGATTACAGCAAGCAAAGCCTGTTTCAATGTTCATATAGGCACCTGACTATTGTTTTAAGATAGACTTAAAAAATTGCAAACCTATCCTTTAATATACAAAAACCCCTCCATACACCCCTCTCTTGCCACCTTAAGTGCTTCTAATGGCTGCTTGCTAGAGAATTTTAATGTGCTTAGTCATCTGTCTTTGCTCCATTATGCTCAGAAAATTGAAGATGACTGAAGTGATCAAGCTGCCATCCTGAATGTTATATTCCCACATCTAAATCATGCTGGCATTTCTCTCTGCTAGTAGAAACGGCTGACCGTGATCTTCCAGATAGCCCCATCAATTCCAACAACTACCGTCACCTTCAAACACCTGGGCTGACTAACATATCCCAATTTCAATCACGAGTCAAGTCAAAGCACTCGCCGAAGCGCGTCGACTTGCGCCGCCGGCACCAAGCGATGTTGGCTCGGATGAAGAAGGCGCCCCAGAGGCCTCCGAAAACTCCAAGAAGGATGAAAGGGATGAGCTCAAACAGGTACCACGGCGTGTGGTACTCCACGTAGAACAGCACGAGACGGCTGTTGCCAAACGGGTTGATGGAGCGCAGGACGAAGGCCGCCACCAGGGCAGCGAAGAAGGAGCGCCACAGCGTCTTCAGAGGGAAGTAGTAGCTCACCTGGAGGAAGAAGAGGAGGGAAGTGGTTGAAAAGTTGAATCCATTATACTGCCTTTTACACTAAGCTGTCTGTTGGGACGTTGGAGCATAAAAATGAAGCTGTACCTCCTCCAAGCTGAAGAGCACTCCTCCAATTGGGGCTCCAAAAGCAACAGACACCCCAGCCGCCGACGCAGCAGAGAGAACCTGAGAGAACAAAACAAACGCACCTCAGCTGATGTGAAGGGGTCTTAAATGCAGTCACAAACAGTAGCAAAAAAAAAAAGTAGCAAATGAGCATTTTGTGTTGCTGTAACACTGACTTATATTTCTTCCCTCTTACCTCTCGTTTCTTGGCCTCGTTCTTGCTGTACTTGGGAAAGAGGTAGGAGAAGATGTTCCCACAGCAGCAGGCCACGTGCACCAGGGGCCCCTCCTTCCCCAGGCTGAGGCCAGATGCCACAGCCAACACCAGAGTGATGGTCTTGATCATCAGGGTCCACTTGCCCAGGTAGCCCCGGATGATAAACCCACTTAGGATGGTCTTGATCTGGGGAGAGAGGGGCGGGTAGAGAGGAAGAGGAAGGTAGAGATTAAGCTGAAGTCCAGCTACAAGGGTAGGTTTGATTCCCACTGAGTCTATAAAATGTCAGAAAATGGTGACAAATGCCCATCACAGTTATCCAGAGCTTAAGGTAATGTCTTCAAATTGCTTGTTTTGTTTGACCAACAGTCCAGCAACTAATGACATTCAATTTACTGTGATAAAAAAACAGAAAAAACAGCAGCAAATCCTCACAATTTAGGAGCTGGAACCTGCAAATGTACTGCATTAAATGACTCAAACGATTATCAAAATAGTTGGCAATTAATTTATTTATTAATTTTTTTTATGTTGTAAATGAGAAAGAAGTTTAAAGCTCCTGGAACTAACATCCTTGTAAACAAGTAATCTGTGCTCTTTTATGGATGCATAAATCATTAAAAAAAAACAATTATTCGATCAATTTAAGATTTTAACTTTTTCCCTTTTTTGTAGTATTTTTGTGGGGCATTTTAGGCCTTAGACAGTGGATAGTAGAGAGCTGATAGGAAATCACCAAAGTCAGCCATGTGAGGCCCATTAAAATCAGCAGACAGATGACATCATATATCCTGCTCAACCCCCACTTCTAACAAAATATTTTCAAGTTGCCTTTTCAATCTCTTCAAGCAAATTCAAACAGTTTTTGCTTTAGCTGCATCTCTACCTCCTCATCTTTTCCTCTAATCTGTCACCGTCTACCACGCACTTTACTTGGCAAGGCAATTCCATCTGTCTAGTTCCCATGGCATCAAAAAGAAAATTTTTCTGAAAGCTCAGAGCGCTCACCTCAAAATGGCTTTTTCACAGCAGTCACATCTCTCCCTGCTGCCCACCGAATTAACAATTTTAAGCCACTTCAAGACATTAAAGGGAAGCCCATGAGTGTGAAACTTTCCACTTTCATGGAGAGTTGGAGGAAGAGCAAATTGATCAGACATGAGAAAATGAGAGAAGCGAGAGATAAAACAGAACATCAATAGTCTGTTTCAAAGAGAAAGAGCTTGTGTAGGATTTCTGCAGAGAGACAGGAAAGACTCAAAAAGAGATAGCCTGCTAACCTCAGTAATTTGATAAAACTGATACCTTCTGTGGCAAAAACTAGTTTTGGGCGGCCCTGTGACTGAACAAAAAATATCTGTTGAAAACCTCTTAAAAGAAACAATGACTGTGTTTGAAATGTTGCTACATGAAAGCCAACTCTCAACTCTTGGATGTTGGGAATTTCCCCATAAGAACTTCAATGCACCATCAAGGAGAGGTTTCAAAACGGCCCCAAGCAAGTTTCAAGTGTACATAAAAGGGTTTTGTAAAAGCGCCATTTTCCTCACCTCAGGGATCCCCGAGCCGCAGGCGTAGGGAGCGAACACCTTGACCAGGCAGACAGCCAGGAAGGCGAAGGACAGAGCCCAGTAGATGTACATGAAGTAGTTCATGATGTACGAGCCAGGGCCCTGCAGAGAGGTGAGGAAGAGGAGAGCAGCAGACGTAAGAGAGTCAACACCTTGAAACTCACGGGTACCAAAAATATATAAACAAGGGAAATCAGGAATAAACACTGGTCTCTATGTTAAGCCTTTAAATAAAAAGCTGTTGCAGTGGCCTGTGCCTGTGTTAGTGTACCTCGGCCTGCCCGAGTATTAACTCAGCCCAGCTCTTCCACTGAGGACACTTGTCCCGCTCAGCGAAGGTGGTCTCATTGGATGTCCAGCAGCACTGCTCGTGGTTGAACCACATGGCGCTCAGACACACGCCCTCCTTCAGGTCATTCATCCAATCAGCAGCAATGTCAATCAGGCCAGCCAAAGCACCTGGCAGGAGGAGGGAACCAGGAAGGAAAAGGGGGGCAAATAGGTGAAGGCAGGAAGGAGAGAGGAAGTAGAAAAAGAGAAAAAAAAGAGCAGAGGCAGTTAGCTTGCCAGTTATGCTACCAGTTTTTATTTGAGCTGTTATCTGATTAATTTAGAACAGCAAGGTAGACCCAAATCTGTAAAGTCACTAAATACAAAATAAAACTTGACAAAGCTGTGTTCAGGCTGCAACATCGAGGCTTTTTGCCCTAATAACTGCCTCTTTCATCTGCACCCTTCTCCTAAAATGTAGTGCTAATCCTGACAGCCAAAGAGCAGGGACACCTACACTAACACTCCCTAAATATGTACCTACATAAATACAAAATGGAAGGTTTTGTAACCAAATCACTACAGGAACATTACGCTATAATATAAATATCCACATCAGAAGGCAGACACTCTTCTGAATCAATATCATAACTATGTATTATTATCAGTGAAGGTCTAAAACAATTGAAATCCTTAATTTCTCATTTAGGGCTGGCATGTTCCAGGTCAGAGGAGCCTTTATCAGCTGTGTCATAGGCTCATTTAGGCAGAAAAATGTCCATGAAATCCATGGTTTGGATAAGAGCAGGAGAACACTATGAGACCAGCTGGTGTATTTTGTCCATTTCCCTCCCTTTGTAACCTGGTTCTTAGAAAAGCTTTCCAACAAAAAAAGCCATTTTACAGCAACTTAACTTTGACTAGGTGGTCCTCACAGGGTGGTACAAAGGCTTGTTGGTTTTCTTTCTTTTTGGTGGTCATAGAAATATAAATCATTTGTGTAAATTATGCTGCTTTAAGGACTGAAAGGCTCTTGCAGGAGAAAGAAAATGCTTCTGTTTGTGTATGTGAGCGGGTGGTTGAGTGAGAGCAAAACACAGAGAGACCAAGAGAAAGACTGAGCATGAGCCGCTGTGGCAAAGCATGTGATAGTCACTAGCAAGAAGAGATAACGGCTGCGTGCGTGTGTTTGTACTGTATGTGTGTTACCTGAGGCCAAGCCAGTGAGCGTCACCACCAGCCACCCAGACCAAGCATCGTACAGGCTCTTTGTGAACTCCCATGCCGACTCCTTTTTCTTACTGTTTATCTAAAAACACACCGAAAATAAACAAAAGTTAGTGAACAAAAGCAAAATGAAATACATAAATAGCACAGTGGACAAAATGTTAAGCTCATGAAAGATGTCATTAGATGAACAAGCATTAAATTACCTATAGTGGCAGTAATGCAAGTAGGTCAAAGGATTATGAATACTCCTCAGTGATAAGTAATTCAGTAATCTACTCTAGTGGCACGGTTTCCACTCTTGCTTCAATAAAACTGTTGATTACACTATTTCCATTCCAAGTATTCAAATAACATTCAAATAACATTCAAATAACATTCAAATTCTTAGAGTCACTTCCAGGTGTTTGGCACTAAAGCACTTCTGAAAAGTTGTGTCAATATTTGGATAAATGTGTTGACAGAGAGAGGTGGTATCAGCACGGGGAGGCGTAGCTATCAGTGTATTGTGTGTCCATTCATGAGTTCTGTACAATTAGATTTCTACATAGAGTATGGGAATTTATTTCTTGTCAAACTAGATTTCTGCAATAGAAAACCATCTTAAAAGGAGTGGCTGGCTCACATAATCATAATTTTGAGGCAGAAAACTTAGCTTTGATATTAAATTCATTTTCCTTGGATTTTCTGTTGGTGAAGTCTCGGTTTCTGTTGGTAGGTTGCACTATTTTCCTTCTCTGTTAAGCCACTAACTACCCACTTCTTCTTTTGTGTGATCCAAACAAACTGTTGCTGCACAGTAAGTGTGTAACACATCACTTCCTGCGCAGCAGAGGATTTTTCGCTGACACCAGCGAAAAAGCTGTATGAACTGGAAATAGGCTGAGCTCTGAGGAGAGAGCTGAGAATCAACTGAACCTTCTATTACAAGCTAATATTAAGCAAAACCTTTTGACATTCTGTCAATGTTTTAAGGCTAAAGTGCTTGATGGATTGTCTTAGGGCAAGGTTATAGTACAAAAGAAATTGTTTGTCGTGGTCGGAGGACACGTCGTACAAACTTGCTCGTTTGAAGTATACTGAGACCTTTAAGGTTTAAGGTTGCCCTTTTGGCCAGCATCAGTCTCCTCACCTTCCGGTGCCTCTCGCGATCCTTGCACTTCTCACGGACCCAGTCGATGGTGTGGAAGTCGTCGTAGGTCCCCACACCAGGGATGGGCTCCTCTAGGAAGTCCAACAGGTGGGTGCTGCTGCTGGGTGCCCCGCCCCCGTTAGACATGGCGTAGTTAGACCCTAAAAAGGAAAGCCAGAGAGAGAGAGTAATGAGTGTAAGAATTTGCAAAATTCACAGAAAATGCAAGTGTATATAGTGTTCAGAACAATATCTTTTGGTGAACTGATGACTGATTGATGTAAAAAGATGAAGAGCCTCATATCAAACAGCACAATATTATAGAGCATGCAGGATATAAAAAAACATGTCAGTTTTCGCTTTAGAATCCACAGTTGAGACTCTGTATACACATCCAAACACTTCGCCACTTTGCCACAGAAACCCATCTGAACTCTATTTTGCAACATGGATCAGTAAGAAAAAACAAGCACCGTCAAATATTTTTACAGTGCTAAAACAAAAAAGACAAGCTTTGTGATGTGATATTTTGGCCACGCTGCTCTGCCGTACATCTGATCCTTATAAATGCTCCTGAAAAGAAAATACATCCATCACAGTGGTGCCTGCTGCACGTTAGAGCTCCATCTCCTCGATTACCCGGCTCATCAGAGACACTGCAGAGCTAAACACACAGTCACCACTGAAATATAATGACACTGTCGGAGCTGCACTGAGAAAACCCTGTAAGGCCTGCAGCTATCTGGGACAAAAACGAGAAGGGAGTGGAGGTTTATCTGCACCATTTGGATGTGTAAACTTACCTTCCCCAGTAGGAAACTGCTTTATTTAAGAACATGCATTTCCCCCTACATAAGACAAATTAGTGGTCCTCTTCGCTAATGCTAGTTAAAAGCATAAAACCCATTAACAAAACTCATTAAATCAGCAACTTCTAATAAAAGCTCTTTCTGGTCAAGCCAGACTAATTAAATTACATTTTAATTATAATTAAAAACTTTAACAGAGCCCTAAAATCCTCCGTCCTTATAAACGTAAAAACTTTAACTCCTTGGATGTCTGGCAGTCTTATTAGTGCTGGCCTGATTGTATCGGCCTACAGGCTGCAAGACAATGTCATTGCCTATAGGCCCAATAACCATGTACAGTCAGTTCAGTAATGACTTCAACATGACTATGATGAGTCACAGGCAGCACATATTAATGACTTAACAACAACAAATACAAAGCTAATGTTGTCCACTGCCTTTTAGATTGTGCCGATACTATAAAAAGGTGATTACAGGGACTTTTCTCATAATAATGACATGAGACACTAAATGTCACTGGTTGGGTCTGATCTATTCTGGCTGGATGCAGATTCATAAGGAGGGAAAGCAAAACATATTGACACACATCAACACACACAAACACACACACTATAACAGAGCGAGGAAAAGCAGCTGAAGGGCTAATTCTCTCTGCCGGTTATGTGGAAAACATCACAGGATTTGCATGGCTGCCATTTCGCTGAGGTGGCTGCATGATGAGACATTTCTTATGTAAAAGAAAGTGAAAACGGTAATATTTTATAATATAGTTCTGAGTCAACAATGGGGTGATGAAAAACCTTCATAATCTTCTTATTTATCATCCTCACTATTCAGTAAGTCGATTCCAATATTCAAGAAGGCCAACTCATCAACTTGAAAAATGCACCGCCACATGTGTAATCTGGCACAAAGTGTGTGTGATAAATTAGAGCCAACCCATCCTCCCACATTTGAAATAGTCAGAAAAGCTGAGCCTAATCCTCCCACCTGTGACGACACAAATATTTGAGACTTCTTCATCTGTAACACAAAGGCAGTACACAGTCTATAACAGTGACAAAACGGAGATACAGAGCAACAGTTAAAGCTTCTGTTCAAGGGTTCAGAAGAACAAAGAAGAACGAAGTATGTGCTATGAGCCAAAATAATTGTGACACATCACAAGTACAACTTGTTTCTCCTGTCTGTGTACATTCAGCAATATGAGATTAATTCATATGAAAATGTGTGTAATTACTGGCTGTGTTAACATTAAGGCTAAATATGAAACAAAACAGAAGCTAAATAGTGACAAAAGGCAAACGGAGCTCATGTACTGAACTAAGTAAGTATTCAGTGTGACTAAGTCCCAGTGAAATGGCAGTTAGATGTGATGTAATGCATCACATTTCCACCTGAAACAGAAATACATGGGCAGGTTATAATCTCAAGAGATCAGAAGGCGGATGATGAGGTACATTATTGACGTATACCAGGAGAAAACAGAACAATTTCAACAGGGACAAAAGAGCGTGTGGTATCACTGTTCAGAAAAATAATATTATCAGATAGTGTTTTTTCTCCAGTCAGACAACAAACAACCTGGAAGGCACAGTTGGCAGCAGAGGATGTCACTGAGGGCAGAAAGCCCCTTCAGTCAGAGTTTGACAGATCCCAAACTTCGAGTGCTTTTTTCAACTATTTTACAAGATAAATGTAACTTTAGAATAAAAAGGGACCACCGGATGACAGCTGGTTTCCTGCCAAAGTGGCACGTAAGAGTACACAAACAAAAATAATGTTTATTTCCCACCCGGCATGCCTATTTTTGGACTGGTGTGATCTGTAACAATATGAAACATGCTTTCATGTTGTGGCTCTCACGCTGCTAAAGATAAAGGTTGTGAATGCAGAAATGTGGGCAAGAGTAATGCCAATCAAATGACGCACCATGGTTATTAATACTGGGCCAGATGATCTTGTGGCCATGTGAACAGCAAACATTCACACATTCCAGTCAACAATACATATTTCCACTTACATTTTTAATCCCCTGAGCATAACTACAACTTGGGAAGGGTCATGACTATCAGACAAGGCCTCATTCATAGCTGTTAACCCTCTGTGATCTGCATTAAACATTAAAAAAAATCCCTTAGGTGGCTCTACCCAGGGCCATAAAACTAATGATAAAATGGCATCAATGCATCTGCATCCTTTCCAAGCATCACTACCCTGCAACTGCTATAACAATACAGGTATTACCATATAATAAATGAGATACACAACTCAACTCAGTGATTTCAGATGATGTTGTGTATCAAATTACATACATCTCAGTTTGGAATAAAGCTCTTGCACACTAGCAACATTTATAATTGAGACATAAGCAGAAGATAAAGCCTGTTTCCAAGACTTCCCACATTAGGAATGTGGGCCACGCCAGAGGCTTTGAAAGAGCAGCTTATTAGCTCTTATCGCTGCCTTTGATGTTTGATGGGATGTGGGAGAGGAGAAATAAGTCGAAACCCCATGGTGAGAAAATCTGTAAGAAGCAGGGACAAAATGGCCAAGCGTAGCTTTCATCTGACCAGTCGGTTCATTTGCTGTCCAGAGAAGAGAAAGGGAAGTGAGTGTGTAAGCTACTATTGCAGAGTCAGCAGCAGTAAGAGTGTCTGGCTTGGCAGGGAGAATGATACTATCATTCTCCATTTTGATTTCAGAGTGACGGCTACAGTCTGGACTGTCCAGGGGTGTGGGTGTGTGTGTGTGTGTGTGTGTGTGTGTGTGTGTGTGTGTGTGTGTGTGTGTGTGTGTGTGTAAGTAAAGGGGAGGTGGGTGACGATGACTCAGTTGTTGACTCAACAAAAGCAGTCTGATGCGGAGGTCTGTTTTTATTGGAAAGGACTGAGATAGGACATTTCTGAATCAACAAAAAGACTGGACACCTGAGGGCAAAAAGCATTCAACTGTAGAGCTATGAGCTGTGGTGTCACTTTCTAATCAACAGTTTAAAAAAAAAAAATGTTTACATGATTATATAATCAACCTTCCTTTAAGTCATCAATTTGTAAATCTACATAGTAAGCACAAGAGAGTGAGCTGTTTCAGTCAAAATAAAACAAGACCTACAACCCTTGAGAAATGTGCGACATGTCTTGTGGTGCTTTCTGGTCTATTGAGGAAAAATTGGTATCTCTTGACACCAGCAGCTGATTTCAGTTGATTTTCAGTTTTACTGACATTAGGACTTTCTCAATACAGAGTAAACAATGTTCAAACTCACGTCCTTGCCAGATCAAACTCGCCAACTTGAACTCGGGAGTCCAAACACCCAAGAACGGGAGGACAAAGTGGGTTAAATTTGCAATGTGGACAACAACGATCTCGCCATCACCAGCTCAACCAGGCTCTGGTGATTACACTTCAACACAACTGGGAACCTGTTGCGGGTGACGAAATATAGTGACGAACAAATTCCATTATGGATAATAAAGCTTTAAATAATTTATTCAAAAATCACTACCCAGCTTATTCTGAACATCTTGACATCGACGTCTGACAATTGAGAATGTTTATAATGCTAAACTGACATTAAGTTATCTAATTTTGTCCAATTATCTGTGGTATTGGAAGAAAATACACCAACAATCAACAAAAAGGATACAGAACTATACATTTTGTAAGCGAAATTCAAGACAGACCCATTCATTGAAGACAAAAAAGGCAAAACATCAACGCGTCAGTGGGATTACTGTCCCTCATGGATCAATGTAGGTGATTCATGGTCTGACTCATGAGAAAAGTGGAGGAAACTTAATTGAAAACAAACCGAATATTCACAAGGAAGCACAAAAAAATTGCCACCACTACACATACAGTAGTAGCAGAAATGCTGACCACAAACACATATGGTACAAAAAAAGAGACTTCTGCAAAGTCTGCTACCAGTGTTCAGCAATGAGAAATTCACAGCAGATGTATTATTGCATTTTTTTTTCAATAAATCTGCATCTGAAAGACTAAAGGGGGCAAAAATGTGCTATGGAGAAAAAACGTTAAATGACAACAACCCAGCAGTGCCAGTCTCTGGAGACAACAGGGCACAAAGATAAGACTGAGTTGCGGCTCTACACTGCAGTAAGTACTGCAAAATGTCCAGCTCACATGTAAAAACAAAGTGGATTTGGTTTAATTAAAGGGACCATTATCAACTTCCAGTAAGAAAACGGGGGATTTAAATGATGAGACAAAAACAGACAAGCCCCTCAACATGATGCTGCACTGCTGGAAACCATCAGTCGAATCAGGAGTGTGGTGCCAAGCGAGGGTGACGCCACGGAAAACAGAAGCCCAAGGGGACTGCATACGAGCACGTCGCCAGCATCACGCTCCAACGGTTCACCGGGCACGCAGACAAAAAGACGCACTCGCACACATCAAAATAAGGCTTCAGTTTCTTTCCCCTGTGCAATATTACAGTGACGCGGTGATTCTGTTCAGCCTGCATCAGGGCTAAAAGCCACGTCAGTGCGCACACAGGCTTGCTGACTGTCAATAACACCACTTCTCTAAATGAACAGCGTCTGACATGGCCTTCCTGTGTTACTATGATCAATGAGGTGGGAAATGAGCATCAGACAACTGCTTGTTCAGGGGTTTCTGTGTCTAATGGGTGGAGAAATTCCTGGTTTACTTGACCACCCCTGCATTCCCCTGCATTAGGCCTACTCTACTACTGTTGAGCAAATCTGATCAGAGAGGTTTAGAGGAAGCTGGCCGTGGACACCTTGGTTCAGCCGGATGGAGCAGGGTTAGTCTGCTCAGCCATCATGTGATCAGCACCACAAACTGACCCCGACAACCTCCTTATAGCCTGAAAAGCCCTGTGGCTGACTGACGCCAGCCTGATGACCAGACTGGTGGAATCCCCCAGTTGCATGAAAGGCTGCCGAATAAATGGATCAAAGTCCGAAAAGCTTGAGGACTCAAATGTCCCTTTTACACGACTAACCCTTTCCTTTGTGTTTACATGACATGTTGGTTTCAGATAGTTGAGACAAGGCCACAGTGTTTAAAGGTGAATGTCCTTAAAGCGACCTATTTACTATATTTTGTTTTGCAAAAACAGTAATACACACAGTATAAGTTCAGTTAAACAGGTTATTAAAGAAGGACGTTGACTAACAGACTTATCTGGATTACAATTCATGTAACCATGACATGGAAAACTGCCGGAATAGAAAGAGAGGGCTGGAGGTACGGTTAGATGTGATCATCTAGAGACTGAAGAATTCAAGAAACAATTCATTCAAAAGTCATGAGAGGATCACAAACTGGACTGAAAACTATGAAACTGTGCATCTGCAAGGAGAGAGGAAATAAAGGCTTGGCTGTAGGGACGACCCTTTGCACAAAGTGGATGTAGGCAGCAGCGGACGTGTCCTAAACTCACTAGGGGCCTTTTGTCTCTGCTCGCTCACCGTAAAAATCTAACAAGGCCTGGAGAAACCAACACACACACACACTCACGCAGCTGAAACTGAACTGAAACATAGGAAAGACAAACAAGACTCAAATTTGTAGAAAAACAAGTGATGATTTGGCATAATTCCACTATATGCCTTCACCCTGAGGAGCCCGTCATGTGTGATGTGATGTAAGGTGACATCCTGAATCTGACCAACAGGTGTCCTCACACTGCAGGAACATTGTGAAACGCTTTAACAACACAGCCTAAATCTATGAACATCCAGTTCACATATGTTGCAGCCAGAGCCTCGCTGTGCCTCTCTGTGGGGAATTTAAAATGGATGCCCATCATGTTGTCTTTAGTGGCTGCTGCTTACAGGCCCAAACACAAGCCTTCACGCCAATTCAACCCTCTCTTTATCTCATTATCTCTGGCTGACGTGCACACTCACTGCTGGTTAATCATCACCAGAGAGGTGAGAGGCGAATGCTGAAATATGCGGGCCAGGTAGCCGTCTTGCTCCCACAGAACACGCAGCGTTGTCATTCGCAATGGCAGGTCCTAATCCACACTGGCACTGGTTCCCCCATGCCTCACCAACAGCGGAGGAGGCACCGCGTCCGCCTGCCATATGGCTGCATGCACTCGCTGTGCAAGAAGAAGGAGGGCGGCCTCTGTGCTCGCAGCGGCGTGAGGAAAGGAGGTAACGTTGCGTACCTCTTTTATGGATCTCCTGCAGGGGTATGGTGTCCCCACCCCCGTCGTAGGGCAAGTAGGGGTCGGGCGCCGCGTCCTCCTCCTCCATGTTGACAGCTGAGACGAGGCTAGACTAAGCTCAGCGAGGCTTCACTGCGCACTGCAAGCTGCGTGTGTGTCGGTCGCTGCTGCCGCCGCTGCCATGTTTACCGGAGGAAGACTAGCGGGGCTGTGCGTGAAGGAGTGTGTGCGTGTGTACGTGAGTGTGTGCGGACAGTGCTCGCTCCACCCCCTCCCATTTCTTCCTCGCTCTCTCTCCACTGCAGCAGCTGACTGTTAAGAGCTGATGATGTCATCACACACACACACACACACACACACACACACACACACACACACACACACACACAGTGGTTGCTAGGGGACATCAGTGAGCCCAGCCTGTATGGGAGAGACCATGGTGCCGGGTCACAGGGGTGTGTGTGTGTGTGTGTGTGTGTGTGTGTGAGTTCTGAAAGGGAATATTCCATTCTGAGCAAGTGCAGGGGGGGTTAAAGTTAGGATAGCTTAGTATGCAGTGGAACAGGCTGAGGAGTTGAGCTGAAAATATTGGTCAATTAGGCGATTGGCAAAAATTAATTTGCAACCATTTTGATTACCAATTAATGGTTTGAGTAATTTTTTAAGCAAAAATGCAAACATTGTCTGGCTCCAGACCCTAAAATGTGAACATTTCAAGATCTCTTTGTCTTTGGACCAAAAAAGGACATCACCTAAAGTAAATGATTGATCAACAACGTATTCGGCAGATTAATCAATACGTAAAATCCTTTTTAGTTGCAGCTAGGGATGCATTGATCCAATTCTCTGGATGGGAATTGGGGCTGATGCTTGCCAGATGTGACCAATCCACATTAAAGAGTTTTTTCATCATGGTTATAAAATTAAGTGTTTCTGCTATTAGTTATATTCAAAAAGTCACAGTGGTCAAAGTCAGCATTGCCACAGCAATCCCTGGCCTCATGTTACCTTACATAAAAATGATCCAATGAGCTCCAGCCAGTGAGGCATAAAGATTTTCAATTTGGGGAAAAGAGAGCACCGGAACTGGGAGAGGAAAAAGTCAGATCGGTCCATCACTGATTACAGCCCTAACTGATAAAGGAGAAAACTTTCCACAGCAGTATTTTACCAATTAAATCGCAAAAACTCTTATGAAAGAAAGCTTTGTGATTGCACAAACAAAAAATTAACTACATGCCCATGGGATTTATTTGCCAATTTGCCTTGTTATTTTGGTTAGTTTTGAATACATTTCAACCACAACTGCTGCCTTGCTTTCAGTATGCAAAGAGAAAATGAAAATGAAATACGGCAGCAAGAAAGAAACAGCAAATGTCCAATATCAGACATACAGCATTGCACAATATTCCTCTCTCATGTTCACACCACAGGGATGATATGAAACATGGGAGATATCCTCTGGACTTCTCATAGCATCTGGGCCATAATGCAAGACAGACTTTACTGACTCTAATGTAGAGGAACCCTTCCTACTTTACACCGTTCTGAAAATGGGTAAAATCCCCAAGGGATCACACACTCAGTCATCAGTATTTCCAGGTAGAAGGTGTTTTGTAAACTTGGTGTAATCATGTGTTATTATAAGAAACATTGCAGCTAAAGTCAGGCTCTTCCACATCCCTTGCAGTTCCCAGGGCTAAACAATGGGACTCACACACTGTAATTTTGTTATCACTATAATATAAAAACAGTCTGTCATACCTTAGAGCTCCATGGCCCCTTACCTTTCAGCAGGGCTCCTGTTGCTAAGCAATGGCACAGGTGTTGTCAGCCATAGTTTGGTTCCTCCCTGCTCAACAAGTCCCAGTCAGGACGTCAAAGCAGCAAAACAACATGAAGTTTAAAACAGGAAAAATCTCTCGAGTCTCTGTAATCCACTGAGTTAAGAGAAAACAGTAAATCCTTTTCAGTTCAAGAACCCACATTTCCCAATGCACTGCTCCATTTATCTCTTTAACGTCTGCTAAGCAAACAAAAAGTTTCAGCAAAAGTCTCCACGGGGCTACAGAGTGAGCCGGCCCCCTGCTCACACTGCAGTTGTAGCCCAGAGGAGGGCTTTTACAAGCTTCCCTATGAACCCACCCCTCACAAATACTTAAAAATAGCACAGGGAGGCAGAGACAGGCAGCACACCAACTTCAAGGAAGAGATTTCCTGAAACGCTAGCTCACACACACACACACACGGAAGGCAGCCAAACTGGTTCATGGGAATGCTGGTGCACGTCTGGGTGTCACAAACAAATCAAGACTGACGAGACTGGGAGGTGGAGCCCAGGCATATACAGTAGTACATTACAATAAGGTCCAAAATATAAAAAAAGAAGACAGAAAACAGAACACATAGTAGCTATAAATGTTTGTTAGCCTTTGTTATGACCTGGTTAATATAAAACATGGCTATCAGATTTCTTCAAAAACTGAAAGAAATGTATGACAGTATCAGTTATGAGTTGTGTATCTGATTGTTGCAACATTTCACTGAGGCTCGCTCTCCGTTAGTAGCAGCAGTGGCAGTACAAGTGGTGGCAGGTTAGGGTTACCCAATGCTTTCACCTTTTGTAGTCAGAGAGTTAGAGGTCCAGTTTCAGAGTTAGAATAAAAGGCTAATCACGAGGCGGAGACCGGAGACACTGAAATGTAAGCCAATCCCAAACACACGTACAGGACATAAACACACCCTCTGTATGTAAGGTGATACGGCAAAGACAAAATACAAAACTCGTAAATGTGGAAAATCCCAAAGAAAAGTAACTCCCCAGATGATAAATCCTAATGACTTAGGTTATCCCCTCATTTTCCATCTCAGGTTCAAGGTAATTTAGAAATTAAATAGTTTGTCCACCAAAAAGCACTGACAAGTTGATTTTTACACTGTAAAATGTCTCACTCAGTATGTCGCTTGGTCATAATTCTTAAAAAAAAATCTAAGAGATCTGTAGCGAGATTGTTTTATGTTACGTGTTTATGTAAAAAAAACAAAAAAAACAATTATCGGTTGATATATCATCATCACATATTTTCAACTTTCAAATATCAATATCAGTATCGGTCGGGCTATAGTATATAGCTTGATTTAGGTAACAACATTGCCTTTGCTACAGCACTACGTCCAGGCCAAACTTGTTTGGTCTTAGAATAAAGAGGTGTCACTCCATTTTTCAACCATTTATTTTACTGGTGGTGTGTAATGAGCATTACAGCCTCGCTAGCTAGACTATATACAGTCCCACTTCTGTCTGCATCCTGCTGCTCTGTACATGGTTGTCCATACAGTTAAGTCATCTATGTGTATCCTACTGAATAGCCTGGTCTCCTTTTCAATAATGAATAGGCTGAGTCTAGACTCTAGAGTTGTTATATCACTGCTATCCTTTACAACACATAGAAATCATGCAGCTGAAGTCGGTAGTGTTTCTACAAAGCAGGCATGAATGCTGATGGAAATGGTCAATTTTCAAGTTTCAAGACAGTAAATTCCTACAGAAAAATGCAAGCTTATGCTGGTCAAAAAGCATGTTTACATGGTCAGATGAATTGTCATTAAACGTGTGATAACAGAAGTACTGCAGAGAAGGAAAAGTAGTACAGATACTTTCTCTATTAGTGCACACTGTAACCTTAGAAACGGTCTCATTTTAGATTTAGTTTTATGTGCCTTTCTTTTGAGAATCATAGCAACCTTCCCACAGAATTGTGAGCTCTTACATTTGTGCAAAAGGAAACACTGAACACCAGAATGAACTGGTTTTTAGCTTTTTGTGCCAACCACACAAGTGCCACATGACTTATAACCAATAATAGCACATTATACAGTAGTAACACATAATGCTTGATACAGAGGGCTGCAATAGAGCACAGTCTTGCTACAGCTTCATCAGTGCAAAACAGGAACAGCTGTGATCAGATTTAAACTGAAGAAAGCTGCACTACAGAAAAGGGAGGTGACATATAATACTAGAAGTGGCAGGGAAAAGGTCTATGTTTTCTACAAGCAACTAGTCCAGTTTACTTTCATCAAAACCTTCCAAACAAATATGTATTTTTATTTTTCATTGCGTAATGTATCTGTATTCTAAACCCTGTCTACAACCCAAAAGCTTTAAACAGACTCAAATAAAGACAGTTAATCCTAATTATCCAATTCAAATGCACAGAAAATATATCTTAATATGCTCAGCAAACACTTAGAAGTTTAAACAGAACATAGTGTCTTTAATCCCCCCCAAATTAGCACACTAGTTTGCCAACTTCAGTGCTCTTTCTGCTTTCAAAGAGCAGAAAGCATTCTGATTTAATACAAGCCGTTCGTATTTGGAGAGCCAAGCTCAGCTGAGACTTTTGACACATCCTCTCAGCGTGTGTGTGTTTTCTGTTTGATCAGCTGCAAGTCAACGCTAAAGAAAGGGGGAAGCAAGAGAGGAATCAGCAGTTTTGCTCAGACAAAGAAGAACAAACCGGATGCAGCAGATCGGATGTTGATGGGACACCAGATGCACCAGTCATAGTGCCACCGAGCTGCTGAATGAATGACAGACAGGTGACTGCACTGGAATGACAGCTGTTATTATGTAGCATGGCAGCCAGATAAGCAGAAGCATGGCAGAGATCATTTCCAGCAGTCTAACTATGAAAGAAGTAAAGATGGGAACTCATCATCTAACTCAGCAGAAAACACAATCGTGCGACACGCTCTATAAAAAGTGCATAATCAATACATCACTGTGTTTTTAATAAGTTAATATCACTGCATCTTACTTGTACACCACTCTCCACCTAAGCTCTTCCATATTTAGCCAGCCAATGACACATTTATGAGTACAAAAACAAACAAACAGAGGCTCTGCCACGTCTGTATTTTTACTACCGCCTATCCTTTCATTACTACCTGGCAGGAAACACAGATCCACGTAAGCCAAGAGTCAAGATGGAGGAGGGACAACGAGCAAGTCCAAAGCACACAGTAAGATGATAGTGAGACTACAAAACACACTGGAGGAACCAGGAAGCAAGGACGTTATTAAGGTGACCAGGTCAAGATGGTGGATGGAAACGGGAGAACACAATAAACAGGAACCAGGAGCAGGCGAAACCATGAAACCATGCAAAGAACAGTCATATATACATATGTATGCATGAACAGGATGACAAGACAAGCAAGAAAACCAAACAAATGATTGTAGGTGAAAGAAATTACTTGAAATAATAAAGAACAAACTGGAGTCTTTAGAGAGCCTTACAAATGTGTAATAAAACAATTCATTAACTGATGTTTACCTGGACAATTCAAAGAGGAATTAAAAGGACTTTTTCAAAATTAATTAATCAATCCATCAGTAAATAGCTCAAATTGCAAATGGATCTGTAAGTAACTAAATAAAAACAACAAAAATGTATAGGTATATTAAAACAGCTTAAGAAGTTGTGAAATTTGCAGCTTTTAAATGGAAAATAAAAGGTGTTTTAGCTGGTCCCCGGTTTATTTTATTTTTATTTTTATAATCACTTGTTATCACGTGATTTAAGGGTCCCACTTAGGTCACCTGAGCCAGCTCTATCTGCTGATGAAGACCATGAGACACAGTCAAAACCTCTGAAAGCTAACTGACTTCTGAGCTCAGATAATTGTTACATATTCTTATTTTTATACAAAAAAGGCCATCTATAGCCATATTTCTTATTCATTTAAAAATCAATTAATCGTTTTATAAACAATTGTGAGGCTGCTTCAGTCAAAACAGGAGCAGGATTATGACACTAGGTGGATGCTGGGTGGCAGGAGGAGTCTGCAGTGTTTGACAAGACGGCATGTAGAGCAGCTGATGGGTGTGTGGATGAGGATGGAGGGGGCACATGGCAGGGCGGCTGCATCACAGGAAAGCAACAGACACGAGCGGACACACACTTGATGCGTCTTGACATCAGCAGTGGGGTGACTCATAACCAGAGCAGCAACGTCTCTGCTTTGTCTGGCAAAGCGTGAACCAGAACTTTGGACTCGAAGACGCAGCAACAGAAAGAACGGGGTGCGACGGGAAGCTCAGTGAGAATTCACGGAAAGGTCCTATCTGATTGGACAGTGAGGGCTGGGGGTTCGTCAAGCCTGGGTCATGGAGGGGAAGCAGACTTCAATCAAACAGCTGGGGGAGGTTTTTGGAGGTATCCCGTTCTCCCTACCTGGGGAGGCAGCGTCCCCATCCAGCAGGTTGTCGTCCTCGGTGGTGTGGAAGTCCATGATGACGCCGGCTCCATCCAGCAGCTCCTCGTCGCTGCTGGCGCTGGCAATGCTGTTGTAGCTGTTCCTGCAGTAGCCTCTGTGGTACAGCTGCTCCGACTCCATTTAGCAATGCGCCGGTGCCCTGGGTGATAAGGAGGGAGGGAGGGGAGGGGAGGGGGTGGAGATATACACACCGTGTTGTGAGGATGCTAGATTATAGTCTACAAGGTGAAGTGAGTGTCAGGCACACAGATGAGTAGGGTGGGTTGTTAACGTGCATACTGAGTCTCAGGTAAACAGCAACAACACAGTGAGGCTGTGATGGAGATTATAGTCATACATACACACATTTATAGTCCAGCAAAAGTCTACTTTATCATTTGAACCACAAGAAACACAAACCAGAGCAGCTTCCAGTTTAGCACAAACAAAAACCTGAGCTGAAGACAATCATCTGGTCACACGTTCATTCATTTTATTCACCCATTACATTTCTGTCCAGTTATATTTGGAGAATTAAGCAACTGGTGCCTTTACTGGGAAAGCAAAAGAGCAAAAGTGAGTGAGAAGTCCCCACAAAGTCCTTTAATTATTGTAAAGAAATAAAAAGTACTTTCCTACATATAACACAGAGAATTTGACCTTTCTTCTATCTTTCTCATGTGTGTAGGTTTTCTTTTTTCCTTGTCGTCCTTGTTTTCTCTATATTATAGTCAATATTGTTTTCCAGCACTGACTTACATTTTTGCACTCTCACAGACTTTTGTGTTGTGAATCAATTGTGTTCTTGGCTAAAAAAAAAAAAGGGTGATTACTGTTAATTAAACTGATAAAATGACAACACAGACACACAAATACAAATGCAAAAGTATCAACTGCATTTTCATGGTGCAGAAAACCGTAAGAGATTAGAGAGACAGTCTGACAGGAATATTGATATATTCAGCCCATGGTGATGGAAGATAAAGTAAAACAAAAAGGAAATGAGGTGAGGGAGGAATGAGAGAGAATGGATACAGGTGATCCATTAGAGTTTAAGATGAATGTGGACTGTCAGGGGACCTGAGATGGAGAGAAAGATGTTTGATGATGATGATGATGATGAGCCAAAGTGAACTTATGAGTCTTGTGCTCATGAGGTGGAATATTTGGAGCACTTGACCAGAGATGCAAAGAAAAGAAGAACACATTCGTCCTGTGATTGTAGTTTTTAAACCATCAATAAATCTAGTATGAAAAAGAGTCTTAGCCCATCAGACATAAAAGTCAACAATCTCTATTTGCAACACTTTGAGTGTGTAATTTCAGAATAATCTCCTAATAGAGTTCCTAAAAGAGTTATTGCTAATAACTATGTAATCTGGTACTAATTATAGAGAAAATACAGAGTGTTGGAATACATTTAATTGTTACTGTAGCGTAACCTAGAGATGAAAAACATTGAAATATGTCTACAGGCAAGCACACAAACCAACATATATGGAGAATAAAGTTTCCAATAATATATAAATATTGAAACTTGGGTATACATTTTTTCATTTTTTCTCTCTAGTAAATCCCTATTTCCCCTATTATTAGTACCAAATTACGTAATTCTATTGAAAAACTTTCTAGGAAATTATGGATATTTGGCAGTGATGTTATAATGTTCTGTTCGCTGCACAGCCAAGTGGTGTATTTATAGACTGAGGGATTAAAATGACACATGGACATCCTCCCTACAATGAGAGGATGATTGTGATAACAATACTGCAGGACCAAAGAGAGCAGAGCAGCGTTGAAACACAGCACCTCACCTTTGCTCAAACCTCGCCCCCCTGTGGAAATGGTGGAAACTACACCAGAATCTGTGACCACAGACGTGACCTAAAATGATCCCCAACAGGACGAGCACAATGACAGACCAATGACTCCTGAAAATTGAAGCCTGAAGATATTTATAGGGATATCGGCTATAAATTATTATTATTATTATTCGGATACAGGCATGAGGAGTCACAGAGTAATAAAGAAAGAGAGGAAGAGAGTTCAGGAGAAAGATAGACATTTAATGTGCCCTGGCGCTGTATCCTGACTTATCTCCACTAATCATTTACCGTCTGATAGGCGACTCCATATTCCTCTACATCTCTGTGAGAAAAGACCTAACAGATTTCTAAGCTCCCTCCGTATCAACCTGAATGGATTCGATTTCCTTCTTAATCTTGATTTTTCTCTCCTGCAGTGTGCTGCTGTAGATTCAGAAAAGGAAGTGAAGAAAAAGAAAAGTTAGGAGTCAGCTCGATTGATTTAGGAAGTGGGTTTCTCTAAAAATGTGGAAAGTGCTTTTGTAACAAAATTATCATTTTATCCAGCGTATACAGAAAGTTTGCCAAGGCAAGAGAAGGTAAACTGTATTTTCAGTTGGTATCATTTGAGGATTTTTTATCTTGGCTAAAAATAGTGAGTTTCAGGATATGTGCTCTCTATCTAAAGTTTGCTTTTCTAGAGTAAATACAGCAGAAAACTGCTGCTGCGCTGCTTTATTTAGGCTGAAACTGTCAAACATGTTGCACGTCCAGCCACAACCCGACAACCAGTGATGCCACAGCAGGTGTTTTCCTCCTCCTGTTGTGGCATCAGTGACTGAGGTATGGCCAGTAGTGCAACATGCTTTGCGCCTTGTTCACACATACGGACTTGCGCAGCTATTTGCTATTTGCGCAGCTATTTTTCTGTTTATTTTCTATACCGGTGCACAGTTAATTTCCTGAGGGATGTGTTTCCACGCAATGTTTTTCTCATTCTCAAGTCCCTGTAGCTCGTTAAAGTTACATCATAAGAGAATTGGAGAGATGGTGCAACCATCAGTTTTTCCTCCAGTTCTTTTATGCAGTTGGTTTGGAGGTGAAAACACTGCCCTTCAGTTTCACCTTACTCCCGCACGTCAGAGGACATTTGCATAAAACTGAACCTTTTCCAGTGTGTGAATCCATTGTGGCAGCAGCATCAGTTTTCTGCCAGCCAGCCAAAAAATAAATAAACAACACACACAAGGATAAGGCACCACTTTACAATCAAAAAACTATTTTAATTTTAAAGTCTTAAACTAACTTTTAAAGTCCCGATAAACTTTTGTTTCACAATATTCTGATCATAGCCCGATCAATACTGGATTTTTGAGGCTGATACCATTATATTAATATTCAAAAGTTTAAAAAGTCAGATACGTAACTATACATCAGCCCGTAACTTGGTTTTTTAAAGTATTGTGACCAAGATGTGTACCGAGTGGGACATTTTAGTTCAAATTTAAACTTCTAGTGGACACACTATGTAATTGCAACCTTGCTTCTAAGCTGCCACAAACACATCTTTGGCATTTCTGTACTGCAACTGGCTGATCAATATATTTCCAGTAAGCTAATATTGGCCCATTATATCAGCACGGTCAATGTATAGTCAGGCTTTAATTCAGATTTATTTTATATTTAGAAAGAACTTCAACAGTTCCCTTTCCCTTCAGATGTGGGGTGTTGCAGTGAAAGTCACTCACCTCTAACAAATACATTTAGACACTTTGTTATGACA
Organism: Macquaria australasica; assembly: GCA_005408345.1. Lineage (NCBI taxonomy): Eukaryota > Metazoa > Chordata > Actinopteri > Centrarchiformes > Percichthyidae > Macquaria > Macquaria australasica. The sequence goes on along the minus strand of SEMN01000301.1, from coordinate 495,496 downwards.
GTAATACCACATGATGGCACAAGCTATCATGAACAAAAGCCCTCTGCAAACGCCAACAGTGAAACTGAAGACCACTAATCCTCTCTGGCATAAACTCTATAATGTGAGGCAAAGAGGAAAGAGAAACTTTCCCTGCGCCAACATTCACTCTGATTCACCACGAGGCAGGACTTCCCTTTGAGCTATATCAAATCAGTGTGACCAGGAAATTCAATTCAGCTTGTTTGTAGAGTCCATTTCGAGCTCATGTGATATCGCCTTTTTTTTTTTTGCTCTTTGACATCAGAATCATCACGATTTGGCCCCGAGCAAGAAAACCTCGCACCAGACTGACATTTAAACCATTCTGCTTAATCACACCAAACTTTCTTTACCTCCTTCAACTATTTAGTTTTCATGGTAGTCCAGAGGTTTGAAGAAAAACACACACTTTAGCACAGCAGGGGTGCTGGTGCATGCAGCATTGCAAATTAGAGTGAGTGTTCTGATATCAAATGAACTGTGCTTCTGAGCCTCTGAACGATGGTCTGCTCGTCATCTTTCCTCCTATTTCTCTCTGCTGGTGACATTTGATAGCTGTAATTATGACAGTCTGCAGTATACTTGTTCATGTATCCCCGCATTCTTTGCAACGGTAATCAAAACAGTAATTATGTCAGGGAGACTAGAGTGTGATGATTATTGAGGAGCTACTACCCTACAAATCAGATTTCATGTCGCTGTTTGAGGATACGTTAAGGAGAGGGAGGAGTGTGTGTGTGTGACGGTTGATAACAGCAGCGAGGGAACAAAACGTTGCAGGGTCTGCTGATGTTACACAACTAGTTGAGCAGCGAGGGGCCTTATCTTCCTCCGGCTGGTCACTATGGAGGTGTTGCCCAGGCAACTGTTGCTGGGATGTGACTCAGCGTTTTGCCCTCCCTCTAACCGACGGGCTCACACCTCCTCCATAGGCAGGGCCGACATAAGTTGACACACATCCTTCAAAAGGCAGCGGGCGGTCGATATATGGATCGCTTTGTAGCAAAACATCCACCGTACAGCAGCTCCAACACAACAGGGAGCGTTCACTCCTCATAATTAATAGCACCTCAACAACATGGAGCCAATCAGAAGACAACTGCACTGAGTGTTTCACTGCCGCTGACTAACTGCTGAAGGTGTGCAGTCGTGTAGTGATGTCAGTTTGAGAAAATAATACACACACTTCTAGCTGATGGAGGAAAACATGCAGAAACAAAGAACTCTCTCTTCACAATTAATGTCAGATACTATAAGTTGTTATTACAGCTTTCATCTAATAATGAATAGATTATCACTATATCTACATATATCTGTCCTGCAGCGAAAATAAAAGAAATGTGATCAATTTCATCCAGCCAACGTCAGTCTGAGAATTTTACTTGGGATAAACACAGGAGTCTAATTCAAATCTACCAGACTAGTGAAAACATCCATTTAGGGGTGAAAAATCCCAGAAAGTTCATTAAGGTATCTCAGTACGTTGTAATTGTGTGCTACCAGTCATTTACAAAAAACAGGTCTCACTTTAAAACAGAAATCTCATTCTGGAGATGTGAAGTCCAGGCTGATGTTTTCATATGAGACATACAAGGAAGTGAAAGTCAAGACAGTGATTTAGCAAGATTCAAAAACATGTGTTATATTTGCTGGCCTGTGTAATCTGGCCTTCTACTTCCAGATGAACAATATAGCAAGAAAACTGTAGGCGATCTTACAGACTGGGTCCTATGTGACATGACGGAGGGAGATAAACACGTCACAACTGTCTGACTGTGAATGAAACTCTAAGGTCATCCTTAACAGAATGAAAGCAAACACTCCAGACAGACATAACACAATCAGGAGCGCTGATTACACCAAAAGTGATAGCAAATCAAATAAGCAGCGTTGCAGTGCCTTTGGTCTGAGCTGTCTGTAACAGACGGGTGGAAAGAGTGAAATTGCCACGGACTCTTGATTCTGATGTGAGAGGACAGCCGGCTAGTCATAAATCATAAATATACAACTGAATACCTGAACAGTGAAAAGGAAATGGCAGGGAAACATTAACTTAGAGTTTATGTTTAACATTAGCTCTACTTTTAGTGTCAAGGACATCTTGTCGACGTGGTTAGTTAAAGGGGTTATGTGAAATGGAATAACATGAATGTCAAAGTGAACGTACATCATGATCAGGGTCACACAGCTCTTCGCACTGACACAGAGGTTTCCGTATTTTTATTGCAATTTGCATTTTTCCCACAAAAATGAAGTTCGGAGGTAACAAATCATCTCAAATTTGAGGGTCATGTAGGGACATGTCAGCAGTAGTTTAAATTTACACTCAAAAGGATGAAGAACAGCTTCCCAGCTCACCCTACACATGCAGAGTCCATGACAAACATTTGCTGGTTCCAGTTTCTAAAATGTGAGCATTTGCTTCCTTTCTCTGGTTTATATAATTGTGAATTGAATATGAATATGTTTGGGGTTTGGACTCTTGGTCAGACAAAACAGGCAATTTGACGGCTCTGGGAACATGCAACATTGGACTTCCACTTTTTAAAAAAACAAAACAAACAACTGATCAATGAATCAAAAACGTAATCAACAGATTAATCAATAATGAAAATAGTCATTAGCAGCACTATCATCTACACCAATCATCATAAGTTCACGTTATTATCAGACCTCAGCTAAAGTAACTTAATAACTATATGTTGTTTTATATAATACAACAAAATCTCAATATCAGATAGTATATATAATCAAAATATATATCAAAATATTAGGGCTTCAACAAACACTTGTTTTCATTACTGATTAATCTGCCCAGTATATTGCTGAGTCTAGGGATTTGCATTGCAAATTAGCTTAGCTATAAATGCTGTGGTATGTGGCTGTGGTTCCTGATATTTGTCCCTATTAAGATTGAATTTGTTTAATCATTTTGTCTATAAAATGTTTGAAAATGGTGAAAACCAGCCATTACAATTTATATTAGAATTTATATATTTTATATTAGCCCAAGTTGACATATTTAAATTGCTTAATTTATTTAATTAAAGGTCCAGAACCCAAAGATAATCAGTTTATCATAGAAGACTAAAAAAAACAGTAAGTATTCACTTTTAAGAAGCTGTAGCCAGTGCCTTTGTGCCTCAAAAATGACTTAAAAAATTAATCAATTTTCAAATAAGTTGCAGAATAATTTTCTGTTGATCAACTAATTGATTAATGACTAATCATGTCATTTTCAGCTGGCATAAGTTTATTAAAAAACAACCAGGGGAAAACTTAACTACAGAAAACCTCAATATTATTACGGTAAATATAAATGTATTATCCAGCCTAACTTTTCACACTATAGTTGCTTTGACAGCAAGTTACACCCTATAAATTTAGTTATAGGTTGTGCTGAGGAAATGAGGGGAAAGCTTGATTTTAGGAGGATGAATTTGTAGGCAAGAGGACACGTAGTCTTCACAAGCACAAGACCGATAAGATCTTCAGTGCTAATTATGAAAAAACAACCATGACACAGCCAGCATGGCAATGACATCTCACAGACAGTCCGCCGTGCATGCATTAACGCAAAATCTGCATTACATGGAGAAAATGACCAGAAAAAAAAAAAAAAGCACATCAAGAGGAGACAGTTTGCATGCAGCCGATGGATGGATGGTGCAGCTCCGGTTTCCCTTGGCTGCAGCCGAGGGCCCGAGTCCACCAAATAAGCCACAAAATATACTCAGACGTGCACACAAGCCAACGGTGAATTTCCACTGAGTTCACACGAACTGCACGGCGTCACCGGGCCGTCAGCGTCCAAGATAACTAGGGAGCAAGCTGGCACCTGTCCGGCAGCAGGAAGGATGTGAAATCAACCTGTGAGCTCACTAAATGTGACAGCGACAGGAGGGATGGAGGGATGGAGGGATGGCCTCGGATGTTTTAACTCACGCATACCTCTGTTCTCTAACACACACTAAGCTCACCGTTATAACCGAGGGCAACGTACCTTCCTGATGCCTCAATTCCAGCTCGGACACGACAATTCATCCTTTTTTCCTGAGTTGAAACGAGGATTTTTGTTGTTGTTTTCCTACACGAGTGGATTTGACATTCTCCTCATCATGATGGTGTTTTCTTTTTTCAGTCCCATTCCTGTGTCAGTGACGTTCACTTCCTGTCTCACGTCGCAGCAGCGGCAGCAGCGGCAGAGGCGGCAGCGGCAGCAGCGGCAGCAGAGGCGGCAGCAGCAGCGGCGGCAGCGGCGGCAGCGGCTCCCACCCACAGTCTCTGTGATAGTAAAACAGGCAGGGAGGATCAATAATTCACCCAGTCACTGCAATCAAACTGGCTGGAGTCACCAACTAGAAATGACAGCCCGTATTACTGCATGGCCCTGTGTAGTGTGGAAACAAGTGGTTGATTAATTGATTAGTTGATGGGCACAACATTTGTCAACAACAGTTTTGATAATCGATTAATCGTTAAGATCATTTGTGAAGCAAGAAATGCAGAACAGTGGTTACAGCTTCTCAAAGGTGCGAATTGTAATATTGTAAACTGAATATTTTGGGTCTTGGTCTGTTGGTTGCCAGTGTTGCAAAGTAACTATGTACATTTACTCAAGTACTGTACTTAAGTACAATATTGAGCTACATGTATTTCCTTTTTATGCTACTTTATACCACTACTAGTTACTTGATTGTCTTTGAAATACAAAATATAATCAACAAATAAATGATGATGTATTATTATGGATAAAGATAAGATTTTATTGATACGTTGGTGAAATTCACAAGCTACCTGACAGTATATATAGTACCAGCTGCAACATTAAAGTAATGCACCAATAATTACAATTATATAATATATATTATTCTGAAATGGGTCATTCTGCATAATGAGTACTTTTATTCAGGTATTCATGCTACTTTAAGTATATTTTAATGCTAATACTTTGGAACTTTTTCTTAAGTAAGAGTTTGAATGCAGGACTTTTAAATGCAGAAAAGTTTACCTAATATTGTCGTTCTGTTTCTTCATATTTCAATTTAAATAACGATTGTAGTGATTGTAAGGCCTTTTGGAGCAGGCTACATAGTGAGTTTCTGGGAGAGATTAAACATTTCTTCACCATTTCATTCATTATCTGATATCACCATTTTTGCACGTCAGAGACAGTGATGTGTTACCATCAAGCAAAAGGAGGGAAGTGAACTGTTTATTTGTACTGGAAACGAACCAAGTGAAGAGTGTATAATCTTTCAGCACAACAGTATTTAATTTAATCACAGACGAATTACAGGTGAATTTGTACATATCCATTCAGAACCACAGATCAATACATACCAGTAATTTAACTAGAACAGGAATGCTTTACTGTAAGCTTTTGCCATTTCCTCCTGCTTCTTCTGTTGCTACTACCCAACAGTACCATCTATTGACCAGTAAGAGAAGATTTTCTTGATCGGAATAGAGAAAAAGCTGTGAGTGAGCTTTTACTAACTGGGAATTACATTATCTACTGTAGTGATAACTCAAAAGTTAAACCAGAAGCAGCAAACGCAGATATGGCTGATTTCCACCTCAGCCACCATGAGTAGCTCCAATAATCAGTTCACACTTTCATCTCATCAAGAGCAGAACAACTACTCCATGTTTACACTTCTCTGATATTTACTCATTAAAAGCTTCATTTGACAAGAATGTATGCTTCTTTCCTCACACAGTGAACTAACGTTTGTTTCCTGTTTAGTTTATTGCCTGTATTCAACCTCAGTGACGCAGACTTTGAACTTTGCACTTCTCTTGTAGTCAAGTCTTCTCCAGACTGTGATAGAAACCAGTGTCTCTGCGGTGCTGTTGGACCGGCATGTTCCTCCTGGAGCTGCTGACTTTCTCCAAGTTGATCTCCACCAGCACCAAGCCTGGCTCCTCCTCTCCGCAGTCGCCCAGCACCTCACCCCAGGGGTCCACCACCAGGGCGTGGCCGTACGACGAGCGCTTCTCGTGGTGCCGGCCGACCTGCGCCGCCGCCAGGACGAAACACTGGGTCTCAATTGCCCGTGCACGGAGTAACACCTGGGAATAAATACATGAAGTTTGTGTTTGCTTGGGTTTATATCTTATAGAATAGTTAGTTATCCTTTCACGACTCATCCCACCTCCCAGTGAGCAGCTCCTGTTGCTACAGTGAAGGCTGATGGGTATGTCAGAATCTCGGCCCCATGCCTTTGCAGAGCCAGCGATAACTCAGGGAATCTCAGATCATAGCAGATGCCCAAGCCAACCTGTGGCAACAATGTAAAAATGGTCAAAACAAAGACACCCGACACAAACAGATCTTAATGTTAAACTACAGTTGGGAAGTGGATCCAAAACATGCCTGAACATTTTCTCTATGATATCAAAATTTATTTGAGCTAGATAAATCCTACTGTATCTTAGAGCCAAAACGTACAATTCCTGATTAAATATGTGTTTCTTGCCAGTCCAAACCTGACGGTAAAATAAATACAGTACAAGTAGACATAAGTTTGTCTTCTCTTAAATGGTCCAGTCAAGAACAATTGAACTGTTTGGGAATACCTCAACAGCTTGCTGGCCTATTTTGGAGATATTTTGCATTAAGGTTTCAGAGCTGAAAAATGTTTTTATATTCCTCAACTGATGTAGTTTTATGTGACAGTAGGTTTCTCAAACAAATGACCTAATAAGAATAACTCCTGTGCATTTACAGGTGTACTTGGTGATGATTATTATCTCATAAAATGACACCTTGCCAATGGGAGTTTGGACCGGAGAGACGAGGGAGGGTCCAGGGATGGTGAAGGCGCTTTCTTTAAGGGATACGCCTTTTTCTGGCAGTTCCACATCAAACAAATGGGACTTCCTGTAGACTGAAATGATGTCACCTGTAGGTGTAATGACAATCTGTCAGTGTGTGTGTGTGTGTGTATCTGTGTGTGCCAAAAGGAATCGTCAAGTGGAAAAGATGGACTGTGAGTCTTTAAAAGCATTAAATAAGCCCTAAGCGAGTGAGAGAATGTAAAGAGAGACTGTTCAATGGACAGGACCTTTATCATTAATTATGATGTGACTGTTGTAGATTCGTCTGTCAGACTCCCAGTCATGTCCTCGTTCATGAAATCCTCCAAGAGACAGCCACACTTCCAACTTCCTGGAAGAAGGAGAGGTTAAAATACCGTAGAAATCCTAATCACGTGCCAATTATTCACATTTCCCTCACATTCGCAGGAACAGTCATCCTGTAAAAGTAGCTGCCTGCTGGATTCAGAGTTCTACCAACCAATCTTGCTTGGCTACCAACTACATATTTACGTTACAATAAACTTACTGGGTACTAACTTGGCTCTGTATCGTTTTTAATTCGTGTACAAAGATTTTTTTTGCTTGGACAGAGCCAAGAGTTGTGCAAGTATTTAGAACTTTGTAAGTAAAAATATCTTGTAGCAGTGCAGGACTGAACAAATGTTTTGCCAATGTGAGAAGCAGAGGAAAATACCTACAACACCTAAAACAAAGCCACAAAGTGGAACCTATGTCAATGTTTCCTAGGAACAGAAATAAATAACTTGCTTGTCTACCTGGCCAGCTGAGCGTATCGTGAGATAGTGTCTCCTGTCAGGCTCTCAGACAGCGACAGCGTCTCCTCTCGACTGGATCCGATATAGTCAAAACCCTCAGGTAGGAAGACCATGCTGGCCCCTCGCTCCTTGGCCTCCTCCACCAGCTGTTTACAGGCAGAGAAGTTGGCCTCTTTGTCCGGGGTGGCTGCCACCTGACACACTGCAGCCACTGGGTGAGGTGAAGTGGACATCCTGCACGGAGAAGAGGTTGTTATCCAGTGCACAGATGCTGCATGCCAGGCAAAGATGTCAGGACAACCATGGTTGATCATTAACAGCACTAGTTATTCTGTTATATATTTATGGTATAATATCGTACAGCTTTGCGCCCATTGTGATCTTACTAGGATATGGGGACATTTAAATGAACTTTACTGCCCAAAATCATTTAAATAACACAATACAAATGTAGTCTTTATCATAGGCTAGCTGTTAGATGTCAAAACAATATATTCCCTTGTCAGAATAATGAACATACTTGTTTTGCAGCTTGATCCGTTGTCTCCAAGCTGGTAGAGAGGCCAAATACTTTGCAGATGTTCCCACAATGCACCTGACCGTGAACATTGGTCCAAGAGACCCAGACAGCTCGTCACCTTCCCTGGTTAGTCCATGTTAGTAGCACATTAAGTTTGGTTCAGTGTACAACAGGAAGGATCAGCCTTCTTGTTCTCATGTTTTACAGAGGGTAGAAACCAGCATTGAGGCACACCACCTCCACCTGCTGGAGAGGATTTGTCTTAACAATATACTAGGGGTCCATATAAGATAACATAATAAGATTAATAAATAAAATAAAGCAGTTCAGGTGATTATCACATGAACATGATACATTAATACATTAAGAATCTGTCTTTAAGGCTTTGTGGTTTGGATGTACATTTTAAACATAGGTTTTCTGTTATAAAAATGTACTTTTATGGATGAAACATTTAGCCAACATGACAAAAACACGTTTTAAAAACCAAACAGCACATTTGTAAATAGTAGTGAAAAATGAATCTGGTCTTGTTTTATATTGGGTTTTTTTTTTTTGTTGTTTTGTTGTTGATTTGACTATTTCCAGGAGATTTTATGATGCTTGTTCAAAATTCAGAATATTTATTTAGTCATTGGGTTTCTCTGGGTGCCAGGACAACTTCTAGTCTCTTGCAAAGTAAACTACTGATCTGCAGCTATATGGAAATCACAGATCCATTTGCTTTGTCAGTGTGGTGATGTAGAAGCAGCCCAGCAGCAGAGAAGATAATTAACAGATGTTTACCTACAATGTAAAACAGAAACCGCACGATATTGACTGTCTTCGTACATTTAAGGAAAACAAAAACCATCCCTCCGAACTGGACTGCAATTCCACACAGGCACTCGCGTGAACCAGCTCTACACGTTCTGCCCGGGGTCCTTCGCGGCAACACCCTTCCAAGATGGCAGCCAACGGTAGCAGCACGGGTAGCAAATCGAGCAACATCTCCGGCGGTAAACAGTCCGGCCCGTCAGCTGAACAGGTACCCGCACCTCCACCTCGGGCTGCATTAGCCGGCACGGGCACCGTCGTTGTCGCTCGGCCGTGTCGGGCGAAGCTAAAGCCGGTAACACGACCCCCGGCCAGCCGAGGCTAACGCGAGCTTAGCCGTCGCCATCGTCCGGGCCGTCGTTCCGCTTTGTCGCCACAAAACGTTACAGCAGAGAGAGCCAGAGTGAAGCCAAGCGTGTTGTTTACACCTACGAAGAGTTTGTCGCTGGTTTGTGCTCCTAACAAACAGTTTAATTGGGTACAGGTGCAGTTAAATTAGTGGTGAACAGGTCTTGGGAGAAGCTGAAGGTGAAAATCCTACATCTTGAAAGTACTCTGGTCCTTTTCTGAAAGGATGAAGTAAAAGTAGTAGTACCACTGTGTAATGCAAAAGCCCTGCAGTCAAAATACTACTTCTGTAAAAGCACAGAACTATTAACAGCCAAATATACTGAAAATAGGGCTGCCGATTATTTTATTGATTTAATAAATTGATATTTAGTCTCTAAAATAATTTAAAAACCCCTGCCACAATTTCCTACAGCTCAAATTGACACAAGTTACTCAAACAGCTTGTTTTGTCTGTCAGTAATCCGAAACATACTACATTTATAGTGACATAAAGTACAGAAAAGTAGTAAATCCTAACATTTTAAAGGAGGTAACTAACCAGTAATCAATTATCAAAGTCGTATATATGACTCGTGTGTGTTGCTGACTGCTTATTTTTGTGTGACAGGTGGTGGCAACGTTTCAGAGGATGCGTCAGGAGCAGCGCAGTATGGCTTCTAAAGCTGCAGAGTTGGAGATGGAGATCAACGAGCACAGGTTGGTAGCAGATGTTCCCACCTCTGCAGCCTTATTGACTGACTGTCTTCTGATTTAATATTTGATCAAGAAAGACATCTCCCGTAACAATCTCCTGCTGACGTAGAGCTGATGTTGCTGTGTTTCCAAAAATCAGAAATAGCTTTCATATCTTAAAAATATGTCCTTAGTAAGAAATACAGCACAATCTGAGAAATAAGAGAGCTGAGAGGATCTTTTAAGTGTCTTGATGGATTCACTTTTGGTTTTTAACATCACTTTTTTCAGCTTAGTAATTGACACCCTGAAGGATGTGGACCCTTCGAGGAAATGCTTTCGTCTAGTAGGGGGAGTGTTGGTGGAGAGGACGGTAAAAGAGGTTCTACCAGCCTTGGAAACCAACAAAGAACAGGTGATGGATGAGAAAAGAAAAACAAATGTACATTATCTTTACATTTACATTTATTGTATGGTGTTTGTTTATTGTAAAGGTAACTGAGGCTATTGGCACAAACACAACATTAGTGTGGTATTGTTTAAATATCTATTTCAAATTAAAGTAGCAAGGTCAACACTTTCTTATAATAGCTGCATACATGTAGTCTTTTAATCCACTAATAACAATTGCCTTCTTTCAATATGTATAAATTCAATGTATTTCATTTAACATAACAACTTAGAAGACGGAAAATGTAATTTAGTAGAAAAGGTCTCACTCTCTTCCCTGTTTTCCCCCCACAGATCTCCAAAATAATCGAGTCCATCAACACACAGATGCAGTCAAAAGGACGGGAGCTGACAGAGTACAGGGAACGCTACAACATCCGGTTGGTGGGAGAGGGTGAAGGAGAGGCACAAGGCCAGTCACCAGCATCTTCCAGGGACAGCGAAGGAGGCGGTTCTAAAAGCGGAGCTGGCGTTTTAGTGTCGTAGTTTGTAATAATATAGAGATTGACAGTAGGGCCTTATGATTTCTGCAGTGCTGAAAATATAGTTGAAGTCACAAAATCTAGGTGATCACTTTTCACAAGATAAGTTTGGTTTTGGAGATTGGTGAAATTTCTGCTAAACATAATGCACTTGGTATTGAAGTACTTTGACACAAACTCAAAAAGTACACCTAGTGTTCTGCTTACGTATGTGAGTGCTAGTGCATGTAAGAAATTAAGGGTGTTTGTCTTACATTTGCCTTTCAGTGAAGCTGACTTTTCTTTTTTTGAGTTTCCGAAATATTGTGGCATAAATTAAAGAATTAAATTCAAGTCCTGAGTACTTGTTTTAGTTTTACTGTCATTTACACGTGAGTGAGTAAATATTTTAGCGTCTCAGATAACAGAAAATATTTTTCCCATGTAAGATATAATTGCAAAGTTACAAAAATCATTTCAGATGCCTAAAACACACAAGACGGTTATTAAATAAAAACTAGATCAGTGCATCTTTAAGTAAACATGCTTTTGCATTTTGTAAACTTAAGATTTTGGACTAACAACTTTAAAATAAGGAAAAATTAACGCTGATTTCAAAGGGCCCTGAAATAGGTTGAGCTTTGCGAAAAGTCAACCTTGCCAAGGCAACACAGGTCCTGGAAGGCATTTTGACAACGTGTAATGAGCATGAACAAGATATTATACTGTAAACATGTCACTATAGATGAATGCGTCAGCTTTGTTCACCTCCCTCTGTCAAACATTTTGTTCAATTGTCTTCACACCTAAGTCATGCACAGAACTGCTGCTGGTTTGTATTCATAATGCTGATGTGAGGTCAGTTTGTGTTCAGTGGTCCTATGACGTGACCAGTGAGTGACAAGAAGTCAGTGCTACTGCCACAACTTAATAATAAAGCCCCGTCATTGAAAACACAATAAAACTTGTCGTATTCTTTCTGATCTGTAGAACATGCAAATTAATTTGTTAACGGTCTAAATTGAGGAAATGCCACTTAGGACCGGATGTGTGCTGTTTACACTGTTAATGTAGTTGTAAGGACAAAAATGTTTTTCTTAATGTTCATGAATAAAGAATGTCACAGTTGTGCTTTTTTTTTGTGTGTTGTCTTAAATCTTTTTATTTTTTTTAAACTTTTTGTTAAATTATAGAGGTGAGCTCCCCCTCCATTGACAAGTGCAGTACAAATACCTTGAGCAAGGCACTTTGTCAACCAGTCAGGTTATTAATTAATTGTCAATACAAGACTTTACTTCTCATCCCATCTGTTGAAATATATTCCTTATGATGGGAATGTGTGTGTAAATAAGCTGTAAGATAGCAGTGACTTGCAATGTTGCCTTTTTGTTGGTTCTGGGGAAAAAAATACATGACAAAGGATCATGTTTGGGTCGCCCTTCTTTTAATTTATTTCTGCTTTTCTTTTTGTTTATTGTTGGTGGAGTCTCAAATTTATATTGAAGATTTAAAAAAAACGTGGATATAAAAAAAATGCTACACTGATACTGTACCTCATGTCTACATTTGACTGTCAATAAGCAGACTGTTCACTACTTTACTTCATCTGCTGCTGTGCATTATCTTAATACATATATATATTTTTTTATTCATGATGTTATTTACTTCATCTGCTGCTGTGTAATATGTTCATGTACATGTATGTTATATATGTGCAATATTTTTATCTTATCTATTGTTCATACTTATAAATGCACTCAGTCACTCTATTATTATTCCTGTCTATACTGTGTACAGGACTATTTTTCTATTTATTTTTATTGTATTTTATTATATTTTATTATTGTATTTCTATATATATGACACTTTTGCTGGCTGCTGTAACGCTGAACATTTCCCCGCTGTGGGACAATTAAAGGCTTATCTTATCTTATCTACAGTATAGGAAAGAGTCTGATGGTCCACTCCATAGACATGGTATTTACCCAGTAAAATGAGCAAAACACTATGACTATATGGGGGAAAACTAGACACATCTATCATTTTTTTTTAAAAATATATCGACGAGGATGGGATTCGAACCCACGCGTGCAGAGCACAATGGATTAGCAGTCCATCGCCTTAACCACTCGGCCACCTCGTCTTATGGACTCCTCTACACAAGCAATTACGTCTTTGTAGAAGACACAGATTGAACCGCTGTTCGCGACTTCTTATTTTCACCACCCTCGCTCTCGTGTAAACTGCAGTAGTAGTGGAAACAGCCCTTTATTCTCACCCGCGGCCGTCAGCACCACCCCAGCTAACAGCTAGCCAGCTAGCGGTGCTCCGGGACCGAATTCGGCGGCGCCTTTACTCCTGGCATTACGGTTATTGCGTATCTACGTGCGCCGCTGTCGCAGCAGCTCAGCACGATAACAACCGTCATATCTTGATGGCGATCTCGGAAACTGGACTGGTTTCGTCGTTTTATTCGTGCTGTCGAGAGCCGCATGAAGATCTGGGGCAGCGTTGCCGCCAGCCAGCAAAATATGCAATCAAGCATCCGTTGCGTTTCCAGCCGAGTGGGCGGCATTGTTAGCATCGTGATAGCAATGTAGGTAACGTTAGCCGGGACGCTTGGACAGAAACGGCAGCCTGCTCCGGTGTTTAGACCTGCTTTGTGTACAGTAATTGGCCAGTTTGCAGTTTCTCTGGAATGCATCTCTCCAAGAAATGTTCCGCCTTCAAAGTGGTGCTGAGTGCTCTGCTGATAGTGGCGCTCCTGCAGCTCATATACCTGTCCTTCTTATCCAGGTTTCACGGTAAGCAGCAGCGGTACCGGTACTCCGAGCTCTTTGGGGGCTCTGGGGGCAAGAAAAATGGGCACCCCGAGAAAAACTCACGGAAGGAGCGTCTGAGGTACTCGCTGTCCACTGGTGGGATCTTTGACAACAGTGGTCAGTACCGGGTGTACAAGAACTTGATCAAAAGTGATTTAACCACAAATCAGAAACCAGGATCCGACCCCAGCTCAAATGTCCTGGCTTTAGCTACACACACGACCATCAACAACCTGTATCACCTCGAATCTCTTCTGGAAAGGTGGCACAACCCTCTCTCTGTGGCCATATTCGCACATGGGCAAGATGTCAAGTTTGCCACAGCGCTGGTCTATGCACTCAGCTTCTTCTGCCCCCAGATTCAGTCCCTGGTGGACTTCCACTTGGTCTGCCTCTCAGGAGAGATGGCCAGTTTCCCTGAACAAGACCGTGAGCATTTTGCAGGGCTCGAGGACTGTCCCTCCGTGTTCTCCAGACTGGAGACTCACAGGGATAAATACAAGAACTATGCCATCAGTGGAAATATCTCCTACCCCAACAACCTTCTTCGTAATGTTGCCCGAGGTGGCACAGAGTCCTCCTACATCCTGGTCATTGACATCGACATGATGCCGAGTGCTGACCTGCACCAGCAGTTCCTGGCCATGATCATCAAGCGTGAGGCAGCGAGTGATGAGGTATTTGTCTTACCTGCCTTCGAGATCCGCCATGCCAGGAAGATGCCTGCCACCAAGACAGAGTTGGTCCAGCTCTACCAGGTAGGTGAGGTCCGGCCGTTCTATGAAGAGCTGTGTCCCCGCTGTCAAGCCCCCACCAACTACTCACAGTGGGTTAACAGCCACGTCAGAGAGACGGGCACCCTGGAAGTTGCCTACACGCTCACCTGGGTGGACCCCTGGGAGCCTTTCTACATCGGACCCCGCACTGTGCCCCTCTATGATGAGAACTTCAAGCAATATGGCTTCAATCGAATCAGCCAGGTTTGTAAAATGTGAACATTTATATGTGAAAGTTCACTCTTGACCTTGGAAATCTTAGTTTGATATAAACATATCGTAACTCCAGGTCCACGTACTAGCTGCTGAAGACTGTGAGATTCAGGTGAAAGCTCTGTAAAGAGCTAGCAAGTGGACTGAGTTAAGCTTTTTTTGTCCAGGTTGAGTATAGGCTAATGCACACCAGGTTGGCAGATGGCTTTGGGGAATTTATTCTATGTTGATCAACGTACCAATTAATTACTTCAGCTCTAGTTTCTTCTCCCCTTCGTTTGCCTTCTTTTTATCCACTTCCTCTTTCCTCTCTCCTTCCTGTGGCAACATTTATACACCTGGTCCATCTCCTCTCCCCTCACTGCCTCTTTCTGACACCCATGATCCCATGATGAATGACGACCGTACTACACATTTACCTTATTCATTGCATCTGCTACCTATCTTCCTCATGCCATATTTCATCTCTTCCTCCTCGTTTCCCCTCTGTGCTCCTTGTTGTCACCTTTCCTCTCGCCTCCTCTGCCCTCTGCACAATCTGTCTCGTCTCATCATTCTCATCCACCGCTCATCACTTCCCACTTCCATGTCCGCCTTCTCATCCTGTCTTTCCGTCTCCCTCCAGACCTGCGAGCTCCATGTGGCCGGATACAGGTTCTCGGTGCTGAGCTCAGCCTTCGTGGTGCACCGGGGCTTCAAGATCCAGGGGGAGTTCCACGCAAGGAAGGAAGAGGAAAACAAACGCAACCGGGTTCTGTTTCGCAGCTTCAAAGAGGGCCTGAAAACCAAATACCCATCTTCCAACCGACGATGCTGAAACAAGATGAGGACTATACATCCTGCCTTTACCAGTCTCTAATGAAATCAGTCTTATGCTAAAATGAAGGACGTACATTTTTCTTATTTTAACCAGATTTAGCTTCCAGTCAGGCTCTCCCTGCCCAAAACGTCCTAGTTTTCTTGTGATGATGGCACAGTAGGAGTTCAATCTAATCCAACTCTTGGGTTTATTTCAAAATGAGCAGCAGGGAAATGTTCTCTGGGGTTTTCTGAGAGCTGCTAGTCGGGACTGAAAGGAAGAAATGATCATTCAAGATTGGAAAAGCAGCCAGCGACTCATGAGATTACTGCTTTTTGAATCAAAATGCAAATCTAAAACCTAGATGGCATTTGATCGACGTTAATGTTAAAGCATATGAGGTATGTTTTCTACTATTTGAACATGTTTGGGCTTGTCCACATACGAAAATAGACACAAAAATGTGACTGCAAAACAGAGTGATCCACTCAGAGAGTTATCCTTAGAAAAGTCCTAATTTCACTGTATTTAACATGAAGAAGTTTAAGGTTCTACATTTCATGACAGCTGATCGGCTTGTTGCTTAAAGTCCAACAGAAATCATGTTTAATCATCCCTTTTTGCAGTCAACATAATGTCAAATGTATTTTTTTTTTAACAGGAAGAAAAAAGGGTCTTTCGATCACAAAGATAGAACCGTGATGTTACAGCTTTATGCAAATACACTTTAAAATGAAAAGATATGATTGGCTGTGAGAAAACAAGTTATCTGTCTACGTAGATAGAGAACTAACTTCTGACTGACTATTGCAAAGACACGGGGGCACAATCATGCAACCAAAAATTCTATACAGTTTCTCTCAAAGGTGAACACAACACATTGATTTACAGGTTAAACATGTATAATGTAGCAGAAAAAACATGCATTTCAATTTCAATTGCTCACTTAAATTCTGGCAGGGGGTCCACAAAAGTCTAGACTGGTTCCAGACATTTTTGTTAGATATTTTCAGCTATTATTCAATAACAATAGCAATTCAGTCTGATTATCAGGTTAACTGCAAACCCAGCTTTCAGTTCTTTTGAATGTTGTGCCAATCAATGATCCAACCACCAGATGGCAGCAGGCACTTGAGCGTTAAGTGCAGTGTTGCAGTGTATATTTGATCCTGAAGTGAGTGTTAGAAACACTACAGCAGAACACAGGGATTACACAACACCAGTGTTGTTTGGTGCTCAGGGGGATGTCTGCGCCACAACTGTCAGCACACGTCAGAAATGTCCTGTGCCCTGCGAGTGCTTGTTCTTGCCGCAAACTGTCTGAAGAGATTACTCACACATCATGAGGACAACAACGCACATGGAAACTTTACAGAGAACATTGTACAACACTATAATGTCGCCAAGACTGTGGAAAACTACTGAATTATAACACTGAGGATCTGACACTGGTAGTCGGTTAGATTGTCTAGAGTTGGGGAAGTAGAGTATCCAATGGGCCCAGTGGGCTACAGGTAGAAACGTAGCATGGTTAGTGGTTAGAGAGAGAAAATACTGCACAATCAAAATGTAAACCACGAACAATAGCAGCCTGTGTTGTCAAAAGGATTACTGTGGAAATGTTTATCTCAGCACCACTAGAAAATAGCTAATTATTGATCTTACACATTATTCTGTAATCTACTGGTACATACAGTACATACAGTATTAAACCTTGACTACCACTCTTCTCGTGTCTGTTAAGTGAAAATGCATATAAAGAGCATATGTACTGCAAAGTATGCATTATACAAAATATGTTTTAAGTGTTAAGTTGTCATGTAATTGTTGATTTTGAAGAGATTTAAATCATTTTTCCTATCTCACTTGTAGTGTTTGATATATTTATTGTGAAATGTTTTCCTTTAACTGGACTTGGTTGTTTTTTTTGTTTTTTTTTTGACGACCCCAAGCAGGAAAACTGTAGCACAAAATTGTGTTTGATGCAAAAGATTATGTTTGGTATGGGACATTTTTGTTTTAGAACCACTATGAAATCACTTTTATTTGGTATTTTTGGAGTGAATTGAATTTCAACAAATGACCTTGTGTGATGACATGGTGTGGTGCTTTATTTCTCATGTGTCTTTTGTTTTGTATTTATTTTTTTCTTTTTGTGTTCACAAAATATAATGCCTGATTTGTATTGTTGGAATTTCTATTAAACCAACTGGATGACATTTATTTGACCCATAACTGTCACTAATTGTACTTACACAAGATACAGTCAGTACAAATACTGAACACCATCATCAGAAAGCTCTTTGGATCACTTGCAGCACAAATCCAATTAATTAACTTCGCCAGAGGGATTTGTAATGACAAGTAATGTCAACAGTGTTTCTCAAAGCATCACTTAAATAGGAGGTGAAGAAGCTGAGGGCAGGACAAGCCAAGACCTACAGTGCTTAATGTCTACGAAACATGTTCCTAACAAACATAACACGGCAGATTTCACTCATTTGAGCTTAAATTGTGTCTAAAGTTATGTAAGAATTTGTAGATTTGTTTGTGGTGGGTCATTCACAGTGAGAAAAACTACAAGATATCAGTAGGAGTATCGTTCACCAAGCATTTGACACAGTTGACATTAACCTATGGCGTAACATGGCTTAAGATGGGGGTTTAAAGGCATCCATGCACCAATAGCATGTGATGGGTGATTACACGGCCAGTCGGGCCAGCATCCAATTAAAAGCTCCTATTTAGTAATTAAGATCTGTATTAAAGTGGACTTTAAGGAGTTCTCAGTAAGGCTCCAGTTTGATATGGACTGAATTACTTCTGTAATGGCAACCAAACAGCTGCACCACCCGAGTAACCACAACTAATATTTCTGAGGAACAACGTTTTACATTATATCCTATTAAATGTTTCTGTATGACAAAAGCCAGTTTTAGAAAGTTGACAGAAAATTAAAAACAATATCTGTTTGCATAGCTGTAAAGTATTGATCAGTGAACTGGCCATCTGGTAGTGAAGTAAAGCACGTGTGACATTCGACACTAGACAACTGTCTGAGGCACTGTGGCATTTTGTGGCTAAGCCTGCATTACCGGGTTCAACAACGAACCAGGCACGCGCGAGCTAGTTGCACGCAATGCCGTACTTTGGCTTTAGATCTGCTTTCAGTGGGAACTCCTAATCATCATCCACCTAATCAGATATCTGGCACTTTTGTTTCTGGTCAATTGATCACGCTTTCCACTTATAAACAAGTCCTAAACAATATATTACATATTTTTGAAGATTACTCATGCATATAAAAAAAAAAGCTTTGTCTCATACTGTTATCCATGTTTTTTTCAATTCTGCTTCGAGCTACATGAAGACGTCTTCTTACAAGGTTTATGTAAAAATACATAAATTAGAAATACCACTTAAAGTAGTTATTTTCCTGCAACATATAACTCCTTAAATAAGCTGCTGGTTTTCACCTGACAAAAAAAAATTACTTCTCTACAAAGAGGTCATATTTCATCTACCCATGGTGTTCATTTTCTTCTCCCCTCTCCCCCTGTCCTGGGTGTTAATAATGTGGCAGAAGGTGCAGAAATCTTAGGAGGGGGGTAGCTTGTGTGGATCAGGAGAGGCAGGTTTGGTGAGGTAAAGTGGGGTTTATATCGACAGCTTTGGGGAGTGGAGGCTTATCTGGGTCAGAGAGCTTTACGACATAAGCAATTAGGGCTGCCCTCTCTTGTGTACGCTAGCAGGAGGGAGGCCTCCCGCCATCTAGATTAGCCGCCCTGCTAAGGCCAGGAGAGCTCCACGGCTTCTGGACAGTGGAGGGAACCAGCTGGAGGGCGAGATGAGCAGGCGGTGGGGGGTTCCTCGAGAGAAGGGGGAGGTTAAGGGTGTGGGCAACGAGCACAAGGGGTCAAGATACAGGCGTTGTAGATATACAGGCCCTTCTGGGTCAGTGAATGGGTGAGAAATGAAGGAGTCAATGACCCATACTGATGAAAGGAATTTACAAAATGAAACGTGGGTACAAATGAATTGGTTGTTTGTCCACTGTAGCATGTTTAACAGCAGTTTGAAGAGAAAAGGACCATAGAGGATGTTTATGCTACTCAGCTTAACATCAGTGATTTCTTCTAATGAGCCACTTGACTAGAAGGATTTGCAAGTGATTAGGCCGAATGGTTGAAGAGATCTTTACATTTATTGAATAAATGATTTAACTTAAGTGCCTCAAAGGGGGGTTAGAATATATTATATCAGAACATATTACATAAATGTGTGTGAAACACTAGAGCTGTATGTAACAAATGTCTGTCACCCAAAATTAAAATATAAGTGAGTGGGCATACAGGAAGCCACAACGTTTTACTGCCCCTCCCTAAACTTTTCAGATGAGGTAAAGCACATTTGTCCATGCAGGTTGAAACACATGTTGAATTTTGTTATAAACACTACTTGACTGACATACTATAAAACCTATTACAATATTACACCTTATAATGATATACAACAGAGATAAGCAGCAAATAGTCACATTTGAGAACAATGAAACAGAATGTTTGCTGTGTTTGCTTGATGACTTAAATGATTGATTCAATTGTTGTCAGTTCATTTTCTGTCATGGATTAATTGTTTCAGCATTTAAAGAGTTGCTTCATCTTCTCTGTTATCTGATATCAATAAAGTCACTTTTAAACTGTGAGAACTGTAGCTTCTTATTTTACTGAAACTGTGTGGGTTGAAGTCCCAGTTAAGAGATGCGAGTAACAATTATTTTCATTATCGATTAATTAGCAAATTCTTTTCTGGATTTATCGATTAATTGTCGGCTCTAAAAATGTCACAAAATAGGGGAAAAAATGCCTTTCACAATTTCCCAGAGCCCGGTTTGACGTCCTCAAATGTCTTGTTTTGTCCAACCAATAGTAAAAAAAAACCCTTTAATGTTTAATTTATAATGATATAAAACAGAGAGAAGCAGTAAATCCTCACATTTTGAGAAGCTTGAAACACAGAATCTTTGGCATTTTTATTTGAAAGATGACTTAGTCGACTAATTGATTATCATATTGTTTTCCACTCTAATGTTATGTTACTGCCTCTATCTATAAAACAGCTCACCCTCAATACTCTACAATGCCCTCTTGTAGTAACACACTCCATTTTTATAATTAACCTCCCCTCTTCTCTTCCTCATACACGTGATTTGTGTGTGTGATGTTACATGTTAATTACATGCAGGTCTGTCAGCTGGGAACATGAGACACTCACAACAACAGATTGTAACTACACGCTGAGCATGTCTCTCTCTGAGATGCAGCCATCCGTTTCACTTAAACAAGTGAAGGCTTAACTGCCATCAATGCCAGCTTTGGGAGAAGTTTACCTGTCTGCTTACTGGGGAAAAAAAGCCTCTCAAGCAAAGGGCACGCGTATCACTCTGCATCTAAACCTGGTGTTCTTGGACGCCCAGGCTGCCCACATTTTAAATGTATCCCGTTAAACCAGACTATTTGGGCTGGAGGACAGAAGTAATGAGACGTGACACTGCCCGAGGGAAAGAAAAGGAGGCCTAACAGATATAGGTAATCCTTCTCACCAAGGTAATGCCTCTTAGCCTCCTCCCACCCCTGCTGTCACATGAACCCAGCGGGAAAAGACACAACAGACATATAGACACAAATATACGCACACAGGTGAGTAATCAAAGTTGTCATGCTTACATATAAGCTATGTCATCCTGTGCTGCAAAATATACTGTACTCACACAATCACCACAAAGTGAAGCTCTAAAACATATGTTCTCAACCACTCACACACACACACACGGTTAGTTAATTCTGCTTCGATCGATGCACTAATACAAGGCTCATTTATCACAGTCATTCAGTAACAGATGATGGAAACTATGATACAATAACTCCAGTGTTTACATAACTCAAACTGGGTGTATGCCAACAATGTCTCAAAGATTACCTGAAGGATTTCATTGATATCATCATGCCTTGCTACTGCAAACATGGATTTTCCTTACTACCTGTACTGATTAAAAAAGTCTATCAAAAGTAGCCCTAAAGATTCAAGTGAACTGATTTTACTATAAAGAAGCAACTGTTTTGATATCAACAAACCTGGCTGACCATTTCCTGTAGTTAATATGCTTAATATAGCGGTTGTAATTCAGGAGATTAAGTGGGATTTATATGACAGATTAAATTTTAGTTGAGCTGTCATCCCTTGTATCAAAGGATCACACAACATGACTTTAAACAAAATCAATATAAGCTAGTAGTGAGGGTGACTGAATTTATTTTCACTACTTTTCTTTGTGAATTTTCTTGCGGTCCTGATATCAGAGTTTGTATAACAATTGCATAATTGCAGGTTCATCTAAAACTCCTGTTGAACCACAGTTGGTGCTATCATGGTCAATGTGAGAATGGGTGAATAATAGCTAAATATTAATAACAACAGCATGAGAGTTGACCCAGCCAACAGACTAGACAGTAGACCTTGTGTTAATTCCATGTGTGTTAAGGCTGGAAAAGCAACAAAATCATGTATACTTAAAAGTATCAGTATGCATACTGACACTTGATTTTATTTTAGACTGTGTTGTTGATGGACACACACTGTAAGGGACAAAGGAAATGAAGGAGCTGCTCACAGCTGCACAAATTTAAAAGAAATCCCTAAGGGTTTGAGTCTTGTATCACTTCCTAAAAACAGTATACTATGAAAATTGGTATATAGTATCCTGTCTGCAAAAAGGCTTCATTACCATTAGACAACCTAAGTTCTACACAAAACTGCTTTGCTTGTTCAATCTAGCTTTGACAATATGTATATAAATATTTAACAGCATATTTGCATCATTGGGATTGGAAAGCTCATACACATGTGCAAAACTTCAATATTAAATGTACAAGAATTAGTCAAAATGTGAGCTAAGACAGAGAACACTATAAGTAGACACCTCAGCAACTGTCTGGCATTGACCATACAAATTATAACTCATTATGCAGGCCAAATTATTATCTAAGTGTGAGGATGGGCTAAAGAGGTTTGAACCCAGGATGAACAGCTAAGGCACATCATGCAAGAAGTAGATGGGCCTTATCATTTCTCCCCCACCCTAACTAAGGAAACTATAGTTTTGGACACCATGTGCCCTAAATCCCTGCACACAATTGTTACACAAGATATTCACAGGGAAACACCCCCGCCCGACACACCACTCTGCGCTTGGTGGGTCATGACAAAATTGTCCATATCAGTGGCACGCCCATGCAGACATGCACCCCTATCTTACAATCCCATGTTCCCACCTTCTCCTACAATTTCCCTCTAAAAGACAAATTATCCTTCCAATGCTTCTTCCCACCTGTCAGCTGAGTGTCGGGGCCCTGACAGCGTCAGCAGCACGGAGGGTCAGAGTGGGCCGGGCTGGGCCAACCAGAGAGGATCAGGGGGACGTAAGTCACCAAAGCAGGAATTAATGAGCATTATAGTATTAGGTAAGAATAAGTCCCACCTTAAATCCTTCAGGATTCCTAAACAACACCAGTAACACCTGTTACATATGATGATGGAGGGAAGCAGAGGAAGAGGAGGGTTTTATGACGAAGCAAGACAGAGGGTTTCATATAAATATCAGGCATTACACTACATTTGTCAGCCATGTCAACTTTTTTTTACTTGTTTTTTAATTTTACACTATGTTTTGTTCTTTTAATATTATTGCAAACTCATACATAGTTTGCGATCAAATCTACTATTTGTACAAGGTGCTCTGGTTGTGTTGTTTCAGGTCAGAAAATCAGTTTAACTAAAACTAAAAATGAGAACAATAATCAACGTTTTACTGAATAATTAATGAACTCATAAGAGCAGCTGAAACCGATAAAAGTGCAGACAATGAGTAACAAATCTGATATGAAAGAGGGTTTGTGAAACTAATTTTTGTTCTCCTTACTTTAACTAAGACTACACAGATTTTAAATCTGCAGTGCCAACAATCAAGATAAACATTAGTTTTTAATTTAGCTTCCCCAGTAGGGTAGAGAATGTTTGATTTATTTAACACATACTGGATACATTAAGTGAGGTGGTGGCTGCTGAACGCCACAAAAATATCCAGTGTAATGTGTAGCAGGCCCTCAGCTCGACTTTAAATTACTTTAAAATTCCTTTGTTTACTAAAAAAGCACAACTTAAGAAGATGAAAATGTTATAGTCAAATTATTTAAAAACAGGGGCAACACATTTCTATAATTTCCCTCATCTGATTCTTGAACAAGAGTTTCCAGTCTTTCTTGGAGTTAAACACAGAGTCTGAAAATGGTCCAATTTTTACTCTGTTACATCACCTACTGTATCACCCAGACAGTCAGCTCTCAGTATTCAAAGCTCCATGACCACAATCAACAAGAAAACAAATAATCCAGTGCGAGCAGTGATTTGCCGGGCTATTTTTCTAAAGGCTTAAATTAGAGTTTGCCAGCTAACCGTGAGCTTGTGGTAAGCTGATCCCTCAAACAGCATGCATGATACTGTCTGAGGGTCGTTCATTGTGCTGCAGGGAACGAGCCAATCCACCGGGTAACGATACCTGGAAAGAACATCTCATTACATAAATAATCTCCAGACAGCTTTTCACTTCACACCTTGAAGTGGAAAGGAGCTTGTTGTTCTATCTCACTTATTAATTCACACAGAGGGGATTTTCCCTGGAAATGTCAGGAAACTGGGCACAGTGACACAGAACTACATAAGAGAGGTGAATCATGTCACATGCCACAAGATTGGTGACTTTTTAGAGTCTCTTTCTGGGTTCCTGACAAAAATTGATCTCTGGAATATTATTGTCATTATGACGTTATTACCTGATCTATTTCTCTTTTAATCTAGAAGATTTTTTTAAGAGATCCTGGATGGAACAATGTATTCCCTTGGCTATAACAATTATATGATATCCCACGACAAGCGACAAATTTACCATGAAGATAATTTGGTTAATGTTGGGGTCCGTATTTTTCTTTTTTGTTTAGTTGGTTAACTTAGTTATTTTGGTCAAGGTTACAATTAGGTCATTGTTTAGGCTAGTTTCAGTTAAAATATAGATGGCTTTTGTACAAACATTTGATTTGTACCATATACAAATTGAGGCACAATAGATTTGTTACTTTAACTACAAATTTGCTGTGAGACCAACATAACACTAACCTGGTCACAGAAAAACAAAAACGTTCTTCAAGCACCTCTCATGATCTTCATCAGGTCAAAGATAATAAAAACAGATTGATTACGCTTCATACTCTATGATAGTAAATGTAGTCTGTGATATATATATTCTCTGACTTTTTAGAGACCAATAATCATATAAGTTATAAGCTAAAACTGCAAAATAGAGACTTTACATTCTCACAAGCTTTGCCTTGCCTTTTTTGGGGCTCCCGATAAGATCACAAAGTAGTGTTTACTAGACAGAAGCTTCGAATACACACCACAGCCGGTAAAAAGCTTTTTAGATATTCATACTGGTACGATGTGTGTCTATTTCTTTATTTATATTTATATTTATGCTTTATATATATTGATATAGCCATCGCATTTAGCTGGAGATCTAATTTAAACCTCTATGAAATCCCCCATCAGTGTTTGCTGAAAATGCAGTCCACATTTACTTTATATCACCTGTGTCTATTGAATCAAGAGCTCTACCTTTATCTCTCCTCCTCTCACCCCAAAGTGCCCCCGGCGTGGGCTGAGAGGTAAAGCTAACACACAGTATGTTGGGGACGAGGGGAGGGGAGGACGCAGGGGGATAGACCTGTCTGAGAGGATACTGCTATTGAGTTGCAAATGAGCTTGTAATTAGCCCTTACACATTTGCCTGGAGGGAATTAGTGTGTGTGTGTGTCATTGTGTGTTTTTTAACCCATTTTCCTTAGAATAGGGGTTGACGGTGATAAGCAGATAATACTAATTACTTCTCCTCCCAATTGCTTGTTAATTGTGCTTGGTGTGGATTTATACAGCATGGTAATACCCCCCATTCCACACACACACACACACACACACACACACACACACACACACACCCGCTTTGCCTGTTGGCAAAATCAACAGGTCATTTTTTAAGCAGGAGGCTTCTGTTTAAGCCACTAATTAATTATGCCAAGTGGGGTTCCACCATCTATGGGTCCAGCCAATGAGGCCAATGTGTGTGTGTGTGTGTGTGGGTACATTAATTTGTAGTTGCTAACAAGTTTAACATATTCTCCGGCCTGTTCTTGGATTAAAACACAATACAGTGACCAAACAGAAAAAAACATCTACTGAAGACAAAATGTCTTTCTGACAGGTTAAATAGTACAGACAGCACTCTTTATAGTTAACATTACAATATAGTGAAACTGGAAGTTTGCGTCTATAAAATGTCAATCATCAATGTCACCACTTGAGCAGCAGAACAACATATCCAGCCATTTTCTTTACTAGTTTACCCTGATCAGAGTTGTAGACTGACATGAAGCTAAAACCTCTGCCAGTACGTTTTGGGCAGGAGGCCCTGCGAGTCTCTCATAAGGTTAACACTCAAAATCTGTGTCCTAGTTCAGGGACTGGATCCCATGAAAGGTGCATTTCAAGACCAGATATGTCATAACAGGCTGATAAGGCTTGTCCCATGTCAAATGCTCCTACAAAGCCTATTAAGAACTTCTACCTTCTTTTACTTGAATTTGGAGAACACAACTGGTGTACCCTTAACACCCCTCAATCCATCAATTGATTTGTGTCAACACATAATATATAATATCATAAAGTTGGGAAGAACATGTCGTATTGACCCTGTTTTTTCATCAGGTGGTCTTCAATCACAGGTAAACATTAACTACACTAATGAAAAAGCCTCTGCAAGGTATAAGTAATGTAAGCTAGGCATGTTGTTCTTATTAGCAGCCTATAAACATGACGGTAATAACGTGGTTGTAAGTTATATGCATATACATTGTATTATATTGTTTGCCAGTTGTCCATTATGTGTTGAGGTGAAACATCACAACTTATACTATTAACTTGGGCATCATGGAAGTTTTCCATGGATATTTACATTCGGTCAACCACTTGAGGTCAACTTCCTGGTAGTAAACATGAAGATTATTTTACCTTAATTAAGAGCACCTGGATGTACCGACAGTTTTGGTCTCTTTCATCATTTGGAGAAAAGGCATCGGCTCAGTCTGGCCTTCAGATCTGGTGTGTGTGCATGTCGTTTAGATGATTCACCACCTGAATTAGGATACAGAAAAAAGACACACGAACACCTTCACCTTCAGCAATTTTGGCTTTCCAGTTCAACTACCCTGCATGTGTCTGGACTGTTTGAGGGAGGGAGCTAGAACACTTGAAGGTAACCTCGGAGAACATGTGAACTCCACACAGAAACGGGTTCAAACCTTGCTGTGCAGGAAGCTGGTCATGGCTTATCTTTAGCAGAAACACAGAGGACTACTCAGTGTTGCTGCTGCTAATGGATTAATGTTTACCTAAGAGCTATTATATGTAGAGATAAAGTTGAAAA
Organism: Macquaria australasica; assembly: GCA_005408345.1. Lineage (NCBI taxonomy): Eukaryota > Metazoa > Chordata > Actinopteri > Centrarchiformes > Percichthyidae > Macquaria > Macquaria australasica. The sequence goes on along the minus strand of SEMN01000301.1, from coordinate 468,404 downwards.
TCCTGAGTGTTTCCCTTTAAGAGAGCTGCTGCACAGTTCGTCTCACCTGATACTTTAAAGCATCCATGACACCTGATCAAAACTTTTCTAGCAGCTATATCACATTCATTTAGGACTTAAATAAATCTGTTTGAAAACTCTTGTAATTCTCCACAATAGTGCACCAATTTGTTTGTATCAATTTCAAAATAAAAGTCTGCCTGAGATTGTTACAGCTGAGTATCATTACAGTAGCAGTGAAAGGTGGTGATATGCTGACAAAAAATATGGTCTAGGTGTGAACATGGGGAAAATATATAATTTAAATGGCCTTGAGGTTACACATTTAATCACTAAAGCAGGGGATAAATTATCAATAATAATTGCCTCAAGGGTGGTAATTCCTTAATATATCAGTGACAATAGCATGATCAGTGATGTCAAGATGTCAAGATGTTCTATTTTACAAAGATATACAGTATAATTAACCCCCTACCCTTCTACAAACACATACATCATCTGTTCATCCCATCACCATCTTATCATTCATCCTGTTCTAACGGCTTGGGAGCGCTTAAGCAGATTTTGATTCAGTCTGCTCTCAAAGTGTTAAACAGATTGGGTCGGAGGATTTCTTGTAATGAAGGTGTGTGTGTGTGTGTGTGTGTGTGTGTGTGGTGGTGGTGGTCAGTGGCGTGAAGTGTCTGAAGCTGGGAAGGGTTAGATTAACTGTGAGCATGATCTTCACTGAGCTAATTTCTCCCCTTCTGTGCTGCTATACGCTTTCTATACCCTAAACTCCACTGAACAGCATCTCAGGAGCAGATGTGGAAAGCTTCTTCCATGACTGGTGCTAAAAGGATTAGTCGACTAGTTGACCAACAGAATATTAATTTATGTCAATTCTGATAATTGATTAATTGCTTGAAGTAATTTATCTAGTAAATCTTTGCTCAATTCAGCTGCCCAAACATGAAAATATTTTGCTTTTCTGTCTTATATTATTGTAAACTGAATATCTTTGGGTTTCGGGCTGCTCATTGGACAGTTATTTCTGTTTTATAAACATATATATGATAGATAAAAAGATGAGTAAAATAATTTTAAAAAGTCATGCAACATTTGATTTAAAAAAAAAAGATTAGTTATATCCCTGACAAAATAAGTTTATGCAAACCTGACACTTACAGATTTTCAGGCAACTATAATATATAATGGGTCTTTCTAAAACTGTGGCATTGACAAAATGCCATAATTGGTGATTAAGCTGTCAGATGAAGCCTCAGTCATAACAATTACAATGTTGAGGAAAAAATGTAAAACTATTTTGGGTTAAAAAATTGCTTTATAAAAACGAACACACATTTTAACTGCTTAAATAAAGAGAACGATTTGAGAGATTTCACTGCAGATGCTATAAATACATTCAGGAAGAAACTTGATATTTAGCATACATGTATATATATCAGTAAATATTTAAAAATGAGAAAACATTTTATCCTAACATACACAACTAATGTGTGAGAAAAGGTCTTAAGATGACTCCTTACTTATATGGACATTTTAATACTATTTTTTCCAAATTATGGAACAAAATTGATCAGATTCATATAGTCCACAGTTCATTTTCATTTAAACTGAATTTTCTGCAATGTGTGCATTAGTAGATAATCATTTCCACAGATAAATAAAACTTTGAAGCATATTATGCACTGAAAAAGTATGTTAATTAAGATGATGCAAACTTGTTATGAAACTTATTTTTATGTTTATTGTTTTTGTTGGAGGGATTGTTTCTCTGTCTATCAAATCCAAAATATACATTTATTATTGGCATATACAAATTGGGACTCCAGATGTAGATGACCACTCAGTGTCTGGCAGGCTCATATCTGTATTCTAGACAGATTTGTACAGATTTTAAGACACTTCACCTTATTTTAAACCAGATGATCCTTCACCTGACTGCAACCTTTATACAAAGCCTCATATTTAATCCAGGGACTAATCTGTCTGCCTTCAGAGGTGTTTATTGTAGGCTTTGAGTGAAATTGTAAATGCAATATCTATAATTTAACATTCTTTATTCAGGCTTTGGTCCACTGATGCTGGGCATATTTTTCCTCTAGGCTATGATGTGCAAATAAAGTGTAACATGTTTGCATTAAAGTTGACAGATGCTTACAGGATCCTTAACCTGATTAATAAGAAAATTATCCTAAGACTGATTAATGAGCTACTGAGATCAGAAGGATTGAACCAAGCAGCAGATCATTAATTCCTTGTCCTGGAGTTGCTCTGCTGTGCATTGATGTCTAGGGGCGTTTTCATTATGTCTTGTCCTGGCAGAGGTCACTGAAGACGGCCTATAGGTGCAATCATGTCTGTTTTAATTACATGGGTATTAGCTGGTCGGGGATCGCTACAGCTTTGCCTTCCAACATATCCTCTCGGCCAAATGTCGAGGCACATGTGATACAGATTGACCATGGGCACCTCGATTTAACTGTGCCATCCACGTGTGTGGCAGAGTAACTATTACTTACTAGGGCTTTATAAAGGCAAAAAGGGCCTCATTTCTTAGTATTTTCTTCTGCTGTCAATACCCTGAGTTGTTTTCTGTAACGTGCAATCTCTCACTCCACATTTACTTCCCTCATTATCTCCTCCTGAGGCAGGGCTCCATCTCCAGATCCGACCTATTAAACAACCTATCCTTGCTTGTTTGCTCTCTGCAGTCATCCTGTCAGTCAATGTATCCTCAGGCTAAGCCAAACAAGCTGATCAGCCAGTCACCTCTGTACACACTACCCCCCACTAAGAGGCTAATGGCCGGGACGTATAATCCTTCTCAAAACAACTACAGAGATGCTAATTGTATCTAGCTATAAATACAGTTTGACTCCTTGTCCTCTTTCTTTATTCGGCTCTACTCTGGAAACCCGGAGCCGCCGTTGCGCACCGGCTTCTCTGAAACATTTGCCCAAATACCAGGAAAGACTCGGTTAGCCTACATAAGGGAGGCAGCAGATAGATGAACTTGCCATCATCTCAAAAGTGCACGGAGCTTTACGCACAGTTGGATACATCATTTCATGAGCCGTGAGTGAACATTTCCTAACTTCCTCGGTGAACTACTGAGAAGCAAGCAAGATGTTCCCCCTGCCGATGTTCACACCGGACCAGGTCGCTCGGGTGTGCGAGAACTTAGAGGAGACCGGGGACATCGAGCGCCTCGGCAGGTTCCTCTGGTCCCTGCCCGCTGCCGTCCCTGGCTCCGCCGGGGAAGCGCTGAACCGACACGAGTCCGTGATGCGAGCGAGAGCGCTGGTCGCCTTCCACGGTGGAAACTTTGATGCTCTTTACCAGATCCTCCAAAACCATCGGTTTACGCGCGAATCGCACGCCAAGCTTCAAGACCTGTGGCTGGACGCGCACTACCGAGAGGCGGAGAGGCTCCGAGGGCGGCCGCTGGGCCCGGTGGAGAAGTACCGGATTCGCAAGAAGTTCCCCCTGCCCCGCACTATCTGGGACGGCGAGCAGAAGACGCATTGCTTTAAGGTAAACATCATGTAGTGATGCATGTTGTAGTGTTATAATTTAACCCACATGGCTGCTGGTGACAGGGCGATGTTGTGGAGCCCCGGTACAACCCACGTGTTCCCCGTGTTTGGGCGAAAACGAAATTGATCAGGCGTTGATCCGGACCGGACCTCAAAGCATCATATTATAACATGCATTTCGATTATATGACATAGCATCTTAACATTGGAAACGTCAGTTGCTCTCTTGTGAAGGTGATTTTTAACCTGACGCTGCTGTATCAAGCAGCCTGCTCTTTGAGCTCTTAAGATGATAATGATGAGAGCCGTGGTTATCCTTCCGCCGTGAAGTCTGCTAAACTACTAGAACTGCTACAAGATCAGAGATCTTATACAAGTTTTCTGACCAGGATACTCATGCTTTGTATATTATATTTGGCACTCATTTTATTTACAGTGGCAAGAAAAAGTAAGTGAACCCTTTTGAATTACCTGCATTTATGTATAAATTTGTCTTAAAATATGGTCTGATCTTCATCTGAGTTACAATAATGAACAAACACAATCCGTTTGAACTAATAACACACAAATTATTGTATTGTTCTTGTCCATATTGAATACATCATTCAAACATTCACAGTGTAAGTTGGAAAAAGTATGTGAACCCCTAGACAACAAAAGCTACCTGGAGTCAGGAGTTAGCAAACCTGGAGTCCAATCAGTGAAATGAGATTGGAGGTGTGGTTTGAGTTACTCTGACTTATAAAAAGCACTCAAACATTTTGAGTCTGCTATTCACAAGAAGCATCTGCTGATATGAACCATGCCTCACAAAAAAGGGATCTCAGAAGACCTACGATCAAGAATTGTTGATTTACATAAAGCTGGAAAGGGTTACAAAAGTAATCTCCAAGAGTTTAGATATTCATCAGTCCACAGACAAATTGTCTACAAATGGATACGATTTAGTACTGTGGCTACTCTCCCTAGAAGTGGGCGCCCAGCAAAGATGACTCCAAAGGCACAACACAGAATGCTCAATGAGGTAAAAAAAGAAGCCTAGAGTAACAGCTAAAGGCTTGAAGGAATCATTGGAACTGGTTAACATCCCTGTTCATAAGTCTGCCATACACAAAACATTGATCAGGCATGGTGTCCATGGCAGGACACCACGGAAGAAGCTCCTGCTCTACAAAAAAAAAAACACCGCTGCACACCTGAAGTTTGCCAAAGAGCACCTCGACACTCCACAACGCTACTGGGAAAATGTTTTGTGGACTGATGAAACAAAGGTTGAGTTATTCGGGAAGAACGTGCAGCACTACGTATGGCGTACATGAAAACATCATCCCAACCATGAAGTACGGTGGAGGGAGCATCATGATTTGGGGCTGCTTTGCTGCCTCGGGGCCTGGACAGCTTGCCATCATCGAGGGAAAATGAATTCCCAAGTTTATCAAGACATCCTACAGAATAACGTCAGAGTGGCTGTCCGCCAGCTGAAGCTCAGTAGAAGTTGGGTGATGCAGCAGGACAATGACCTTATTAGAATGGCTTCAAAAAAAGAAAAACCACCTTTTGGAGTGGCCAGTCAGAGCCCAGACCTTAACCCAATAGAGATGCTCTGGAATGACCTCAAGAGAGCCGTTTATACCAGACATCCTAAGAATATGGCTGATCTGAAGCAGTTCAGTAAGGAAGAATGGTCCAAAATTCCTCCTGAACGTTGTGCAGGTCTGATCCAGAACTACTGAAAGTGCTTGTTTGAGGTTATTGATGCCAAAGGAGGTTTGACCAGTTATTAAATCCAAGTGTTCACTTACTTTTTCCACCAGCACTGTGAATGTTTAATGGGTGTGTTCAATGAAAGATTATAATTGTTTGTGTGTTATTAGCTTAAGCACATTGTGTTTGTCTATACTTGTGACTTAGATGAAGATCAGATCACATTTTATGACCAATTAATGCAGAAAACCAGGAAATTCCAAAGGGTTCACTTACTTTTTCTTGCCACTGTATCTGTATGTTTAATATTGTGTTAAAATGGTCACTTCAGCATCGGTTTTCACCTTTTTATATTCTATTTTCTTTGTCATAACATTTTCTGTATGCAGCTGCAAAAGCCAGATTTCCTCACAGGGTCCATTAAAGTTTAATCTAATCATTAATTAGCAACTACTCCTTTCAAATATGAACACCACTTTAACTGACTATGAGCACAGAGCTGCTGGTTTCTAAGTGAGCCATCCAGGAGCCAATTTAGAGACATTCATTCCATGTTTAAGAGCAACATTTTAAGTGCATCACCTGCAGAATTCTCCTGTCAGAAACCACCAATGGTGTCCTTTTTACAAAACTATTCTTCCTGCCAGACACTAATAACCTGTAATATCCTGATGTGCATCTTGAGCACCAATGTGTATACAAAAAATACAGAAACATTTTCATTTTTCAGTGTCATGAGATCATTACTGGTTCTTTTTGGAAGCAAATATGTTTGTATTTTTTCACTTAAAAGTTATGATAACACCAATAATTTGTTAAATTTCACAAGAGAGGAATGAGCTACAAACCAGGAAGAAAAAAAGTGGCTTCAGAGATAAGTTAGGGTATGTTTGAAAGAAAGGAAGCATGCACCTTGCCTCTTGGGTGTGTGTTTATGTGTGTGATCTTCCTCATGTGGCAGGGGGAAGTACTGTTCACAAGTGTAGTTAATCTTTAATTCCAAACCTCAGGAGGGATAGTCTCTCCAACAGCCTATTAAGCCCCTTAACATGATCCCATTTAGTGGATATACATTGTTATGTATACTTCTAATGTAGATTGTAATCATCTATTTATAAATCCAGTCTAATACAATTATACTGAGCATCATATGAGAGTGATAAGATTATTGTGGTTTAATAGGATGATATCAAAACACCATATGGTGTCTTTTCAAAGTGCTATGCTTCAATTTTCAGAAAAAAAAAGTTGTATAGCTCAAAACGTGCAATTCCATGCTAATAAAGTGTACTTTGCACTGTCTATAACAGGAGATAATATAACATGTGCACTAACATAGCTGAATGAAGCACAGCAGCCTAAATATTCCATATATTTCTGTGTTCTCCAGGAAAGAACTCGCAGTTTGCTGAGAGAGTGGTACCTCCAAGATCCCTACCCCAACCCGTCCAGGAAACGTCACTTGGCCCAGGCCACGGGACTCACACCCACACAGGTCGGCAACTGGTTCAAGAACCGCCGCCAAAGAGACCGCGCTGCATCCGCGAAGAACAGGTATCTCAAATATGACATATGATTATGCTGTGTATGAATAAAAAGGAGAAAAGAGGAAGAAAATTGGGCTCATGGCGACTCGAATTTTGATGTTTACACAAGTTATAGATTCAATTTGTGTTTTTTTGAGAAGCGGAATAATGTGAAATACTCAATTGGCCTTCAACAGGTCTGTTAAAAGGCAAACAACTGATATTACGAGACAAAGTAATAAGGAAAAATGTCAATGTATATCTCTGTCTGAAGAGCAGCTCTTTGTACTGTTCAAAAAAGAAGTGTGGGACCTCACTCTCATCTCTCCCATCTCTGTCTCCACCTAGAATGCAGCAGGATCCTTCCCTCCTGCCCTCTGAGAGCTCACCTGACGGCTCCCTTCAGGAGCGCCGCCATCACCCCCACTTGTTGCCTGCCTCCCCTCGCCACCTGGGCAGCCCGGAGGCCAGCGACTGTAGCACAGAGCCCGAGCGCAGAGGAACAGGAGCCTCCACCCCGGAGATCTCAGTCAGCAGCGACAGCGAGTTCGAGTCATGAGATGATGTTCTTCTTTTTACGGACAGACTCTCGTTCCGTGCAGAGGCGAGAGCAGTGTCTGTCTTCAGACTCAGACATATGTTAAAGACACTTGAACTGTCTGTGGACACACTGGAGGTGTTCTCAGTTGGAGGAGGGTGAGGATGAGGCCACTTGATGTGGCTGTGAGTGGACATTGTAAGGGAATGATATGCAAAAACAACATGCACTTAAAAAAGCACCATGGCACATGACCTTGACTGTTATATGAATTAGTTTACAGCTGACCATAACTCACTCAGCACTGTTGATAGACTAACATAGAACGGGTACTTCTACATCAACAAGTATCAACGCTCAGACAAAGTATTTATAGAAATAATGCCAATGGTCTTTAGATAATGTGAATATTAATATTTTAAGTTTTGATACTGGTGGTATCAGTATTTTTGGATAGATCATTTTCTAATAGTTATTATCTAAGATACATAATTTGTATGGAAACAGTGAGGTCACAATGAACAATGCCTTGAGTAGGCTATTAATACATGTAACTGCATTTACATGAACATTAATAACTTGATTATCTTCAGATTACGGCAAATATGCCAACTGTCAGCACAAGGATAACCTTGATTTTTGCTCAATCATTCAATTGATTTGATCATGTAAATGCATGATCTGTTTTCAAGTGTTGTTAAAACACACAGACACAAAATAAATGGCCAGTGGTGGTGGAAAATGTGGTGTTAAAGTTGAAGTAAATCAACGGGAAAAACAGTTTGAATAAATGTCCAAAATCCACCTTTTTAATTGTACTAGTAAAAAAAATGGGTGTAGGCAAACCATGTAAACATTTAAGCTTGCATTATTATTACCTTAATCTTGTTATTCAGAGTATTCAGGTTATAATGTGCATGTAAAAATTGTGACTGACCAATTAAACACATTTCACTGCCTTAAAAAGGAACTAAGGGCATCACTCTTTTACAATGCTTAAACAAATAATAACATAAGTTTAGGCAGACATCACTTTATTCAACTAATGATGAACATGTGCTGCTAAATTACAAAACATTTTGTTACCAGCTGTGTTTTACCTGTTCACTTCTCTTTTGGTTACTGTTTGAAATATGTAGGGCTTTTTGAAAACGCTCCTGAGCTGCTCTGACGATGGATTCCTGCAGGAGCTGAAACAGAAAACAGAAAACAGCGAGAATGTAAAGCACTAATCGGTCTTAACTCAATGTGCCTATTACATTTGAGAGCAGTGAGACCTAGTCAGGTATGATTGTGTCTGACACACCCAAGGCCTACTGTGTGCTGTCTTTCTTACAACCATCATGTCTCATATCACATTACTGCATTTCAATGAAAAGATGTATTTTGTAAATGTTTTATGTAAATAAATGAACCTATTTTTATCCAAAGTTATACTGACTCAATGTATTTTATAAGTTCAAAACAGTATTATGGCAGTGTAGCAATAAAGTGTGATAAGACTTGAGTCACGGGTCATATACAGTCCATACAGTACAATATTGTCTTCAATTTAAACGAGGGAGAATCCCCAAATTGGATTTGCCCCTTCCACATAGGGTAGAAAACACCACTGTGCTACATGAATTTATCCAACAGTCCAGTTTTCAGGATTGGACACTGAACAGAAATGTTTCATATCTCATCAATATAAGCTAATTTGGGTGTGCCAACTGCCAAACAACAAAACCAAAAGGATTTTGTATAAAATATTGTCACCACATTTTGTCAAAATAGGAAAAGCACAGGTGTATCTAATAACACTAATAAGTTATTGCAATGCAGCAATTAATTATGTTACTGGTTACACCTGTGTTAGCAAGTCAAAATGGTCTATTTAACGCAAGCTTCATTCCACATTTGCCCTTGTGTGAAACTATTGTGGGAAATTTTATTCACCAAATGTGGTATAATATTGATGAATCAGTATTGAATCATTGCAGGGTAAGGTCAGAGAGGTCAAATAAGTCATAATCAATATTACAGTATTATGTATAAGTCAATCAAAGTCAATCATATTGATAATGGTTAGGTTGTCAGGTAAAGTCAGGTTCAGTCATAATCATGATGTAGTCATGTGTTGTTGGATGTGGGCATAATCATAGAAGTCTTCTTAATTCTTAATTAAGTGCAGCAGCTGGCAGTGGGAGGTTAGAGTGTATCAGACAAAGGAGTATTGTTCTGAAGACAGTGGGAAAAAAAGGGAGGAAACCGTAGTGTCTGGCTCAGAGCAGGTTGAAAACATCACAGAAATTAGGCCAAGGCCAGCAGGTGGTTATACAACTTTGAGCCCACAGAAGGAGGGTGAAAATGGCTATAAAAGAAGATGTGTGCGTTGGATTGTCAGTTACTTCATCGACTGACTCAGGTTTGTGTGTGCTTGTACGCTTGACTGTTGGTTGCTCCATGAACTAACTCGGGTTTGCTGTACTTGTTGATTTGTCAGTAAACAAATTAGAACTCTTTTGACTGAAGACATCTGGCCCATCTTCGGGATTTTTCTCCCACACTATCTGAAACAACATTCATATTATCACCTTATAAAGTTGATATAGCAAACTATTACACATCCAGCAGACACAGACCAACATAGAGAACAGAAAAATATCTGTCTCCTTAGCTTCTAAAGGCTCCACTATGTTCATCAGCTAACTTTGTCAGTTGTAGGGTAGAATACAGTGGTTTTATCAGAGCATAATATTCAAGTCAGTAGCTTGTGTGAAAAACCTCACAGATTGTTTGACAACACTTACCACTGTTTTGAGGACATTTCCAGTTTCCCAAAATATTCTTCTACCCAGCTTGAATGAAAAATATTGCTTCTGATGCACAATGACGACGATCTTTAACACTGTTTACGAGCTGAAAATGTTTCCTAAACAAAACAAACATGGTGGCCGGAAGTAACATGTCTTAGAAGCCCAACGGTAGTTAACGGCAGAAAACAAGGGGGCGGAAACGACGGCTCAATTTTTTAGGAAGCACAAACATAATTTTTACGAAGCACGAACATAATTAAGTAAAATAATATAGATGCTTAGTAAATCTAACCATAAAAGTTTCAATTTGCTTTATCCAAGAACATGTCTTTTCTGGCTATCATCCGAAATGTGGACAGTGATTGAAGGAGGACCAGAAATGCAGCAGGGTTGGTAACATTCCATTTGAGATTTATTTAGAAACCGTTTTTACCTTTTTATTAATACATAATGTCATAGAGTAATACGAAAAACATAGGCTACCAACTGTTGTTGTGTATACCTTGTGCTGGTGATGAAATGTGAAAAATATGAAATAACAATGACAAATGTAAATAAGAAATCAATAATTACATAGGCTATACATAGAAATAAATAAACTAAATCAAATTAAAGATTGGAACATATAAATTCAGCTGTAATTTTTAACCAAAAATAGCAATGTTTTTAATGCTTTTCTATATATAGCCTACATTATTCAAGGAATTGAGAAAACTTTTAGGTTCTACCAAAAACAGTCTGCACTATGGCTTGGGATTAATTCATCTTGACTTTTAAATGTGGAACTTTCCAAAAAGGCACAAAAGTTTGACGTTACAATCTGTTAAGTATTATCATTTCCAGGATTAAATTCCAAAAACAAGATCACGATTGCTTATCCACTTAGAAAAAGCAGTGAGCATAAGTAGAGAAATGTATGAGGAAATGTCAACTTTGAAAAAAATTATTTGCAAATGCCTCATTCAAAAGAACACTACCTGTTTCCCTCAAAAAGGTGTAGTGTCTCCCCCCTCCCTGGCCACAGAAAATGGGCGTCTTCACATTCAGAAATCCCGCCCACGCTTGAAGGAGTAGCAAGAAGACTTCTGCTTACCTGTCAGTTGCAGTCTCTGCTAAATTCATGTGTAATAATCTTGAACTGGTTATTTGTTAGTCAGACCCCTGTCCTGACAGGAGGGAGTATCTTGAGCTGTTTATAGTATTTGTTTAAGCATGGACAGCAAGGGGAGAAAAGTGGTGGTCTGTGACAATGGGACAGGGGTAAGTCAAGTGTCTATATTGTACCATACAGTAGCCTATTAACAACACTGGTTATTGTCTATCTTCTTTTCCAGTAGATTTAGGCTTGTATTTAAATTGTATTCAAGAGTTTTTGATGCAAACCTACACCAGCTGTGTTTTAGTTTAAAGCGGTTGTTCTAACAAGATAAAGTTTGCTTCTGGATCAGGTAGTGGTTAACATCTGAAGGGTGTGAGCATACTGCAGACTGATTCCATCTGTCTGGACTTGTCACTCTGCCTCTAATGTGCACACACAGCCATAAATGGTTGCGATGCTCTGAACTGAGCAACAATTGGATGAAAAGCAGGAAGAGAGATTTGAGGTACTGAAATAGTGCCGTATTGTGGCATGTACATGTTGATATCCAGGCATTGCAGTTAAGACAAATAAACAGTTATACCTGTAGCCAGAAACTGGTTGTAACCTATTTTTACCTCTGTTTGGAATGTATTGCATCCCTCCAGGCTAAGGAATGTGTCTATGGCCACAAAGACAAGTTGAGACACTACAGTGTGAGGTGTAGTCATGACAGGCAGCAGATAGTCTGTAGTGAATGGCAGGCCATTTAAAAGCAATGTAACAACATATTTTTCCCTGTACTTGCATAATGAATTATTCCACATGCTTTTACAAATGTAATGATATTGCATTGTCTGATAAATAAGAGACAATCTGGTAAATGGATCATGATAATATACTCTGGTATAGTTTCCTGGATACAGATTAATCCTTGTGCCGGATTAAACTGAATGGAATTGATTTATAAATGGAAATTATCCATACAAAGGGCTTAGTGCAGGAGTACAGTTCATGTGTAGCATGGATTCAGGGCTATACAGTTTCAGTAAACATATAAAAATGAGAACTTTAATTCACACACACACCCACAAAAAAAAAAATCTCGTCATATGTTTCATTCTCACATCCCTCCACAGTTTGTCAAGTGTGGCTTTGCTGGATCCAACTTCCCTGACCACATCTTCCCTGCCATGGTGGGTCGACCAATCATACGATCAAACACCAAAGTGGGCAACATTGAGATAAAGGTGAGGTTGCGACTGAACCTGGCTGCTGAAATCAGTCTGACAGCTTTTGGATTGTGATTATGGACAATTCAACAGAATAAAACATGAAAATTCTATGAACTTTTCCTCTTTCATGTCTTACTTTGCATATATTTTTTTTTAACATATATTTCAATGCAGCCTCTCGTAACAAAAATTGTATCCATATGTAGTTGTATATTCTATTTAAAGCAAAGGGAATGATTGTCATGTAAGTCTAGCCGCACACCATAAGACCTCTTCAGCTCATTAAACACCTGACCTTCCGCTTCTCCTCCAGCTCTTCTTACCTCTCAGCTCATACGTTTTAAAGTGTCTTAGTACTGTACACCTGTTAGCTTCCTAAGACACGGTTAAGTTCATATGCTCATGTAACCCGAGGTTGTGCAGATCATTCAGATCTTTACCCTTGTAATCCTCATTGGACTGCACACAGACATTTTGCAGAGCAGGAGTGCAAAGGGCACTGCCACAAAAAATAAGTTGTGATGGTACCCCCTTTGTAATGATTATTTACATTATTTTTTATTACAGAAAGGTCTCTTATCCCTTTGCTCTGCACCTTATAAAGCCCCTCCTGTTCTCTTTCACCAGGACCTGATGGTGGGTGATGAGGCAAGCGAATGCCGCTCCATGCTGGAGGTGTCCTACCCCATGCAGAACGGTATGGTGCGCTGTTGGGACGACATGATCCACCTGTGGGACCACACCTTTGGTCCCGACCGCCTGAAAATCAACCCACCAGAATGCAAGGTAGAACACAGCTGGGCAGATGTTGTTGTTGTATTTCTTAAGTGCACATAAGAAGAGACAAGTTGCAGGAGTTTATTTGCAAAATGGACCTAATTGTAATTGTACATCTGTATGTTCTGTATTCCAGCATTATTCTCTCTTGCTGTAACCTGCAAGAATTTAAAAATCTAAACTTTTCATACCATGCCTGGAAAAAACACTATACATAGTAAGCTTTTAGAGGATTCACTCAGTCTGCATTTAATTTGTACTTCTTCAAGATCCTGCTCACCGAGCCGCCCATGAACCCCACCAAGAACCGGGAGAAGATCACAGAGGTCATGTTTGAGAAGTACCAGTTCCACGGCATTTATGTGGCAATTCAGGCTGTGCTCACTCTGTATGCTCAGGGTAAGACATCAAAACATCAGTGGTAAATTAATATTTAATGGATTCAATCCTCCTACTGGGTTTCAGAGCTTAAAGACACAAGAGATCAAACTCCTAGCTTCTCTTTCCTGGTCAGTCTGAGCTCCAGGATGGATTCACTGATTATTGGAAATGATCATAAAACACTCGATCTTGTCCACAGGTTTGCTGACCGGTGTGGTCGTCGACTCAGGGGATGGTGTCACCCACATCTGTCCGGTGTATGAGGGCTTTTCTTTACCCCACCTCACACGCAGGCTGGACATCGCAGGACGTGACATCACACGCTACCTCATTAAGGTGAGTCGGGAGAGCCTCAGTCCAGTGTTTTGGATCTAGGGTCTCAATATTGCACATAAAGATAGTAACAGTAAAAAACCCTGCATCTTTTGGTAAACATGCATAAAAGAAGAATGACAAAAACACTCCCTGATTCAACAAGTTTAACACATTTTATCTTCTTGCCATCAGCTCCTGCTTCTCCGCGGTTACGCCTTCAACCACACGGCCGACTTTGAGACAGTGCGCATGTTGAAGGAAAAGCTCTGCTATGTGGGATACAACATCGAGCAGGAGCAGCGCCTGGCCAACGAGACCACCTACCTGGTGGAGTCGTTCACGGTACGTTGAAGAACAAAATCCCAGGGAAGAATTTTTAGTTTGAGAGGAATGGTTTGACATTTTGGGAAATATTCGCTTCCTTTCTGAAAGTTAGATGAGAAGATCGATACCACTCTTGCGTCTGTGCAGTAAATGTGAAGTAACTGTGAAGCTAAAACCAGCAACTGGTTAGCTTAGCTTAGCATAAAGACTGGAAACAGGGGGAAACAGCTAGCCTGGCACCAAAGGTAAAAAAAATCCACTTACAGACATGAGAGGGGTATCAGTCTTCTCATCTAACTCTGCAAGAAAACAAATGAGCATATTTCACACTTTTCCTTTAATGTCACTATTTGTAGAATTTGACCATTTCTGACTCTGGCGCCTCCTGGTTGTTATAGAAGAAAAGACATTGTGGCACACAGCAATGTACATTAATTAAGTCACAGCTGGAATGTCTATTGTATGAAATAACACAGCAGTGACTGTTTAACACCAAATATGGCTCCAAATCAAAGATGTTCAGATTTTTATTATTTATTTATTCTTAATTGGTTCCTTTCTCTGGTGCAGCTCCCTGATGGCCGGGAGGTAAACGTGGGTGGAGAGCGGTTTGGGGCCCCTGAAGCTCTCTTCCAGCCTCATCTCATCAACGTGGAGGGAGCAGGAGTGGCTGAGCTGCTGTTTAACACCATCCAGGCTGCAGACATTGACCTCAGGTCTGAGTCTCCTCACTGCTGTCCTTACTAATGCCCTACAGCTACTGTGTTACCATAAAACAGAAACGCACAATGCTTTTTATCTAGCAGAAGATTAACAGGGGCTGTAGACAAACAAAGCACGTCATTTTCCCATCTACCATCTGTTTGTCTGTGCAGGGCAGACTTCTATAAGCACATTGTGCTGTCAGGAGGGTCCACCATGTACCCCGGCCTTCCATCCAGACTAGAAAGAGAGATCAAGCAGCTCTACCTGGAGAGAGTGCTGGACGGAGACACTGAGAAACTATCAGTAAGAACTTTTTGTAATAATAATTGCATTTGGCAAAACAATCTCAGCCCAGAGTCCACTCGCTTGTTCTGGAGCTTTCGACCATATCACAAGTCATTAAGATGAATGAAGACTGAAAGTACCTTGAGCTGAGATTGTTTTGTTATTGTTGTTTTCAAAGGCAAGAATAAACTGTCCTTAAGCTCAATCGTTGCATTATTTGGTTTGATTATGTTGATAACAAAAAAGGAAATGTCAGCCATTTACAATGATCACCAAGGATCCATTTTTCCATAAATCTTAACTCCTTTTTTAAATATAGAACCAGAAAAGAGTTGTGTGCTAAATGTGGACAATTATATTCTGAATTATTACAATTTATAACTAGGAAATGTTTACTTTTTAATTGTTGTAAATCCAAACCCAATATTATACTGTAATAATTGTTGCATTTGTTGCAAAAAAAGTTTCGTTAATAGGGTTATTGTGATGGTTATTTTTCTGCTGCAGTTGTAGCAGCAGTTTTAACACAGAGAGACAGAGCAAATAAGCATAAAAGAGGGAATGTATGTACATGCAGAGCGCTGTGTCTTAATGACCTCTCCTCTCTTCTTTTTCTTCACCTGTGTAGAAGTTTAAGATCCGCATGGAGGACCCTCCCAGGCGTAAACACATGGTGTTCATGGGCGGCGCGGTGCTGGCCAACATCATGAAAGACAAGGACTCCTTCTGGCTGAGCAAGGCGGAGTACGAGGAGAAGGGCCTGGGAGTGCTGCAAAAACTGGGAGGTGGAATCAGATAAAAATAAAACTTAGAAAGGAAAACGACATCACCTAAATAATTAAATTTTTATATCAACTCCACGCGTCTCATAGCATGGCATGCTGGACGAAAAAGTTTGTACTTAATTTACAATTTGCTGTTTCTCTGTTTATATTATTGTTAAGTGACCATATTTGGGTTTTGGACTATTTTGGACAAAACAAGCAATTTGAAAATGTACTGGGCATTTTTCACAATAAATGACATTTTATAGACTAAACAATTACTTTACAGATGAATTGGTGCTTCAGATAATTGTTAGTTGCAGCCTTAATCCCTGCTGAGGTTATGTTTTATAACAGAAAAACAATATCAGAATGTCCCCCCCAAATAAACCCTTCACATGTAGTGTAGCATAGTCTATTTTCAGCAATTTGAGACAATTTTGGAAACTTAAAACATATATTGTGCTCAGAATTCTTGGGGATTTTTGAAAGGCTACTGGAAACAATGAGAACGTTATGTTAAAACACCACTGATTTCTGACTGCCTTTCAAATGGTAAATAATCATAAACTTGTCAAAGTAGACTGAAACATAGTCGTTTTCTATTTAATTGTTATTTCTCATAAGATTATAAAGAATGCAAATTCTTTGTCTACTTTTTTTTTCTTTACATTTGGGCAAAATCAGTCCTAATATTGTTTAGTCAAATGTACGAGGATTTTTAACAGTGTCATCGTTCCAAGATGCTTTTAAATAAATTTGATCAAACATGCTAATTAAGTCTTGTGTAAGTGAGCAGTGCTGTTTTTGATGTGTTAATAGCTGAAATAGAGACCAAAAATACCAAATCTCATTAGAAACCCCAAACCTTAAATAAATAAAGTCTGTGAGGGTGCTGGTAGTTTAAAGGCAGAAGTAAACCGGGGTTATTTGCTGCCCTCTGGTGGTTGAGTTTCTTAAAGACATCAAATCACAACACTCACAACCCCACTACAAAACAAAACTGGATGTAACAACGTTGTGAACAGATGTTGCAATTTTTATTGCGATACTGAGTTACCTGACAAAATACAGTAATGTGTTTTTACACTGGAAAGAAATAGTGAGCTCTCACAATGAACACATGCTTCACGCACACACGCACCACATTCGCAGAACCTTCACGTTAAATGAAAAAGCATGCAATAATGTTCAAAACACGTCATAGTTCTCAAAATGAACCTCCTCAGCTGATTAAAAACTCCAGATATGCTGAAAATCCATACTTAGGTTTGATATCTACCCAACAAATTGAACAGTTATAGTTAGTTCTAAATACACAATATGATAATTGATAATGACACTGAGTTGAACAGTCAGTTGATAGTAATGACTTGCAGCAGGAGTCACCAGAAGCTGGTGACTTTTTACATTTACATTCTACCAGTCACCGTGAGGTCCTGGTTTTGTTGATCAGACTGTCCTCTCAGTCCGGGTTGTAACGCAGTGTTATTTTACAGTGCGGCCAAGAGAAACAGTAGAACTCAAAAGCAGTTGATTGAAACGTGAAATTAATGCAGTTGTGAAAGGATTAAAGTCTGACACTGAAAAAGATTTTAATACATTCGCAAGTCATTCAGTAAATCTGTTGCAGGTTGTCTCGGTGTGTCGACGTGATGCTTCTTCCTTTTTTCCTTCTTCTCTCACATGGTTTTAAAAACAGAGAGCTGATGCTTTTCTATCACTTCCCTCCTACTCGCTCATTACTCCACCTGCCAAAAACACTTAATAGAATACGCGAGCAAGGAGGAGAGTCTGCGCTTCTTCTCAAAAAGCAAAAATAAAACTGTCTCTGTGGGTGATCCTAAAAATAAACAGCTGATTTAAAGCTTCCCTCGAGCATGTAAACCTGATTTCTTTCAAAGTAAACACCTGTTGTATCACAAAATGGCCTCTCTTTATCTTTTTTTTTTTGTCACTTTGGTATTTAGGTTTGGTCTTGGCTATAGCACATTTCACCTTTTTGTCAAACTGTATTCCCAGTGGGCACCGAAAGGTTTGTATCCCCAAACCCTTTAACAACATGGCTCCATCCCAAGATCTGCAGACTTTTATACATAAAAGTGAAGTAATAAAACATCCAAGTGTCTTTTAGATTTTGCCCAGAACTATACAGTGAAAGGGTTACATCACCACGGTGGACAATTTGCCTTCTCGTGTGCGTACAGGAAGTGATTTTGTTTCCAGGCAACAGTAGTCTCACAGAATTTGTCTTTGGATTTGAGCCTCCTCACGTTTAAATGATGTAATCCCTTCATGGTATAACTCTGGGATCATGTTTCAAATAACAACCAAATCCATTTATTACACATTTTCCATGTCACAAATAGTACACTCCTTTACACCAGCAGCCACACTGAGTGGTACATAGTACAACTTTTGGCAACAGTCCCTATGTTGGTCCTGCTCTGCTCTGCATGTTGGTCCATTTAGGGAAGAGTTTACCGTTTAAGGTCTGCTCCTAGTCTGGAGAAGGGCTGTAGTTTTTCACAACAAGTCCTGACCCACGACGAGACACAACACACCGCCGGAGAGAAAGAGACAGAACAAGAGAGAGAAAGAGAGAGAAAGCGAGAGCAACCATCCATCTCCTCCTCCTCCTCCTCCTCCTCCTCCTCCTCCCTCCTTCCTCCATTCCTCCCACTCACTCCTCACACACCGACTCGCTCAGGTCCACGGCGCCACCTCTGGTGAGCCGCCTCATCTTGCTGAAGTCGTGGTCGGTCCTCAGGTAGGAGAGCGAGGGGCCTCCCTCACTGTGGCTGGCCAGGTCCTGGGGCTGGGCCTGAGGCGGCAGGGCCCTCATCTCGCCGCCACTGCGCCAGTACAGGGTGTATTGCTGCGGGTCGGACACTCCGAAGGTGGCGGCACACAGCTGCGCCAGGGCTTGGCTGGTCTCCCCAGCTCTCCACTGCAACGTCCGCACGGCACTCCGCTCCCCGTCCTGGAACAGTATCCGAACGCACCTCTGGAGGGAGGGAGGGAGGAGAAGAGATAGAAAGGAAAAAAGAGTGAATATGTACTGTATTCATGCAAAACAGAGGTCAAGAGGCTTATGGAATGAGGGCAAAAGAGGGGGAGGAGAGAGTGATGGAGCCAGAGGAGGAGTGAGAGCTGTGCGAGCACACAGGCTTATAATCCACTACAATAAATGAACCAAAATGATGATCATAAAAGAAATTCTCTCTAAAACAAAGCTCCTACTTCCCACACACACAACTAGCGGGTCCAAGAGCTTTATAGGAAAATCATCTTTGTGAAATTGCTCTTTCCCCTGTTGCATGTTACAGCTTCATTGACAAACTCCCAGTATTAATCCACTACAGCAAGTCCACGTCCAAACTGATCAAATATAATCCATTAAGCTTGCTCTACCTCGGTGTTCTGGTGAAGTTTTCCGTCTGCACTTCAATCCAAACAGAAACTTTTTGACATTTTCAAAAGAAGAAAAAGCGATCAAACACACAACTAACGAGTCTGTCTCAACAATTGCCACTCTTCAAACCCTTAGCAGCAATTGTGCCGTACCTAAGCTATTACATAATGTCAGATTCAACCACCTACAGACGCCCTCACAACTCTCTTTAACACACATACACACACACACACAGTGAAAACATACTGAACATAATCCTTTTACCAAACATCCAACCTTGAGAAACCAGTGACAATCCTCTCCTCTGCCACACACAAACACCACACATCCTACCTGCACACACAACTAACCCCCCAACACACACAAACAGATGCACAAGTGTCCAAATATGCTCTAAAAAGAAAAAAAAAAGAAAAACACATACACCAGCAATTACAATCAACAGGTCTGCCATCATCAAAACTTACAGAGTCACTGAGCTCCTCGCTGTCCGTGTGCATATTGTGTTTGCCTGCTTCGATGGGTAGATGCAGCTCAATAAATTTCATGTTATCTGACCGCCCACTTCTTCATAGCACTTGGCTCACTGATCCCCGCCTGTGTCAGTGGAAAATCTGGCTGCCGGGTGAGTTAGATCGGCTATTTGAAGCCAGGAGAGGCACCACGTGACGAGACAGAAACGTTGTGGATGACAATGCCTTTTTTCCATGGCATCTGGTGGACCGTTATACCAATCTGGGGCCAGGAGAGTGATAACAGGAGAGTGTAGGTAAAAGTCATTGTGTGTGTGTGTGTGTGTGTGTGTGTGTGTGTGCATTACTGCATGCCCCGTTGTAAGCCGGCGGCCCCAGATCAGCGGATTACCTCTAAAAATGTCTAAAAACTAATCCCCTCAAATGAATTTGAAACGTGTTTGCATGCAAAGGAGGGAAATCCAGGTATGTTGTCTGACTTCTGACGGATGACCTACTGTTCCACTGAAAACCTTCACCTTTTGCGTGACCTCTAGAAAATCAGAGTACTGTCCTCAACTTCCCAAGCAGCAGCAGCAGCAGCAGCAGTAGTAACACCTGACATTAACTTTGAATCAAATATGTGCTGCTGTTGCTCGTTCTTCCCCACCTGCCACTGTCGCAGATGTAGGATAATCTGATATTGCTCAGCGTGCATCGCCATCAGTATAATTAATGTAAAGTCTGACCTCTTTGGATGGACTATCGCCTTGTTTTTGTTGCCGTTTGTGTCTTTTGTGCCATTTGAAAGACATAAAAAAAGGTTCAAGTTTGAATTGTGAAATGTGGAAACAGTTTGTCGATGATTCTTGGTGTCTGTTTGAAATAAGCTAGATAAGATAAGCTAGAGTTGCAGACAATTCAATTCAATTCAGTTTTATTTATATAGCGCCATATCATAACAAAGTTATCTCAGGGCACTTTTTCGAATAGAGCAAATCTAGACCGACTCTTTATGTCGGTCTTTATGTTTTTATGTCGGTCTTTTTCTAAAGCCAGGAACACATTAGAAGACGTTTAAAAATCCAAGCTGTATAAAGACACGTCACGTATTTATAGACCAAATTTCACAGATTACAGTTCTACCTAGTTGCTGACCAGTGGTGGAAGATGCATTCAGATTCTTTACTTATGTAAAACTACTAATACCTTATGTAAAAGTATATAAATGTTATCAGCAAAATGTACTTAAAGTATCAAAAGTAAAAATACTTATTATCTGTCAGTGTTTTATTATTACATATGATGTTTTTGGATTAATAGTACTGCTGCTTTAATGCATTTTACTGCTGATTTTAACTACTTTATATACTGTTGGCTAGTTTAATCTACAGCAGTGTATCATATTCTGTAAGATCATCATATGTTTGTAGCATCGCTGTCCTGTGAGAACCACGTATCTCTAAAGAGTTTAACTTTTCATGAGCTCAGGAAAACAGCCCCGTTTTTAGTTCTGTGACGATGCATTTTCCAGCTAATCCAAGGTTTTTTTTTAATAGTTTATTTATTTTAACAAGTGGGAGAATTTTCTCAACACATAAAGGAACTCTTAATCCTTCAGTTTATCAGAAACATTCACATTCAAAATCACAAAATGCGGTGATACATGGTTTTCGCTGTACAGGAAGGGTATGGAAAATTGTAATCTGCAAAGTAACTAAAGCTGTCAGACAAATAATGGAGTAAAAAGTACAATATTTGCCTCTGAGATGTAGTATGAAGTTGCATAAAATGATAAAACTCAAGTAAAGAACAAGTATCTCAAATTTGTACTTAGGTACAGTACTTGAGTAAATATACTTAGTTAAATTCCAGCAATGTTGCTAACTAGCTAAAACTACAGGTTAAGATTAGATTTGTCCACATTCCAGCTGCAAAAAAATCACGTTTGTTACAACTGTGACTTTGATTAGCCCATCAGAAGGGGAGAGATTTGAATTCTGGACATTATGTTATAAAATGCTACTCAGTGATGATCTGTACAGATGTTATGTCATTCACATGGTGCAGTGGAGAATAGAGTCCCATAGAATTGTTTCACTGCATAATAAGCAGGAGTTCCTATTGTCTGCACATCAATCAGCACTTCACACAGGGCAGCTCTGTGTGACAGCTATAAAGTAGATTACTGTACAAGCCCACACATACTCTTAACACTACCAGTGTCTCTGTGGTGTACTACTACAATCAAAACATCTGGTACCTACCTGGCTCTGCTGGTTCTCCTTTTGTCTCTGGGCCTCTCGGCTCCGTCTGCAGCTCCACTCCTTCAGGGCCTCCTGGGCCTCCGGCGTCAGGCAGCCTGGGAACGGCTGCTCCCTGTCCAGGCTCTGGATCAGACACAGGCTGGCATACACACTGGTCAGGTAGTACCCACCTGGAACCAAACCCCGCCCCCCAAAAAACAAACAAAAAATAAGAGTAGAGGCTTCAGACTGAGAAAGAGATAAAAATCTCACTAAACCCTGCACCAAATACTACTTAGCTTCTAGTAGCTATAATAACAGCCAAATAGTCTTAAGTAAAAATATAGAAAAGGAATGAATAGTAACTAATTTAAAAACTGACTTGTGCTCATACTAGTAAAAATGTAAAAGTGACAGACATAAATACAGTGCATAAATTACAGTTAAGTTAGTTAATTGACTTGTCAATGGACAGAAAATGAATCGGCAAGTATTTAAATAACAAATTATGTTTTTTTTAAGGAAAAAATGCTTAATCTTAATCTTGTTATAAGTTATAAGTCACTTTAAATGTAAACAACAATAGAGTAATAGTTTGTGGTACAACAATATAAAGTAAGACTCAAGTCCAAGTGAAGTCGTGAGTCACTGGAGTCAAAGTTGAGGAAGTCTACTTTGACTTTGTAGAGCTGAGACTAAAGTCCTCAAACTCATGGCTCCAGTTTAAGTCATGTAACTGAAGTCGACACCTGTTTATTTACCTGCTGAAGGTTGTCTACTGTAGGAATGCTGGCACTAGTACAAGATATATCATTAGGTCGTACCCTCTCCTTCGAGCCAGGAGGGCTCCAGCAGCTCCATCATGTACTCCACCTCTATCAGGATATGAGGCCTGTTACACTCCACAATCACATAAGACAACGACGGCAGGAAGTCATCCCAGCTCACTTCCTGTCCTGGAAAGAAAATAACAGGAGGACAGTATAAGGGTAAGTTATCATCTTAGATTTTTTGACGCAGGTTGCTGACAATTTGAATTATTTATATATTGTAGCAATGTATGGAGAAAAATATAGAAATGGACCAATTTGGACCATGTTTCACTCAGGGTTCAAATTGAAAGAAAAGTCATGACACAATCCCACCACCAACTGTGTTTTCCAGACATACAGGAGCTTAAATTTAGCCTAGTGTTACTAGTTACTATACACCAATTCAAAAATTTTACCCGATTTCAACTGTACTGACATGACAATGCATTCATTTCGGGCAGCAGCAGATCGTGATGAACAGCAGAGAGATTGTGCTACAGCTCACATGGATACAGTGAGTCTGAAGTGTAGACAAGACACTTGCCTTTACAAGGACTCTTGACCTTCAATCCTTTTATAGGGAGGCTTTCAAGCAGCAAAACAGCAAATAAAATATTTCCAGTTTTCTGCATCATAGTTGACCATCTCCCTCTGTGAACGCAGGAACTTGAAATAGTGTATGTTTTAAAATACAGACTGCTACCAATAAAGCTGTTTTTGTTTTTAAATTTACAGTCGATCCTTAAAATCCAATGAAATAACATTTGGCCTCACCATGTAAGGACCCCATGGCCTTGTGGACGCACTTGCACACTTGCAGCAGCAGCAGCACCTTGTCGATGGGCGAGTGCGTCCTCTGCATCAGGATCAGCTTCTGCTTCACCCTCTCCACCCCGCGGCTGTCAGGGACGCCGGTCCGCACGTTGAGCCGCTCCATGGCGGCGTCCCCCTTCAGACGGAGCAGGTTTTGGGTGAGACGCTGGCTGGTGCCGTCCTGATTGTGCAGCTCAACAAGAGCTTTGTCAAGGTGGGACCTCAGAGGCCTGAGCACGCAGGAGAACATGGCCCGCTCCAGCGCCAGGTCTGAGGACAGAGGGAGGGGTTCATTGTTTGGGACACTGGAACTGAAAAATGTTTGTACTACTGTGAGACTATTTTTTGTAGATAGAATTACTTGTGTGTTTTATTTATTGGGTCATTTGCAAGTAGAGAAATGTGTCTACATATCTAGAGGCACTGGCAAGAGGCCCAGAAAGGTATGCTAATGCTGTGTCGAACATGAAAGTGGAATCGCTCTTCCACTTGTAGAAAATGTTTAAATGCTACCACCCTAAACCCCAAATGGATGCATTTTAAGCTATTCATTAAAATAAAAATCCTATGACTTTTACTTCCTGGAAAACTTACCAGTACCCTTACATAAAAATTCAATTTCTGGAAAACATCAACATTCACACAACAAGGAATTTATCGAATCACAGGAGCTAGATTTCTCTAAACAGGCAGGTAAATAGTTCTGTCCATTTCCCAAGACAAAAATAAATAATACAAACAAAACTCAAACAGCACAATGAAACACAAGTTATGACCTTGAATCAACAAATTCTGATGCAGACTTGACAAATCCAACTAACTAACTCTCCCAAAAAGTACAATCTATGCAGGGCTGCTGTATTGGGTTGCATCAGATTGTACAGGTGTTCATGTTTTTCGTCGTTTATGTGTTTTATTAAATCTGGGAGTATCACAAAGTATGAAAATCCTACAGGACTCTTCATACATGATGAAGGCTCACAGGTTCACACATTTACCTACATGCATGGATTAACCTGCTGGGAAATTAGTTGCTAGGCCCCTATTAACCCCCTCATTTCCCCCTTCCCTCTACAGTGTTTACAGCTTCTCTATGCTGGCATACTACCTGGCTCCGAGTTGACTCTGTGATCATTTGATTAAACATGCTAATTTAGGAATAAGCAACATGTAAGCACAATATCAGCAGAAATAATACAAGTCTTACAGCTAGATTTTGACACAGGGACTCTCCTCAAGACAGGGCCTCAAGATTGGGTAATAAAGTAGAACATAACGTTACCTCAAGGCCCCTTATCATGTCAGTTGATAAGTTTTCTTTTTAATTATATATATATATATATATATATTTTTTTTTTTTTTTTTTTTTTTGTACTATCGACTTTCATAGCTGTCTTCAAACCATACTGTAAAGATGTTTGCAATTGGCCAACAATGCAAATTTGCGTGTCACAGTTCACCAAAGTTGAATTCAACATGAAGTCTTTGTACTTTGTTTGCCGAGAAATAGTTACAGTATATATGTAACACAAATAGCTGTTTTTACATTTCTGTTTGTGAATGTATTAAACCAAGGAGATACATACTGTTAATTAGTGATCTTTACAGGCTAACTTTTGACAGAGCGAGGCTAGCTGTTTCCCCTTGTTTGCAGTCTTTATATCCTAAGCTAGGCTAATCGCCTCCTGGCTCTTGCTGAACACACAGATATGAGAGTGGTATCAATCATCTCACTCTCAAAAAGAAAGTGAATAACCGTATTTCCCCAAAATGTTACTACTGCTCCTTTAAAATCCACACAGACATGCACAGTCATCAAACTGAAACAAGACTTTTTTTTCCTTAGCACCTGAAAAGCTAACGTTCTGGAGATACAGTCTCTCTTTTGTTTTTGGCCTGACAACAGTGTAATACGCAAACTCGTGGACATGTTACACATGCATGCATTCACTCACACGTGGAAACACACACACACACACACACACTTAGTGATTCTCCTGCAGTCAGTGGGCAGTCCTGACTAAGTGGGTAACAATTCTCCAGAGCACACTGTTTTCCTCTCATCATCAATATCCCCCTCTCCCTCCTCTCCATCCTTCATGTATCCCTCCTGTCCTGTATAATCCCCCAACATCTCCCCCCATCTACCTTACTATATCATTCCCCCTTGTGATTAATCATTCACGCCCTCCATCCTCTGCTTCTCTACCTTCCTCTCCTCCCTCCTCCCAGCATCCCTCTCTCTTTTACCAGCTGTGGAGAGTACCAGATTACATGTAATGCGACTACAGCCTTGTTAGTTACTGGCTAGTTCTGAAAACAGCTGTCTTTTTTAGCTATTACTCAGAGATCTGTAACTGATTACATTTTCAAAGTATCCTGCCTATTTCTATCCCTGCCTCCCTCCCACCCTCCCCTGAATCGTGCTGCTCTTCAAGTGAGCGTGGGACTGTGATATCTTTTTATGATAAACGAGGGGGAGAAAAAAAAATGCAAATGCCTCCCACCGACGCAATGCGAGATAAATCAGAATCAGAGCGCAGGAAGGAAGGACGGGAGGAAGGAAGGCAGCGGCCGAGCGCTCTCCCCTGAAGCCTCTGCACTTGCCAGGCAACCATCCATCATCACACATTTACACACAAACACACCTGCGAGCGCACACTCAGCCGCACACAAATGAGACCAAAAAAGAAAAACCTACGCACAGGACTGTGTCAAAAGATCTGACTAGAATCCTTCCAAAGTAACACCCTGCGATGTCTTTACAATAATGAGAAGAATCACACTTTGAATGCGATGGATGTGAGTGCAGGCGCGTCGGGCAGGGCTTTCCTAATGCTGTTTTCTAAATACCAGACAATATGAGCTCTAGTGAATGAGGCTCTACCCCCCCCCCACGCAAACTACTTTGTGTTGACAGTGCCTTTCACTGGAGCCTGGGCAGCCCACCATTTATCAGAAAAGGCTGTCTGTTTCCATAGACCTGCGTCCTCTGGCACTGTGCTCTATTGAATCAATGTTTTCTAATAGTACAGTATTTTTTTCTCCACATTTCTCTCTCTCTCTCCTCCGGTCCCCTGCTGCACTCACCCTCTCCTCGTTGTGATGTGATAAACTAATCACGCATGCACACCAGAAAGAAGAGTGAGCTCAAAATGTAATCTAGCACAGTCAGCTAAATTCAATTAAATAATCTGCTCAGTGACTTACAGTCAGCCAGTAAAACCAAAAGAATTTAGATTGTGTGAAATGACTTTTGTGTGTTTAGTTCTACAAATGGAGATTTTACTTTAATTGGAAACACTTTCTAATAAGACATACTTTAAAAGAGATTAATAAATTGTAACTAATGGCTGCAATGTTAAACGCTTTTCTGTCAACATGTGAAAATGCACAGGTGTTATTCTGAGATGTGTTTTCCATTATACTTGGTCAGATTTTGAGTAAAATGTAAATCTCTCCAGTTTAGCTCTGCTGTATTGTTTTGAACTTGCCTGTCCATCCTGATTGATTTAAAAGAGAGTTAAAAAGAAGTGTGAAGAAGTTGTTGAAAAGAAACCAACTCACTTAATTTCCACTTTCTTGCACAAATTAAAGTAAACTGTCAATTGTCAGCCTCGTTATTAATCTGACTGAAATGGGATTAACTCACATTTGATTAAGTAGTAAAAAAAACCCGGTAACAATGTACATGATGTATGTTCAAAGAAACTTTCTAACAGGACATACTTTAAATTGTACTTATGGCTTTATTAATGGTTAGCAAATCATTTATTAATACTTTATATTTACAATATCCTCCTGCATAACTTGCTTTGTAAAATAGGAGGAGAATATACACCTGGCAAAGGGGTTTAGTTTAAGTGGCAACCCAAAAGTGGTCCTTATTACCTAAAGCATTAATAAATGATGTATTTACAACTTATAACCCAAATGTGAGTTATTCACTGTGCAATCAGACAACTGACAACTTACTTTAATTTGTGCAAGAAAGTGGAAATTCAATGTTCTTGTTCCTTTGCACTCCTGGGAGTCCAAAAGCCATTAGAAAGTCATCAGTCAGTATTTAAAAGACATGGTTCATGCTATGATTCAAATATGAGATGTTTTACTTTGGTGTGAGCAATGTTGTGTATTGACACATTTACCAGGCTTGTGATTGTTTACCTTTCTCGTTCTCTGGCACCAGAGTTTCAATGGGAGGCTCCAGCTCTCCGCTGTCCAGCAGGCAGCACTTGGCCTGGGACAGAAATAGGCGCAGACCCTGCAGGAGCTGCACAGAGGTCACACGTGACGAGGAAGAGGACGACAATGAAGAAGACGAAGCCAGGGATTTGAGCACCTCTCTCTGTGCCAGGAGGAAGTCCTGAACCATGCCCCCAAAGGTGGAGCGCCTGTCTCTGGACAGCTCCTCCACCAGTCGCGTCAGCCTCTTGTCCGGAGCAAAGAAACACACAAACGCCTCGCTCATACGGTGCATCCCACCACGGCCTCGAGAGCGCATGAGCGGCGGGCGCTGGTAGATGTGAGTTTGGGCTTGTGCCATGCTGTCTGGATCTGAATCCGAGTCATTGTCCTCGTCCATGCTGCTGAAGGAGCTGCTGCTATCGAGCTCGGCCAGGGACGGAGCCGGGCGGCGCTCCAGGGCCAGAACTGCCACCTCGATGCCGGGCTCCTCTGCTCGGGCGGACTGCTGGGGCTGTGGAGGCTCCTCCACCTTTTCAGATGTCTTGACCAGGACAGAAGTGATAATTTTACAGCATGATAACTGAGATTTTGTGGTGGGTGCACAAACAATATTAGTGAATGAATCATAAATAGATACAAGACAGAAAGGATGATGGCACTGTGTTCTGGTCAATAAAACAGAGGAAATGAATGAATAGAGAAATGAATGAATGCATGAATCAATCAGTCAGTAACTAAGTGAATAGGGACAGCTGAGGAGACCCGCATTAAACTGTGTTTTTAAATAATTTCTTAATCTTTGCATGAATAACCTGAAGTACCAGATCAGTTGTGTTTATAAAATAAGAAAGTATGCCTAGTTTGGGACACTTATGGTTGTTTATATCATTAAAAAACATTAATGTGACTGTGATATTCACAGTCACACATCGACAACTGAAAACTTTAGATACTTATTACCTCGGACCAAGACAATGAGGTTATGTGCACACTAATGCAGATACATCAAAAATGTCTGAAACACCAAAAAGATACCTTTTAGAACAGCAGTTTCCAATCTTTGTGGCTTGTGATCCCTCAAAACAAAGCAATGCGTATGTCTGTAGGTTATGACCAGTTCAACCAGAGAGTGATTTTATTTTTCACTCTTTTATTGGAGTACATTTTAGAGGCCTAAAGAGGTAAAGTTATCCAGTGATTTGCAAAAACGCAAAGATCAGAGGATAGCCCAATCAGATTTATTTGGCGACCTCTTGAGGGGCCTGGGAAACTCTTTTCTAGAAACTGCTTTTCCAAAAAGTCTCATAAAAAACATAAACACAAGGCTCAAATAAAGCTGCTAGCATGTATTACTTGGGGCACATAAACAGACATCATGTCCTCTTCCTCTGCAGAACCCGGAGACACAGCGGGGGTTCTCCTCAGGACCCCTGCCCCGGCGTGAACTCTTCTCTGTGGGTTGGTGCCGGCCTTCTGCAGCCTCTCTGACCCGCCGGGCTGCTCCCCTGACGAGGAAGGTGAGTAGGAGCCAACCCCCTCGAGGGACAGATTCATGGAGGACTCGGAGAGCCGGAGCCGCATGCTGCGCTTGAAGCGGTGCCGCTTATTGGAGGCACTATGGTTTATGAGTTGTGGCTGCTGTAGAAAAGAAAACGTGGATTCAGTGCTTCATCTTACAAGAGCCAGTGGCTTTTTGAACCTTTTATTTTTCAAAGGGCATGAGTTGAAGTGCAAGGTGAACAGTAGCTATATTAGCAGTCATGTAAGAGGATGGATCTAGAGCACTTGTAATGGACGTAACTTTAAAAAAAGTGAACTTTTCAGAAACTTAACAAAATTTGACTGACACATTTTAAAACACATTTTCATCTGGTTTTCAGTGATCTTGCTCATTAATCCTCTGACATCCAATAAAGGACCATGTGACCTTAGTCTCAGAGAAAGCTCACATAACCACACAACCTTTGCTACTAACCTTGCAAACCTCCAGCTGTAGGAAGAGCGGGTTGATGAAGCAGAGTTTGCCTTGTCTCCCCCGTGTCTGCAGGGTACAGCGGTCCTGGATCACCGACGTCTGACCCTGGCTGCCGCTGGCTGATGCAACCGGGTCCACCGGTCCGTTTTGGATATCTGAAGCACTCGGCGCATTCCAGAAGTCTAGTGGGAGATCCAGAAAGAAGAAGAGAGTTTGGGTACCAAAGTTTTTCAGTTACACATTCAATAATTGAACATATATCAACCAACCAATCTGATCTTTTCTAGTTTGTTTGCAGCAATTGTGCAAATATTTCAAAACCAATTTTGTAATTATTCACTTACAATGCTACACATAGAACCTTTATTTTTCTCTTTCAGGCTACTTAACTTGCTTGAGATCTAGAGGCGATAGCATTTTGTCATTTTGCAAGAAAACAGTAATCAAACAAAACACAAACAAGCAAAAACTGTACTGTATTGTATAATGTAAGTTTATCTACTGCAAGCTGACTAGAGCAGACTGATATTGCAGAACCATGGTGAGAAAGAGTCTTTTATCTTTGAGCTGCAGTCAGTGACACATACTGTGTCTTGCTTGTGTCATTTTTAGCCATCTTGAAGTCACACCTCGCTCCCTGCTTCTGCGCTGCAGCAGTACAAGTTGCAATGTTAAAATAGATGCAAGCTGGCACTCTCTACTTTAGTCAGTTATTCCTTTACTTTCTCACATTTGCAACACGTTTCTGAAGAGAAGCCATTACAGAGGAACTTCACTGCATCCTCACTGTATCCAGTACTGCAAGGTGCTAATTTTAAAGTGATGTTAGTTATCTACACAATGAATGTATGAAACTTTTGGCAATATTTGCTGGTATGTTCAAAGTGGCATAAAGAGTTAATTGTACAGCCATGCTAGCAGCTCCGTGAGGCTTGCATTTGATTGCTTTGAGCTAAATGCTGGCGTCAACATGCTGCCATGCCCACAGTGATGCCAACATGCTGATGTTTAGCTGGTATTTTTACTTTACTGTCTTGGTTTAGCATGTTAACCTGCTAAGCTGCTAATTAGCACCAAACACACAGAGCAGTTTCGGCTGATGGGAATGTCATTAGTTTTGCAGGTAAATTTGACCTGATGATGGTGCTAGATGAAAAGTCAGAGGATCACCAAAGTTATTATAATTCATCCTGAGAGAGATATGAATGTCTGTTGTAAATTTCATGGCAATTCATCCAGAAGTTGTGGAGATATTTTCATCCAGACCAAAAGATAAACCAATCAATAAGCATTGCATTTAGAGCCACGATGCTAGCAAAGCTACAAGGATAATATTTTATTATTCAGGACAAGTGACAAAGTAAAGTACTTAGTAAGTTTAGCTTGAAAAGGATGAGAGGTATTCAATAACTGTACCTTGTCCCATGTGTGAAATGGCCTCCAGCTGCCTGTGTGTTGTGGCTTTAGCAATGGCCTCCGGTAGCTGCAGCGGGAAGGGCAACACATCTCTGCAGACAAGAAAAAAAAAAGAACACTAAGAGAAATTAAATTAAACCCTGAGCATGTGTGTGACCATGAGATTTCCAAAGGGTCTTGGCCTCAGTACAGGTGCACTGCTTGGCCAAAAGTATGTGGACACCAACATGTGATTGTTGCACATCTCATTCCAAAACCATGAGCATTAATCTGCTACTATAACAACCTCCAATCTTCTGGGAAGAAGGCTTTGTGCAAGATTTTGGAACCTGGCTGCAGGGATTTGTTCCCATCCAGCCACAAGAGTATTAGTGAGGTTGACCACTGATTGGGCAATAAGCCCTGGCTCCCAGCAGACGTTCCCGTTCATCCCAAAAGTTTGGATGGGGTTGAGGTTAGTGCTCTGTGCAGCCTAGTTAAGTTCTTCCACAACAAACTAGGAAAGCTCACTTTGTGAACGGGAGCGTTGTAGTAACAGGAAAGGGGCCTTCTCTAAACTGTTGTCATAAAGTTGAAGGCACACTATTGTCTAAAATATCATTGTATGTTGTAGCACTGAGATTTCCCTTCATTGAAACCATGAAAAACAGACCAAACCCTGTTGATGTCCATGTCCACATACTTTTGGCCATACTGTGTATCAGTTAAAATAATACATCACCTGCTGATACAGTAGAAGGCCACCAGTCGACACAAGTCAGGGAAGCTGAGTGCTGAGCTCTCCAAGGCGAATGCTGGTTATAGAACAGACAGAGTTTGATTGACAGCTGTGGAGGCAGCGGGAGACTTGTTCAAATCTAACAGGAAACACGGCAGCTGCAAATAATTTGGAGGACCCATCCTCTCTGTCCCACACTACTTCACCCAGCGAGTGTATGAACTGCACTGCACCACAAACGGTGAGCAGAGAAATGTAGCGTTACGTGGATGAAACGTGCTAATCTAGCTTGTTTTATACTCACTGGAGTCCTCCTCACAGATGAAGCACTCCTTAACAGAGGAGGCACTTTTGTCCGCTGTCACTCTCAAACACAGCACCTTCCTCTGGCTGGAGCTGCATTTACGCACCAAAAAGGTCTGTAAGCACCACAGAGACACAAAAAAAAGTGTTAGTCCTTTTTTTAAATATATTTTCTTTTCACAGGGTTTTCAGGAGAAGGCACAGATGGTGCAAACAGCAATTTAAAGTACAAAATAAAAGCTAGTTTGTTGTTAACCTGTGTTTAATGTCAATTTTCATGATTTTCAAACACTTTTTTATGGATTTAAGTATGTGGAAGCTGCTATTATAATATCAAATAGATAACTCAAGAAGATCAATATCGCTCTCGTTTCTGTGCGTCAAGTGTGGAGCAAGA
This sequence comes from Macquaria australasica, assembly GCA_005408345.1. Taxonomy (NCBI): domain Eukaryota; kingdom Metazoa; phylum Chordata; class Actinopteri; order Centrarchiformes; family Percichthyidae; genus Macquaria; species Macquaria australasica. The sequence goes on along the minus strand of SEMN01000301.1, from coordinate 435,697 downwards.
TTAGCGTAGCCTGGCTTAAAGAGTGGAAGCATGGCGGAAACAGCTAGCCTGCCTTTCTCCCCATAAAACCACAAATTGTCATCACATTTCTGTTTGTGTACTAATTAACAAACAAGATACAACATGTCTAACCGTCTCCTGGCTCAAGCTCTATACTTAATGAGAGTGCTGTCATTCTCCTTACCCCACTCTCAGAATCAATTTCTTTAATCAAGATAAAACCATGAAAAACCTGTTACCATTCAACAACTATCTCTCATAAATCTTAGCTATTGGTAAACCATCAAAGCCTCAGAAGAGCTGCAGTTGTTGAATACAAAATGTGAACAAAAATAATTGTTGTCATTGTTAAAATGACAAGACACTGATGCTTTAAAGTGAATATTCATATTTCCCAAAATGTTGAGCTATTCCTTTTTATGTCTTTGGTCAAGATTAACAAAAGTTTTCTGTCACCTTTGGCAAAATTAAAGCTTATATAGTTAAAAGTTGATATAATTCTTTGTGTATCCTAAGTTTATCAATGGACCCAAAAATATAATCCTGTCTTCTTTTTAACTGATAAAGTTGTGAGTGAAATAATTGACTCGTCCGTACCCCAACAGGCTCTCTGAGCAGCATATAAAGGGCCGAGTCTTGGTTGAGTGACAGCTGCAGCCACACAGGATGTGTGAGCAGCAGACGATCCAGGACGCTGAAGGCCCGCTGAGAGCCTCGCTGGGTACTGCCCACCTCCTGCATCTGAAACACATGTACAAGGTTATTACACAACAAGCATCAGATGAGTAGTCCATGTCAATAATTCCAGCTCCATAATAATGTATGTATAAAATCACATTTTATGTGTTTACATATTTCACACTGACTAAATAGTTGTCCACAGGGTCTTTGTCATACCTATAGATTTTCTTTTTTCTTTTTGTCAATGAGTCTTTAGGCTCCAATGAGTAAAATATATATGAGTTTATGTTTAGTTTTTCCTTTAGAGTTGTGTACTTATAGATTAACAAGTTGTGTGCGTAAAGGTGAACTTAAACACATGTAGCCACTTATATATACACGTTCAAACTGCATGCAAGCATTTATTGTTGAGATCAATTGGTGAGATCTAATTTTGTTGTTAAGTCCCAGACATTTTTAATCTAGCGGGCTGGAGAGGTAAATAAGTAAAATGAATGCTACTTTGTTATAATATTACTGGCAAATTCACAAATATATTGTTTTGATTTGAGGCTTTCATCTTAATGAATATCTACTGTTCATCTCCATCTAATTTGGCGGCACCAATCTCAATTACACTAAACCACCAGCCTGACATCACAATTAATATCATGTTGTTGTGACATAAAAATTCACAAAATCCAATCAGACTGTGACTCACATCAGATACGTGTCACATTTGGGTTGCCAAGTAAAATAAATAAATAAATAAAACAATTAAGAATGTCAGATTTAATGTCATTTTTTCAGTTGAAAGAAAATGCAGAAAATTTGTTTCATATTAAAGACAAATCCTGATTTTAGGCAACTTTATTATTATTATCATCCTTTTTTGGATATTTTATGCCTTTATTAGATAGCTATAGTGGAGAGATGACAGGAAATGAGGGAGAAAGAGAGATGCCAACTTTTACCTGCTGGCCTTAAGTAACTTATCCTTCACCAAACTCAAAGTTTTAAACATTTTAAAGCAGCTTCACGTCCTTCTGTTCATTCTATAATCTGTCAAAGTGTTGTTGCGTGCTTCAGTGTGTTGCTCCGAATGCTGTACACCTCTCCTCCTTCTGTCTTCACTATAACAACAGAAAACTCAATGTATATTTCTAAAAGAGTGAATGTGTTTGAACTTACACTTTCTGGGAGAAAAAACAAAAGCACCTTTAAATGTAAAACAACAACAGTTTGAACTCTGTGTTTTCCTTATTTTTGGCTCTTTAATGTTAACATTCAATCACAGATTTACTTTCTCTCTCTCTCTCTCTCAGATTGGCTTGCTGCTGGATGTCACACTGTGTGGGCTGCTGGCGAACGCTTGTGAGCGTAGCAGCAGATGGTTGCCATAGCAACCAGGGCCTACACATCCTACCAGGCATTCCCACTCAGTGAAACACCCTTTCTCTGACAAGTTGGAGATGCGCGTGCACCCACGAACACGCAAACACACATATATTTATACAGTGTACACACAAACAGGAACACACACTATGTAAAAGGTTTTCCGGGTGCAGAGGTGTTTTATTTCTAGGAAGCTTTTTTATTTTTTTGGGAAAAAAATAAATGAATAAATAATAAAATAAAAAAAGTGATGCCATTAATATTCCGTATTTTATTTTAGTCACTTCCTCCCTCACATCACAGCGCCCAAGTTCATTTCTGAGCAATGACTGCGCTGCTAGGAAATCAGATGCAGGAACCTGTTTCAGTGGTATTAGAGGAAGCATTTTGAATATTGTTTTCATTCAGTAACACATTTGGATTTTTCACATTTTTCCTCACCTCCTGCCACTTGTTACATAACTCTCCCCTCCTCTCGGGGAAACCAGTTAGCTGTGCGCCAATCTGCACTCGGTAGGACCATTAGCAGTTAACAGTAAATAGCATTAGAGGGGTTCAGAGTCAAGTACAGCTGATATCTATCAAAGGAGGGGGTCGGTGTTATATAATAATCACAGGTTTGTTCTGACGGCTGTAAGACTTTAGAAGAAACCCTTGCAGAACTTTTCCATTCTGTTTAAAAATTAGAATTGACAGCTTGTTAAACCCCAAAAAGAGCAATTGTCTGATCATAATTTAGCAAGCGTAGCTAGAGAGGGTGGGTGTGTCAAGCTTTGGATTCCTCCACATGCCGTAACGGTGTGCATGATATCATGCATCATGATAATGTATGTCTGGGTGCATATTAAAGTCCCCTTTATAGATTTTTGTTTTAAAATGTCAGTCATCTGGAAACATTAAAAAGTTAGCTGGAGTTTTTAACCAGTTCGCGGAGGTTTTTGCGTCAGCCTTCGCTTACGCTAGTTAGCTACAAATCTGCTAGCGACAACCGTCATTTCAGACGACAAAATCATTGATAGTCGGCTAGAAATGAGAAGCATGCTTTTGTCGACTTTTTGTCAAAAGTTTGACAGGCGTAGCAACAGTAACCAAGGGGGGCAGGGCTTAGCCAACTGTCAGTTGCGAATACATAAAACAGAGTATGGCTGTTTTATGTGTCAAAGATACACTTCAGACATCCCTCGCTTCAAAACACACTTCACATGAGCACTACAAGTCAACAAGCAAATTAGGAGTCAAATATTTTTTTTATTTCAAGGTGTGCTTTAAAAAAATAAGCTTAGAGGGTGACTCTGAGTGGGACTGCAGAGTCACCCTTTTACATATCTGGAGCCAACCACCACGCAGATCCGCAGTCCGATGACCCAACCACACAAGGCTTTAAGACAAGCAGAGAGAGAGAGAGTAGAAGGAAAACAACAGAGAGCAAGACCCTAGTGTTTCGCTAGCCATTTCCAGGTCCGCCTTACATAAAATGCAACGCTGCCCACACACACACACACAGAAAGACTTATGTAATTCCCTCAGAGAAACAGAGACGCACAGAGAGGGAGAGACAGAAGAGAAAGATAAAAGATAAAATGATGAAAAGGGAAGAGAAAAGCCGGGACTGAAAATTAAAGCTGGGTAAGGAAATCACAACTTCAGTGAGCCTGCAGCGTTGCTGTTCATGCTGGCAGACTGGAAATGTAATAAGCAGAAGGAGACGAACACTGTATATCTAACAAGGTGTTTTTGCACCTGAGGGCAGCAGCAGCAGCCGGGAACCCAGCAGCTTAGACCAGAAAGTCTGATGCTGCTGAACGCACTGAGCACTTAACAAGTAGATGAAGAGACAGTTAGGGCAAGACTTGTCTGAAGGGGGGCGGAGGGAGTAGAGGGAGGGAAAGGAGTGCTGAGCCCAGTAGTGGGAATCTGTGGGGAGTTGTAGAGGAAAGTGGAGTTTCGGAAAACCCTAAATCACAATCCCTCTTCTGGGAGACAGGCTCAGTAGAGGGGGAGTGGGATCGTACAGGCGAAACTGGAGTGAGCATTTATAGTGCCAGAAATCAGCAGGCAGCTAATGGGTATTTTGGAAAGGGGACATTAGATTTTATTGTTCAAATGCTGACTGACTGCTGGAGAAAACCTGAGCAGTTTACACTTTTTTTTGCAGGAGAGAGGAGAAATTTGGAAAAGAAATCCGAACACAGACGCAAAACCCGGACAGAAGGACTGACCGACATGCTGGCTGAGCGAGCGATGACGGAGTGATGGAGTGACTCAAACACTTACAGAAGACCATTTTTTTAGCAGATCTGTGAAAACAACAGGTGCTGTAGGTATCAGTGTTGAATTACATTTTCCTGTAGATGCTCAAGGTGTTGGTAGAAGATAAAAATTTGTGCAGCCTAAGAACAAACAGAGATTTACGCAGAAAACATCGCCAGCCGTCACTCATCAGACCACAGTGTCATGCATCTGTTAATCAGATATACACACAATTTTTCACAGGACAAATCCTTGATTAGAAGGGATGCAAGACAAAAGAGAAGGCTTTCAGGGTTGGAGGTGAAGCGGAAGTTAAATTGAGCCGAATGAAGCTGAAGAGGAGGATGATAAACACACAGATTTTAAATTTTCAGGAGAACAGTGTGGGACGAGAGAGATCACTGACAGTGAGCAGCTGCTCGGCGAGAAGCTCAGCCTGGTGCAGATGGACAACATCATGGTGTCCAGATTTGTCCACCTCCAGACCAGTGCACCCATCAGGTTACAGAGAAGCACAGTGGCAAGCTAAGGGACCAATGGTTTCAACCTTATTTGAGCAATCACAACACTCTGCGTCACCTCCAGATGTTCCCTGATCAGTCATCAGTGAAGCAAAGGAAGAGGAGAACGTGAGTCTGGTGAAGAGTTTTGTCAGGTGTTGCGAGGAGGACCACCTACAGCTCAGCGTCTGCATCCAGAGTGAGGTGGCGACTGCTCATAAAGGATGCAGGAATATGTTAAAGGATTATACATGTGGTTTTAAATGTTTTAGAGGAAGAACAAACAGACCATTTTTCAAAGCACATCATAAGTCTTTAGTTTGGTTTCCCACCTTCCAGGGAGACATTGGTTTCCATTAATTTCAAGGGGGTAAAGATGAGCCCAGAGAGGTAATCAAAGAAAACATTAAACCTGCTTCTTTTTTCCACTTACTGTACATCATTGCATGGTGGTGCAGTAGCGTTCTGTCTTGTTCCTGCACCCTACGAAACTCCATCAACCAAGTTGCAACTGTTTTAATGCAGGAAACAACCAAATCTACACAAACGTCCATCCAATGTTTACTTATTTGTTGAAGGTTTGATATTTCACTGAACTCCACAATGCAGTACAACATATAAAACAAGAGCACTGTACCTAAATTTACACTGCAATGGACAACCTCACTTAACTAGAGTTTATTTTAGATTGATTTTCATATGATACTAAACTGAACTGAAACCAATGGCTGCTGAGAGGTAAGAAAATCTATTTAAGAGAAAATTATCAGCAGTAATTCAAAATATATACATGATTCGAAGTTAATTGATAAAAATATGAAATGGTCCTTTAAAGGAAGAATGATCCTTGGATCATTCAATCTGTAAAGTTCAACAAATTCCTGGAGTTACAGAAGGTGTGATGATTTTGCTTTTTTTAATATTTTCACTTTGTCTCCTCTACTTCTACTCCAGTTAGTGATTTCCTACATTTCCCAGAGTTACTTTCAGCGGCCTCCACATGCACATGAACTTGCATTCAGCTAAGTATTTTGTGTAGGTGGACATAGACATAATGATAGAGATAGTAAGAGCAAAAGAGCGCAGGTCTCCAGTGAAGAAAAACTGCCCTTTACACTTAACACAACACATCTTCCAGCTGGATTGCATTCTGGTCTCTTGAGGATACAGCCAGAGGAGAAATGCTTCTTCTTTAAAGATTATTTCTGATCATCAGTCCAAAATATTGAGACTAAAAATGCTGCTGATGTTTACAGCTGATGTGTTCTCATAAACTCAATTAGCTGCAAGAGGAAATCATCTGTACTGAATATAACATTTCACCAGTTATGCACAGGAAAAAGAGAAACAACACAAAACATAACAAAATAAGTCCAGAGTCGGTTACAGAGACTCCTGAGACAGCAGCAGAGGGAGGACGAGGAGGAAACCGAATCCTCCACAACGTCTCCCACCCCCTCGACACTGAGCTGATGCAGCTACAGACCACCTCCATCTCCTCTGCTTCATCATCCAAGGTGCAGCACAGAGTCTTCACAACATTTTTTTCTCCACGAATGTAACCTCCAGCCAACAAACATGTAAAGACAGTGATACTGAAAACAGACAGCGATGCCGTGCACTTTGCCCACTGTCACATCCCGCATAAGGTATTTCCATCTGGAGATTTTGATAAGCAGGCAGTTAAGCAAAGCACAAATCCAGCCACTATATGTTCACACATTTTGTTCTTTTATCTTGTTTGTTATGCATTTTGATATTCTTACATGCTTTGGTTCTCTTACAGATTTTTAAATATGTTGCTTACTATGTATATTCTAAATTCATTTTTTTTGTCTTTTTCGTAGTAAGTTTCACAGCTCTTGCACACCCACATGATGCTGTAATCCACACTTTTTTTTAAATACTTTTCATCTGACCATGACATATTGTCATGTCTTCATTTTTACAGTACCGCAGACTGATCAACAATCTCCTTAATTTTCAACAGATTTTACTGTCAGTGTATTTTTTTTCTTATTATTTTACTTTGGTGCATCAAATTCAGGAAGCAGCAAACTTAATTACACTGAAGGAAATCACTCATATTCAAGCTGTCTGTCAAAAAAACATATTTAAAATCTGAAACACACGCACACACACGGACTCTCAGACATTTCACCTCTTATTATGACAGAAAGGAACAACAGACACTTCCAGCGGGAAGTAAACCCCAAACTTTACCAAAACTTTTGCAGTCCAGTCATGAAGTAAAGCGTCCATACACACTGCCGACGCTGGAGTCTGTAACTTTGTGCAAACTGTCACTTTCTGCAGAGGCAGCAGGATGGTAGAGTTGGTGTAGAAGCTTGGCGTTTGTTCAAATTAGCAGTTAAGAAACTTGAGTTTATGCTTCTGCATTTTCAACCATGACAGGTGCACCCCTAAGCTGATCAACATATCTCCAGTAGTGGGTATGGAGAGTCTCAAATTACAGTAATTGTGCCAGTTTTACAATTATCCACCACAGAGAGCCAGAGTCCTGCCTCCTATCCTGGTTAGCCTCAGTTCCTCTAGCTTCTGTAACTTTTTTTGTATTCAATCTGTTAAAGTAGTGGCCGTTTGTCATTTTAAGACAGTTCTCTGTGGTGTAAATGGCTCTATTCAAACATGACAGGATCCCAATAGGTCAAGGAGAAATACATTTTAAAAATCCTACATAACATATACCCAACTAACGTTTTGTGTCACATTTTGATGGTGACGTTAGCTGTACTTTTTGTATAACACTGTAACTGTATGGCTCACTCCACTCTTACTCCAGAGTTAAAAAAACCAACACGTCTAAAGCTCACTTATTAACACACTGTATCTTGTCAGAAATGTTAAAAAAAATCATAGTTTTTGCTGGGAGTTACGTGCTATAACTGGCGAACAACAGTTGGGCAGAGTAACTTCCTGGAGTTTTGTTGTTGCTGGGAGGTTGCTAGGCAACCAGCCGAGATGCCACGCAGTACTGGACAGACGGACAAACCGTTGTTCGTCAAGAAATAGCTACAGCTAACGTCTAACATCGAACTCTTGGAAAGAAAGAGTGTACTTCTCAAAATGTTGAACTATAAAAATAGCTGTGAGAGAGGGGCAGCACTTCAGCTCTGTATACAGGTAGACAGATGCCAGCTTTAACCTTATGAAGCAAGTTTCTCTAACATAACAAACATGCAAAATAATAGTTGACCACACATTAATGAGCAGTGGTTGCTTCCTCACAAACAAACTGCCAACTCTGTCAAAACAACAACTGTGTACTTATTATTCATCTCTATTCATCGTGTTTGACGCCAACCACAAGCATCAGTCTGTAAAATCTCTCATTTACACAAAAGTGACCATGACGGTGGCTAAGTATAGCCAGCAGCCCATCACTGCATGCGTAGGATGACTAATGGAGCAACATAATTGCAGTGGGCTATAAGTATCCGCAGGGGGCAACAGTGGGCACGGGGGCCTGCTGACTGATGACAGGTGTCCGTTTTGATGCCTGCTGCAAAAGCGCCGTAGCGATGGCACTCAGGACCAGTGACAAGGAAGTGAGAGCCGCGTGTTACTGAGTGTGTGTTTGTGTGTGTGTGAGTGAGTGTGTGTGTGACGAAGTTGTACAAAGGCATTAGTATGAGTCAGAAGTAACACTGGGGCTGTAGGAGAGAAGAAGGACTGTTAGCATAACTGTGAATATTCATAATTTTAGAAGCATATCGGTTAACTGGTGCAGTGATACAGAAAGGGCATTATCACAAATAGTTCTGTCAGACCTGTGGTGTGTGTGTGTGTGTGTGTGTGTGTAAAAGAGAGAGAGATGCTATAGTGTATCCATCATGATGTCATAAAATCTTTAAACTGTCTCATGTTTCTCCATGAATGGTCTTCAGCGTCGTTCCTTGATTTTTCTCTGCAGTGTGACACTGAATCGTCACTCTGCTTCGACTCTGTAACACTGTGTTACTCTGTAGCACGAATAAGGGGCCGCTTGGGGTCCTATGGCCACCAGGGGCCCACACAAAACGAGCAAATTACAAGTGTGAGGCCCTCAGTTAGTGCATGTATAAAATAATCAAACTGATGTCCAAAGCAATGTCAAAAAACAAATTTAAATAACCAGTTTTACTAAATAATTCAATTAATTTCCACTACATGTATGTGTAGAAACGCAGTGCCATGGTGGCCTCGGGGTCTAACACATGAACCTTGTAACTGCAACGTCCCTGGTTCGAATCTGGGTGGGGGCCTTTGTTGCATGTCCCCCCCACAAAAATGTCATGATATGATTTGGGGAAAACTTGAGATATTGCATTATCGCACAGCCTTACTGTGAGTTCATTTTAAATTATTTTTTATTATTTGTACATTCTGTTTATTTTAACTTTACATATGAATGAAACTACATTATCCAGACAGTAAAATCACTATGTGTAGAATTAAAAAATGTCTGACTTTGGCGCCACCTAGTGTTGGTATCAAAAAGGAAACTGGGCTTTTTCAGAGGCTCATTTTTCGGCAAACAAAATCTTATGGCTTTAGAATAATTTGAAAAATGCAAAGATATTCCCATAAAAAATCTACTCATCTTGCTATAATCAATATGTTTTAATTTTAATTTTAATTTTTAAAGGCCGCTCATAGTGACGAACCTGACTCTGCAGTTCCCCTCAGATCTACAGGGTGTCTTAGCATCTTTTAACAGCATTAATTTAGCTCACAGGTTTGTTTTCCGGATTGTAAGTTCACTATTTTGGTTCATTCTTTCTGCTCTCCAGTGTCTGCAGGCGGTTGTTTTCAGCAAAAAAAAAAAAGCTCTAAAAATCCACTGTACGCTACCTGCCCAGCACCAAACGACAGACAGATAAAGTTAACGACTAGCCGGTGAACAAAGTGGAGATATTTCCCTCAGGAGTTGGTAGAGACCAAAACTAGAGGTAAAAGGAGAATGAATATTGGACTTACATTCATCAGGTGGCCAGAAACACGACTCACATTTTCACACTACAAAGTTAATTTTAAAATATTATGAGATACTTTCTTAATACTAAAACTGGGGGCATTAAAATGGATAAGGGTGAAAGTGGAGTACATCTTATAGGGACACGTAAATGCTACAAGCGGGATAATTTATAATTACTTAAATTCTAAATGATGACTGGTCAAGGTTTTAAAGCACCTGCAACACCCACACTGGTGTTTTCAATCACTCTGGCTAATTAAACCTCTGCTCGTGATATCACCAAACTCTATGAACAATATCAACGGTGTAAATTGCACCGTCCTAACAGGTGCAACAAAACTAACAGGAAGTGACGAAGCTGTCTGCACTTGCCCACACAGTCTTAAAAAGAAGGGGTCTAATCAGCCACCATAAGTGAAAACACCTGTTGGGGTGGACTATTTGATTGGTGATTGACTAAAATTTTAATTGGTGTTTGTTGATTAGTTTAATTAAGCAATGACTCATGAATATTTATGACTGAGTCTTGTTTTTCTCACCATGCTTTTGGAGTTTTTTTTTTGTTGTGAAGACTGCACTTGGCTTGCGATGCCAAAATTCATCCATCTGAACAGGTCATCCGATCGAGCGTTGAGTTTCGAAATCAAATTTTTTTTCTCATAATAAGCCGAGAGAAAGCTAGTTGCCAGAATAACAATCTAGTTCCAATCTTTCCACTTGTCCCCTCGTGAAAGCTAAAAACCAACTTTTTCCAAGATGCTGTCACTTGTTACTGTCACTTCTCAAAACACAAAACAACTAGAATAATCTCACCATGCTGTCAGAGTTTTCACACTTGTTTTAATAAAAACAAGATTGGATGCCAAATACCAGCCTCAATTGCTTGGAAACATTCACATTTTTATGAACAAAACTAATTAAGTGACAGAGAAGTGTAAACATTTCTTAGGACTCAAGTTAAAGCATATTTATTTAACAATATATCTGTGGGGGAATGATAGGATTCGTCCACTTAAAAAAGGTTATTTAACGTCATATATGCTGCCTTCTCTGATCTGTTTTGACCTCTGGATGACTATGTGATTCACAGTGTGACTAATGACGGATCGGCATGAGGAGCACTTCATAGAAAATGTTATTTTTGTAAAGGACTGTTAGGTAATGTCAGAGGTTGTCGATAAGTGAGTGTGAATAATACCTCTGAAAAACTGAGTGCTTTTTAAAGTTTTGTTGGGGATGTTTCATGTTTCAAAATCAGGGGCAGCGCAGGTGTCCAAGACATTGTGCCCTTTGAGACCTAGTTTAATATCTTTGGGGTCAAGGATTTTTTAGATCTAAATCAGATAAGATCACTTCAAAACTAAAGACTAAACATAAGACTTTTTGTGCATCTTTATAAACGTCTAACATTCGGACATTATTTCATGACCCAGGCCTCTCAAGGCTTTCTACGCCCTCGTATGGATCTTCTGAGCGTAGTCTTGACAATGACAATGAGGGATCGCTTTCATCCTCCATTTTCAGGTTGTGTTAGAGTGACCACAAGAGGACAAAAGCCTGCATGAATATTGTACTCTCTGAAGTGCTCGCCTCTTCCTTTTCAAGTTCTGCTCTGACGTCAACTCTTTTGAATGTTTAAACCTTTCTCAAAATCATAATGTTTGACGTTATACTGTACCATTAAATCACTGTAGCCACACTCGATGTGATATTGTCTATATTGCAGCATGTATCCACCAGACTTGCCTAGGAAAAATACAAAAATCAGCCTCCTAAAAGTACTGCTCTGGTTGTCTAAGAAACCTCCATAAAACAGAAGTTTTACGAGTGAATTTTGACTATAAAGACACACTTCCTGATTTAGTCGTAGTATCCAACAGAAGAGATGTTTGGAAACTAAAAAGTGAATTCTGTTGAGCTACAAAACATCAACAGTGAGCTGGGGGGAAATGTGGGGATGCTAATGGGTGCTATAACAAAATCAGGGAGTGTATTTTTTCTCTAACCTAAACTTAAGCATGTCTTATATGCATCTCAAAAATGCTAGTAACTAGATGGAAACCTCCACACTGCATCACTTCACTATCACTTTACCAGTGGTGTGTCGCATTGAATATATCGATATGTTGAGGTCTTGTTGTTGATATTTTGCATTTACTCTCTACGGGGGGGTGGGATGATTAGAGGGGTGGAGGTGTGTGGTAAAGGATGGTGTAAAATATTACGGAGGTACAAAAGTCTAAAGTCAGTAATGCTTTATTTTGCAGGTTTGTTCATTTCACACCAACTTCCTGAAAACATTTTCTTTTCTAATACGTAACTTTTTAATTATTAGGACATTTTTCATTCTACCTTTATTTATACAGGGTGGTCCGATGAGAGCAGTTCACTCTCTTTTACATGAGACTGTAAATAGAGGATAAGGATAACATTGAGAAAGGGTTAAAAACAAAAGAGGGGGGCATTAAACCAGCCTTAAATAAAATGTGAACACAACAATATGGGATGAAAGCCAAGTTAACCTGAAATTTCCCACAAAATATTATGTAATTTGGTACTTATTATAAGGAAGTGTTTAGCTTGTACAAAGTGCCCTTTCATTATTTGGGTTTTGCCATTAAAATTATTAATAATTGAGATGCTTAACAGCTATTTAACTGAGATCCACTTGGTAATCAAGTAAATATTCATTTAACTTAAACTTATCTGTAATTTACAAACACACTGAAAACTTTTTATGTGTCGAACTGCACATTAGCATATTAAATTATTTCTACCAACTATGTATATACTGCCAAGTTACACAACACTTTTCCAGCAGATGTCTCACTCAAAAGAGTGAACAGTTACATACTAGGTCTAAGTTAGCTTTTTTTTTTTTTTTTACTCTTCTTGAGACAGTCTTAGGACCTAAAATAAGCACAAGATTATGTAACTATAGAAACTGTTGATGTCACTGGTCAGTATTTATAAAGCAGCCATCATCTGCAGTTTTTTCTTGGTAAGAAACAGCCTCTAACTGAAGAAGAACTCAAACACTTCACAGTAGTGAGTTTTTCCTGCATGCCAGCCATTATTTTTACGAGAGTAACTGCCAGACTTTTCAAAATGGTGGACATTTGTTTCAGGGGGATGAAAACTAATTTTCATTGCTTCGGTTTCTGTGCTGTGTTGCATGCTGATGATGACACAATTCATTAGCAGTGATGGGGGAAGCCTGCCATAATACTGAGTCATAATACATAATGAGTCAGGTTACTGTAACGTGTCTGTCTGCGCACCACTTCCAGCACAGAGGACAGGCTGCTCAGCAAAGGACTGAACTCTGTCCAACAAGCTCTGAGCGTCATGCTCAGGCACACTGCGATCACACTCCACCTACACAACACAGGGCAGAATGCAGCCCCCCTACACACACACACACACACACACACACACACACACAAATACATACATACATTTGGTCATGCCACCTTCAAAATTAACATGTCATACCACACTCAACTATCACAGACTTCATGTAGGTAGGCTACACAATCACAGCGAGGACTTGTAAAGCAATCAGTCCTGCTCAGGGCCTCATCTGCATTAAAGGACAAACAAACAAACAAAAAAAGGAAACGAAAACAAAAAATCAGCAGTCATGTAAAGTCACAAAACGCCACTTACAGTAATGTGCCTCTCAGAATTAACGAGCAAAACAACAGCAAGGAAGTGGGAACATCACATCTACTCCTACGCAGGCAGGATGGCACTTCAGTTTTAAAGTTATGTAACAGTCCAATGGTGTGAGATTACATTCACTTTGCCCTCAGAGGGGAGACAAGAGATCTCGAAAATAAAAAGTCTGAGTGGCTAATTGAGCATTGTTCTGGCTGGTAAAGGTGCATAAATGACATTAGTTCACATCTGAAGCAGATTTTAGTTGTTGGGAATATTTCTCTTGGGTGCTGGATTTAGGCTGCAGGAAAACCAAAACTGAACTTCTGCTCGTGCGTGCAAAGAATCAAACTTTAAGGTCTTTTGTTTTCTCTGGCATCACATTCAGCGCTCAGATGTTTCCAAGAAGGCATCACTTAAACTTAAAAAGAAAGCCAGCTGTCAGAACACACAGAGAGAACAACAGCTCCTCTGACAACCTGAGCATAAACCTGTGGCTGGCAATAATTAGATTTTTCTTAACACCTACACTTTGCATCTTCACTGCCAAACAATTAGAAAACCCTTCTTTTTTTTTTTTCCCAAATCAATCAAATCAAGTCATTATTTTGGCTTTGGACAGGCTGCAGTGTGGGACAGCCTGAGTGACATCACTGCCATACCTCAGTTATGATTGTCCTGATCACTAATTGATTAATTGGCAGCGCTTGAATGTCACATATGCATGAATCACCGAGCAGCATTGTTTACCAAGACGTCCCCTGCTGACCGGAAACTACGTTAAACAACAAACGCCAACGCGCTTTGAACTTGAGAATAGATAGAAACCTTCAAAGGGAGGAGAAAATATGAATACAGATACTGTAGCCTGCAGCCAGCATGCATGTGCCAACTCTCCAGGAACTCCCGATGCATTCTTACTTCATGGAGTCTATTTTTTAAGCATGACAACCGGTCGCGTTTGTCTTTTTTTTATCGGAAATTTCGCTTCATAAATAACTTACCTTCTTCTCTGAAGGTGGGAACAGGTGCTGCGCGGCGCTGTGCGTGGTCTGCTGTCTAATTAGGCGTCCGAGAGAGTTTTAATGGTTATGCATGGAGACAGTGCTGAGCATCTGAGTCCGAGCACCATGCTGTGGGAACACGGGCTTGTCAAGAAAATGCGCACAACACTGGTGACAAGGCGGAGGGAGCGCATTTTTAATTCTGTCTGAGCATCTGAAGTGATACACAGTCACAGCAGAGACACTGTGTGCCCCCCCCTCCCGCCTCCCTGACTCTGACACACACACACACACACACACACACACCAAATCACATTATGCCACTGAAAAATGTTAATTTAGCCACTTTTGTCAGTTAGAAAAATAATAAAATAGGGTGTTTCCGGTATATTATAGTGATACAATAAGGTATAAAAACTCCATAAAGGACGATATCATCAATATTAATGATGATGATGATTATTTACATTAAATAAATATTATAACAACATACCATGAAGCCACAATAAACTAAACTAAACTAAAGAAGCATTTAAAACCACCCAACTATCATCCTTTTTGTCCAAATATCCTCCATTACATAAAATACTTGTGTGTACAACACCCTGTTAAGGTGGGAGAAAACAGCTATGGGTCTTAAAATGCTAACTGAATCATTTTGCGTTTCTCTAGAGAGGCACATTAATTAGAAATATCACAATCCTCCAACACTGTGACCATGGGAAAGCTGTCAGACGCGTCACATAACCGGAACTGGACTTTGACGCACGGTGCACTTTGTGTGTGTGTGTGTGTGTGTGAGAGCTATTTCTGGACTGCTGCATCCATCTTTTTCCCCCCCTTCTTTTTACAGGTGAGGATGTGTGGTTCCGCTTCTGCTCACTAGGGGGCGCCACAGGCCGCGTTTAGCTTCACCTGCAGGGCCAAAAGCACCATGACAACTGAGTGAAACATTGTGGGCTTAAAGGACAAAAGGTTTAATAGGGGAAGGTTTAAGAGCTTGTATGTCAGTATTTCAATGGACCAATCAGTGACTTTGAACAAACTTTATTCATAATGCCTCATTTCACTGGAATTAATGACACAAAGCTGAACTTTAAAAACTGTCAAACAGAAGCTTCACGAATAAGTAACAAAACACAAAAATATACAATCACACAAACTCTGTCTCCAAGAAATTATGTTTATATAATGAGATCACCTGAATTTCACTATATGGCCAAAAGTATGTGGACACGACATATTTTTGTTTACTTCTGGTCTGTTTTCTTTTTTCTGGATAAGGCTCGACTTCTTTGTTCCAGTGAAGGGAAATCTAAATGCTGTGTCTCACAATAATATTTGACAGTAGTGTTCTTCCAACTTTGCGTCAACCCTTTCCTGTTTCAACATGACAACACCCAAACAAACAAAGCAAAGTCCATAAATAAATAGACCAGAATTTCACTGTCCCTGCTGCTCGACTTCTCTTCCTTTGTCTTCCAGTGCAGTATTGAACTGATTTTAAAATCTTACTCTTCCGCCATCTAGACTGGAGAGAAAGGGAGGATCGTACCTTTACTGTGGACCTTAGATTGTGGAACAGTCTCCCTCTCATTATTAGATGTGCCCCCACGACGGAGACCTTTAAGTCCTGCCTCAAAGGACATTTCTATTCTTTGGCATTTGGACCTGAATAACTCATTCTAAGTCCCTAATGTGTGTGTGTTCTACATCTGCTGCTTCTGGAGCTTCTTGTTCTTGCGCATGCTGACTCTTGTGGCTGAATAGGAGCAATCTTTCCCAGAGTAGTGTCACAGCTGTCACAGCAGCAGCTTAGCAGCCATGTTTTTGGAATAAGATGTTCAACAATCACATATGAGTGTACTGTTTGGGTCTCCACATACTTTTTGGCCATTTATTTGTTGTGATTCAGTGCGAGGTCAGACTAAAACTTGATTCTTCCTTAATGTTTTTTATCCTAATCTCATGAGACATTATCTAATTTCTGAGCAGACTGAGTTTAAAACGTGATAATGTCCCTGCTTATGCACATTCCTCTTTATTAGTGTTTGCTAATTGCTTATAGAAAGTTTGTTGGTGCTCTGCCAGCTCCAGATGTTGTTTGGTGTCTAGCAGTGGATCATTCTTCTCTGGGCCTCTGCACCTCATGACCACAATCTGCACGCTCTTTAATTGAATCAGGTTTGTTTTCTCGTTCCCAGTAAGACTTGTTCTTCTTGTCATTTTCATGCCTCTCCGGACTCATCCCTGCAGATGATGAGTGTAACTGTGAAATCCTGCCATTTTGAAAATGATGCCGATGACACTTACAGCCTGATGGCTGGTGTGACTGAATGAGTTTGCAGTTCTCATGTTCTCCTCCAGAATTTTAAGGATGTCATGAGTCAAAATCCCACCGCCAACCTCCCCAGAGAAAGTTGGATTTTTCATATTTTAAATGTTTTTGTTAACAAGTTTTATTTAAATTGTTTCAGGAAATTTCCTCTGGCAATCGGCAACCGTTTACAAACTAAACACGAGTGAATAAATAGAGCTTTGCCTGTATTTTCCTTGTAAGTAGTGCCAGATTACATAATTCTTTCAAGAAACTTTCTAGGAAATTACAGAAAGTATGACATGCTGATTAAAAACCAAATAGAGCATGAGATGCAGTTGAAAGCTCCAAAAAAATAAATAAAAATAAAGCTAGTAAGTGGATCTTGTGTTTAGGTTATGTTCTTTCCCAAAATAAAGGTATAAATGCTGTTTCAAAGCCATGAATCCTTTATCTGTTTATTCATTTGTTGTTGTTTTTGTGTCGTCCAAAACGTACTTTTGAGTCCAAAAGTACTAGAATAAGCCGTCACACAAACTGTGTAATAACTGTAACTAACTTTCGGGGTTGCTAAAAATTACAGCCATGCTAGCAGCTCTGTGAGGCCGTACAGAGCTAAACGCTAACGTCAGCATGCTAACAAGCTCACAGGTGCGATGTTTACCATGTTCACATGCTAATATTTGCACTAAACAGAAAGTACAGCTGAGACTGGTGAATGGTATTAGTTTTGCAGGTATTTAGTCACAAAAATAAAAGTATTTGACACATTTAAATGTTGACTTGGTGCTAGAGGAAAAGCCACCGAAATCAGTAGGATTCATCCTCTGGCGACCATGAATGTCTGTACAAGATTTCATGGCAATCCATTTAATAGTTGTTGAGATATTTCCATCTGAACCAAAGTGGTGGACCAACCAGCAGACAGACAGACAGACAGACATTGCCAATATGCCTGAAAATACAGACGTGACCTCAGTGTCCCCGGGGGTAGCTAGCTGCAGCCCTGCTAATATTGACTCTGTCTGTATTTTGGGGCTAAATTACAAAATTGCAGGCTCAAAAATCACAGCATGCAGCTCTATCTGCAATGAGAGACATTTTTATATCTCAAATAGCAAAACTAATATACTGTAATCTTTTCCTTTTTTCGTGCACTTAAAGAAACAATTTTTCAAAAACTATAGGTAGCTACATTTGGTGTGTCTGTCTAATAAGAATAACTCATTTCTGGCCAAACTGGCACAAGAAACTGTATCATTCCAAGGTCAGGATGTGTGATGTGTTTTTTCAACGTCCCATTTTCTCAAGCTGCGGTCTGCTGAACGCCTTCAGGGGGGGAAACGCTGCTTCAGATGTTGTGTGGCTCTCAGTGTTTCATTGCTGGGTGTTTGCCATGTTAGGACAGCTCCCTCTCTCCAGCATCTTTCACATACCAGATCACTGTGGGCCAGTCCCTCCATCCACTGAGTGGAAAAACCACTAGTGTGGCAATCTGCAGCCACTCGGAAACCAACTGCGCTGAGCTAATGCTAATTAATTGGAACACACATACACACACACACACACACACACACACACGAGTTATCTCTCTTTCCTTTTTGCCCTCTTGCTCTCTCTCTCTCTGCACACACACACACTCATGCCGCCCACAGCCGTTCAGAGTGTGAACTAAAATGGAAGTGATGTGTTGTGGTCTCAGCGCTGCAGCAAAGCATCTCTGACTCACAGAGAGAGGAATGAGCAGAGACACGGACACTGATCATGGAAAATACTGTCCGTGTTTGTGTACACGTGTGTGTGTGTGTGTGTGTGTGTCGTCATGTTACACTCATGTCAGATACTGTGTGTAGGCTCATATCATATGCTGTGGGGTGGTCATGGAGACAGGTGGGTGTGTTGCTGTTCGCTTGTCTCCGTGTCAACTCGAGAGCTCTTCAGGGAAGGTATGATGACAGGTAGCTGCATAGCAATAAGCTGCTGCTCAGGAAAGTTTTGTATTTTGTTGCTTTTGTCTTCAGGAGATACTCTATCTCCCACCTCCCTGGATGTTTTACCTTTACTGTGCAGAGTGATGTACAGCATGTGCAGAGTTTGACCTCAGGAGGTAAAGCAGGTCCTTCATTAATCCCAGGGTTGGCGGTTCGATCCCCAACTCCTCTTGTCCACGTGTCAAAGTGTCCTTGGGCAAGACACTGAACCTTGTTGCTCCAAATTGGAGGCCGACACCTTGTATGGCAGCTCGGTCGCCATCAGTGTGTGAATGAGAGTTTAAGCGCTTTGGGAAAAAGCGCTATGTAAGTTCACCATTCCTCACTATAGGAGAACATATAATACAACAGTCTTGCAATAAATCCCACCATCATGAAGGTTATAATGTTCAGGTTTTGTTTAAACTGTTTCAGAGGTGTTGATTCAACTTCATGATCACTTTGGAGGCTGTAGTTTGTAGTGCTGTTGAATTGCATTGCATTAAACAGAGAGGCGATTCTGTTATTTAGCCTACCCTCAAAATAATAATAAAAACTTTAGGGACTTCTCGTCCATGTTGGCTTAAAAGTTGGGCTTGAAAGTTCATTCTTTACCTTGGAAACAGGATATCTGAACATAGACAATTCCAGGACAACAGGGCAAGCTCCATCTGCTGAGCAAGACTGTATCAAAACCTCCAGAACGGCTACTAAATGGACCTCGTGGTGACATTTTGTTGATTACTGTATCCGAGGTCTTTCCACCAAACCACAGCGGACACACAGAATGTATGGTTGTGTGTTTTTGAGATAATTTCTATGCAAATATGAACTGTATAATCACAACTTATTCTGCTGCAGTGTGTCTGCTGCATGATTGCACTTTAAAGCTCTTAAATCCTACAGACCCACTGATGAGTCAGCCAATCCAAGCTCAAGCTGTTCAGCCGAACACTGTCGACACCCGCAGGACTTTATTTTAAAAAGATGATTTTCCCAAACTTAAAGCAACCTAAGGGGAAATAAAAAGGGACAAACTGGGTGTTAAGGGGTTTTTAACCAACAATAGGAAGACAAAAGAAAGTAAGTTTGACACACTTTTGACACCCTTCATGTCTTCCTCAAACAATGAAAAAAGAAATCAGAGTATGAGACTGTATCCGCACACAGACATGTCAAACACACATGCCGAGACTCTCACATCCACATTTCCCACAATGCCTGAGGGCCGAGCAGCATATGACAACGGACAGAAGAGCTGACTTGGTCGTCCATGTCCCCTGCACCCTGTTATTCCTCTGCCTGTCTGTCTCTTTGCCTCCCTTCATCACAAATCAGTCCGCCTCTGCACGGCTCACTGACGCAGTCGAGTTGACACCTTGTTCGCGTCTCCTGGACTCAGGAACTGACAGCTGAGTTACAGAGTCGGGATGACCGCAGAGGCCAATATAAGCGGACGGAAGCAGGAACACTGTGGTCTGTACTGAGCTGGGAATGGGCTTAAAGAGTTACACCGGGCTGAATTTGACGACAGTATAATCAGTTAATCCTCAGTCTAGTCAAAAAGCAGCATGCAACTGATATTCAGAGTGAGAAGTGAGGGTGTTTGCCAAGTGGACAAGGAATCTGACCTGGTTAATTGTCAGACTGTGAGAGCCTGTAAGAATTTATTGTCCATCAGGGTAGAAAATTGTCTTTAGCTCAGCAAGACATGGTCATATTTTTCTGGTCCAGTTCTTATTTATATTACTTATTACGATTAGTTACAATTGGACATTAATGCATCTGACTCTCAAAGAATATTTGCATGTTTTCTGTCTTGCTGATTTATACTTTTTAGACAAACCTGCCTTCCTTTTAAAAGTGACTAGAAGAAGAAGTGTTATATCTACTCCAACTGGAAAAAAAAAAAAAAAAAGACGCACTGCAAGGATCGGTCGATAACTATATAAACACATGGACATCATTTATTGAAAAAAAAGTTGTGCTCTGATCCCTCCCAGGTGTGGCTGGATATCAGACACTGATCCAGGATGTTCTTTGCCGCTTGCTTGTCATTCCTGATTTATGTTGATATACATACTTTGTCGCACTGTGTTTTTTGTCATGCTGGGTTGTGTATTATGATTATATATATTATGTGTTGGTTTCTTGGTGTAGGAACAGTATGTCTATATTGGAAAATCAATAAATAGAGAGATCATCAGCTCCACAAGACACAAAAACATATAATAATAACAGAGCACCATCAGACATGAAATACTGTCAGTTTTTAGAGTTTAAAAGCTTGGAATAAAATACATCTAATACATAAAAGGCATCTTAAAAACATTTGAACTCTTTAACAGGTTATGAAGAACACGCTGTAAAGTCAGAAATCTCAGCACCTAATGTAATCAGATGCTAAGAGTCACCTGATAATTTGTTTTTTAGAGTTTAAAATGCTCTTGTTGAAAATATTCTTGCTGTCAAACGCACCCTTCAGCACCTCCCAGAGCTCAAAGCCTCAAACTGAGTGAATACAGGAAGCAAACTGTTCATCAGGATGTGCACAGCTTTAGTTCTAGTCGCATATCATATAAAATCATATATAAGTCATATATCAGTCTCTCTGCTTCACTGTTTTGCTGTCAACTGGAGATCTGTACACTATTATAATAGTCCATTGACTATAAATACTGTGTACTTAACATCACTGCAAGCTGTATCAAAGCATACCAAACGGTTTTAGATTGATTTCCTTCGTTCCAGGCTGCCATTTGTTTCAGTGCATGCAAGAACAGCATGAAAACGACTTTGCCGACACTTGAATGTTGCTTATAGCCGACTGTATGTTGCCCTGAGTTTCTTTTATATCTGGCCTTTTATGTCTAATGTAAATCACTTGACGTTGAAGGGTGCTACACACATAAAAAAACAAACTTGCCTTTGCCTTGAAAATGGGTTCCAATGACGGCAATCAGCCTTTTCTGAAACTAAACTGAGGTTGTGCGGAAATTGGAAAATAATTAGCAATAACCTAAAGGAAACATGACGTGTAGTTGATGGACTAAGTTGGAGAGATGTATTTGCTAACAGGTATTAAATGCAGTATGTTGACAGGTTATGTCACCCACCTCTTCTTCTGTCTGTAAAACCTGCAATCAAATTATATTTTCTTCACATTTCATCAGTTTTGCCAATTACAGTATGCTTTTATTAAAGTCTTAATAAACCCCTGAGTGTCACAGGTCACTGAGTAGGTGTGTTCCTGTGTCCACCTTTATTAAAAAGCTGCCAATCCAAAAGTAATGTAATTAATCAATGAAGTTTGGTGCTTCCAGGTGGTGTAAATGCTGTTTCAAAGGATTTTTTAAGAGCAAAACAGAGCAAGAAACTGAATACATTTATATTTTTGTCATAAAAACAATGTCAGTAATTAAAAGTTTGGTTTTATTTTAATGCCAACAGGCGGCAACATGCTGTAATTTAATGTACAGCGGGATGAGGCCAACTTGACTGACTAACAAGAGAGTTTGTTCTGTGTGTGTGTTAAAAAAAGACAGAAGGAGAACAAGTAGAAAGGGATAGAGAGAACCCCCAGATCAGAGCCCATCCACCAGAACAGACACTTCATAAAAATCTTTTGACACCAACATCTGTTCAAGACGTCTCCTCGTCTCCTGCAGCTGTCGTCTCGCTCGCCACACCGTCGTGGTGAGACTGAGGTGAAATCACACAATCCAAAACTCCCCGTACCTGGAAAATCTGTTCAGGTGTCAGAGCTGCTGTCCCTCACCCTGCAGAGTCTAGCAGAGTTACACTGTGTGTGTGTGTGTGTGTGTGTGTGTGTGTGTGTGCATGGACCGAATATACACTGTCAGGAATGAAAAGGCAAATTACTCCTTTTACTCATCTTTATAATCCATAAACGACCCTTTTAGAGACCCTTTGTGTGAAAAGATGCAGTATTAAATGCATTCTTTCTAGTGTGTATGAGACAGTTTCAAGGTTAAATTTAATTTGGCCATTTGAGGATTAAATATATGTCAAAATGATGAACTCACACAATTGTGCAGAAAGGAGCCCATCACAAGACCATGCATATTATAAATGTATTAATTAGTTTATTAAATGGACGTGTTGGATGCAGGAAACAAAAAGGGTTTGCAGAGTTTTTGCACATACACTACAACAATACACATAAAGCACATTTATGTACACTGGCTGAGGGTATCCTATTGTATAGAGCTTTCTTATTTGATTTATTGTATAGTATTTTTCTACTTATCAGAATCTGAAACAGAAACAAGTTTTTTTGCCAAGTAGGTTTTTACATACAAGAAAGTTGCCTCTGTATTTTGCTGTAAGAGAAAAGAAAAGAAAGAAAAAATAAGTACTGCAAAAGTCAAGAAGAATCATAAATATAAAATAGAAATTTACAATAAAACAATATGTCAAATATCTCCTACTTACTTCCCATCTGTGTATTGCTTAATTAAAAATTAAAAATCATTCTCGCTGCCTCTTTGTAACGCTGACTTCTGTTCATCCAAGATCCCAACTAAATACTGTTATCTCTCTTCTCTTGTTTTAAGACAACTTGGTTTTATTTTAAATCCACAAAATGATGTTGTCATGTATATCCAACATTCTGCTAATAATGCTTTTGCCCATAAATCATCCAGCTCTGAAATGAGAGAGCTAAAGAGCAAAGTGCGCTGTTGTTCACTTCTTCCCAGACTCATGAAGTCAGTGTGTTGTCAGCAGGTCACATTTCAATCCTCAGCAGACAGAAGAAACAGTCACTGATATGAAATTCACCCACAGCTGTCGTCTCGCGCACTAACACCCCACACACAGTGAAAAAAAGAAAGAAGCCCAGAGTCTCCCTTTCTTCTGTACATACATCCATCCACATAAACACTCCACCTCCAGCCCTCTCCTCTTTGTCTGTGTGTCACCAGAAGCTCTTACATGCGTTGCATAAGCATGTCGCTGCCAGCACCATCAGGTCATCTTGCGGAAAACCTCCTAGACAGACAGAGAGAGGGGAGAGAGGGAGGAAATGAGTGAGAGTGTGAAAGTGAGGAGGGAGCGATGGGGATGTGTGTGTGTGTGTGTGGAGGCAAGAATGCGAAGGAGAATATGGTTAAGTATCTTTTTTATTGAGGTCGGGGTGAAGCGAGGGAGGTGTAAAGTGAGGGATGACAGGCGTGACGATCACACCTCTGGCTGACTCATCCCGCCTCTGCCTTTGGCACGTTAATCTGTTAAATGATGAGAGGCCTGGATGATTGACAGGTGGATGGATGCATGCAGGAAATAGAGTAATAAAAATAACAAAAACAGTACAAAAATGCAAAAAAAAAAAAAATGTTTTCACTAAAAAAAAACTTATTGTCATTATGTAATTCCTTAATACTGGAACGTGTTCCTGCACTCAAAAAGATATTTTAAATGCAAATCAACACTTTTTCTCCCAGTAAAATTAGTCAGCCCTGGTTTCTATGCACCGGCCGACAGTGGATACGTGTGGTGACTTTCTCCGCAGCACTTAAAAAAAGATCCAAACCAATTTTTGCAAAGTATTTATAATTGTGATTGATCGGTGTCCCTTTCCATCTTAAACCTGCATGAATTTTTTGCTGTCAATGCTGCAACATTGACATATTATATGGTGAAAGTGTTGGCAAAGATTCTCTTGTTTGTGAACACAGACCAACATTATCATTCACTTGGAGTCGTGTTTCTGGCCACCTGATGAATGTAAGTCCAACATTCACTCTCCTTTTACCTCTAGTTTTGGTCTCTACCAACTCCTGAGGGAAATATCTGGCTGTTTAGCTGCTAAATGCTATGCTATGTTCACCAGCTAGTCGCTAACTGTGTCGGTCAGCCGTTTGGTGCTGGGCAGGTGGTGAACAGTGGGTTTATCTAAACTGAGAACAGCTGCCTGCCGAAAACTAAGCTGATAAGAGCGGTGAGAGTTTCTGTAAAACGAAAACAGTGAGCTCAAAGGTGCTTAAACGCTCAGTAGAGCTGAGGGAAGTTAAACCAGCTTCAATTTATCTTTCCCCCATAATTCAAGCAGAAATACACAAGTTGGAGATCATGAAGATAAAGCAGAACTATTATTTATTTCCCATCATCCCGCTTTAAACACCTCCACTGTTTGATAATCCGGCATTTTGATAAATGCATCAAGGAAGACAAAGCAGGAAAGAAAGTGTACAGTTACAAATAGTTTCTTTATACACTGTATGACGTTGACGTGTAAAATGTAGTTTGGTTTCTGCACTATATTTGATTTTACAATGACTGTTGACTTTATACCTGTTAGCATTACAAAAGCCTGCCAATACAAGAGACAGCTAAATATATAAAAGCTGGCTTTGATAGCTATGGATTGCTGTCTGGAGGCAGATTTTTCCCCAAAATGTTCAGCAGCAAGCAGCTGGTCTGGATTTTAGATGACCAAAAATAAGCAGAGGGAGTATTTCGGTTCCCTGGCTGCCGCAGTGTGTGGTTTGGATGGGAGATAATTGTGGTTTTTGCTGAAGAGGGTCTCCCATTTGACTCACGCCTGCTTGAATATTTTATGGTAATTATTCTGAGGTATTTATCAGCGAGAAGCAGAGAGAGTAACAGCCTGCAGCAGAAAACAAGACACCAGATCTCTTTCGCCGAGCTCCCACTGAGCTCACCTGCACGTGTGTGTGTGTGTGTGTGTGTTTGTGTGGGTGTGTGTGTGTGTGTGTGTGTAGATCAGTGTGTGAAAGAGTGCTCAGAGAGTCCCCAAAGACAGTATGAAGCTTTGTCTCCGAGGCCCCCCCAGAGAAGAATAGGGTCAGATTGAGATTCAAGTTCACCGCCATCAAGGACACATCCGCAGCTGTGATCACTACACACACACACACACACACACAGCATGAAGCAAGCTTTCAATCCACATTCAAAGAGGGAGTCTTTGGGGAGAGACAATAGCAGCACATGCATATATTTGGACATGTAATGAGGGCACAGCCCACCAATTAAGGAGGACTGTGTGTGTGTGTGTGTGTGTGTGTGTGTGTGTGTGTGTGTGTGTGTGTGCGTGTGTGTGTGGACCACTAGTCCCGGCAGGGGATGGAGACGAAACCCAGCGGAGAGGAACCGACCCCATTCAGAGCTGGTAATCCAATTCTGAAAGCTGTCTCTCCGAGGAGGAGGAGTGTGTGTGTGTGTGTGTGTATGTGTGTTCAGACCAGTTGTGGGTGGGTGGGGTCGGGGGGGGGTAGAAGTAGCCGAGAGTATTTCTTTAATGTGAATGCAAAGTAGGGGAGGGGTCAGATTACTCCCCTTCTCTCTCCTCTTGTAACCGTTCATTTGTTTTTTAAATCCATGACTCCCGCTCGCTCTCTCCTTGGGGGGGATCACGGCGGACAGTTAAGACCACCGCCTCATCCCCCACCTCCTCCTCCTCCTCCACCACCACCACCACCACCAGCTCTCTGTCCTTCGGTTCAATAACCCAATAACTGAGTGCTTTTATCTGAGGCTCGAGTTTCACGCTTTCTCTCTTCGGGATCCTGAACACGACAGAGAAAAAGACTCGGAAGAGAAAAGAGTTTGCTGAAGAGTTCAAGGGACACATTAGTTGAAAACACCTGAACATGAGCAAAATGAGAACTTTCTTGAACTAAACTTTTCAAACTGTGGCACCCATAATCTCATGCTTTGTCACCATACTTTATAGGAAGGGTTTATTGTTTAATAAAGGCTTGTTGAAGACGCTGGAGCTAATAGTACAATGTATAATGCTAGGAAAACGTGTGCACTATTTATTTATTGAGGCAAACTTTCTTGTTCTTGAGTACTTGTATAATAATTTTCTTAATGTTTTTTTCTATTTTTGCCCTTTCTACAGAGGCATGCTTTGTCCCCTAGCATGATGGTTACGTGACAATACCAGTCAATACCAGCCTGATCCATAAAGCATCAGGGCGACTTATTAAAAGTGGCACCAAATTTTCTCTTTATCTTACTAAATCGACTCATAATCAGCATTAACTTTTTGTTATGGGAAGATTTTCTGAGCTGTGCTTGTTACAAGAGGACCTTTGCGACCTTACATGGACAGATTATGAATTAACGGGCCCCTGGGCACAGATGCCCAAAAAGGCCCCTCATGCTACCTCGCATAGCCTCAGCCCCAAAGTGAAGATGTTTTCAGACAAACTTTTGACCGTGCCCTTTGACTCTCCAACAAGTTAATGATAGTCAATCACCCAGACAGTCTTTCTTTGGGGCCTCCTGATTGCTTTGGCCCCTGCATCTGTGCCTGGTAGGCCCCATTTCGTAACACAAGCTTGCTCTCTGTAAACCACAGTGATGAGCATCTTATTCCAACAAGAAACAGATCAACTTTTAGATGTTTGGGGACATAAAATCAAAGTGAAAATCATTTTAAACAGTGTAAAAAAATCGGTGTAAAAATCAGTAAAAACCAAAAAACATGAGTTTTGTTTATAGAGTTTGTTGAGGTGAGTTTTGCAGGGGTGAGTTCAGGAGGTAAGCGAGAGGAAAGTGGAGTTGTGTCCCCTGAATGATGTATGGATGGATGCTTTAAACTGTTGCGTTATTGAAACAAGGCAACAGAAAAACAAACCCCCGTCTCCCATGAAAGATGCGGTCCCTCTCGCATTCAGTCAGCAACACATCTTCTTGTTTTGAAACACAACATGAATCATAATCTTAAGAGAAAATGCTGAAACAGAGGTGAGATGCATAATAAACCTGTGTTTTGTCCAAGTCGGAGGTGTCAGAGAAATCCTAGGAAGAAGATGGAGAGATGGCGTGAGGAAAAAAGGTGATGTATTTACACTTTGATCTTTACTGGTGTTGTCCTTTTGCCAACATTATGGTTTTAAAAAAAAAGTTTTTAAGCTTCTTTGGCAACAGAAGTGAAATTCTGCCACAGGATTCAAGCGAAACTGGGAATACAGTGAGAGAAAATAGAGAAGAAGAACGAGACAGAGAAATGGCTGAGGAAATTAAAAATGTGTGTGTGTGTGTGAGAAATATCGAAAGAGAGAGGAAAAGTGGGGCTGATAATGAGCGGGGCGAAGGATCCCCCGGTAAGGCCCACCAGGTCTCCGCAGGCTGCTGGAAGAATGGAGCGTGGCAACAGAGCGGCCGTTATTTTCTTTGTGAGCCCAGGAAACCGGAGATGCTCCTCCACTCGGCTACTGAGTGACATCAACCGCTTGGGGAGAAGACACACACACACACACACACAAAAACTTCCATGCGCATTAAAACACACTCTGGAAACGACACACACTCCCACAAACCCACATATGCAGATGCACAAACACGCACAAGCCTCACCACCCACCCCTTCCACACACACACACACACACACACTCACCCTGAATCCTCTAAATGGCTAAATATTTGCATATACTGCTGTTCCAATTATCCTCCTGTCTTCCTCTTCTGCTCTTTTATCTGCGGGTGAAGACAGGTCTGTGTGAGGTTTAATGAAAGTGAGACAGGCTCTGTCATCTCTCTGACACTGCCTGCTGTCTCTTTCTCATTACGCTATTAAAGCAAAAAAGGAACAAAAACAGACCTCTGTGAGGCCGTAGGCGTACTGTGTGGAATCTGTATAATATGCACATAGACTGTACATAACATATAAATATGCTACATCTAGTCATCATACACGTGGGGAAATTTGGTGAAATGAGTGAGATGCAACTGCACATTTTCCAGCCACTAAAGAATCATATGAAGGCAAAATGACAAAGGACAGTCAGGCTTTGAAATGAAGTAAGAAAGTTTGGTTTTTACCCAAAGACAATCTTATTTTTTTACAGAGTCAAAATAATAATTACATCATAACTGGATTTGTTGCCTGAAAATGAATCATTATGTGACAAACAGGTAAAAACAGTGAATCCATTTCACTGAAATGTCAGACTGTGTAATCCAATTTGTGGTGAAGGAAGGCAGTGTTGACTTTGTGCCCACAACATGCACGAGATTGAATTTTTGTGACATGAGTGTGTGCTCATGCAAGAGACATTTTATGAAAATTAGGCAGACTAGGGGCTGGTTTCGCAAAATGTGTCTAATTGTTTGTCTAATGACAGCTGCATCAAAATACAGACGCTCACTTTAAAGGCCCTGCAAACCCCCACTGGTGTTTTCAGACTTCTGCACAGATTAAAGTCGAACTGAAATTAAAATCTGCACCCATGAAAGAGAGACTGCTCATGTTAGCCTCTAGCTTTCACTTACCGAGTGGAATCGTAATTGTGCTTTGGCAACGCATGTCAAATGCCATGCCAATAAAGCCTACTGACTTGAAAAAAAATTTGAATTGGAATACAAACTTAACAGCACGATGAGGCCTTCCATATGTTGAATGTTGTAAAGGGATAGAGATAGCTTAAATCGCTAATGCTTGATAGCTAACAGCGTTCTCCAGTAGCAGTTGCATAGCGTCTCAGGGGATCGTCAAAGTCAATAGGATTCATCCTCTGGGGACCTTGGACATCTGCACAAAATGTATAAATAACAGGAGAATGAAGTCAATCAACCTGTCTGTTCACACCCACAGAAGAGATCAATTGAGCAAGATAAGTGAAAAACACAGCTCACTTTGTGGTGTGCTGCTAATGTTGTTGAGCAAGTAAGTTGCTGAGAAGGGAAAAGTTTTGAGACACAGCAGGAAACGTGTTTTTTTTTTTTTTTTTTTGCTGATGTTGCTCAACTCATTACTGAATTTCACTGCTAAGAAGTAAAGAGCTGAGCAGCTTAAATCTGTAGCTCATTCAGCCATGCTTTGGTTTAAAAAGACCTTTAATTAACCAAAAATACACAGGAAATGGGTCCAATTTAAATGAAAAACTAGCTAGCTTTGTGCGACAGACATTAGATAATAAGTGAGCTCTAAGCCAAATTAAAGTTCATCGTTGTCAGACCAACTCCAGGCTGTTTCTGTCAGGTAAAAAACATGTATCACCAAAATGGCAGCATTTCAAGAACTACATCAAACAGGAACGTTTTCAGTATTTCTGAAATCAGTGTTTTTGAATGTGGTTTCTTTACCCCAAGTGTGAGTTTTTCAATCCACAGAGGAGCCAGCAGCTCCTTAATTAGATTTAAATCTGTTAAATGTTACCTTTAATTATATCTAACATGCTTTAACAACACTATGGGATTATGGCATCTTACTGCTTGTGCTTTATATGATTGAAAAGAAAAGTTCTGTTCCCAACTTCAGTCTGTGGCATTCCTTATGCTCTTTGTAGCTCTGCACACCTACACACACGCACAGTTCGCAGCCGTGCTCTTTCTTTCTTGCTTGATGTTTGGAGCTAATGAATGTTTACGGAGGATTTTTCACAACCAGCCAATAATAACGGCACAAACCTGACAGCTTGCTAGACAAATTCAGACACACATGCATGCATCCATAACGGCAACAAATTCACCTCGGTGCTCAACCCTACAGACAAAAAGACGCACTACCTCAAATGTACACTTCATGCATTGCACTGAAACATAGCAAAGGAACACATATGGGAATGTCTTCGCACATAAACAGAAATACACAAACATTACGGCTCAGTTCGCTGCTTTCAAGCCACCATATAGATTCACTAATTTACTCAGCATGCAAAGACATATTTGCTACGCATGCTGCACGGCTTCAAGTCTCAGACACACACTCACATGCACACACACACACATCCCCACATGTTTGTCCAACTTGTCTCCAGTTGAAAAGAAACACACATTTCCCTGGGAGGTTTCCACTCCTTTCCCTCTCTCCAATATCGAGCGGGCTTAACTCTGCAGAGAACAAAGTATTTGTTTGTTTTATTTTAGATCACAGCTCCTGTGTGGGCATGGGGTCAGAGAGTGGTGCACTGCAGAGAGAAGTATGAGGCGTGCTTTGAGCTGCGGCCATGGGAGTCTCAGTAAACAACAGGGCCGTAGGTGGAGGCTTTAGGTCTGCAGTTGATTCAGCTGCTGGAGCCACTGGAGCCACTGGAGCCGCTGCAGGCAAATAAAGACGAGGGTTCATTGAGAATCTATATGTTTTCTGGCATCTATACAGTTGAACATCTTCATTTGGTTAGAAAAGTGTACAGTATAAGCAGGGTAGGAGAGGATGTGTATGCTGTCATATGTGTGTGTTCACAGCAGGGGGTGTGTAATCAGCAATCAGTAGAGGCATCTGGCACACAACACACAACTGACTTGATAGCACATGATTTCTTAATGTGTTTCCTCTCATTTTTGATCTTTTCACTGCAGCTCATCATCCATAATGATCAATCTCCTCCTTTTTCATCGTTTTTAACCCATTTTGACTTGCAAAGTTTTGGTGCAAGATTGATCTCTGCATTTCCGTCATATTTCACTTATTCACGTTGTGGTTCTTGATCTTTTTAGAGGCATATTTTGGCCTCCTGCAATCTCGTCGTCAAACCGTGAAGTTGCAGGGCAGCCGGAGCAGTCCTGGCACGTAATTCCCTGAAGAACCACAAATATCTGTCTCACGGGGGCTTCCAGTCATTTTGGGGAAGGTTCTTCTAACTTCTTAAAGAGAAGCTCTGTGAGTGGGTGGGGCTTGAAGATTGAGGCCACGCCCCCTCAGCTCCACAGCAGAGAGGTCTCTGTGGCGCAATTGGTTAGCGCGTTCGGCTGTTAACCGAAAGGATGGTGGTTCGAGCCCACCCAGGGACGTAGGGTTTTGTGCTTAAGTAACCAGCTAACATCCAGTAAAGGGTCAGAGAAACCAGGAGCCAAAGCATGACTGTGACCGCCGTGTGGCCACACCCCCTATATTCACGGTTAGCGCGTTCGGCTGTCAACCCAAGTTTGGTGGTTCGAACCCACCCAGGGACATTCGGCTTTATGCTTTAAGCGACCAGGTAACATCATGTAAATGAGTAACCTGTTGTCCGTGGTCAACTGTGAACTTACTGCGCAGACAAAGTTGGGTACATTTTTCTTGTTGTTGGGAGTACTGAAGTTATCAAAAGTTAACATGGACCATTTTGATAAATGTGTGCATTTTCCGCCTTTCCGATTACTGCGCCAACAGAAATCAGAAATCAACAGAAATCAGCTGCCCTGTCTCACGGGGACTGCTCCGGCTGCCCTGCAACTTCAGGTTTAACAAAAACTGAAATTTAAAAATGTCAATTTGTGGTTCTACAGGGAGTTACATGCCAGGACTGCTCCGGCTGCCCTGCAACTTCACGGTTTGACGACGAGATTGCAGGAGGCCAAAATATTCCTCTAAAAAGATCAAGAACCACAACGTGAATAAGTGAAATATGACGGAAATGCAGAGATCAATCTTGCACCAAAACTTTGCAAGTCAAAATGGGTTAAAAACGATGAAAAAGGAGATTGATCATTATGGATGATGAGCTGCAGTGAAAAGATCAAAAATGAGAGGAAACACATTAAGAAATCATGTGCTATCAAGTCAGTTGTATGTTGTGTGCCAGATGCCTCTACTGATTGCTGATCACTTTATGCTTTAAGTGACCAGGTATCATCATGTAAATGAGTAACCTGGTGTCCATGGTCAACTGTGTACTTACTGCACAGACAAAGGTGGGTACATTTTTCTAGCTGTTGTTGTAAGTTATCATAAATTAATGTGGACCATTCTGCTGTACTCTGTATTCTCCGCCTTTCAGATCAGATCACTGCGCCAACAGAAATCAGCTGCCCTGTCTCACGGGGGCTTCCAGTCATTTTTGGGGAAGGTTCTTCTAACTTCTTAAAGAGAAGCTCTGAGAGTGAAGCTCTGTGAGTGGGTGGGGCTTGAAGATTGAGGCCACGCCCCCTCAGTTCCACAGCAGCGAGGTCTCTGTGGCGCAATTGGTTAGCGCGTTCGGCTGTTAACCGAAAGGATGGTGGTTCGAGCCCACCCAGGGACGTAGGGTTTTGTGCTTAAGTAACCAGATAACATCCAGTAAAGGGTCAGAGAAACCAGGAGCCAAAGCATGACTGTGACCGCCGTGTGGCCACACCCCCTGTATTCACGGTTAGCGCGTTCGGCTGTCAACCCAAGTTTGGTGGTTCGAACCCACCCAGGGACGTTCGGCTTTACGCTTTAAGCGACCAGGTAACATCATGTAAATGAGCAACCTGTTGTCCGTGGTCAACTGTGTACTTACTGCGCAGACAAAGTTGGGTACACTTTTCTTGTTGTTGGGAGTACTGAAGTTATCAAAAGTTAACATGGACCATTTTGATAAATGTGTGCATTTTCCGCCTTTCCGATTACTGCGCCAACAGAAATCAGAAATCAACAGAAATCAGCTGCCCTGTCTCACGGGGACTGCTCCGGCTGCCCTGCAACTTCAGGTTTAACAAAAACTGAAATTTAAAAATGTCAATTTGTGGTTCTACAGGGAGTTACATGCCAGGACTGCTCCGGCTGCCCTGCAACTTCACGGTTTGACGACGAGATTGCAGGAGGCCAAAATATTCCTCTAAAAAGATCAAGAACCACAACGTGAATAAGTGAAATATGACGGAAATGCAGAGATCAATCTTGCACCAAAACTTTGCAAGTCAAAATGGGTTAAAAACGATGAAAAAGGAGATTGATCATTATGGATGATGAGCTGCAGTGAAAAGATCAAAAATGAGAGGAAACACATTAAGAAATCATGTGCTATCAAGTCAGTTGTATGTTGTGTGCCAGATGCCTCTACTGATTGCTGATCACTTTATGCTTTAAGTGACCAGGTATCATCATGTAAATGAGTAACCTGGTGTCCATGGTCAACTGTGTACTTACTGCACAGACAAAGGTGGGTACATTTTTCTAGCTGTTGTTGTAAGTTATCATAAATTAATGTGGACCATTCTGCTGTACTCTGTATTCTCCGCCTTTCAGATCAGATCACTGCGCCAACAGAAATCAGCTGCCCTGTCTCACGGGGGCTTCCAGTCATTTTTGGGGAAGGTTCTTCTAACTTCTTAAAGAGAAGCTCTGAGAGTGAAGCTCTGTGAGTGGGTGGGGCTTGAAGATTGAGGCCACGCCCCCTCAGTTCCACAGCAGTGAGGTCTCTGTGGCGCAATTGGTTAGCGCGTTCGGCTGTTAACCGAAAGGATGGTGGTTCGAGCCCACCCAGGGACGTAGGGTTTTGTGCTTAAGTAACCAGCTAACATCCAGTAAAGGGTCAGAGAAACCAGGAGCCAAAGCATGACTGTGACCGCCGTGTGGCCACACCCCCTGTATTCACGGTTAGCGCGTTCGGCTGTCAACCCAAGTTTGGTGGTTCGAACCCACCCAGGGACGTTCGGCTTTACGCTTTAAGCGACCAGGTAACATCATGTAAATGAGCAACCTGTTGTCCGTGGTCAACTGTGTACTTACTGCGCAGACAAAGTTGGGTACACTTTTCTTGTTGTTGGGAGTACTGAAGTTATCAAAAGTTAACATGGACCATTTTGATAAATGTGTGCATTTTCCGCCTTTCTGATTACTGCGCCAACAGAAATCAGAAATCAACAGAAATCAGCTGCCCTGTCTCACGGGGACTGCTCCGGCTGCCCTGCAACTTCAGGTTTAACAAAAACTGAAATTTAAAAATGTCAATTTGTGGTTCTACAGGGAGTTACATGCCAGGACTGCTCCGGCTGCCCTGCAACTTCACGGTTTGACGACGAGATTGCAGGAGGCCAAAATATTCCTCTAAAAAGATCAAGAACCACAACGTGAATAAGTGAAATATGACGGAAATGCAGAGATCAATCTTGCACCAAAACTTTGCAAGTCAAAATGGGTTAAAAACGATGAAAAAGGAGATTGATCATTATGGATGATGAGCTGCAGTGAAAAGATCAAAAATGAGAGGAAACACATTAAGAAATCATGTGCTATCAAGTCAGTTGTATGTTGTGTGCCAGATGCCTCTACTGATTGCTGATCACTTTATGCTTTAAGTGACCAGGTATCATCATGTAAATGAGTAACCTGGTGTCCATGGTCAACTGTGTACTTACTGCACAGACAAAGGTGGGTACATTTTTCTAGCTGTTGTTGTAAGTTATCATAAATTAATGTGGACCATTCTGCTGTACTCTGTATTCTCCACCTTTCAGATCAGATCACTGCGCCAACAGAAATCAGCTGCCCTGTCTCACGGGGGCTTCCAGTCATTTTTGGGGAAGGTTCTTCTAACTTCTTAAAGAGAAGCTCTGAGAGTGAAGCTCTGTGAGTGGGTGGGGCTTGAAGATTGAGGCCACGCCCCCTCAGTTCCACAGCAGCGAGGTCTCTGTGGCGCAATTGGTTAGCGCGTTCGGCTGTTAACCGAAAGGATGGTGGTTCGAGCCCACCCAGGGACGTAGGCTTTTGTGCTTAAGTAACCAGCTAACATCCAGTAAAGGGTCAGAGAAACCAGGAGCCAAAGCATGACTGTGACCGCCGTGTGGCCACACCCCCTGTATTCACGGTTAGCGCGTTCGGCTGTCAACCCAAGTTTGGTGGTTCGAACCCACCCAGGGACGTTCGGATTTACGCTTTAAGCGACCAGGTAACATCATGTAAATGAGCAACCTGTTGTCCGTGGTCAACTGTGTACTTACTGCGCAGACAAAGTTAAGTGTTATTTTTGGTTGCTGGGGCACTTTGCCATCAAAAGCAATTACGAGCATTGATAAATGTGCATTTCTTCCATTACTTCAAGCGCCAACACGAAATCAGAAAGAAATCCCAGAAATCAGCTGCCCTGTCTCACGGGACGTTCGCCGCTCTGCAACTTCAGGTTTAACAAAAACTGAAATTCTTAAAAATGTCAATTTGTGGGTTCTACAGGAGTTACATGCCAGGGATCAAAGCTCTGCCAGTTCCCAACTTCACGCAACACCTAGACGTTGCAGGCGCGCCAAAGACTCTAAAAGATCAAGAACCACAACGAATAAGTGAAATATGACGAAATGCAGAGATCAATCTTGCAACTAAAACTCTTTGCAAGTCAAATGGGTTAAAACGGCGAAAGAGATTGATCGCTGGCGATGATGAGCTGCAGTGAAAAGATCAAAAATGAGGAAACATTAAGAAATCATGCTATCAAGTCAGTTGCGTTGTGTGCCAGATTTCTACTGATTGCTGATCACTTTATGCTTAAGTGACCAGGGTATCATCATGTAAATGAGTAACCTGGCAGTCCATGGTCATCCGTGTAATTACCGTACAGACACAAAGGTGGGTACATTTTTCTTAGCTGTTGCTGTAAGTTATCATAAATTAATGTGGACCATTCTGGCTGTAATTCTGTATTCTCCGCTTCATCAGATCACCGCGCTCAACAGAAATCAGCTGCCCTGTCTCACGGGGGCTTCCAGTCATTTTTGGGGAAGGTTCTTCTAACTTCTTAAAGAGAAGCTCTGAGAGTGAAGCTCTGTGAGTGGGTGGGGCTTGAAGATAGAGGCCACGCCCCCTCAGTTCCACAGCAGCGAGGTCTCTGTGGCGCAATTGGTTAGCGCGTTCGGCTGTTAACCGAAAGGATGGTGGTTCGAGCCCACCCAGGGACGTAGGGTGTTGTGCTTAAGTAACCAGCTAACATCCAGTAAAGGGTCAGAGAAACCAGGAGCCAAAGCATGACTGTGACCGCCGTGTGGCCACACCCCCTGTATTCACGGTTAGCGCGTTGGGCTGTCAACCCAAGTTTGGTGGTTCGAACCCACCCAGGGACGTTCGGCTTTACGCTTTAAGCGACCAGGTAACATCATGTAAATGAGCAACCTGTTGTCCGTGGTCAACTGTGTACTTACTGCGCAGACAAAGTTGGGTACACTTTTCTTGTTGTTGGGAGTACTGAAGTTATCAAAAGTTAACATGGACCATTTTGATAAATGTGTGCATTTTCCGCCTTTCCGATTACTGCGCCAACAGAAATCAGAAATCAACAGAAATCAGCTGCCCTGTCTCACGGGGACTGCTCCGGCTGCCCTGCAACTTCAGGTTTAACAAAAACTGAAATTTAAAAATGTCAATTTGTGGTTCTACAGGGAGTTACATGCCAGGACTGCTCCGGCTGCTCTGCAACTTCATGGTTTGACGACGAGATTGCAGGAGGCCAAAATATTCCTCTAAAAAGATCAAGAACCACAACGTGAATAAGTGAAATATGACGGAAATGCAGAGATCAATCTTGCACCAAAACTTTGCAAGTCAAAATGGGTTAAAAACGATGAAAAAGGAGATTGATCATTATGGATGATGAGCTGCAGTGAAAAGATCAAAAATGAGAGGAAACACATTAAGAAATCATGTGCTATCAAGTCAGTTGTATGTTGTGTGCCAGATGCCTCTACTGATTGCTGATCACTTTATGCTTTAAGTGACCAGGTATCATCATGTAAATGAGTAACCTGGTGTCCATGGTCAACTGTGTACTTACTGCACAGACAAAGGTGGGTACATTTTTCTAGCTGTTGTTGTAAGTTATCATAAATTAATGTGGACCATTCTGCTGTACTCTGTATTCTCCGCCTTTCAGATCAGATCACTGCGCCAACAGAAATCAGCTGCCCTGTCTCACGGGGGCTTCCAGTCATTTTTGGGGAAGGTTCTTCTAACTTCTTAAAGAGAAGCTCTGAGAGTGAAGCTCTGTGAGTGGGTGGGGCTTGAAGATTGAGGCCACGCCCCCTCAGTTCCACAGCAGCGAGGTCTCTGTGGCGCAATTGGTTAGCGCGTTCGGCTGTTAACCGAAAGGATGGTGGTTCGAGCCCACCCAGGGACGTAGGGTTTTGTGCTTAAGTAACCAGCTAACATCCAGTAAAGGGTCAGAGAAACCAGGAGCCAAAGCATGACTGTGACCGCCGTGTGGCCACACCCCCTGTATTCACGGTTAGCGCGTTCGGCTGTCAACCCAAGTTTGGTGGTTCGAACCCACCCAGGGACGTTCGGCTTTACGCTTTAAGCGACCAGGTAACATCATGTAAATGAGCAACCTGTTGTCCGTGGTCAACTGTGTACTTACTGCGCAGACAAAGTTGGGTACACTTTTCTTGTTGTTGGGAGTACTGAAGTTATCAAAAGTTAACATGGACCATTTTGATAAATGTGTGCATTTTCCGCCTTTCCGATTACTGCGCCAACAGAAATCAGAAATCAACAGAAATCAGCTGCCCTGTCTCACGGGGACTGCTCTGGCTGCCCTGCAACTTCAGGTTTAACAAAAACTGAAATTTAAAAATGTCAATTTGTGGTTCTACAGGGAGTTACATGCCAGGACTGCTCCGGCTGCCCTGCAACTTCACGGTTTGACGACGAGATTGCAGGAGGCCAAAATATTCCTCTAAAAAGATCAAGAACCACAACGTGAATAAGTGAAATATGACGGAAATGCAGAGATCAATCTTGCACCAAAACTTTGCAAGTCAAAATGGGTTAAAAACGATGAAAAAGGAGATTGATCATTATGGATGATGAGCTGCAGTGAAAAGATCAAAAATGAGAGGAAACACATTAAGAAATCATGTGCTATCAAGTCAGTTGTATGTTGTGTGCCAGATGCCTCTACTGATTGCTGATCACTTTATGCTTTAAGTGACCAGGTATCATCATGTAAATGAGTAACCTGGTGTCCATGGTCAACTGTGTACTTACTGCACAGACAAAGGTGGGTACATTTTTCTAGCTGTTGTTGTAAGTTATCATAAATTAATGTGGACCATTCTGCTGTACTCTGTATTCTCCGCCTTTCAGATCAGATCACTGCGCCAACAGAAATCAGCTGCCCTGTCTCACGGGGGCTTCCAGTCATTTTTGGGGAAGGTTCTTCTAACTTCTTAAAGAGAAGCTCTGAGAGTGAAGCTCTGTGAGTGGGTGGGGCTTGAAGATTGAGGCCACGCCCCCTCAGTTCCACAGCAGCGAGGTCTCTGTGGCGCAATTGGTTAGCGCGTTCGGCTGTTAACCGAAAGGATGGTGGTTCGAGCCCACCCAGGGACGTAGGGTTTTGTGCTTAAGTAACCAGCTAACATCCAGTAAAGGGTCAGAGAAACCAGGAGCCAAAGCATGACTGTGACCGCCGTGTGGCCACACCCCCTGTATTCACGGTTAGCGCGTTCGGCTGTCAACCCAAGTTTGGTGGTTCGAACCCACCCAGGGACGTTCGGCTTTACGCTTTAAGCGACCAGGTAACATCATGTAAATGAGCAACCTGTTGTCCGTGGTCAACTGTGAACTTACTGCGCAGACAAAGTTGGGTACATTTTTCTTGTTGTTGGGGGTACTGAAGTTATCAAAAGTTAACATGGACCATTTTGATAAATGTGTGCATTTTCCGCCTTTCCGATTACTGCGCCAACAGAAATCAGAAATCAACAGAAATCAGCTGCCCTGTCTCACGGGGACTGCTCCGGCTGCCCTGCAACTTCAGGTTTAACAAAAACTGAAATTTAAAAATGTCAATTTGTGGTTCTACAGGGAGTTACATGCCAGGACTGCTCCGGCTGCCCTGCAACTTCACGGTTTGACGACGAGATTGCAGGAGGCCAAAATATTCCTCTAAAAAGATCAAGAACCACAACGTGAATAAGTGAAATATGACGGAAATGCAGAGATCAATCTTGCACCAAAACTTTGCAAGTCAAAATGGGTTAAAAACGATGAAAAAGGAGATTGATCATTATGGATGATGAGCTGCAGTGAAAAGATCAAAAATGAGAGGAAACACATTAAGAAATCATGTGCTATCAAGTCAGTTGTATGTTGTGTGCCAGATGCCTCTACTGATTGCTGATCACTTTATGCTTTAAGTGACCAGGTATCATCATGTAAATGAGTAACCTGGTGTCCATGGTCAACTGTGTACTTACTGCACAGACAAAGGTGGGTACATTTTTCTAGCTGTTGTTGTAAGTTATCATAAATTAATGTGGACCATTCTGCTGTACTCTGTATTCTCCGCCTTTCAGATCAGATCACTGCGCCAACAGAAATCAGCTGCCCTGTCTCACGGGGGCTTCCAGTCATTTTTGGGGAAGGTTCTTCTAACTTCTTAAAGAGAAGCTCTGAGAGTGAAGCTCTGTGAGTGGGTGGGGCTTGAAGATTGAGGCCACGCCCCCTCAGTTGCACAGCAGCGAGGTCTCTGTGGCGCTACCTGGGTCAGGATGGTCTGGTAAAGCCGATCCAATCATGTCGGGCCCTGTCCAATGTGAGATTGGATGTAGGCCAATCACGCCGCCGGATGACATTGGACACCGCCAATCAGAGGCTTCCCTTCCATTGTGACATTGGATGAATTACGCGAGAACACGCGAGAACACCGCTCACAGACTTAGCCGTCAACGCAGAGCGCCAAGATTTTCCGCTTTCAACTGTCAGTCGCAAGGCAAGTTATCAAAGTAAGTAACGATTAGATGTTTTTTTCTTCTGAAATGATAGTACACCTTGCATTTCCGTCCGTCACGCATTTTACCATTTTTTTCTCGAGTCTCACATTACGTTATACGGCAACTTTAGTCAGCTAGCCGGCAGCCGCTAACTCTTAATTTAAGTTACCCGTTTAGGAACCGGCAAATGTCCAAATATTCTCGGTAATTCAACTAAGTGGTTTTAGAAACATTGCATCAGTTAGCTTTCTGCCCGTTTAAGACGTCTGACCAGCGGTCAAGTCACACAGCTACTGTAACAGCTACTGTACTCGTGTTGTCAATACAGCCTGTGTAAGAATGGCAGCGTGTGTTTCTGTGCAGCAGTGTCACAGTATTGTTAAATGCATGTTCACGTTCAGCCTTTACTTGTTGACAAGAACTATTGTGGGTTCGCTTACAGTACCTACCGTTTTATTGTAAATATTAACTAGTTATCTAGCTACTTAGCTAATGACATTAATTTAAAATACCTCCAAGGAATAATGGAATATATTAGCTAGCCTGAACCCTAGGTGAGAGTGACAGCTGTTCATGTCACTCCATGTAGTTTTCTTAACCAACAGTATTATTTTACTGTACTCATAAGTATGCACTTGTTCAGCACACCGTGTTTGTGTTGCAATACTTGTACTTTTAGTTGTTGTTGTTATTATTTTGTTGTTATTTTTAGATGAGCACTAAGCCTAAGAGCCACAAAGCCATGGGAGACGAAGGGTGGATGGCGAGGCTGACGATGTTTGCCAGCTCTGGGGTTTGGCCTTCTGGAGCAGGCAATAGACCGGCCCCAAGGCAGCGGAAGTGGCATGACCTCTATCAGAAGGTAAGGTATAGCAAAATATGTAGCTTTTACTTATTACGGTCATAAGTATGCAAGTCACTTGATGACAAATGGGCAATAATATCAATCAGACGATGGACTGTACGCTGAGTGTCTCTTGAGGCTAAATAACAATTCTGATTGTTTCAGATTGAGAAATGCCCCATGCAGGCCCATGGACAGACCACCCTCTTTGGAGGGTCCATGGCCTGTAATTGTGGATTCCACGTCGTCAAGGTGACCTATTTAAAAATGACATCTCATTATTGTTAATCTTGCATCGCATGTCCGTTACAATGCTGTTGTGCTGTTGCTGTTATGTCACATGTTGTGATGCTGTTACTTTAGCCGCCTGCCTCTCAGTCTCCTGCAAATGCCTCGCCATCTGTGGCCTCAGACTCGGCCCCTGGTGCAACTGCTCCAGCCCCGCGATCCTTCCTGCGGCCCCCTCCGAGCTTGTCAATGGTGAATACTTTCTTAGTAATTCATGTTTTGTATGAATCATTTTGTATGTGCTGCGTCATAAACTGAACTCTTTTCTCCTTTCAGTTCACTAAACCACGCTTTGGTGGGTCAAAGTCTGCCTCACTGAAGCCCAATTTAGTGGCTAGGAGCACCCCCAGCCCTGCTCCATCCTCTGTGAGGACCCCCAGCCCTGCTCCATCCTCTGTGGGGACCCCGTGCCCTGCTGTTAACACCAGCCTGGCAGTAGCTTCTGTGAGTACAGCGTCTATTCATTGGGTCTGGCTCTGTTGTAAGTTGTCTTTGTATTGCTTTCATTGTTTTAATTGTATTTATTTAGATTTATTTTCGTCTTGCTTTTGTTTTGCCGTACTGTTTGGCTTTCTGTTGTCATATTGCCTTCTGAGTATCCTTCACTTTGTAAACTTTGTTTTTAAAGGAGCTATATAAATAAAGTTGTTATTAATATTATCATTATTATTTGTGCAATAAACTAACGCTTAGTTGTTGTTGTCTACCAAACAGGATGCGTCTGGAGGAGTTCAGCCAGCCACTGCTGGGGCTGCAGCTTCATTCTGGTTGCCAGGTGAAATGAGCAAGACCATCCCTGTGCAGGACCAGAGGTGGATTGCCAGCACCCTCTTTCATTCCGGCAAACTACGACCAGATTTGAAGCTGTGGTACGAGCCCCCAGTCCCAGCCCTCATCTATCACCAGACACCGACACCTGACCGCTTCTTCACCCATCGGCTGATGGTGTGGATGCCCTACCACCTGTGGAAGGTGAGGGTGTCCTGCCCAGCTTGTGGGAAGCAGCTGACGGGCTACGGTGTCCACAAGAGGGCTCGGAAGGTCCTGGACATCGACCGGTATTACCTGATGGTGACAGAGACACTCAGGTGCACTGTGTGTTTGCTGAACTATCTGTCTACCAGTCAGACTGTCCGGGACCAGCTGGACCTGCCGCACCAAAAGGTGTTCCGGCTGATCCTGACCCGCAAGTGAGTAAAACAGTAAAACAGTAAAACAGATCAGATCACTGCGCCAACAGAAATCAGCTGCCCTGTCTCACGGGGGCTTCCAGTCATTTTTGGGGAAGGTTCTTCTAACTTCTTAAAGAGAAGCTCTGAGAGTGAAGCTCTGTGAGTGGGTGGGGCTTGAAGATTGAGGCCACGCCCCCTAAACTTCCCAGCAGCGAGGTCTCTGTGGCGCAATTGGTTAGTGCGTTCGGCTATTAACCGAAAGGATGGTGGTTCGATCCTACCCAGGAATGTAGGATTTTGTGCTCAATTTACCAGATAACATCATGTAAATGAGTAAGCTGGTGTCTATGATCACAGGTAAGGGTCAGAGAAACGAGAGGCCAAAGTACAGCTATGACAGCAGTCTTGCAGAATCAACAGGACACATTATCAGTAGTGGCATGTCCTTGTAAGTCCTACGAGACTACAGTTGAAACTGACACATTTAAGAAACCACACAGCATGAGCCTCTACAAGTCTAAATATGTCATTTTCCAAATAACAATCAAATAAATGTAGCTTAAAGATAATTCAGGAAGCCGTGTTAGCAGCAGCATAGCACTAATACACTATGAATAAGCCAGTTTAAACTACAACACACTAATCCCATTCCAGAGTCTGTCATTCACTTCCAGTCCTGCAGTAGTCCTCAGTGTGTTCCTACCTTTCACCATCACCTGTGCGTCACACCCACCTGCACACCTTCTCCCAATTCCCTCATCAGCTCCCCAGTAGGCCTATATGTAAAAGTCCTTAAGGCATTGTTCCTTGCCAGACTGTCTGTTGTACCATCCAAGCTGTATATTTTCAGCCTTCTTGTCCTGTTACCCTGCCTGCCTACTTGCTTATTCAGCTTTAGACATGACTGCCTGATCTGACTGCCTGATCAAGTAAACCTTGCTTTTATCTCACCTGTTCTGCCTTAAAGTCGTGACCCAGTGTCCACACATTGTTATACTCACAA
This sequence comes from Macquaria australasica, assembly GCA_005408345.1. NCBI lineage: Eukaryota > Metazoa > Chordata > Actinopteri > Centrarchiformes > Percichthyidae > Macquaria > Macquaria australasica. Next base: position 392,302 of record SEMN01000301.1, on the reverse strand, counting down.
AGACTGAGATTTAAACAAGTAAGGCAATTTAAGGTTATAGTTAGGATATGTGTTGTGTTTTACTCAGAAAACTGTAAAAATAAATAAATGAATGTCTAACTCAGGGTAGAAAATGTTAACACACCCAATTATCAGCACCACCGCAGTTCACCTTGAAGCACCTAATTGCACACCACTTTACATAATTCAGGTTCAGAAACACAGTTATCTCACATTTTTAATGTATGGAGCACAAGTTTGCATTTCAGACATTATGCCCTTTTTAAAAGTTTCAAGGGAACAGGTGCAGTAATCTAAACTGCAGAGAAAATGTTGAAGTTTCAGTTAGCTAACTGCTACCTGAGCGACAAAGGAGAAGGTGGTCCAAAATGAAATAAAAACAGTGAGTCTTTCAGGGCCAACATTCAGGTCACCCACACAGCTACAGGGTAGTGTGGTTAGGCTGAACTTGGACAATCAGCTGACCTAAATAATTAGCCTTTGTTAGCTAACGAAAAGTTTAGCTAACTCCTCTTACCTTTTTCACTGAACTTCCGTACTTTTAATTCAGCCTGGAAAAACTGTGGTTCTTTGGCTTCACCAGTCGAGGTTTAAGTCACTGAATTATATAATTTCTGCCTCAGAGAAAGACATGTAAAACTATAAATTCTTTCTCTGTAGAGGAGAGAGTGAAAGCTAGAACAAAAGGTAGATTCGATGTCAGTGGCACCTCTGAGCCCAGCGGAGCGGTTATTCAGAGAGGGGATGAGTGTACATTATCAGGGATAAGCTGCTCTAACAGCCCACCCAGCCAGCCTCCTGCGCTCCTGTATTGTTCCAACACGCTCTGACTCACAAAAGGCAAAAATACATTGAAACCTCGGTGCCGTGGTGCCTCCTTGCTCTCGGTGACTCACAAAGCTGGACTACATTTAGCCTGCAACAGCCGTCGCCAACACAGCCTGACAAAAGAACTGGAGAGCTGCGTGCATCTTTCCTGCTGGTGTTAAAGCTGAAATGTTACAGCAGTAGATAAAAAGAGGGATTGGTAACTGAGATTAAAAGTAAAATATTATGAAAAGACGCATGACCTTATTAAGAGACACTGTAAGAATTTGACAGATAGCTAAATTATAACGCTTATCAAAGGATCAGTGGCAAGTTTGGTTTGATTTCAATTTATGAGATTGATCCTCTGTATTTTAGAGGACGAATATCAGGAAATTATTTCTTATGATGGATGTATGGATTTTTGAAAATATTTTAATTTTAGACTCCATATTTCTGAAATTGCTAGACTATCATTTCTGCAAACTGTCTGACATGATACCTGAAAGAATGGTCATCAGCGAATCGAGCTAGCTCAGGTGTCATTTTTGTAATTTAATCAGACTTAAGTCTGCAGCTCTGCTTGTTTGATGTCTCGTGTCATTTGAGACAGGTCCATCTCAGGTCTATCGGAGCAAGTCTCAAGTCATTAAGGGCAGGTTCAAGTCAAGTCACTAGTCTTCATAAGCAAAGTCAAGATGCAAGTCTTTCAGGTCTCTGAATGTTTTTCCTCTCAACTCAAATCTAATTTTTAGATGGTCAAGTCTCAAGTTAAGTCTCAAGTCCTCATGTTTGTGATTTAAATCAGACTCAAGTCCAAGTCTCGAGTCCACAGCTCTGCTTGTTTGATTTATTGATCATCACCAGAGAGCAGTTGAACAAGCACATTAGTCACTCAGTTAGATGTCAAGATAGAAATATGATGAGGTATTGAGTGATGTCCTTGACAAAAAGTCGTCTAATGTCGACAAGGCAACACAACCTTCAACAAGCACTCTTTGACTATTATTAGCATTCGAGTGTAAACATATTTAACCCCAGTGCCATGATTTTTTTTTCTGTGATTACAGCAAAGCGAGGCTCAGAGCTGGAATACATAAAGGTTAGAAATGCACTTTCTCCTCGATGTTGAATGGGTGCCTGACATTTTAGACCCAATCATAGTGCAATCAAGGCAAAGCACTTGAGCTAAGCTATGACAATACATGTCTGCAATTTAACCAGAGTTCCACTTGTGCACTTTCAAATTAATAATCCCATAAATTGCTACACAGAACAGCATGTGCGCAACACATAAACACATGGTTATGGAATTAATGAAATTCATTGTGGTGGAGTGTTTGGGCTTGAATTTTCCTCGGTGGAAGTTCCTGTGTGTTTGTTGCATTGTTGGTGTTTGAGATCTCATTCACGAGGGAATTTGTTTGTTTGTGTCGGAGCGGCTTTGTGTGCATGTGTAAAAGCCTATTTATACATTAACAAGAGATTTAATGCATTTGAGTGCATGATGCTCGGTACGCAGCTGTGTGTTTGTTTGTGTGTTATTAGAGAGTTAAATGTGATCTTGTGAGTGCATGTAGTCTGATATCCCGAATGAGTGGCCATGTTGTTACCCGCCCTATTAGTCTCTCTGACGTTCTTGTTAGCTGTTTTATGTGAAGGCAGGCTTTATTTTCGCTCTAATGCTACATTCATGTAACGCAGGCTGGACCATACCTGCCAACATTTGGGATTCAAAGAGACTGCCATTAGTTTTGCAAGTATTTAGTCACAAACCAGAGCCACGGCACTAGCATGGCTCAAAAGTGAATAACTAATTAAATGTCATGTAAATTGTCAGGAAGTACAGGTATTCTGTTAAGTCTGCCTCTGCACTGCACCTGACTCTACAGTAAGTTTGTATCAGGAGAAAGTAAAGAGATAAAGGAAAGAAAGTAAATGGAACTTTTTTGACGACCTGGTATGTTTTCTTTCTCTTTTTGTGGTTATTACGTTATTATCAGTTACTCTAATTATTGTAATTATGCTTATGATTAGAAACATGATTATACGAAAGACAAGAGCAACAAAGAGAAAGGCAGCAAAGATGTGAGAGGAAAAACAGAGAGGGGCCGAGGCAGCCGGTCCAGAGGGCCACCTCACAGTGGGCACCGCCATGGCAACAGCAGGTCATAATGACAGACAGGCAGAGGGGGACACAGCATCGTGATTGCTTCAGTCACAGTCATATCAAACACACTGCCTTGCATTTTGTTTTTGTCCCTCTAAAAAGCAATTTGTTCATTCATTTAGGCAAGCGTGCTGGATGGAGGTAATTTCAAACGACTGATTGCAGGCTGAAATGTCTGGTTTGGGTCTTCAGGGAAATAGAAACCATTTAGAATCAGAATCTTAATTGAGCAACTGTCGCTGTGTGTTATGTATCGCTGCTGATGAAGAGTGTGTGTGTGTGTGTGTGTCTGTGTGTGTGTTGCTCCTATTTTCAGTATAATTTAACTCTGTGCATATCTGAATAAATCTGCATTGAAAAGAGAAATGGCAGAGACAAAAACACGTTCACTCGCAGATGAATTGAAATCATTCGAACTTTATTCATCACGTTCACCATCCGTCATTACAAAGCTTTGGGGCCCCTAGCTCTGATTGTCGTTAGCCATTTGTTCAGAGCCCCCGTCACCCACCCAAACTACTCCACTCAATCACCAAAATGAAAAAAAAAAACAACAAAAAACAATACCATTCTTCTCAGTTCACAGATAAGTCCATAAACAGGGGACAGAAATAAATGAAGGGAGAAGTCAGAGAATTATTAAGTATGCCACTTTCACCTGATGTCAATGAACTGTTTCTATTTTACTTCCCTGCAACATAAAGACTCAGCAGAGACCCAAAAGATTACTCTGACACCACAAGAAAGAAGCCCAGGTTCATTTTTCTAGTAAAATGAAAATAAATAAAAAAAACAACAGCTTTGGGATGTGACTCGAGGAAAAAAAAAAGAAGGAGGGGCAGCTAATGTGAAGATGATGAGATTTTAGCGTACTGCTTTCACAGCCCCTCTGGCATTTTCAAAGAAGAATAGCCAACACTCTAGACACGACAGCATGACCATTACTGAAACTCTCTCGCAAGAAGCAGAATAGCCGGGGTGAACAACTCGTACAATCAAAAGAGCACTTAGAGAGACTCACAGCCGTGATGAAATGGATCATAAATGAACAGTTGAAGAGAAATAAAAACATATTCAGTTTATTATATACCCTTTAAGCGAGTACTCACAGTACCTGAACTCCACTTTAAAATTAAAAATCTAAATTTGTGCAAATGCTTATGGAGACCAAAGTGTTAATATATAAGATGTTCTGAAATAAATTATCATATGAAAAAATGCAGACAAAATCTGCAACATAACTATGAAATTGTGAAATATGTTGAAAAAAAATGTTATAACTCAGCTCTTTGTTCTCTTTGTTATGAAATGTTATTTCCTCCTGCTTCATCTCACAGTGACAGGGTTTATTTCTGGTCATTTTTACTTCATTCTAACAGTTTTTATTCCAAATTGTCCCTCTTCCAAAGCGTGTTTGTCCAATTATTCAGACCCAAGCAACAGCCAACTACATAGCTGCCTTTGCCCTGTTTGTCTCAGATGAAATGACTGTGGTGAAAAGTGGCATTATGAAACGGTCACTTGGGAACAATGGTGTTGTGAAATAAATGCAGACTTTGAAGAAAGGACATTTTGATATAAAAACAGTTGGAATCAAATAAAAACTGTGGGTTTTAAAAGTATTGTATTGGATTACGTCACAATTGTATTAGATTGGACAGTATTTATTCACATGATTGTATATTTCATAGTCACTTATTTAATATTGAACACTTTGGGTCTCCATAAATGCTTAATGAGTGACAGACAAACACATAAATTCAGTGTTTTCTTGTTATTTTACAGCAGATTAAAGCAATTCAGGAGTGTCACTCAAAAACAAAACACTTTCTTTTACATGTAGCAGCTGATTTCAAACTAATTAAAATATAGTTGAGGATCAGCATCATCAGCAAACTGATTTAAAGGATAAGGTTGGTGATATTCTATATTTCTATATTGTCAACAAATCCTGTGAAAAGACCAATCCCAATGAACTGATCCTACTAACTAAGTAGTGGCTGAATAGTCAAAGCTTATTCCTCTGTGCCATAGAAAGCTATTAAAAACCCATCAGTGTGTCACCCTGGTGCACTGGGAGACATGTTCCATCATTACGACAAACAGTGGCACTGTAGTTTATTTTGAGTCAATCCTACATACACCATCCTGCTGCTGGAAATAGTTGCTAGTGCACTAAATGTGTATTCATCCACAGCTGAAAATAGTCCCCAACAAATGCACAATTTACTTCTGTTTGAGTAACAGTTGCTAAAAACTACAGTGCCCAGCTGTTTTAGGAAATTACTGAGCCTTTAAAAAAAATAGAATTATATATTTGTGACCTGTTTTTAAAGATTTACATCTTCAGCAGGAACCAATGTACAGACAGGGTGGGGAAGTTGACCAACGGACTTACACATTGTTGGTTTTGGTCTTTTCGTGGGATTTGTTGACAGTAAGGAAAGTATTGAAAAACGTCAGCTTTATTCTTTATAGAAAGACAGTTTTTACAGTGTTTGTACCTTGAAGAAATGTTCCACATACCTGAACACAATTCAAATACCTGTAAATAAATAAAAACTGCTGTGCATCTCATGTTTTCAAAGCTGAGGTTCCCCAGTAAGTTCAGATAAGCGCACTTTGAATTCAAATATTCACAGCCACTTCATACAACTGTTTATCCTCTACTCAGGTCTGTTTTCCACCAGCTCCACTTTTTATTACTGTCTGAGCAGCAGCGGTTTGTGTGTTTTTCATTATTGTAACCTACAGTGCGACAGACTCCAACCACAAAAGCATTATGTGGTTGAGCACTTAAGCACTGCTGAATGAAAGATTAATTTTAAAACAACTGCACGACTTGTTTCAGTGTGAGGTTTTCAGAAGTGGTCTTTGTAGTTTTGCATTATGTAAAACGTATGGAATTAATTTTTTATATCATTGCCACATGCCTTGTTCCATCTCTGTTGCCTGAAGTGTTATGCTGAGCATCTGATGGTCCACTAACTCGATGGCAAAGAGCAGTTTTTATCCAGTGATTCGTGAAAAACAACAGTTAAAAATACAGTAATGGGACTATTTCAAGTCCCGATAATAAATAATACATAGTTTTAATAAATCTCACACACATTACTTCCTTTTGTTGCCATGCCAACTTGGCTGGCCATGGAAAAAAAAGAGAGCCACTTCCTGGCTCACACACACACGCTCTCACACAAATACACACAGACATCCTTCCTCCGCCCCCCCAGTTACTTAGCAGTACCCTGCTGATCACTGGAGGAATAAAAGAACATAAATGACAGATTAAATATGAGCAGAATGCATTAAAAATGGATCACAGCTGAGATAAGTGATGACATTTTAAGATCCCAGCCAACCCAGCCGGCCCACCAGCCTTGTGAGGCTTTAAGCATCATACGTCGACGCTCTCGCTTTGTCCTCCTGTGCTTCCGGGTTCAGAATGAGCAGCTTTCGCCTGGTCCTTGTATTCTTAATGAAAACGTACGGCCGTGTAACCCAAGAACATGGGCCATAGGGTGGCTGTGAGAGGAGACGATTAAATATTCAAACACTGTGACCCACAGGCTTCAGGTCTTTGTCCTGTCAAGTTGTTTTACGTTTTTGTTTGTGCCAATGTGTGCGGTGCGGGGTTGCTGGTAGGTTATTAAATCCACGCCTTTCATATAGAACGGAGGCCTGGAGATCTTATTGCAATAACGCCCAAGATTAAAATAAAACCCCACATCCAGAAACCGAGCTCTGCGATGCAAGATGTGATCTCAGCTGGTGGCCTGAGGGAGACTGCAATCAGAGGTGAACCGGGGTGAAGAAAGCGAGATGTCAGCGCTGCTCCCTGTATTGAGAGCCTGACCAGAGGGTAGCAGCAGGGATGAGAGGATGGAGAGAAGGATGCAGGGAGGAAGCCAGAGAGGTTGAAGGTTGAAGGGACACAGGCTTTATGTGTGTGTTCAGTCTCTGTGTGAGTCATAGCGATAATGGGTGGCAACATTGAGTATCCAGCAGTCTTTAAGCTTACCCTCTGGATAAGGTCTCTCTTTTTCTCTGTCTATCTGGCTTTTTAATGTCCCCTCCCTCCATTGCTTTAGGCTCTAGAATTTGTAAGAGAAGAAGAAGAAGAAGAGAAGAGTTGTTGATTGTGCTGTTGTATTAATGGTTGGAGGTGATCTCAATGTCTGTCTGGCCTCTTAGGAGGCTCTTTGGAAGCCTGACAGCTGATCCCTTTATGTCATTATGTCTCTCTCAAGGACTTTAAATGGCATATGTTAGGGAGAGAGAGCAAAAGAAAGCTCGAGAAACAGAGAATGAAAGCAAGTAACATGATACTTAACCAGTGTGATACACACAATGCCTACTCTGTGCCTCACAATAGGCCCAATATCGCCACTTCCCTATTGAGTCCTGGTCGCACATAACAGACTTGCTTCAAAGAACCACTTTCACCTAAAACCCTCTCCCATCCGCTGTGGTCGGGCGTGCAGAGGCGTGCAATTGAGCTGGGTCCTAGTGTAGATTTCTCCCGCCCTTGTGTCTGCCAACCCTGATATTGTTTCACAGACCAGAGAGGGGAGAGATTCAAGTTCAAGTCCAGATATGTCTAACACCCTTTCTATCCCTTTTCCTAATTTATTTTTATCACAAGCTCTGTCTGGAAGATACAGGAGCGACATTGATTCAAGAACAACCCAGACACCCTTTTTTCCAACACCGCCCACCAACCAAGCACCATTGTCTCAAGGGTCAGGATGGGTAGAACAGATTATATTCAAGTCTCTATTTTTCAGCCTGTGAGGCCTGGGTCTGTGAGGATTTAGGCCCTGACTTTGTGGTCCGACCTTGAGTTCCTGCAGCAGGCTTTGAGGTGGAGGTGGACCCTGTTCCTGATGCAGGGGCAGGGGCTGCAGGGGGCGGCTTGCTGCGTTGCACTTGAGGATGCCGAGGCAGGACTGAGCGTATGGGCTGCTGGAGGGGATGTGACTGCTGTGGAGGCCGGAGCTGGTAGCCTCGACGGTAGCGCAGTGATTGGGAACGTAGGAGCACCCGTGTGTACTGGACTTCTGGCATGATGAGCTTGAGGCAGAGCTCCTGGGCCTGGCTCGAGAACCCACGGCTGAGATTTGCCGGGAGGTCATAACCCACAATGTCGACTTTTCCACTAGGCTGCCATGGGCGGAGATCCTTGTTTTTGATCTGCGCGGCTGAGCGGAGAAGTGGCATCCGCCCACCGAAGCAGCTTCTCATTAGCCTCTCCTGGGCTTGCCGAAGGAGTCGCACCTCCCTTGCCACACAGGCTGGACCCAGAGCTGACAGCTGGCGCCACAATGAGGCGTTGAAGTGGTCGTAGAGACGTGCATCTACGGAATTCCAGGCACGGATCTTTGCAGGAAGTCCCGGTGTCAGGCTCCGCTTTGAGCTCGGCGTCCGCATGTTGAGTTTAACATACATAATGTCTTCCAGATCCCAGGACAGGAGATGGCGAAGGAGAACCAGCGACTCATCAAAGTACTCAGCAATCATCACCAGTGAGAAAACTCGCTCCACCTCTGCCAGAAAGGCCCGCGCATACGCCACATCTGTTGCTGGGCGATCCTTGTCTCCACCCAAGTCGAAGGTCAAGGTGTTGCATGCATACATGGAGTCCTTCTCATCTTGTCGGTAGTAGCGCCAGGGTTCCTCTAAGAAAGCCTCCAGGGAACCATTGGGGACCCTCTTGAAGCTCTGACAGTACTGGTTGTAGTAACTGAACAAAGACTCAAACATGGAGCCGGGTTCTCTCAGGATTGTGATGTATATTGTGTCGTTGGGCATCAGGCGCTGCAGCTCTGCCTTGTTGAAGCGCATGTGGCTGGTGATGATGTTCGGCGGCAGCGTGTGCGGGTGGACAAAGTGAGAGGTGAAGGAGCGTGGGTAGCAGAACTGGTGGCTGCAGGCCTGCACGGGCAACGCCACCGTGAGGTTGTTGCGCTCTGCGAAGCGGAAAAGCAGGTTCTGCATTGTGGTGCTGGCTGTTTTGTGGGTCTTGAGGAAGGCCACATTGGTGTGCTTAGGTTTCAGGCCTGGGGCAGGGTGGGAACGGAGGGCAGGACAACCGAGGTGGAAGGCCTCCATGGTCCTGGAGAGAGAAAAAGAAAGCGTAATCATGTATTTGAAGCACCATTAGCTCCAGAAAAAGGAACAGCTACTACAAATAAAATTGTGACATTAGAGACGTAATTGCACAGACACTGGACAGATAATGGAAGAAACTGAAGTGAAGGACAGGACAGATCTAGTACAACAGTAAAGTAAAAATCAGAGTACATGTGGGGAATTGAAAGGAGAGGAGAAAGAGGACAAGGGGCAGACAATGAAGTCGGATAAAGCCAGTGGAGAACTGGGGATCAAAAACTGAGAGTGCAAGATATTATGAGATGGGTCTGAATTGTTCGTACTGCATACTATGGCTGGGTGATTAATCAGTATTATCCTTTATTGACTTTCAGTGGAATCATAGTGTGATGATATGAAATTAATGTTATCCTTTCACAAAATGTGGATATCCAAATGAATAATTACCAGCTAACAGTATTTAAAAACTAACAAATCAGCTGTGCAAATGTTTGTGTTATATTCTTAATTTTTTTGCATCTTCTTGTTTCCAAAACAGATGATAAACAAAGAAACAGGATGCATCAGGAGTATCAGTGTAGCCAAATTCTAAGATGAATATTCATGATACAATACTAGCATAGCAAAACAGCTAAATAAAAAATCACAGAAAAGTCCAATCATACGCAATATTGGGTGCATACATACTGAATACTGTGCAGTATTACAGCATGTAGTATTCACTGCAGTCTAAACTAGAGGGTCAGGTATTGAAATGGTGTGGAAACAATGTGTGAAAAGACGAGAGACGAGGGACAGAGCAATAACGTTTAATGAATGGAGACGGTAAAGACAGGAATGGGGAAAAGGTTTTATGAGCAAAACGTTAAGGTGAATAGAGTACGAGAACAGAATACAGGGCTGTCAAAGATCTACGATCCCTCTACTTTTATAATTGGTCCCTTGACCAACTTGGCAGTGCATCTGCACTCAAAGTCTCCATATCAGAGCAGTATCATAAGCCAATCCCTATATTAATTTCACTTTAAAAGAAATAGACAGCAGCTGCCATTGTCAGATTTTTCATAGTAATTAGCACCACATGGACTTATAGAGAGATAGAGGGTATATAATGTGAGCAAGTGTGTGTTTGCATACGTGTGGGCGTGTTTCAATCACTCACCAGCTCAAGTGGCCCCCATGGTGCAGCAGAAGACTGACAGTACTGATGGCAACGAAGACCAGGAATATCTTCTTCTGCGACATCTCTCTCTGCTTCACTGGGACTGTGGGGGGTGGAGAAGAAGAGCGAGAGTGAATAGAGAACGCAAGTAAAGACAGAGTCGGAAAGCACGAAACCGAGGGCAGGTGGAGGTGTAATGAGAAAGCAAAAATGAGGATGAGGTGGAAGGGGAATGACGGTGAAAATGGGGAATTAGGGAACAAGAGGAGAAAACAAGAGGGAGGTTCAGAGGGAGAAAAGATGAAAGGAAGCAGAAATGAGGAGTGGAAGGACGGGAAGAAAAGGGAAGCGAGAAAGCGGCTGAGAGGAAGAGACAGACACGGTGAGAGGATTTATTCAGCAAATAATGACCGGGATCCATTAGCAGGAGAGGGTAGTGAGGCTTGGCTTTTGTCACTCTGTAATAATACAGTGAATGATACCTTCATTACCTTCCACAGCTTTAATAGTCACATTCACCGTTACACCCTTTTATATTCTCTTGGCTCAAACCGTAGACAGATGGCCCTGCACATTAGGTCCTGTCAGTAATCAGGGATATGCATATGTAAAAAAAAAAAAAAAAACCAACAGCACTTCACATAGAGAGTGCTGTGTGGCAAAAACTCCCCGTGTCACTTGACCCGCGCCGGCAAAACGCTACGACAGCAATGGAACCTGGGAAGGAATCCAAGCCTCTCTCGGCGGCATCTCGCTTGCATAACAATGGCCGACGTCTCTCTCCTTGATTACACTGTCCTGTTACCGTCCGCGCACACGTCAACAGTCACGAAAGCCAGCTCACGTTATTCAAAGCAAGCTGTATTTTACACTGCGTACGCCATTTGGTGGATGCTTTTTTTTTTCCGAATCATGGCGGAGGAGCATGAGTGCATCAATTTTGAGCATGGATGACCCCAGTGGGAAACTACTGACCATGGCAGCGTTACTGCCACCCACTCAAGTAAACGGGATCATTAAGGGTTTGCTGCACAGACTGAGATTTTGCTATGGGAGTAAAATAAGTGTTAAATCTGGCCAAACATACTAGTAACCTGCTTTCAAATCAAACAGAACTGTATCATTTCTTTTTTTTTCAAAGCGTCAAGTAATTATTATTTTCATTAACTTTTAATCTGTCATTTATGTTTTTGATTAATAGACTTTTGTGGGTAAAATGTCCAATAATAGTGAAAAGGGCCTGTCACAGACATCTTCAAATTGCTTGTTTTCTTTGGCTAAGAGCCCAAAACACCAAATATTTAATTCACAATGATATAAAACAAAGAAAGATGGCAAATCCTCACATTTGAGAAGCAGGAACCAGCTAATGTTTGGCACATTTTGCATAATGATACCTTAAACTATTAATCATTATTTATATAGTTGGCCAAAGCCTTTCTGCCAATTACCTAATCATTTCAGCAAACTGCAGCATTTTGTAATCAATTCAGTGCATCTTAATTCTAAACTAAAAGTTTAAAAAAAAAATGGAAATCTGGCTCACAGGAATGGTTTACGAATATAAAGACAAAATAAAACCAACTCAAACAGAATACAACAAAGAGTCACCCTTCTGTCTGTGCTCATAAATAGGCATGAGATGGGACATCATTTCACATGCAAATTGAATAACTGTGGTGGAGAAAAGTGAAATCAAGATATGTAAACCAAATAGTAATTAAGCATTCAGTGAAGAGTTGACAGCTGACCTCTCGTCGAGTTGCATAAGATTAAGAGAGAAACGTGAATGCTGATGTTTGTTTTGGTTTTTTTTCCCAATTCCAATACGCTTGAACAGCTGGGATTGTGCTGCTTCGGTGGTTGGGCTCAGTGGGGATGTGAGTAAACACACACATGTGCAGGCACACACAAATGCACAAAAACACTAAGCCTACTCTGATACTAAACAGGAGCACTAATGCTCTCACACTAATTGGTGCACAGATTGCTGTAGACACAGTTTGGTTGGTTTTTGGCTAGTTAATCTTTTGTCGATGTCAATACAGCATGTATTCTTTCCTACTGGTGACTTTTTTTTTGGCGTTTATCTTGAGATCTGCCACATTGCAAAGACTCTGAAAGGGCAACAGTACAAACAAAGATGCAGAATCAAAGAATTTAACCACTGTACCACAATTATTTTTATTATATCCAAATTGTCCCAATATGCAACGACAAAAAATAAACTTAACATTTGAGAAGCTGAAACCAGAGACTTATTTGGTATTTCTGCTTGTTAAATCACTTGAGTTGTCCTGACGATTGACTAATGGTTTATGTATTCTTAAGTTATTGATTTGCATCACAACTGTTAGCAGGGAAACTGGAAACACCAGTGATGAGACTTTGCACAAAGAAACAGGAAATTCAGACTGCTCCTGAAGGCAATACAACCAATTGCCCATCATATTTCAAACGGATTCCAGTGTGTGAAATAGCTCACCCAGCAAGCCCTTGAAAAAGACACAGTTTTGGCTCTAACTGCAGGGAATAGTTCTTTCACCAATGTATCCTTTTACTGTATATATAGCACGCCAACATTGTTTTCTGCTACAAGTACACAGTGGCTTTGAGAGAAGGTTCTGAAAACAACTCACAGCACTTTTAAGGTTGGGAAAAGGCTCCTTCGTGCTCTTTAATAAATAAAATGTTCTTTTTAAAAACATGCTTCCTCTCTCCCTTACATTGTTCCTGTTTTGTCCGAACACCGTCTGAGTAGTTGGAGATATTCGTGCGTGTGTGTTCCTCCCTTCAGAAGGAGTCATTATATCTTTTACAGCATGAAAAACAACCTCCAGTGACTTGAAAATTGCCTGAGCTGGATAATCCATCGCATTAAACATGACACCTTAATGTTGTTCTGCCACAGTTCCTGTTTTATTTCGTTTTCGCCACGCTCGAGTCGAGTGTTTTCATGTCTGTGCCCTCGTCCCATCATCCTCTCCTTACTGTTAATCACCTGACACAGACAGGAGGAGATTGAAGTCTTTGTCATGTCGTGCTGTAATCTCAGAAAAACATTTTCACCTCAGCAACTTCACTGTCAGATCCCTTTGTGTTTAGCAAGTCATGGGGCAGCAGTTTGGATTTTATAAACAGCAAACAAACCCCTGAAGGTGTTCAGACTTAAGTGAATATTAGAGGTGGCGTGATTGTATACAAACAAAAGGGAAATTCATTCTCGGTGGCCCAAATCTGTGTGAAATTGCGCTTATTCAGAAGCAGTAGGACTCTAATTAAAGAATGTAAAGAGACAAGAGAAATAAAGAGAGGATATGGATTTGGTCAAATAAGGCAAAAACAGGACTAAGAGTCTACAGCCATTCTAGACAAAATGTCACGTTTGTCAATGCCCCCTAGAACGACACGACACCCCTATCAGCAGGATGATATGATTTCTCTGTGCCTTCCAAAACCGCTACGAAACACTGTCGAAAACTAAAATCGCTTCACTTATTTAAGGTTAGAGAAACATCGTAATGTGGGTTAAAATTACTACTATGTTAAGGTTAGGAGAACTTCGTCATCATGGTTACAATAATAACTACTTGGGTAAGGTTCGGGGATTATCGTGGTCATGATTAAAAGAAACCAACATCGACTCTCGGTCGGAAACGGGAAACGAACAGCTGTCTTCTGTGTAAAATTCCATGTTTTGTTCATCCATCCCGACCTCCTCCCTACGCAGACTTTGTCACTCTATAATAACGTCACCTTACTTCCTACTTTACTCCCGTCATAATTCCTACGGCACTGATACTGTCTTCATTTTTGAAAGATCAGTCTCTAATACTTATTTTGGTGAGTACAATGTTGCTATAACCTACAGATATGACGACCAAAGCTATGAAAAAAGACCAAAATTGTAATAAAACAAAAGTTTTTCTTTGACTGCCACAGCTACATGCCTAACCCAAACATCCTTATGCTCCTTAAAGACACGTGCATGAAGTGGAACAGGATGAACTTTTCATTACGATCCCACGAAATGTCACTTTTTTCCAGGTTGGTCAATTACACTTACTTACACCGGCCTCTTCGGCTCAAGGTTAGGTGCAATTTGCATAGGAAAATGTCACTGTAATGCCTGTTTTGAATGAAGCATTAATGAAAGGAAGCACAGAATAATCCGCCCTGATTTGGAGAGTAATGGGATGCAGTAAAATGCAGAGCTGCAGCTGATGCTAAGCACTGATACGACATCTTTAGCACAATGAAACCAAGCAGCAGAGATGCCGGGGCTGTTTCTTGAGGTAAGAGGAGCCGGTTCGTAGTCCTGAGAGTGTGTGTGTGTGTGTCTGTGTGTGTGTGTGTGTGTGTGTGTGTGTGTGCATGAGGGGATGGAGGTAGATCATGTGTCACAGAGAGTTAATAAGAAAGGGATTTAAGTGGCTTTCAGCAGACAGACTCGCCCTCTACCCTTCATCCACCCTCATCTACTGCCATCTTCTCCTCCCTCCTCCTCCTCCTCCTCTGTCCTCCTTCTGCACCAACACTCTGGCCTCTTTAATTATAATGGTCTGATTAGGTTTCTCTTACGATCGCTGCAAATATGAAAGCATAGCGAGAGGACACACGCTCCCTCTGTTACAGGACAATGATTTAGAAAAAAGGAGACAGACAGGAGAAAAGATACCTATCTTATTTGTGTATTGATTTGATGATTAAATGAAGGATAATCCACAAGGAGGTGTGTGCTTCTAAAGGATTTCAACACATGAAGGTAAAGAACCACCTGATGTGAAGCTTCCTCGGCGGAGGATTTGAACTAATCCTGTAATGCAGACCTTAGAGTGGATTATCCGTTTTACACCATGGTCACTCACCAGAGATTTTGAATAAGAGCACTCACTGGTTTGTTCTTGAATGATTTGGACTCAGAGGTAAAAGGTTAGGAGGCAAAAGTTAGTCGCTAACATATGATTAGAAACGTAAGTGTAGGGTGGTGATTAAAACTGAACCAGAGCACATGTGCATTTAAATGTGCATTTAAAACTAAAGCCCAACTAATTCTGGATTTTTGATAAAGATATAAAGAATCAGCCATTACTTGTTTTGTTTTGTTTTACATAAAAAACATGATATAAATAATTTATGGATCATATTGTTTTAGTGAATTTAAGCTTGGAAGATGCACTGAAACAATATACTTTAAAACCAAAAACAATGCTATCGTAAATATAATAACTATACATTTTTTATGGCCAACTTCATTGGAAATCACTTTAAAAATGAACTATCAATAAAAACAAAAATATATTGCACTTTTAATATGTAAATTAAAGGTTTCCTTGAAGTTACGTTTATAAACTGCAACAGCAAACTCATTTTACAAGTTTGTATTCACACCTGGATTATGGTTTTTATCAACATAATGTACGTACGTATGAGCAAAATGTTCACTGACAACGTATTTAATTTGTTTTCCTACAATATCCACTTTATTACCATCTAACCAAAACCATGATCTTTAACATTCATCCCAATCTCCTGTCTGCAGCACTTAAAAATAAAAATGTTGCTGGTGAACATAATCCAGGCAGCAATTACCTCAAAAATTTTTTTTCAAAACAAATGATTTGTATATAAAGTTATATGTAGGAGACAGGTTTGCAAATATAGATATAACGCAGCCTATGAAACGTTTATGCACTTCAATTTGTGATAAGCAATATCAGCTGCCTATACATCAGTCAGGCTCTATTTAAGACACACTTTGAGCTAATTAGAAAATGGTATAATAAATATAATATTTATGAACAGATTGTTGTTGCTTTTCCAATAACTGGCAGTTTATTTCAATTTGAGTTTGCATTCCTACACATGAATAAATGATTTTTGTGTGTGTGTGTGTGTGTAATCTTTTGGATTTAAGCTTATTTGTGAGCCCTGGATCTGTTTTATTTGCTGCTCCGTGTATGTGGCTGCTCCTGCATACAAACACAATGTGCCTTCAGATGGAGTGTGTGGAAGAATTATTCAGACATCTTCCTTAATTTCTCCCCGCAGGTAATTCAAACTTTATTTCCTCTCCTTTTCCCTGCATTTATTTTCCTTCTGTCTCCTCTATCTTTTTGTCAGCTTGCCTCCATCTGTCCCAGAGGTCTTTTTTTTGTTTTTTTACGTCGCCGCTGTGTGAAAATGTGGCATCTCCAAAATGTCAGCTGTTATGAATCAATGAAAAAGACTGAAAGAAGTTTTCAAAGAGTATTGTCTCCTAAGTCTTCTAAGTTTGACACCCAGGCTGAGTGTCACCAGCTCTGCAGAAATACAGCGGTGAGACAAACAAATAGAAAAGTACAATTCAAAGACATGTAACACACACAGTACACACTGACAAGCAATGGAGACGAGCCTGACATGCACTACACGATACAGGGGCAAAAATAACAACTATAGTCCCCCCACACACGCTTACGCTGGCACACACAAATGTTCACCACACACACACTTTTCCCCCAGACATGCACACACTCTCTCTCACACACACACACTCACACACACACACAGCTGACTACGACCTAATGAGCGTATGAAGGTAGCTTCACGCTCAGCCCTCCGGAGGCAACAGCAGCTGCTTTGTTCTATGATCTTGTCATCTGCACTGATCTCAGATGATGACCTTTAACCTCTCCTAAGGGACTTTTATACCTCAAATGATCTGTAAGGTTTTAGAAAAATAGCACACACACACGCATCGTCCAAACCAGCCAACATACCAAACCATGACAAATGATAGCTTATGCACATATGTCAGCTTGCTCCCCCTTCTCCACCTTAAACACACACACACACACACACACACATACACATACACATGCACAGCTGTTCAGGGCCCAGCCATCAGGGAGATGACCCACAGTCCGGCCATCAGTAACAGGATGACTGCTGTTGCGGAAGACCAAGGGCAAAGCCCGATGTACCATCTAACACTGTGAATAGATACATGCACAGAGTCAGCTCTCAGGCCCGAGGGGTGCATTAGCATTAGTGCTGCCCTTCAACAGCAATGTGGAAAACGCTACTTTGTGTCATGCTTAGCAAGTGAGTGATCCTGTGTTAGCAAGCTATGTGTGCTAACATAAGCAAAAGCATGTTCCAGCTGCAATCTAAAGCTCCATTCCCAATATTAATGAGAGCTGCTGCAACAGTGACAGTTGCTACTACTAATACCTCTGGTGGTATCCAGGTGGTTTTGGTTTTTGTGCCGCACCAACCCAATATAATGTAGGTTAACAGCATTTAAATATTACATTTAAAGAGTATTAGTGGAATTTAGTTGGGAGACTTGTGAGAGACAGATTTTTTAAAAGAATGGTCAAAACTGGTGCCGCAGGGGCCGAGAAAGCCTCACATTTAGTCAGTGGTGGGAAGTAACTAAGTACAAGTACTGTACTTAAGTACAACTCTGAGGTATTTTACGTGAGTATTTCCATTTTCCGCTACGCTACATTGTACTTTTTACTCCACTACATTTATTTGATAACTTGATACCAGTTACTTTGCAGATTCATATTAATAATACAAAATATAACCAACAAATAAATTATGATTTATTATTATAGGTTAAGATAAGACTTTATTGATTGATTTTAGTGCAGTATATGTGTTCCCAAGGACCAAAAATATTAAATGTATATTTACCGCGGCATCTTTACCACCTGCTGCTGTTTGATTATCAGCTGCGCTCCATTTGGGCATGCTGGCACGGACTAATTGGTCCCTGTTACTCCACACAAAACATGATGACCAAATTGTTTTCATTGAAACTACATTTTCCCTATAAAATAGCCCCTAGATTATTCAAAGTAGTGTTTCTGGAGATTTTTTTTTTATGCTCTGAGCACCACAAACGAAATTCCATCCACTTAATTATTGCATTGCAGTCTCAGAGTCATATATCTCAAAACCTGTACATACAAAACCAAAGCGATCTGCATGGCTACATACATACGCTGGATCCCTCCCAGCTCGAGGGCTGCCGACCCTGAGGTCTGACCTCCCAGTGCAGCCTGGCAATTTTCCGCCCTGCAGGGATCAATAGGTATCACATCTGATTATTTCTATTTACAAGGTGCAGTGACTCGGGCTTGACTTTGTTTTAAAGGCATAGAATTTCACTAGGTGACCTTGTTGGAGAAAAGAAAGAAACAACAACTGGACAGGCGGTCGAGTCGAGGCTGCAACAGCTGCAGCCCGATACATCTGCAGCTGCCAATGAGTTACAGCTCAAGGACAAAGACTTTATTTTCTTAATGATTTGAGAATTTACCCAAGAGTGGGACAGTGACCTTTTTTTAAACTATGAAACACACTGTGGAGAGCTACTGTATAAATCACGAGGCGTGTGTGGTGGGAATAAAAAGCGTGGTTAAGTTAAAAGAAATCCTCAAAGGCTTGTTCTGGGCGATCTAAGAAATCCGTTCATTTTCCAGGAAGGCTGTTTGCTTACGTCTGAGGCTTTATCTCTGAAATCCTCAAAATCAATCTGAGATATGAGGCTTGAAATTATTTTCCACAGTTGTGCCTCCTCGCCCACCCCTTCCACTGCTCCACCCTTCCACTTTATGCCATTTGGTTAAGCCAAAGATACCCAAGAGCAGAGATATTTTTAAACCCATTTCAAACTAGGGTTAGATGGGTACAATCAAGGCAATATCAGGAAGTCATATCATCCACAGCCAGCAAGATAGAGGTTCCTCTTTGTTGTAGCAGCATAAAAACAGTCTATATAACCTGCAGAGATGAGTGTATCACAGCGTTAAAAGCCCCGAAAACCTGTTTTCTTACTCAAACCAATGGAGTCCTACATGAACACAAGAACACATAATCTGAATTAGCCTGATAATCGGACTGAATTGCATTTTGTTTTTGTCACTTTATTCATTCGGCCTGATATTGTCTTCATGCTGGCTGATTTATCTTCAATTGCAAGATTGTTTATCTTGCAATTGTCACATTAGAGGATAAAATGATTGCTGCCGTGATAAGTTTCCAGATTGTAAAATCCTTCTACATAGTATTATAAACCGTTTTGGCTTCTGATAAGCCTTCAAACCCCAGAATCTACTCAAACTCGACTTCCTGGATCCTTTCATTTTCTCACCAGTATTCTGTGCTTACATACTTTATTCACAATGACAGATATGGTTTGGTAAATTGTTTTATTTTAATTTAATTTACTAGCATTCAATGTATTTCAAAACTCTATTAGATGTTTTTTCCATCTCTGCAGCACAAACTTGCTGCCTACTTTTAAACCACAATATAAATTCTGTTACAAGGTCCAATTTGTTGTTATTTATGACCAAAAGCAACTGGGTGTGTGATAAGCGGAGTTTACCACTTGGAGGTTGGAGCTCAATACGAGCAGCCGATGAATGCGGTGCTGCATCAGTGTGAATCAGACCCTTCTTATTTTGTCGGAGCCTTGAGCCGAAGAACATCACAGCTTCTGTCTGCGCCCGTGCAAAGACTCGTTCTCTTATCGCTCTCTCCCCACAGTCTCCCTCCAATCCTCATTACTTTAATCTGAACTGCACCTCACTGACTTCCTCCTCCTCCTCTCCGCTGGGCTTTTCCTCTCTCCATCACTCTACCCTCTAACCCTTTATCTTAACAGTAAAGGCAGACAGGGCTCTCTGGCCAGTGTCCCTATGGTGCTTTTTAAGCATCTGCCCCACCCTGTTCCTGGACCTGTTAGAGACTCAGAGAAAGAGAAAATCAAATCGAGTGTATGTCTGTACTCAAACATGTATGTTAATGTGTGTGTGTATATGCAGCTGTGTTCGCGCGCGTGTGTGTGTGCGTGTGTTTGTGCACGAGTACGCCTGAGAGTGTGTCTGGATCATTACTTGTCTGCAGGGTAGACTCCCTGTGGACCCACACATACAGGCTTTATCTTGCCCTAAATGACCCCCCAGAGAGAGTGATGAGAGAGTGTTGGAGAGAGGGGGGAGACCAGAGGGAGAAAATGGGGTATGGGGAGGACAGGGTGAGAGGAGGATGAGAGGGGGAGAACTGGGAGGAGAGGGAGAGCAGAGGAAGCAAGAAAGATGAGAACTGACGACAGACAAACAGGGAACAAGAGAACATGGAAGGAGAAAATGAAAAAGGGCTGCGACTGATTGAGCGGGCAGAATCAACATCAGGCCTTGTACTTGTGTGCTTATTGATGAAAGCCTTTTAGATAATTTCTTACCGGCAAGCGCCTTAAGCCAAATCCAGGGAGAGAACAAGAGGGAGAGACAGAAAACATCAGCGAGACAATGTTCCCTTTGGCGAAGTCAAATGACAAGTACATCTTCTGTTCTTTCTCTTTGCATTTAAACACACTCCACACTGGGATGGGTTGCCTCAACAACATTTTTGTGATAATGTCTGAATAGAAACAGTGGCTAAGGTTGAAGGAGAATATTTATTAACAAGATTAAAGCTGCCAGTATGCTTCATCAGAAGTGCTTGTCGGTTTCAGGAACCCCCAAACCCCAACACACTCTTTCCCGACCATTTCTGGAACTTCCCGAAACCGGTGATCCGACATTCACACACACTTCGCGGCGTGATTGGTCAGCTGTGTGCAGGTGAGAAAGGAGCCAGGGTTTCAACTTCTCTCTCTGGCCTTTCTTTTTTCATTCTTTACACTAACTGTTTCTGTCACTTTTCCCGTGTACCACCGAGTGCAACACTGTGAATGCCTTCCAGGAGAGACTGTCTGAAAATGTTCCCCGTTATCACCATATTTCAACAATATCATGTCTTTATGACAGCCGGCCTTTCACTCCACCTTCCTGGCCAATTGTACAAACTAGTTCTTTTCGAGCGTAACCTAGAACCTAAGTATCTACAACCCTGCTAGCGGGTCTGTGAGGTTGTACTTTGAGCTTTGAGCTAAATGCTTACATCAGCATGCTAACATGCTCACAATGATAATGTTACTATATCATATGTTACTATTCAGACTTTATCACAAAAATATTGTTGAGGCAATGTTGACTAAATATCAACATGCTAAACACTGTTTAGCAGGTATAATGTTTACCATCTTAGTTTAGCGTGTTAGCATGCTAACATATGCTAATTAGCACTAAACAAAGTACAGCTGAGGCTCATGGGAATTAGTCATTAAGGCAAATTACTGAACAAATTTTAAAAATTGACCCGATGATGGAGCTAATGTTAGGTCAGAGGATTGTACCAAATTTCACGGCAATCTTTCGTGTTGTTGTTGATATTTTAAAAATATCAACCTCGTGGTGGTGCAGGAGGAAACCTCAGGGGACCACCACAGTCAGTAGGATTTATCCTCAGGGGGAATTGAATATCTGCAGCAAAATTCATGGCAATCCATCTATTAGTTGTCAAGATATTTCACTCTGAACTACAAATGTCCACCTCATGAATGATGGCACAGGAGGAAAAGTCAGTAGGTTTTATATTCTGGGGACCATGAATGTCTGCACAACATTTCACGGCAATCCATCAAATAGTTAAAACTACGCTAACCTTTGCAGTACCTTTTAAATTATTATTAACTTAATGTTTTATTGTGGAAAAGATGAAGGCTTCATTTTCCGCAAGAGAAAATCCATTCCATATAAAATTACCTTTGAAACGCAGGCACATCATTTTTAAACAGCAGAGGCGACCACTTCAATTTTCTCCAGGCCTCGGCCAGAAATGAACAATCAAGAGGTTTCTAATTATTCTTGCAGGCTTCTACACTTTGTCACTCATGCGAGCTACTACAGAACGCTTCAGTCGCCAGTGAAAAATAAAAAAAGCAATTTGGATCATAAGCACCCCATAACACTCAAAGGTTGCTATTCCACTTCTTCGGTCTGGGCGAGCGGTGAGTGTGTGTGTTTATGTGCGCAGTTCAATCCAGCAGGGGGTGATGTGTGTGTGTGTGTACGTACAGGGGGGGAAGCACGCTTTAAAAATATCACTCCCTCTTTATTTATCTGCATTCATATTCTGGTCAGGGAACTCAATGTGCTTTTGTAACTCAGCTGTTCATTTACATAAGACGCAGGCTTCCTCCTTTGCCAAATTAATTTGATGTTCCGAGGCGAAGCCCTGAAGCACCTCCACCAGGCGGAATCACAGCTTCCTGTTGGTCTGACTGACCCGACCTGCAGAGTTCACATCAACTGAGCTAACCAGGGTGTCGAACACTATTTGCTCTTGTTGCTCGTTTTACAGCAAGCCCCCTGTGCCGCTGCTCTTCACTTAAGCTTGACGCCAATTACTAGCGCAGAGCTGAGGGAGCTGAGACATCCAGCAGGTTCGTTTGGACCACAGCCTATTTTGTGTTCCTGCTTTTATTGGATGACAGTTTATTCTGCTGCAGTGTGCCGCCCCCCCCCCCCACGCTAAAGATAAAAGAGAAGGCCCCACTTCATCAGCATGACAAACGAGCAAGATTTATGAATCTAAACACGCCGGCTTCTCTTCTCTCAGTTACTGTATATTTTCAGCAGTAACCCCTTACCAAACCCCCCACCACCGGGAGTGTCTTAACCCAGAGAGCTTTGATTCTTCCAGCACCAGATCAGAAAACCAAAAGAGCTGCCTGCACGCCGCAATTAAGCAGAGACGCTGTCACGATTGGAGACAGAAGGAACATGAAAGGCTCCTCAGCACCACAGCGGAATATGTACAAGCTTGTATAAAAAGCTTGTCGGCTTTCATCAGCCAGTTGCAAATGCTACTGAGGTGGACAGACAGACAGACAGACAGGGTGGTCTGTGGTGATTAATATTAAAAGAAAAGGACCTACAGACTGGATGCAGAGGCATTTAAGGCTGTGGATAAGGCAAGTACTCTATCAGTGACACAGTAATTAAGGAAGCACTATGCATTTTAGATAGAATTTCTACTAAGACAGACATATCATGTTAAGATGCACAGAAAACATAAACTTATTGCTCACATCTGGACCACGTATATATGCAGCCTCAGTGGGGCCCCCTTCCCCTTTTAATACATCTATTGTCTCGCCTGTACAAATAACTGAATCAACAGGTAAACACATGCATCTGTAATTACATGGTAATCAGTGAAGATATGTTTATAACGCATTCAAGAAAGTCTGCACAATCTCAGAATGTTTCAGCCCTCTTTTCTCAGTTTTAAAACATTATTTCTGTCACAGTTTTTAGGTCATCATTATCACTTGGGTATGATATGACAAAAGTGGAAAGCCATCTTACTCTTCCCTACACTGAGAAAGGATTTCTGTATTGACCCCCAGGGCCCACACTCACCAAGGGGCCCTGTTAAGGAACCCATAAGTTTTGCAGTTTTGTACTGATTTAAAACACTCACTGCTGTATTGTGTAAAGCAGAAAATATGATTTAATATCATGCAGTGGGCTATGCATCTGTCGTTTTCTTGTACCCCTCTATTCTGACAGCATTGTGGTGTTCTTACAGTGTTCTCAGTCTGGTACCTCTTGAGGGTCAGGGGCCCTCTGAATATGTGTCATCTGGATTTTTTTAGTTGGTTCCTCTGTGCTACAGTCTGCAAGGGCTAAACTGCTGCAAAATGGAAAGAAAACAAAAATCTGGTGGTTTTCCAGACTAAAATCTTGTTAATTAATTAAGGCAGATCCATGACATGCGCTGTCCTTGGTGCTGAAGTGATGTTGATGTTGTTGACGTTTGGCAGATTATTGTGCATCACTTGGTCTCTAGTTTCACAGCGGTAAACGTGTAGTAAAGGCCAGTAACGCCGGGCTGGGTGTGGTCATCCTGACGTGGGTGTTTTATGAATGTTCTGCCTAATCTGTTCAGCGGCTGTTCTGCAGCTGCACCTGTGACTGCAGCAGAAAAGCGTCTTCCCTGTTACATGGAGAGAGACTCTGGACAGGATTAGATTATCAGATTCATACAGTTAGGATATTCACATCTGGTACTGTAGCTGCCGAGTACAGCCATTGTCTTCTGCTGCTGGTGTCTGAGCAGCTGTACTGGTTTTGCTCTTGGGCACCTCGACCCCACCCCAGGGGTTTAGACCAGTAACACTACAGGTTCATTTAGGCTTTATAACTGGCCTGTGTGGAGATTGTGTTTATTGTAGAAGGTTCTTAAAATTACAAGCTTACAAGAGCAGCGCCATTAAACCCATAAACCTGGAGCAGAAACCAAGTGCCAGACTTAGAAGTTTAATTAGTACTATTATGTAAAAATGATTGCATTCATGGTATGTTAAGGTGATTTGTGTGGAAAAGAATATCGACCACGGTGCAAAACAGCTACAAAATACATGGAAATGGCAGGGAAACAACATTCAATAGATCTGATCTTAAAAACAGATGCCATTACCCCTGACGCCGAACCCTAACCCTTGCCAGCTTTACACCCACATTGCCGCATTTACAAAGACAACATAGGCTAATGAGCCGATAAGTCCCCATGCTAGCAGCAATAAACAAGATCAATACATACTAGATCAATATAACATCGCTCTGATAGTGGAAATCCCTGCAAGCAATTAGACGCCGCTTGAGAAGACGGCATCCTCGTTCATACCCAATTATGAGTGGGTCAAATGGACTTAATTGGGTGTCTAGTTTGTTGATTATCGCTGAAGCAAGCGAATCACCCCGGTTAATTCTGGTTGCGTCTGCGGTGATGATTGGGAAATTAAAAAGCAAATAAGCCATAATATTGTGGTCTGTGTTTCAGGATAATTTTGTGGAGTAATTAGTGAGAGGAATAGGCAGAGAGGATGTCCAGTTCTGATTAGACCTGGCAAATAGAGGTGTTTCACTCAGGACTGGCAGTGAATATTGATCAAAGACAGAGAAAAAAACATTTAAGAGGGGAATAAGAGATTTGAAGGCAATTTAATCCGAACTGAATTTCAATCCTTAGGGGTTAAACTTTTTTACAAAACATTTTTACAATTTCAACCTGCAAGTTGTGTTTTTGTTGTGCTAGTTTAAGAGTTTAAGCTATTTCTGGTAATAATAAGTTTAGTAAAAACCAAAAGTAACCGCTCCTTTTGGGTCAGGTTAAAAATAATTGATTAGGCCTGCTGACTCTGAATTCAGTTTTGTGGCCGGTGGGGGACCTCACGTGTGCCCTCTATTGGCCGGCCGCCACTGGTAAAGAGTCCCTTTGCTATAAATACAACAAGCAAGATGTCTTGTTGTGAATATGTCACTCACACCCATGTGGCTGTAATGACTTTGAGGCTCAGCTCTGGCACTCGGCGTAGCAGAGAGGTCAAAGGACAACTGCTGGACTGACAATAGGAGCGCCTCATTCTGGAGTCAGCTCCAACTGTCACTTCCGGAGCAGAACGGAATCGGAACGACGGATTCCAAATTCCGGATTCTTCACAGAGCGTCAGTCCTGCTTTGTGTCGGGCGATGCCTCCAGATATCCGACCGCTCCGAATGGGGAGCCGCAGTCTGAATAATTAACCACAATGGCACAATAAACACGCTGTTCTCACAAGTTCTCCTCATTCTAAAAATGTCAAAAGCAGATGGCACGCTGCCTGCGGCGAAACTTTGGTGTAGAGCGAAGAGAGAGGCGAGAATGTTGTGAGAAGGAAAAAAAGAAGGGAGACGAGATACAAAATAAGTCAAGGAGTATTTCTTTTGGCAAGAGCAGGAAGAGGGATGAATGGCTGACCCATGTTTTATTTGTGACTCCATAAAATGTCTGAAAAATATCTCTCTACGTGCATCGAGGTAAGTGAGGTGAGACCAAACTGAGTTACATAAATATAAAATATAATAAACTGCAATGAAAATATAACTGTCTTTTCTTATATTTACAGTTATATATTATGCTGGAGTGTATATTTGAATGTATCACTGAAATAAGGCAATGATGGAAGCAACAAAGCAGATGGAAAGACAGAAATTCAGACGGCAGATGATCACACAGATGAGAGAAAAAGAGAGAAAATGTGTCGAGCTGAGAGAAAATATGTGGACAGAAGGTCATCAAAAACGATAGAGGCAAGTCGCAAAATCACCAGACTGAGAATAAAAGGAAATACTTCCACATCGAGCAAACGTGGCAGTCCACATGGTCTACTTTCTCTTCCCTGTTTGACTAGAACAGAAGCCAACTGCTGTGACTAGTGGTGTCCTGTCTATCCATTTATATCCAGGGTTAAATGTCTTCTACATTTAAGGTGAAGTAATTTGCTTGCCTCATTCAGTGAATGCAGAAATATGGAAGCAGCGTCATGCTTTGTAGTAACTAAGCTATACTGCTCAGGCCATGACAGAGGAAAACAAATACTGGCAAACATTTAAATGTTGTCTTCTACTTTTACTCATAATTGACCGTTCAGCCATAACTTAGCATGGCAGGCTTTGGATTTCTTCACATGCTAAAACGGCATGCATGTGGCTGTTGTAAAAGCAATTATAGAGATTGGATGGTTGTTTCTTTTTTTACCCTTTCCAAAACAAACGACCAAAAAAAAAAAAGAAAGAAAAACTAGCAAAAGTGTCATGGATTAAACAGCGTGATTATCTGCTCTAACAGAAGTTTGTCTACTTCTGCCTGAAATCAAGGACCCAATATTTTGAAAATGACCAAACCAACGTGCTGTGGCTGCATTGTCTCTGTGATAGATTTCTCTCTGTTTAACATCAGCTGTACAATTGTAGCTGTGGTGGAAAAACATCATCCGCAGGAATATGCCCTAAGTGCACTAAGATTTTTGTCTTGCTCAAGGCCACCTTAGCAGAACACATGTTAGCTGTTGCAGGGATCAAACGTGACCTTTCAGCTACAGGACAGTCTATATAACCACTGGGCCAGCTTGTAGCATCATTATGCAGAGTAGTGATGCAGACAGAGAGACCCACAGAGGGAAAAAGGAATATCGAGTGGAGGGCAGCCAGTACTGGGCAAGTGAGGCGGCAGTAACAGTGAGCGCCCTGCCGCCGCCGAGGGAAGCTGTGTAAGACTGTAATCAGATTTCACACGCCGCTCGAGCATCTTAACCAAACACCCAGACTCTTTTGCAGTCAGCCGGCCGAAGTGATACTGATGTGTGTTGCAGGAAAAGTGAAAGAAAAGGAGAATGTGTTCAGTGAAAGAGTGTGTGTGTGGATAGGTGGGGGAGTATGTGCTTGTTGTGTGTGTGTACATCGATGCCTGTGTTTGTATGTACAGTTTATGCCAATGTGTATATCCGACTGCTTGCACACCTGTATTTACTATCTTCCTGTGCCATGCTGATTTTATTTGTGTGTGTGTGTGTGTGTGTGTGTGTGTGTGTGTTTATGATCTTGCTCTTCTATCTTTGTGAGGACCAAAGTGTGTTTTAGAATTTAAGAATAAGCATATTTTTGGAACGTGAGGACATTTTGGCCGGTTTGAGGGTTAAAACTTGGTTTTAGGGTTAAGCTTAAATTTCGGTTAGGCTAAGCTTAGCCCCGTTTGTGACATCTTTGCACCGTCCACTGCCAGACTTATCTTACATCCCAGCAAAGAAGAAGAGCGGAGCGGAAGGGCACAATCTGTGGAAATATTGGATTTAAACATTGGTTTCGCCCCGCTCCAACATTTTATCATGCTCGGCAGAAGGCAGACATCTGTGAGATTATGAAAAGACCTTTAAAGACAAAACTAGGAAAAAACAATGTCTTGACTTTTACCCTAAAAGAAACACTATGTGACCAAAATCACAGAGTAATGTACGGAGTGCTGAGATCACCAATGGGCCAACGTTAATCTTATATTTAAGTTAAGTTTAAGGTAAAGATTGGGGTTAGATGTGGCTGCAGGAAAATTCTGGTTTATTGCAACTTGGGTTGTATTTTTGGCCATCATAGTTGATGAGATCTACGCACACGGCAACATCACTACAACAAAGTCCAATGGGGCAAAAAACAGGAGTGGTCAGATAATCAACATAGCTGTCAATAAGACAAAAAGTTAGCTTGATGTAAACATGGATTTGGGAGGGAACTTGAAAGTGAGTGCCTTGAAAATGTCAGTCATAATCCTTCATTGACCAGGAAAACAGCATGCACGTACAAGTACAGTAAGTACAGTAGGTCAAAGTTGAACCAGGAAGTCGGCCTGTTTACAACAGATCGTTTAGGTAATCATTTTACAATTCGCTTGATCACCTGACTGCTGGTGTTTCTTGCCCTGTATGACTTATTTTCTAGCAACGTCTCCGTGTTCCCAAATCTTAGAGATTAAATTGGTGAGTCCAATGTTCTCATAACTGACGCCAAAACTACAAAAACAAGACCCAAGTTGTGGGCAAGGGCTAAAGGGAATGCATAAGTGTTAAAGACTGTCCTCACAAGAATAGAAGTACAAACGTGTGTGTTTGTTTCTGTGCATGTACCTGTGTTCTCTCTGGGATCGTGCTGTTAGGACGCAGCCAGGCTCTCTGTAATGGCCTGATAACAGAGACCCTCCGGCCAGAAAAAGGATTAATTAAGGGGCCAGACTAGAACCCCCAGGGGAGGGCGCCCTCTGCACCGCCCCCTCCACCCCCCCACCACACACATCTATAAACACAGACACTGGTGTGAATAAATAAAGCACATGTGCACTTGCATAGGCCTCATAAACTCACAATCACAAACTTTCACACATACACACAGGTAAGCGTGCCACAGGAACACACACACTCTGCAGGTTCAAAACATTACTGCCTGCTCCTGCAGGTTTAAAGTCCTTCTCTAACTAACACTGGCAGGATTTGTATGACTCCGGAGGAAACACCTTGAGCACTTTACAGAGGCTTTTACTCGCCTGCTTGGGTAGCTCAACATTAAGTTCCTCGTGTTTATTAGACCAAACATATCGTTTCAGGATGAAAAAGGTGTGGGGCAAACTGAGGAAATTAAAGAAAAGGAATCAAAAGGAAACAAAACAAAAAATCTAATTCAGTGTTTGTGCAGCCCTTAATCATAGAGACAAGACAAACTATCCAGGTATCTTAAAATAAGCTATTCTGGTGTTTTCAGGTTGCACATTAAAATCTTGTCTTTAGGTCAAATAAACAACACAAAGGATTTGAGGTGAAATCTAAATATTAACATTGACTTTAACCCCAAAAGAAATCTTTGCCATTTTTCTGAAATCCTGAGAAAGGAAGTGTAAAAATGGATATGTCTATATGTCAATGCTCAACAAAAAATAGCAATGCATTTGTCAGCACTGTTCAGCCCTTGGAGGTGTCCTGTATTAATCCGTGTCCAAGTATTTCAGCTTTCACCTTGTGGGCTATCGAATAAGAAGTAATATGATGCACTGTAATAAAAAGAAGCTCAGTTTCAAAACTTTCAGCAAAGGTCTTTACTCCGAGGAGGCAAAGAGAAATATGATATTAAAACCAGACAACGATGAAAAAGTTCCTCATCATATATTGTTCTTCTTTTTAAAAGTCAGTGGTGTCGTGCATTTGTCGAACCCAGAACTTTCTGATGAAGCCCTTCATTGAACCATGCGCTGAAATGTGATATTCAGTTTGGAGTATCTGGTTTCTAGATTATCTTGTGCGACGGATTCTATAGATAACGTATCGAGTGGCTCTTTGTACAGACCCCGGAGTTGATAATCAACACAGTGTGTCTTTACTGACCAGCCTCATTTGTTCTCCTGGACGATGGTGCTTTGTTTGATGTGGCGTTCTGTTTGGTAGAAGCCACGTCTTTCTCTCCTCAGAGGGGTTTGTGTTTCCTCAGGGTTCATGGGAACAGCACCACTAAGAGGGCAACCCCGGGACGTAAATACAACGCCCAGCTTTTTCAATCAGACCTGTGATCAACACCAGGATACGCCAACACGCCAACTGCACCTGCCCTTATTTCACTTCAGGTTTCAGGTGGGACACAGTTAAGAAAACTGAGAAAAACCCCAATCAGTGAAAGATCAGACACCAATTTTAAAACAGTAAACATGACATCGGGTGTGTGTGCACGCCAATAATTCACTCTAATCCCATTTAAAGCAATAATCTGATTATAGGAACGGTTACGTAAAACTCTAATCTCATTATTTTAATCAAAATGTGTGGTACAATCATAAATTGATTGGCACAAATGGCAACTTTCATGCTCAGTATTGTGATTTGTTGAGAAAACAATCTCACTACAAGGTCCATTTAGTAGCTCTTTCAGGCTTTTAGACAGATCACATGATCTTCCTCAGCAGATGTAGTTTGCCTAGTTGATGTGGTATTCTAAATGTTCAAATTTCCATTTTCAATGAGCACTCTGAGGACTTTAACGTCCATGTTGATCTGCTAATGAGGATCATGTGGCATGACTGAAAGCTCCAGAACACTAAAGGGACCTTGTCATGAGACTGAATGAAATTTAAACCTCATTTGTGGTTTTCTACAAAACATCTTAATAGTCACATGAGAAGTTGACCATCATGCACGTCAGAAAAAAATATGGGTCATATATTTTTGTATACAATATTAGCAAGTTTGTAATTTCGTCTAGGGACAGGGAAGTTTCAGATTTTCTTTTTTCTTTCTTTCTCTCTGGACGTTGTTCTCTGACTGTCCTGAAACCATAATCCACATGAGCGAAGATCTGAGTTGATGAAAATGTTGATACCCTCGTCTGAGTTGCCTTCAATTACAGTCTTACCATGCACTCATGTATTAAAACACTGAAGATCAGAAAATCACAATCAGGGTCAAGCTTTGAATGTTTGTCTGACTGGTGAACCAGGGACAACTCTGCCACAGAGAAGTTTGTCCGACCATAACAACAACAACCAAACTGAGATGCTCTCAGTATTAATAATAAATAATGCATTTCGTGTTGTGCGGAACAGCAGGGCTATCCAGATACAGGACTTTGCTCCCATAATCTTCCTGCCCAGACCATTTTAATCCAGGGTCTGCTGGAATCTGTCTGTCGGACATCTACAAGTAGATGAAAACGTTCGCACCAAGGGCAGCTCCCTGGAGCTGGGCCCAGACCCTGACAAAACCCTCGTCCATCTGTCTTCATCTGGCACCAGCGGCCACAGTCAGAACCATGGCAAACACGCAACCACATAAAAGCCTTTTGAGTTTTTGACACGGGATAAAAAGCGTTTTAGAATACATTTTTCATCATTTGAAAACATTTTTGAAGCCTGTGCCTCCTTGTTAACATTTGAGAGCAAGTCTTGCTGATGCACTGATGTCTCTTAATCCGCCGGGGCCTGATGGGATCTCCGGGGGATCAATTTGAGTCAATAATAAGCGACTGCAGGGGGGATGAGAGGTCATTTTCAACTTTACACACTCCCTCTATATATGTATCACCTCTAATCTCACCTCTAATCTGAAATAAACTAGCATTTGTGTGTGTGCATGCACGAGCACGCCCGCACATCAAAATCAATTTGGTCCAGAGCCACAAAGAGGCACCTTTGCACTAATGCATCAAAGTGGTTGGAAGTTGGCCAGTGTTCAGTGTCTGTTTGTGTGTGTACGTATATGCTTCTGCAAGGAGGGCCACTCATGGCCAGCATCATCCCAACAGGGGATCAAGTGGATAGTGTGTGTGAATATATGTTTGTGTGTGTGTGTGTGTGTGTGTGTGTGTGTGTGTGTGTTTGCAGGCTAGCCAGGGTCAGACCAAGAGGTTTGTTAACATGGAGCATTAATCTCGCTTGGGCTCACATCCACACGTTGCAAAATAAATGCAAACACACACAGACACAGACACACACATTCCCTCAGTTCTCTGCAGCGAGCTGAGATGCCCACAAGTAAATTTTTAATCACAAGCGCTCTGATCACTCAGGTCCATCTTAAACACCAGTCACAACCTCCACTAACACACACCAAGAAGACCTGCCGATCCTCAGTCACAAACATCGCATCCTCCTGTGCCCCCAAAACATGCCCGTACAGAACTTCCTGTCCCTACCAACTATACAGAGAAGAAGGAAGACAACACTCTGTATCTGTGCTCCTGCACGATTCAGCTGCCACTTCCCTTTCATTCGTTTCCTGCAAACTGTTGCCCTTCTTTTCCCCAAATCACCCAAAATCGGGAGGGTTTTGTCCTTCTTGTCATCTCTCGTCATCGTAAGCAAGAATGTCATCGTGGTTGGCTTGGCGGGTTAAATAAAGGTTAAATAACGGATCAATGTGAATTAATTGACTGTGATTCTGTCAGTTTTTGTGAAAATCATCCTGACATTTCAAACCGTACAGGCAGCATGAGCAGTGAGAAATGTCTGTGTATAGAAGAGCTGCAACTACGACTTATTATTATTAACTTTATCCTGTAAAATGTAAAAATCAATGACTAAAGCCTGTCACAAAGTGATGTCTTAAAACTTCTTACTCGACCTGTAGAGTAAGTAAACATTTCAGTCATTTATCTAGCAAGTATTCTCTAATTTCAGATTCTCAAATGTGAGGATCTGCTGCTTTTCTCTGCTTTATATGATTGTAAATGGAATATGTTTGGGGTTTAGACTGCTGCTCGGACAAAATAATCCATCTGAAGATGTCTCCTTGGGCTCTGGAAAATTATGACTTTTGCACAACTTTTTGTCATTTTATAAACTAAACAATGAATCAGTGAATCAATGATGAAAATAATTGTTAGCTGCATCTCTACTGGCATGACCAACAGCCAAAAAAAAAAAGCAGATTTATAGTGATGTGAAACAGAGAAAAGCAAGTAATACTTTTACTTGATAAGTGACGAAAAATGATCATCATCTAATTATCTATTGATCTAAGAAGATCTAGGAAGTAACTTGTGTTGTTTTATTATTTTGCTGATTTTACTACTTTCCAAAATCAGGCTTTAAGTAAGCTCATATTTACCTTCTTAGGGGTCAGATTCTGTTGCTCAAAGGTACTTCGGCATTACCCGTACTGGCTTCTGAACCGACAAACATTCAACTTCAGGGCAACAGCTTCAAACAGCCTGACAGTAACTTGGACAAATGGAGGAATTTATGTTACATACCAACATTTCTGAGTCATTTTGCTTCCGGGGAGGCAGTAAAGAGTGCTGCTTTTTCGGCTCGGGGGCCTGAAAAATCTTCAGGGACACTGTATACAGAAAGCAGCCACAGAGCTCTATATCATAGTCTAATATTGTATAAATAAACTCCTTTCCCAGAGCGTCGGCCTTTAAAGGGCGCCCTCAGTCTAAAAAGACTTGTGATGAGGTTTAACACAACGATGCAGTGAATCTTAGTCAGCACAACACACTTTATCATATTGACTTTTTTCAAGAGGCTTCGTATACGTGTGTGTGAGCCTCTATTTACGAGTGTGTGTGTGTCACTGTTGTACCCTCCTCTCTCCCCTCACCTCCATTGTTATTCCCAGCATTGCTATTCTGCAAACAGAGCGCACATTCATCACTCGGTCTTGTGCCTTTCTTGTGGACATGCCAGGGGAGAGGGAAAAAAAAAGGAACCTTTTCAGTTCTGTGCTTGTAAATGACCTGCCGCAAAAGGGGTTTATTAAGTCACCTCCCCTCCCTTCTCTTAACCTACTTCCTGAAGACACAGAGGAGGAGAGGGACAGACACAAAGAGAGGAGACAGACAGACAGACAGATAGACAGATAGACGGGCGGGAGCAGGAATGGACAGATTTATGGAGGGACAAAAGTAACGAAGCGTTAAGATTACATTTGTCCATATAGTCCAGCTTATGCTCAAATAGGGCTACAACTACATCTGTGTGGTCTTCCTCATGTCCACCCATCTATGGTCAAAACATTGTCACGATCACGTAAAGATACTAAAGAATAACTAGGTACGAGATGCAGGTATTTTCCCATCTTTTTGTGCAGATGATTGTTACCCAGCACCTCCAAAGACTTCATGGATGTGTGTGTGTGTGTGTGTGTGTGTGTGTGTGTGTCCGGATTATTTGCTTTATAGTGAAAAAATAGTGAAAAGTGCCATCACAGTTTCCTTGAGCCCTTCAGGGTGATGTCTTCAGATTGATTGTTTCGTCCGACCAACAGTCGAAAAGCCAATGATGCTCAATTTACAGTGACGTGAAACGGAGAAAAGGAGCAGATTCTCACATTTGAGAAGCTGGAACCAGCAGCTGTTATGTATTTTTTTTTTTTTTTTGATGAATGACTTAAATTATTGATCAGTTATGACATATTTTGCATTGCCTGTCTGTGCTGGAAGAAGGACCCCTCCTCTGTTGCTTTTCCTGGGGTTTTTTTTCCTTTTCCCCCCCATTAAAGGATTTTTTGGGGAGTTTCTCTTTATCCAAACTGAGTGCAGACGGATTTGGGATTTTGTTCTATATAAATAAAACTTGACTTCATTGTTGTCCATAATTTTCTGTCACTTGTCTAATACATTTACTTATTATTTCAGCATTTTGCTTAATGCAGGTTTCATCAAACAAGCTTCTTCACTGTCAAACCATTTCTGCCAGTTTTCAGTCTTGCACTGCTTTTGTAGCAATTACTTCAGTGCATCCAGATTCCACCTGTAATCTGCTGCAAATACAAACCTGAATGAAATATTGACAACATTTTTAATTGATGCTGTGACACCAAACAGGGCAGATGGAAAAAAAAAACTTCAGTCAATTTACATCCAAGAACAAAACCAATCAACTAATGGAGAGGAATCAAATCTGCGGTGTGGAAAATATTGAACACACATGCAACAATTGAGGCTACTGTACGACATTCAATAAAGCTCCAGATATAAATAGTTCGCCATTAATTGTTGCCCCCTCTCCTCCGGGTGCACAAAAGGGTTCACGCTGATAATCCCGCGCGGTTAATCTTTGCGTGCAGTTTGCCAGCACACTCATAATATGACTGAACAGGCGGAATCAATCATCCCGAGAAGCCTCGGGCTCTCAAGGAGACGATCACGATGAACACCCCCTCCTCGTCCCTCATCATCCTCCCCAGCACACACACACACACATAAGACGCGAGTTACGGGACATAAACAACAAAACAAATCTCCTCAAGGGGTCTCACACCGCGAAATGTGGGCCAGATCAGATTAGATTTTTGGGGTCGTGCTGAATGAAATCACTCCGCCGCGCATTTCCAAATGGCACACATGTCGGGCTGTGAATGCAGTGTCAGCCATCCATAAATCCGCTTTTATCAAAACGGCGCGGCTGTCGGTGCGTAATTGTTCCCCCACCACGGAGCAGGGGGGGGGGCAGAGCGCTGGCACAACAGAAACAAACACAAACGCCTCTGAATGCCCTCTTGTACCACACCGGCCCCGTTTTCTTCTTTACACCACACCAGACATGTCTACTACTACTCTACTATGGGGATTAAAGGCGCTATGTAGGACAGGGATGCTGATATTACACAATGGGAACACACCGTCACCCACCTTTGTCATCTCGGAGCTGTGATGTGATGTGACGGTCGTGGCGGTGATTTCTCCCCCTTGACCGGATCCGTGTCCCGGCCAGCCGGCTGACTGCTGCCTGCCCCCGCTTTCCTTTCCTCCTCTTCTTCTTCTTCTTCTTCTTCTTCTTTTTCTTCTTTATTTTTTGGGAAAGCCTCCGGTCCTCCTCCTCCTCGCCCACAGCTGACTCTCCTTCACTGGTTTGGTGTCGGTGCTGTTTGGTGATTGTTCAGGTGTCGCAGTCAGTGAGGCAGCAGATCTGCTGTCTGTCTGTCATCAGAGGCTCCTCGCGACTCCTCGTGCAACAAAACGGGAGGCGGTTACCTCTCTCTCTCTCTCTCTCTCTCTCTCTCTCTCTCTCTCTCTCTCTCTCTCTCTCCCTCTCTCTCCTTCTTCAGCCAATGTGCGCGCGTTTGTGCCTGTGATGCGGAGATGCGTACTGCCGGGCTGGTGGCTGGCACGCACACATATGGTCCTCACACACACACGAACACATTAACGCGCATGGACAGTCCTAACGGATACTCACCCAACTGTGCCTATAATACACTTGTATAATATTTGCCTGGAGTGACTCAATGTAATCCAGGTGATCTGATGTTCTGTTATTAATGACTCATAGTGAGTGACAGCCTTAGTACCATGTTCTTATGTTCTTTATTATTAGCCAGGTATTCCTTGCTACTGGACTGTGCTTCAGTATGAAAGCAGCTGTCATGCTAATAAAGTTCATTTGAATTTGAACTGGAACTTGATAGCTGACTGATATGTAAATGTGCAGCAGACAGGGGCATGTTCAATGCTTAGTGGGCCTGAGGCAAAACCAATGGGGCCTCCCTCATGCATTTATTCTCACCCTTTTGCTAACAGAGAATGTTATTGGTATTAATGAGGATACTGATTGCCAAGGATGCAAGCATTTACCTCTGTTCCTACATGCAAGCTGTTCCCTTGAGTGTTCCTTGATTGTTATCTTCTAAAAGTGATAAAAGATGGTGAAGATCAGTTTACTAATAATTGGGAGTCACTTGTCAGCCTGTGAAAACCAACAAGTCCTCTAATTAGACAACAAAATAAGTTGTCTGTAACTGCCCTCCAGCACAACACATACAGTATAAGCATAAGCATATTAATTTGTCTGTGCCTTTTTCTGGCTAAGGTTTGGTTAAGTTTAGGCACAAAAACAATTTGGTTACAATTGGAGAAACATGTAGTTTGGGTTAAAATCACTACTTCGTTAAGGTTAGGGGACCTTCGTTGTCATGGTTACAATTATAACCCAACTTGGTTAGAGTCAGGGAACGTCCGCTGTCATGGTTAAAAGAAACCAATAGTGAGTGTGAGTTGGAAACAAACAGTGATCTGCTTTTGTTGACCCGTCCAACCACTCCGACCTCGTCCCTCTGGGGACTTTCTGGCTCTGTAACAACGCCAGCCGACTTCCTGCTTTGCTCCCAACAGACAAGAGTCATAATAATAATAATAATAATAATTCCCACGACCACTAAAGGGCTTTGTCACTTTAACTTAAACAAATTATGTTTTGGGGCATTTGCTGAAATGACTGATACTGTCATTTTTCTTGGGGGGGGGGACAGTCTCGTGAAAACAGCTGAATATTTTAGGTTTAGCCTTGAGACTTCAAAGTTATAACACAGAACATGCTTTATTAACTCGGAGCACAGAGTTTGAAAGATGCGGGCTGAGAGGGTCTAATGAAAAGATGCTTTTAGTTGCATTATTGGAAATGTAGGATCCAGTGTTTTTTGGAGCTCGGCCAACCGACTAGGGACAAAACATCAGGATATCTCCGCCTCTCCTGCTGACTTTTGAAAGTTTTGAATATTCTTTTTTTAAATATGTGTCT
Source organism: Macquaria australasica (assembly GCA_005408345.1). Lineage (NCBI taxonomy): Eukaryota > Metazoa > Chordata > Actinopteri > Centrarchiformes > Percichthyidae > Macquaria > Macquaria australasica. Next base: position 354,800 of record SEMN01000301.1, on the reverse strand, counting down.
TGTGAGTCCTCCAACTTTATGGGAATGCAATACTGCTTGTCTCTAGTGCCCCTTTAATGGTCTCTTGCAGGGGTATCCTGGTGGCTTAGGGGTTTAATGTAAGACACTATTGCAACTTCCACAATCCAAGCCTGGCTGAAGATCTTTGTTGCATGTCATTCCCTATCTTTGCCCCCTCATTTCAAGTCAGTTCTATACTGCACACTATCTAGTAAAAGGCAAAAAAGTTTTTGAAAAGGCCTGTTGCAGTGCACTCCAGTGCAGTGCAGATGACAGATGACGCTCACACCCAGTTTCATGACACTGGGGCCCAAACTGTGTCTGTTTATACTGCAGTGCAGCTAAATCCATTGTATTTCTCCTACAATAGAAACCCATCTACATTTATATTGACTATACTGTATATGGTAGATTCATTTGACCACTTTTGAATGCCTTTCTGTATGTTATTCCTGAAGTGATTCATAGTGAGTTACTGCCACACAATAGCAACTTTTTAAAAGACTTTATTGTACTTCATAGTCGTTTTATTATTATAATTTCCTTAGTTCCAGTAGGGACTAATAATGAGTCACTGGTAGCCTACTTAAAAGACAATTTATAACTTGTGACCTTATTGTGTTTTCTGGCTTTTACCTCCAATTAAACCACCACTTTTTGATGTTGTATTTGTAATTGCTAGATGTTTTTCCAACGGGGCCAAGGACGCTTGCTGGATCCTGATGGACAGATTGTTTGAGTAACGATCTGGACTCTGGGATGTAATGATTAAGTGAGGTATTGTGTTTGGTAGCCACACTGCAGCGAGCTGCTTCCACCATATGGGTCATTATTCCAGGGAGGAACAGTAGACTTTGATTAGGCAATGCTGTCTCTTCTTCCCATTGATCCTCTGTGTGATGAGCTCTAGAGTTTGTCCATAGCTTGTTAAACACCCCGCTGGCATTATAATTAATAGTTTTTAGCTTGTTTGTGGGTCAGCAATAATGCATGACACCACTGTGCTGAATGGATGGTATTTGTTTTAAGGGGCTATTTTCTGATCGATTGGAAGCTCTCTTTTGTTTCCTCTCCATTTTTTATTTTTTTTATTTTCATGGTCTGTGATTGATTTAATTGGAAAATGCAGGGACAGGTGTTTCTAAAAAAAAAAAGAAGTATTTGATTTTGTTTTCCTGTCAATTTAATGTGTTCACTGCACATTTTAATGTAAAATTACTTTACCAGACAGGTATTTATCTAAAAAGCAATCCAGTTTTAAAGACAGCTCTTAATAAGTCACTCCCTTGGCTAATATGTTAAGATCCACAGCCCCTCCTTACCCTTCCCTATAATTACTTTTATTGACTTCACGCACAGGAATCAGATGTGGCTACACACTCACTAGAAACACGATAAACCGTATCTGTTATGGTTACTTTCAGTCATGTGTCTTATCCTGAACTGTATTTACTTATATAAGCTATCTGCAAGCAGAGTTTCCATATTTTTGAAGTATTTTATAATCATTTTGCTTCCACTTAGAGCCTGATCACAGCCTATACTCAGGATTTTGATTTAAATCTTTCTCGACAGTATAACAAAAAGCCAAAGCAGTATGGCGGCATATCACTGCCAAAACCCATGCATGCAAATGAGATCCTTGCGCGCGCAACTCAAACAGCCACGCATGCATATTATTTTTGCGAGCGCTTTCACAGCAATATTGTAGCCTGCGAGGAGAAAACAATATGGCAAGCCAAAGGGATCAAATGTTGTCAGGTCAGCACACGTCCCTGGTACATAAAACGACGTAAAATACGGCGTCCTGACGGTTTTCATGGCGCTTTTTACGCGCGTTAAAACCTGTCTAAGATGCACGTTATTTATGCCGTTTCTTGAATGGTAATGAGCCCTTCCTCCTGTTTTACACAGCCAGTAAATCCAGAGTTTTTGTTGAACATTTTTAATTAATTTATAAAGACAACACAGATAGCAATCTTGCCTAGCAATGGCAAGCATCTTTCATCGATGCATTGCTTTGGTCTGGCTTTACTCTTCACAGATTGGTTATAAAAACTCTGGATTTACTGGCTATGTAAAACAGGAGGAAGGGCTCATTACCATACAAGAAAACAGCGTAAATAACGCGCGTCTTGGACAGGTTTTAACAGAGTAAAGAGCAGCGTTTAATGTACCTCACTAGAGCGCCGTAAAAAGTGGCGTTTTGTATGGTTTTTACGGGCGTAAAAAGCGGCGTTTTAAAATGTAACAGCGTAAAAAGCGGCGTTGTAAATATAAACGGCGTAAAAAGCGGCGTGAAAACCGTCAGGACGCCGTATTTTACGCCGTTTTATGTACCAGGGACGTGTGCCGACCTGACGACATTTGATCCCTTTGGCTTGCCATAAAACAATGCTAATCAGCTAATCAGATAACGGTAGGTTAGAGTAATAATTCAGGACCATTTCTCTCATAGTAAAATGTAAATGTAGCATTTTGAAACTAGTAAAATGAATGGATGGATGGACTGTGACCAATTATATTTAGGGATACAATGGTGACTGGATCCGCCCACTTACTGCCAAAAAGAAAATCCACTCGCGAGCGAGCAGGTGAAAGTTTTGCGAGCAGGAGAGCTGCGTGCGCTCAAAGCATTGTTTTCTCCTCGCAGGCTACAATATTGCTCGCGCGAGCAGAAATATACTGCGCGCGAGTGCTGTGAAAGCGCTTGCAAAAATAATATGCGTGTGTGGCTGTTTGAGTTGCGCGCGCAACGATCTTATTTGCACGCGCGTATTTTGGCAGTGATGTGCCGTCATAAAGCAAATGTCCATCATTTTCCAGAGTATGAATGTTACAGACCTGTCTCTTCTAAAGGTTGAAAAGAAGTGAAACCAGGACAAAGTCACAAACCACACATTTTTTACAAACATGGCCCCTGCTCCCTGTGTGGCCACAGAGGCGGGGGGCTTCACCGCTAGACGCTGTCCCCCCGGACACACTTGGCTTCATCTTCCATTTGAGCTGTCAGGGTGCAATCAGCAGACATGGAGAGCACTCTGGCAGGGCTGTGACATTACTCCGACCTCTGCTGGGTCCCTCACGCCACTAACAGGCCCCTCCATTCCTCTGAATAATTCACCGTCACGAGGTGGTGGACGGACATACTTCGACAAGCTAGCATCTCAGGATGAGTAAGGCAGCCTAGACACCCCTCTTGGCCACTTTGAATATTTGGTTATGCCCTTAGGTTTCCTTTAATGTGTTTAATGCATAAATAAATGGATGTCCCAAAATTTCCCGCAACTTAAGTGCATGTTAAGGTCGGAGATGTGGGTGTAATTGTTGATCCTGGCCTTATGTTTTAAAGCATCATCATCAACATTTTAAATCTTTTATCATCTAAAAATATGTATCTAGCTGAAGAGGATTTCCTCTCAAATGTAGAGCTGGAAAAACCTGCACACGCATTTGTCTCTTGTTGGTTTGACTATTAACATACCTCCCTTCTTAGATCTCTTGGATCTCAGTCATTTTTCGAAACTGACAAAACAATCTCACCACGAGGTCAATCTAGTAGTTGTTCCGGAGCTTTTGATCGCATTACACGATCTTCCTCTGCATTTTTCACAACACTTTGAGGACCTCTCGTCTTTGTTGGCTTATAAGCTGAGGTTCAAAGGTCATTCATGTCCTTGGACACAGTAGTGTTCACAAAACAACACCACAAGGTCCATTTAGGAGCTGTAAATCTCAAGTTTTATAATTGACCTCTGCTTAGCCAATAGGAACGTCTTTAATAGGCCAGTCTGTCTGGTAAGAGCAAGGGTTAAATCAAGCATTTGTGAAGCTGCTTTTGTTCTTTATGGTCCTACAGGTGCCTGAATAGTGAATGAATTAGAAGTGCTCCAACATTAACATTACCTTAAAGCATCTGACAGAAAACGCTCCCTCTTTCATGAGCATTTGGTTAACTTTGTCCTGCGGTGGTTGTGTTTCGTATCTGCGGTTGGATTTGATCGCTTCTCTGCACTGAAACAAAGGCCGCTTCAGCTTCTTCTTCTTCTAATGGGTGTGGCAGGGATAGTGGCTCATGTAGTACAGATAAAACCTCTACTGTTCCAAACAGGACTGTCAACACTTACTGTCAGTACACCCTCTAAACACAAACACACACACCCCTTTGTCAGCTTTTTTCTTGTGCTGTCTTTTCTCATTTTCCTCTACCTTCCTCTTCTTCCTCGTTCCCATTTGTTCCCTCCTCTCTCCTCTTTTCGTCCTTTCCTCCTCTCTCTGGACAGTGTTCGTGTGGTGATTAGGTTTCACTCTGCTTTCTAGTTCTGTGCTCTCTCGTGTGTGTTTCTGCACCTACAGTATATGTGTGTGTGTGTGTGTGTGTGAGTTATAATGAAATCGTCCTCCCTTGGGCTCAGGTGTCACCACAGCTCTCCCCCCACTCCTTTGAACGGAGAGGAGGATCAACACGAGGGCAAAGGTTTTTTGACAGTTTCCCATGTACTGAATAAATTAACTGCTGCTGTGTGGGCGATGTGTGTGTGTGTGAGACGGAGAGAAAAAGACTGCTCTGCTCACACACACACACACACACACACACACACAAAAGGCAGTGCTTGTGTTTTGAGTCTAGTGCACACTGGCTCAGCCCTCTTAAAGCCTGTGGTCATATTACTGAGCACGGGGTCAAGGGTCAAAGCCAATGAGCCAGCAGATACAGAAGGAGCTGTGTTCCAAGTGAGCTGCCACTCGGCTTTCTTCTGTGTAAAACATCGGCCTCTTGGTGTTGTTTTGACGTAACGACGGCCTTGTTAGACGAGTGCACGTGCACGGCGGCGAATATGTGTCGCTCTCCGTACTTGACATCCCAAATTTAGTTGGAGGAGGTTTGATTTAGAAGTGTTTTTTTTAATTTTATTTTAGACACTGTGACCCAGATTTTATGCCACATCACGGTCATCTGCTATCTCCTGTGGCTTATCAAATAAGATGCCAAGAGGTATGATAGGGATGGGATGTAGAGAACACACACACACACACACACACACACACACACACACACACACACACACACACACACACACACACACACACAGACACACACTGGTCTTCTCTGAGCCTCTAAAAACCTGAGAAGCAGTCATCAGCTTAGTGGTGGTCTCTCCCATACCGAACGTAGAGCTTTAATCTGCAGATCGACTTTGTAACAATAATCTATACACATTATGAAATTGAATTGGAGGCCACCACACACTGCAGGAAGCAATCATTATTACTGCCTACAACCTTAATGGTGGTTTATCCATACGCTAAAATCTTCTGTGTCCAGATAACCCCCTCCCTCCCACAGCCTGACCCTGATAAAAAAAAACAAAAAAACATCACATGCTATTTCTGCACTGATACACCTGCAGTATAATAGTGCTTTGCATGATCTGGCCCCTTTACAAGCCTACTTTACATTACCAGTTGTTTTATTTGAGTGTGTTTTGCCAACCTGAAGGTGACCATTGGTTTCTATACATTTGACTACGGCATGCTTTCAGAGATTTATAACGTGGGTGGTCAACCATCAGAGATTTTGCAAATCAATGAGCAGGACGGCTTTGTGGTAGCATTTGATTTTTGCGTCAAGATCATGAATTTAGAACGGTTACTCAAATTAATGTTTTGCACTATATCACAATATATAATTGTGGTGGAAATTTCGTGAGCAAATAAAATGAGGATCCAACAAACAGTTGTCTTTTGTATATTTAATTAAGCAAAAGATTAAAAGCAACCATATAACATACAGAGAGCAAGGGAGGGATAATGTAATGAACCCTGGCCTGAATCGCTTACGCTAACAAGTATCACATCCAAGTAACAGTAAACAGAACAGACTGTTCTCCCATCGCCCCTTGTAGCAAGCAAGTTCTTCAGAAATCAAATCCACTAAAGATACCAGTGTAGGCTACTTTATGTCAGATGAAACCTGTCATACAGGAAGATAGCAAAGTACACAGAGTGCAGACATAAACAACAGAGTATTACTAAAATACATATCTGGTAATAACAAATGTTGCCCGTACAATAATCATATCATGATATAAAATTAAATATACCATGATATAAGACTTATGTTATTGTTGCGTTATGTGTTGCAGATTGATTTGAAAAGCCTTTACTGTGATATTGATTAAAGAGCATAAAACTAATTTTCTGTCCATCACCTGGTGAAAAACACACATCTAAAGTGTATGAAGTTTGTAGGTTTTTCAGATAAGTTGAAGAATTACATGCTCCTCTGTTTTATTTTCATTAAAACATTTCAAATCATTTAGATTATTTTAAAATGTAACATCAGCAAACATAAGACAAGGCTGTTTTCTTAGTTCCTGTACCTAACTGACATTTTGGAGATACTGGATTTTCCCTGGACGGCAACATATCTGCATACTACTGTATTATTATTATTATTATTATTAAATATTGCTGCTACTAGCAGTCGTGAAAACTGAGTATTTCACTACAATTTTGAGGTAACTGTACTTTACTTGAGTAGTTCCAATTTTATGCCACTTTTAACTTCTACTTCACTATATTTCAGAAGTAAATATTGTACTTCTTACCCCAACTACATTTATGCATTAGCTATATTTACCAGTTACTTTGCAGATTAAGATTTGTCATATACTGTAAAACATATGATCATCTTATAAAATGTGATGCATTGTTATAGGTGAACCCACCCAGCAGCACAAGTAGTTAAGTAGTTAAAATTAGCTCCACATTGATAAACTACAATATTAAAATGCAACAATTAACATATAAAAATATATCATTCTGCTGCATGAAGGCCTACTTTTATTTTTAATGTTTAAAGTTTTGGTAGTAATGCTTGTGTATATATATATGTATATGTATTTTTTGTAGCTTTTCACATCCATCTTTGATTTTGTTTGGATTTCAACTAAAATCCATAGGCATCGGTCTTCTCCATAAGACAGAGAAACCTGCAGCAGCAGGCAGTCGGCACTTGGCGGCGGTAACGTGCGGTCAGCGGCACCATGCCCTCACAAACATGGCGGAGCCCGACAGCAAGTACAGCTGGTTCGTTTCCGTTTCTAGAAAAGTGGGAAGTTATCTGTTTAATTCGGTTTTCATCGGCCGGGCGGCGGCGTGCGGTAACGAAATGGACTCGGGGAGGCCAACCAAGGTTTGACAGCGACTTTGTCATGTTTTGGGCTCACGCTTTGCTGTGTCACGACATCATTTTACCCGTAATAAAAAGCAAAAACACGCCTTATTCAGTAACTCCAGTGTTTCATTGCTGCAGTAACAGAGGTTACTGTTTGTTCCTCTGCAGCTGGAGTTTGCGGTGCAGATGACATGTGAGAGCTGCGCAGGTAAAGTCAGAGCTGCTCTGGAGGGTAAACCAGGTAAGAAAGCTAATCTGAATGTTTACCAGCACTGTAAAAGGAGCCCTTAATGCATGTTTACACCCTCTGAAACAGTTTCCCCGAGCAGTCACTGCTACATGTGTCATCCGTAACAGATCCGTACAGATGCTCCAGTTTCTAGTAGTGGACACACCTGAGGACCATAACACAGAGATTTTGGCAGCTTTTACCTGTCACCTGTTTATGGCTGGTATTTTCTTCATGCATTCCAGTGCACAGTGTTGGGAGCGTTGTTAACACATGTCATATTACTCAGTAAGGAAAGGCAAGTTTATTTATATAGCACATTTCATTAGTAAACTATATATAGCAACACGTATAGGCTTTTACGGGTCTGTAAATTCCTAATAATTTCCCTAGGAAGTTTTCTCAAAAGAACTGTGTAATTTGGTAGGAATTATAGCCTAAATAGAGACAGTTTTCTTAGAGACACGTTGAATTAATTAATTCCAATTGAATGTTAAGCTAGTGTAACCTAGAGGCATTAAGTCAGCGCTCTGCAGGTCATCTGATTATGCAAACATGTGCAATATGTCTACCGGCAAGCATACACTGCCACACATAGGAAGAGTAATGTTTACAATAATAAAGAAATGATGAATGAATATTTACTTTGTTTTAAACTGAGCAGTTCTCTCTGGAAATCAACAACTGCTTTTCATCTTAACACAACTAACTAACTGTCACAGAACATTGTCTTTCTTTCCTCCTATAACTAGTACCAAATTTCATAGTTCTTTTATTATTATTATTATTATTAGGGATAAGGTTAGCAAGTCATTAAAAAGGCTAGTTAAATTAACACCCACCCACCTAAAGAATCCCATATTTATTTCACAGGCACAAACAGGCACAGAAACTACTCATTTTGCTTGATAAATGCCTTAGACCCTTATTTTTAGCTTGATGAATGACCTAAATGATTCATCGATTATCTAAATGTCTGCATCACTGTATGTGTCTCCGTCTCTTTGTCTCTTTGCCTGCATGTGTGTAATTTCTCTGTCTGCTTGTGTATTGATGATAACTTTTATTGCTGTCAATGTGTTTGCAGGAGTGAAGTCTGTCAGTATCGATGTCGGTAAGGAGGAGGTGTTGGTGGAGTCTGCTCTGACCAGTGCAGAGGTGCAGGCTCTGATAGAGAACACCGGACGCAGGGCCGTGCTGAAAGGCATCGGAGGATCAGAGCAAGGTGAGAAGCCACAGGACAGGAGTAAGGCTGCGTATCAAACCTCAATACTTTTTGGTACCGACCAAAATGCATCAAGTTTTGAAAATGACCGAAAGTCCGGCCAGATTTGTAATCTTGTTGACCTTTTCTTGAATTAGATATTTGTCTTATAAGACTATGTTCAAGTTATTGTACAGACACAAATGTTTAAACAACATTTGACAAATTTGGCTTCTTTTGTTAAATGAAAAAAGGAGGTTGAAAAATAAATAATCAAACTTTACCTAGCCCTAAACAGAAAGTGTGAGTGTGTCAGGGTGAAACAGTCTTTTAGTAATTACTTCTGACTGTCTTAAAGGTGCCCTGTGGAGTAAACAAACAAAAGTTTACATGTAGTGTTGCTCGCCAAAATCATTGTGTGTAATCTTGAGGTTTAACAAACGTGTTCCTTCCTCATAAAATATTTGCAAAGCTGATTTTAAAAAAAATCCAGAATTGTTTACATCCTTGTTTACTTGCTAGCAGTCGTCCTCTCCCCTGCCTTTGCTGATGCATTGCAGCATATCTTGGCGTGTTACCTGTAGATCAGTGGAATAGTGTGAAACCATTAACAGGACTGTGTATTGCTTCACCCGCATGTGAAAAGCAGCTCCATAGTGCTGCTAGAGGTCAAAAACTCCACAGGGAACCTGTAAGCACAATATGGTATGGTAATTTAGCCTTTAGTGGATGGATGAATTGTCAGACAAGAGTCTCCAGAAATACAGGCTACCTAAACTAAAACCAATAGTGCTGTCACTGAGCTCCCTGCAGAGCAAAGATGCTTGATAATTGAGATTTAAATGCAGCTTCAGTTGTTGAGACACTTCTGCCGTTCACACATATCAATAAAACACCTCCAGGATAAACACATCACAAGTAGACAGCTCTAAATAGAAGTGTGATTGCATCCCTGCACACATTAGAGGAGTGCCAAGTCAGCTTTATAGTACATGTTTAGCACGGCTAATCTCTCAAACACAGTTGGTTATGGTTGATTTGCCACTGCACAGCATATCGGACAAGTCTGTATTCCAGGCGATATAAAAATAGCCACCACGGTCTGCCTCTCTGGCTGCGTATGTTTCTGTTCAGCTCACAGTTTTCCCACAGATAAAATCAAATGTGAGCTGAGAAACATAATCTGATCACAGGCAGTCACTCGAGACGCATTTGTAATGCATTCTTGTTCCACATATGAAGAGCAGTAACATCTAAACAGTCTGGATGTATCTATATGTGAGGACGCGCTCACAGCCATAAACATACAAATTGTTTAGGATCTCTGTGTTTTCATGGCAGACCTGGGTTCAGCAGTGGCCATGCTGGCCGGCGTGGGGAAGATCCAGGGGGTGGTGCGTTTCCTGCAGCTCTCTGAGGAGCGTTGCTTGATTGATGGGACCATTGATGGGCTGGAGCCCGGACCCCACGGCCTCCATGTCCACACCCTGGGGGACCTCACACTGGACTGCCTCAGGTGGGACCACTATATCATAAGAGCATGAAGGGGGTGGGGGGGGTGGACAGGCTGGTCTGATTAACATAAGCATCAATAGTAACGTTCATCCATAGACTTGTTAATGATTTCTAAGTCCTCGGTCAAAGGGTTGGGATCAATAACTGTGCCACACACACTTGATAGTACAGGTTTATGTTGCGTTATGTTACGTAAGTATAGTAGTCTTTGTTCCTGAGGAATCGTGTACTATGATACCCATGAGCCTCAGCTTTCATTGTTTTGGAGAAGAAGTCAGTCAGAGGCGCAAATCAGAGCTACTACAGCTCCAGTTGAAACACCAACTACTGGTGTTTCAATTGGAAACAAAACACTGTATATGTTGATATGCTATACCTGCAGAATCCTTCCAGAACTGAACCAGAATATGAAATTGAATTTATTTAAGCTGATGAATAAGTTATTAGGTTCATACAAAGCATAATCTTTAGCTTCCACTTGCCATTAGTGGCACACATAACAAAATTTTTAACAGAAAGCTCAGTGATGTTGTTTCTTACCTAAATGCCTCTTGGGTTAACTCCTCTGCTTACATTTTATGTACACAGGTTTGTGCCTTTGACTTTTTATCAACGAATCAGATAGTTTTTGTTTTTTTAAAAACTACAAAATGTAATCATGTAAACAAAATTTAATCATATGAACAAACTAAAACATTTTCAAGAAGCACACAAAGTAAAAGGTATCACCCAAAAACATCACATCATACACATTTTTGACACAGTTTTGCACTGATGATTCATCATTCATTAGTCCTCTAGCTGTCAGTCACCTAATCTTGTCTATTCAGAAAATAAAATAACAAGATAAATCCTCTCATTCTGCAACTCTTATCAACAGTGGACAGCTACAGCACCCACAGTTTAACTGCTGTCGTATGAAATTGCACTACAAACTAAAATTTTTTCGCCTTAAATTTAATAAGATTCAATTTCTTCTTATTTTACAGTTGTGGAGAGCACTATAACCCCTTTGGAAGACAACACGGCGGTCCAGGGGACTCTGAAAGGGTACAGTCATATCTGTTCCTTAGAGCTCTATAAAAATCACTTGCCATATAATCATTCATTTTTATATGTTTTGGAGACTATTTGCCAGAACATTTAGATGCAAGAGGATCAAGGAGCAAAACATAAAGTAAATAATGGATCCCCTCATCCTAAATTTTGACAAAATCCCTCCTGAGATGTAATAAAACTTGCAACACAAGCCAAATGTAAGATGTGATACCCCTCTCAGATTGCCAAATTTGTCCCACAGGACCCATTTTGAGCAGTTCTGCTCCTGGTGCTAAATTTTCAATAAAGTGTGTGAAAGAGCTACAAGTCTATAAGGCAGTGTTTCCTTTTGGCTTTCATGCTGCACACTCCTGGTGTATTTATTTCTATGTTTCAGTGTTATTTATTCACTGTGTGACATGTGGTTATGTGTAATTCTTCTCACATGCAGTATTGTTGTGCAGCATGTAGGTGATCTGGGAAATATTGTTGCTGGACCAGATGGCAGAGCCTCATTTAGACTAGAGGACCGTCAGCTAAAGGTAACACACACACTTACACACACTAACACACACACTGCCACATTTAGTAAGGCAGGTAACTACAGTATATAGAGCTTAATAAAGTTTTAGGAAGCAAAGATGTAATTTATTGCCATTTGAATGCCAGATGGCAGCTTTTAATCTCTTTTTTATTGATACCTTGGTGCCCACGCTGCAGGTATGGGATGTGATTGGCCGATCCCTGGTAGTGGATGCGGGGGAGGACGACCTGGGCCGAGGAGTTCACCCTCTCTCCAAACAGACCGGAAACTCTGGGGAAAGGTGGGTTGACAGCAGTGGTTTAAGTTGGGGGTACAGAATAAGATGTGAGGTGGGATTCAATATTACAAGGGGTGGACAAAATAACAGGAACAACTTAAGCACCAGGAGCCCAGGTCCCTGAGACGTGGTGAGCTAACTCTATGGTAATTTTTGAGTCTGTAGTATGTGATGATCTAAATTAGATTGCATTATACTGTAAGGTGTTTCTATTAATTTGTCCACTGTTTATACAGAGGGTGTAAATGTAAGTTTGTCACTGTGGAAATTTCAGTGTGTTTATTATGCTGTGTTGTAATATTGTACTCTATATCTATAGAACTCTCTGTCAACTTCGACAACTTGGGTTGTTTAAAAACTCAAAATGAGGGAACAGTCTCACCTCAGGGTCAGTTTAGTAGCTGATCTGGAGCTTTCAGTCATATCACATGACCTTCATCAGCAAGTAGGTGGAGTTTGCTTAAGTGTCATGGAGTTGTACATTTTTTGAGAGCACTTATATATTTCCTTAAAATCTTCTTAATTGTATTGATATTACAATTAACATTGACGTGCAGTTCAGTGCAACAAACATTATTAGCCATATTGTAATAAATCTGTATTTAAAATGTATTTAAAAATCTGATTGACTTCGACCACATACACAGCCCTATTCTGTGTCAGTAATACATCAGTTTCCCATTAACAGTTTTTTGTTACTGCAGCTTGGTTTAGCAAGTAAATGATTAACGTTTCTTTTTTTACGTGACACCTAGTCAAAATGTGGATGAAACTATAATTAAAATTTGACAAAACATGTGTGAATGGACCTTGAGTTGGGATTGTTTTGTCAAACTGCTCACTCCAAGGTTGATACTTAAAGCTGGGGTAGGCAGTTTTCTTTTGGCGTCACTGGGCAAAAATGCCATATTAACTGTGCAGCATATTGTAATTCAAGTGGTCTGAGAGCAGACCTCCATTTCAGCCCCCCTCTTGCCTCTGTTTTCAGGCTTCAGAAAATCTATCCCGTGATGGGAGACTTTAGCCTATCACAGGTTATTTCAGAGAGACGGTGTGTTCGTATTGGCTAAGCTACAAGAGCAGATGTGTGTACACGTCCCTTCAGACAGTGAAAACCTGATTCAGTGGAGGAAAATCCTTCCGAAAATCCTGAAACTTGTGATAAATTTCCAACACCACCTTTGCCTACAGCGCCGTATAGTACAAAACAACACGTCCCGGCTCCACACGGAGCTTCAGGTTCATTATGTTCAATGCCATGGCGCTCATAACGACGAGTGACAAAGAGGCATGATGACAGACAGTGGGGAATAACTTTTGACGGGGGACAGTGGTGTGTGTGTGGTGTACTAGCCTCTCTTCCCGCTGCTGGACGGCGTTGCAGCTGCCTCTGAAGCCTGGGATGCTCTGCTCTGCGGCCGCGAGGCGCTGGAGGGGCGTCTTTGAGAAAACAAGTCACGGCGGGAGGGACCGCGGTCTCGGTGAGGCTCATGCCGTGGAGAGCGAGCCCTACGAGGGATACGGTTTCACAGGGAAACCGACTCCTTCTGCTGCCGGTCGAAGTTGTGGGTTTGGTGGGAGGGGCTTAGCGGAGTGATACGAGGCAGCAGAGAGAGAGGCGGAAGGTTTTGCCTAGGTTGCACAGATTCTGCCTACCCCAGCTTTAATATAATTATTTTTTATACATGGCTGGCGTTTTGAGGCTTATTTCTTCATTGTCACAAAAACACTCTTTTCCTCTCCTCCACAGACTGGCCTGTGGGATCATCGCCCGATCAGCAGGTCTCTTCCAAAATCCCAAACAGATTTGTTCCTGTGACGGGGTCACGCTGTGGGAGGAGAGAGACAGGCCGATAGCTGGGAAAGGTCGAAGCAAGGCCAACACAGAGACTCCGGCAGCACACCTCTGAACCTCGGACACAGACGCCAAACATATCTGTAACCACCTGCGTTTGAACAGGGAGAGCACCTTGAAGAGAAATGCAGAGGATGTTTGTCAACACAGGGTCAGAGCTGAAGCGAGGAAGATTAAGCACTGAGGAATATGTTTCCAGACAGCTGGACAGATGACCAAAAAAGGAAAAATGGCCTTATTTTCTTGATATTTTTCTCTGTGATAAAATCAAATGTTCTTGCAATCGCAGTTAGTGTCCCCTGAGGATTATAAAAGCACTAAAGCAGATTAAAACAGCCTGGGAGTTTGTAAAAGTCACCTCTGATTAAGTAGATGTCCGTTAATACCGTTATATGTTTGTATAACCAGTGGCCTCTGACACATCTGTCTCATCACTGTCTAAACTGATGCGCTTGTAAGATTTGAGGTATCCATCTGTGGCTGTGTACTGGCTGGGATAAATGCTCTTCAATTTGCTATTAAAGTGTCTAAGTTAATTATGCAAGCCTCCCAAAAACAGCAGTAGTGGAAAAACACATTACACTGCTAACATCCTGCTACTCTCATCACATCAGCTAACTCAGTGATTCCCATCCAGGGGTACTTGTACACTGCAGCCCAGTGGATATGTGGAAACGTGGAGGAGTAGTTCAGCTAATTTGGAAAAAATAGAAATTATGATTTGGTTAAAAAAATTTTTAAAAAATCTACATTTTTGAGTTTAGGAGGAAAATCAACACTCAAATAGGATTACAAATTGGTGTGATCCTGAGCTTAAGTATATTTTCTCTCACACAGACTAGCAGCGTTCCTGCTGCTATAGGCCAACTGCTCAGGATACATCTCGGGTTCCCACCAACTTACAGTAAACCAGTTGTAACACCAAGTGTTGTGATTGAGAATGCGTAAAAACCATGAGTAAAAACTAGTTAAAAAGGCAACAGAAAAGTCAAAATACATAGCTAAAAGTAATGGATAAATGGCCAATCCAGGCAGTAGTAGTAGCCCAAACATGGATAATTCACATGTGCAGCCATGGATCCACAACAACGTTAGCGTGACAAAAAGGTTTGGGAACCACTGGACTAACTCAGGACATGCGGAGGGAATCTGGGCCACTGTTAGCTGCACTGGGACTGAACAAAATTTGTCCTGCATTAGTGTGTTCATTTTAAATCCATGAGGTGGTGTGAGTGACTTGGGTAAGAGAGATTCGAAAGAGCTAAGGAGAGAGAGTCAAATTCCATCCAGAGTGAAAGCAAGAGGGGGTGAAAGTTTGGAGGTGGGGGGGCGCCTTGAAGGATTGTGTGCTCAGCTGTTTTTACAACATGGAGTTTGAGTGTACAGTTCCTTCAGCGTTGCCGCAGCCAACTTTAGAGCCAGACAATGCAGGAAACTGACAATTTATTTGGGCCATTTTCTGCTTCATATCCTCTGTTGTCTTCTCTTGTCGGAAACTGTACATGATGATTGAAGTATAATATAATAATGTACAAAATGTCTACCTGCCGACACTTGTTGATTTCTGTTAACACGTCTCTTGATGAAGACATCAATATTGGGACATTGTGTGCATGGTATTGGCCATATGAGTGCGTGTAGCAAGGTTTGCATTGATTCTCCAAATTGAGCATCTGTCTTGTCCCGGTGATGCCTGAACAAGCTTATTGAATTTTCCCCCAAATGTTCAGTCTGTGTCCTTTTTCCATTTGTGTCTGAGGGCTGCAACTAATGATTGTTTACACATATCGATTGACGTGGATTTATTAAATTAATAATTTAAGTCTATAAAATGTCAAACAATGGAAAAAGTCCTTATTTCTTGTCTTTAAATCGCCTTTTTATTTTTGCCCGACCATTAATCCAAAAATATATCTAATTTACAGTGATATAAATCAGAGAAAAGCAGCAAATCCTCACATTTGAGAAGCTGGAATCAGAGAGTGTTTGGTGTTAATCAATATTTTTGCTGATTAATTTTCACTGCGTGTGTGTGTGTGTGTGTGTGAGAGTGAATCTTTGTTATACAACGCCTGCATTTGCAATAATTTTGCACTTGATGTGTCCTCCTGTGGTTAAGCAAATGTGTCATATTTTTTTCATAGCCCATAATGAGCTCTTTAATTGAACTCGCTCACTTGTTGCCTGTCCCTTTGGAGCAGAACCCTGTGGCTTTTGAGGTAGCCTTTATTCTTCTAGGGGCTCTTATAAATTAAACAGGCTTGCACTCTTACACTGGCTTTGTGTACGTGTACTGTGTGTGCTTGAGTCATTTTCATGAGTCGTTTTTGTGAGGATTCAGCATCCCCCGGGTGCAGCAGCAGCAGCCCTCCCCCTCTGCAGCCTCTCCAGCAGTATGCCCGACATGCAAACGGAAGCAGGCGCTACCATTTTGAAATACAGCACCGCCTAGGTAAGATGGTAGATCCTTTCATTTAATCGCCTTTTTCTGCGCTATTATTCTCATCTGAGCCGCACGGGAGGTAATTAATTCCGATTCGTCTTAAAGCTCAAGTGTTTTTCGCGGCTGTGTTTTAGCGACAAAGACTATTAGACCGTGTTGTTGCACAGGAATCACTCGGTGTTACACTGTGTTCAGTCCTGTGCGGGAAAATGATTGTTATATTGTATCGATCTCCTATTGAGAGGCGGTTGTTTATGTCATGGTAATATGTGTTTATCATCCTTGTTGCGTATAACAGAGTGAAATAAGTGTTTTCGTTTATTTTGGGCTTCCATGCCTGTCTTCGCCTTGGCTTGGGACTTGTTTTGCGTTGGACACCCGAGCGCAAACCAATAAGCATCCCGCCTCGCCATTCACAAAATAGCCTACAGAAAACGTGGACAATGCCGTGAAGCTGTCCGACGTGTCAAACCAACTTAACTCGCTTCTTTTAAGCCATTTTCGTTTTCGCTTGTAGCCTAAATGACCCGAGCTGTGCAAATGTGTTGACTCAGCGTCGTGCTGCGTCATCACAAAAACCAGCTTCCCCCAGGTTATGCCTCCACTGAACCTAGTGTTAATGCAGGAGCCATACCAGAGGGGGTTACACGCACACATACACAAGTATATGAACACTGATTACTTGCATCTCTTTTAACATGTTTTCTATGAGCAGCAGCAGCAGTAGGAGGAGGTGTAGTTCAGTCAGTAGCAGCTGGCTGGAGCCTTAACCAAAAAATAGAAATGTCATTCTCTAGTGGTGTCATGTTCCACTTTGCCCTTTGACTTACAGCCAGCCATAAAGGTTGTTCAGGAGGGGGAAAGGTGTTGGCCAACCTGTAGAAACACTCGACCTGTAGATTTAGAAGCATGTTAGGGGGGAATTTAGGGACGTTTTTCAACACAAAGGGGTTGTTCTCTATCATGCAAGTCTGAAAGTTCTTCTTATCATCAGTCTAAATGCCATGTGGGTTGACACAGTGCTCTCATTACTTTAGTGTAAAATGCTCCTTTTCCCTGGCCGTCTCCTGTATGGGTAATCACAGCCTCCTCTCCAGATCTTCTAGAGAGAGATCTTTAATGAGATCCTTTAAACTGCCTTTGCTCCGTGATTAAAAATATTTAGCTGTTATGAAATTCACGGACATAATGTGTTTCCTTGGTTCCTGTAGGGAAGCCCTCCACTCTGTTTTACCTCATCTGAGTTTATCTGACCTGAGTGGCCAGCTCACAGGCAAATGTGAGGTCTGTGTGGTTTTTCATTTGTGATATTTGCATGTTAATCTGACTGCTAATTCATGCACTGAGGTTCTTTATCAAGAGTGCATGTATAACAGTTTCCTGCTGCATTTAAAAAAAAAAAAAAAAAATTTTTTATTTGAGTGAAAGCTGGATAGTTATTTGTGTGTGTTATCTCTGGATCTTCAGTCTTTTATTTGCCTTATAATAAACAGTTTCATGTTGGAGAAATGGAGCAAGTCTTGTTTTTTATAATCCAAACTCAGCAGCACCCCCCTCTGTCGCAGACATTTTTAAGCCCTGAAAAAGAAACTAAATAGCTGGGTCAGCTATGTCCCTGTGTACTGCAGTCCACCCCTGCATTCAAACAATTGCACAGCTGATAGTTGCACCGTGTAGTTAATCCCCTCACTTATCTCTAACCTCAGTCAAGTACATCACTCCTCTGTTTCTCTGCAGCGCCATGGACAAGAGCCACACAGTGAAGCTCTTCGTGGGCAACCTGGCGTTGGACACCACCCAGGAGGAGCTGTCAGCCATCTTCGAACCCTACGGCCAGGTGGTCAGCTGTAGTGTGCTGCGACAGTTTGCCTTTGTCCACCTGCAGGGTGAGGGTGCCGCCGAGCGCGCCATCCGGGAGCTCAATGGACGGGAGTTTCGTGGACGGAATCTGGTGGTGGAGGAGTCGAGGGGAAGGCCGTTGCACTCCACCAAGGTGTTTGTGGGTAATCTGAGTGGGATGTGCACCACTGAAGACCTACAGCAGCTGTTCCAGACATTTGGAAAAGTTCTTGAGTGTGACAAAGTCAAAGGTGAGCGAAGACCCTAGTAACATTAGAATTGTTTTAAAATGCTCCCAGTCAAATCATACTCTCAAGATGTGCTTGATGTTAGTAAAATTGTGGAACTGGTGTATGAGCAAAACTATGTTGTAGTGCATGTAAGAGACTGTATCTGACTGTTATTCTGACTCTTATTCTAATTGTTGAGTTGCTGAGAGATTTTGAGTACCTGCAAAAGTTCTACTGCGTGAGTTAGAGTCTGACCACGTGATATGTTATGATATACCAGTGCAAATTTAAACTCCCACGTCTTTGTTGTAATGATGAACAAGGTGGTTTCCTTTGGCACAATTTATCCTTTTTCATAGAAGTAATAAGTAAGTGCCTGTGGCAATGCCACTGTGATGCTAACTGTTGTCCCTGCGCTCAATGACAGCCAGGCATTCCTCTTCTGCAGGCTATGCCTTTGTCCACATGGAAAACAAGGAAGATGCGCTCCAGGCCATCGAGGCCCTGCACGGCACCTCGTTTAAGGGCCGCCCCCTGTCTGTAGAGCTGTCCAAGGTCCAGCCCAGCAAGCAGGCACCTACAGGAAAAATCCCCTGCGTTAACTGTGGAAAACAGGGCCACTATGCTGGAGAGTGCCCTGTGGGGAAGCCTTCTCTGGAGCAGTACCAGAGTCAGGCAGCGGTCCTGGCTGCCGCTGCTGCTGCTGCTGCTGGCTTGCCACTACAGGTCCAGCAAAGTGTGCACAATTCAGTCTACAACACCTCCACCTTTGATCCCACATATGCGGCTCTCACTGGGATCACTACAGGCACACGCACCGATGGAAACCCCGTGAATCCAGCTGTTTATGGTGCTCTTGCCAGCCAGGTGTATGGTGCCAATGTTGCCAATCAGCTTTATGGAACGATGGCCAATCAGGCAGCTCTTACATCAGGCGCCACCCACCAAATGTACGGCTCCATGACCCCCAACATCTACGGCCAGGTGGCTGCAACTCCAGCAGCTGCGGCTGCGGCTGCTGCCGCTGCTGCCTACGCTACTCCGGTTTACACCCCAACTGTGGCCAACCCCCCTGTCTATCTAACTGCTGCTCATGGATTAGAAATGTCAACAGCAGCGGCTGCGGTCAACCCCGCCTACACTGTAGCTCAAGCGATTTATGGTGCCGCCACACCAGCCTACGCTCATATAAGCGCCATGGGAGCAGCGGACCCTACTACAGCCATCTTTGAGGCAGCCAGGCAGGCACATTACTTTGCCCAGGGCCAGCAGGTTGTGGCCGAGCAGCACTCAGCGGCTGCCGCAGCAGCAGCAGCTGTGGCAAAATCTGGTGAGAGGGACCGCAGTCCTCTACGGAGGTCGCTACCTCTGCTACCAGACCCAGTGATGAAGCCATTCATGTACCAGAGAGCCAAGCCACGCCGACCCCTGCTCCCCACGCCAGCTGGCCGAGCAGCAGAAGAGGCAGCAGAGGCTGCAGAGGACCCCATGGCCAGGTAGGACATGATCTTTGACTCTCTTTACCAACAGCTATGCAGCACCACTGAAACATTCCCAGAGAGTTGAGTTTCAGTTTCTCTACTATACTTTTCAATCTGGTTTGTGCTTGTTGTTACTTATGCTTTTACAATCTTGTAGGCACATTACTGGCTGATTAATGAATTTTTGCATTTTCCATGCTTCATATTCGGTTTATCACTCTCTTGTTACTCCCACTGTGTTGCATACCACGATAAATGCCCTTGCTGACCCTCTTCCTACCTAAACCCTCTCTCCCTACCTTAACCCATCCCTCTTTGTTCCCCTTCCTCCCTACTCTTAGGTACTATGCGGAGTATTACCAGCAGCTGCAGCAGTACCCCCAGTTCCAGTACGCCTACCCACCACCGAACACAGTGACAGCCATCCCTGGAATGCCGGGAGTGTCAGCAGTCCCTACTGTATCCGCGATGTCCGCCCAGTCAGTCGCCACGCTGGACGCCCTCAGGCCAGTGGTCCCCACCGCTGCGGCAGTGGCAGCCGCCATGGCTGCGCCCAGGGTGTATGAGCCGCCGTTGCCGCCGCCCACGCGCAAGGAGGCCATCCTCCGCCGCCCCGAACTCTCCCTTCACACGCCTGAGCCCCCGTTCCGATAGTCGCACACAACTCTCTGCCCCCACCCCTTCCTCTTTGCCCTGAACCCCACCCCCCCCTCTCCTCTTTTACCCCAAACCTGACCACCTTACAGCAGCTGTATGTGAGTGTGTGTGCGTCTGGGGGCTGTAAATGTGTGGGGTGGGGTTTGAAACTGGGGGCTCCTTGGTTTATTAACCTGCTTTACGAGGGACTTGATCAGCTAACCTTGGTCCTGTTTGCATACACACAGTGCAGCCATGAAAGGGAGGCTCTCATCTGTTGTACGGGCATTCCTTGTGCTTCTCAGTTTTACTTACTTTTATCGTGCCAGTCTCACACTTGTGCCAGTATTAGACTGACCCAGTCAGTCGTTTCATATGCCTTTATTTCTGCAACCCAGTTATGATTTTCTAAGGCCAAATCTACGATAAAAGACATTGGTTTTTGAACCAGTCATCAGCCATCCTCCTTAGGCCTAGATGATCAGTTAGGGCAGCTAATTTGAAACCTTTTTTGCCTTATGTTGAAGAGTTTAGATTTGTAATGTAATCAGATGGGAAGTCAGAAACACATATTATGTACTGGCTGCATTGCATTGTGTCCAACAGAACCAAGGTCGATGTGTTTTTTTTTTGTTTTTGGGGGGGGTGTCTTGAATGTGATGTGGGTGTAGTATGTGTGAAAGAGGGAGATATATATGATGGTTCCTGACCATGCAGTGCACAAACGCAGCAGCTAAGACTGCACCTTGCAGAAAAAAACCCGTAAAGCACACATAATACGTACTGTAATGTATGTTTGGATCTCTCCTTGACCCTTTTCCCCCACCTGTACTCTAACTACAACACTGGAAGACACTGCTTCACCACTCTCTTTCTAACTACAGCTGCCTACCTCTGACTATAAATTTCAGTGTAGAGTCTATTCTATTCTATTATATTCCACACTTTTCACCCAGTCAGCAGTTTATTTCCTGCTACTCGTAAAGGTACAGGGTCAGCAGTTTAGTGAGGGAGGAGCCGGATTTTGATGACAATGACTTTTGTAGATATTCTGTATTAAGTCCTCATACATGTTCAGAGGCCTTTTCTTTAAAAAAAAAAAAAGGTGTTTGGTTTGTTTTAGTGTAGTTTACATGTAACACAAGTCAGCCTGGGGTGTAATGAATTGCAAATGGAATAAAACCCATGTGTGACTGCTGAATGAGCTGTTTACAAAGGATCTTTACCCTGCATCCTATTAGGAATCATGATATGTGACAAGCTCAGTTATGTGCCTATAAGCTTTGAGCGAAGTGCATTAAGAGGACCTCCCCGTATTTTAAGTGCTTATGTCTTTTTAGTCATTTCAACGGGGGTAATAGGAGCCCTCCAGAGCTTAGTATCCAGAAGGCTACTAGCAGTGAAGCTTTCTCGTGGAGCTTCACTCCCGCGTTAGATTTGTTTCATATCATAGATTTTTAAAGAGCCACAAACGGAGCCTCGCAGGTTCATAATTAGCCGCTGGTTTCAAGCAGGAATGACAGTGATAGCACCAATGAAGTGACGGATGGGGCAGTGTCTTCCAGTCGCCCCAGCTATCCTACTTTTTTCCAAATATCAGACCTGCTTCAGATTGTAATTGCAAAAAAAAGTTTAGTGTGTGTTTTAATCCAGATATTGGATCTGGTAGGTGGGGTTTGCTGCATCAGGATAACAGAAGCTTGACTTGCAAGGACAGGTACTTTTTGACATTCATGGACTTGTCCTGATTGGCAAATTCCACCCATTCGGTTCTGCAATCACTTAAAACAATCACTCGGGAGTGTTTTGCAACCACTATTTGATAGCGGTCTGATGCACACACAGACATGCCCTCTGAAATCACCTTACTGCCTCGCTGTTTCCCCCCTTCCCCTCTCCCTGTGTGGTTTTTAGTGGTTAAGTGACTTTTGCATCTCACAGTGTAATCTTTCTGTGTTGTATATACAAACACATACCAGTTGCATCCTTTGTAGAATTATGTGGTTTGCGAAATGTCTTGTTTGCCATGTTTGAGACCGTATTTTTTAGAGAAGTATTTTAATTTTGCCTTTTTTTAAGGAAAAGACAAAAAAAAAAGTTTAAAAAAAACCCAAATCAGCATGCTTTTTAATTGAGAATATGTATACTATAATCATTATTATAATAAAGAATGTTTGGCTGACTACTGTGGTAAAAGAAAGCAAAGGGTTTGGACATTTCCCCTTCTTGTTTATGTTGTTCTTCTCCACTATCTGTTTCTCTTGTGTAAAATGACCACCAGACCCATTTGACTGGGGACCCAGTGGGCGACAGGTGTAGATGCTGGCCCAGCTTTGCTCTCTTTGGTCAGGGTAAGTGCGGGTTGGTGCTCCTTTCTCTCTCCAGCTTCTCAAACTGGGTGCAAACCAAAATTTCTATGAAGGGGTTTGCACTTGACCAAATGCACTAAAGTATTTAATTCTGGCAAGAAAGGCTTGGTATGGTCCTTTTTAAATTGATTTTCATGCAGAAAGGACTTTATACACACTGAAATCATGTTGAGAGCTGGGGAGAGGCACACAGATAGAATGGCCTGGGTGCATTTTGATCTGTGGAGCAGTCCTGTTCCTGGGGTTGATGGGTGTGTGTCTGGTCTGGTCTGGTCTCTCCCTGCTGCACCAAATTCTCCCCCTCCGTGTGTCTCTGTGTCCACTGTACTCTCAGACCTGCATGTGTGATAATCTGTAACTCTGCCGCAAAACAGCCCCGCGACAGTCCAGCTCTGAACTAACTATCTCAACTGAATTAGGTCACTGTGCCACCTGGAACGGCCAGCGTGCAGCCGTGCGTGAGCGTGGCGGCGTGAGCCATGGGGACGACTTTTAGCGCGACGCCACCGCAGTTGGACTTGTTCTCTCTCTCTTCACCACCAAGGTAAATAAAAAACGAAACAAAAACAAAAGCACTGACCTCTCCTCTCCCCACCTGCCGCCCCTCCTTTGACTGTGCCTTGACCAAACACTCCTCCCCCCTCCTCTCCTCCGCCATCACCACCTCTCCCCCTTTCCCCACTCCGTAACCCCTCCTCTGCTGCAATGGCAGTGCCAATCGGTGGGGGTGGCGGGTGGGGTGGGGTGGGGCTAGGACCCCCTCCACAAGACTGAGTCCTGTCTCGCATCAGCATACAAGACTGTGCCCTCTCTGTCCCGCTGGTGTCTGAAGTAGTTAATATAGGGAAGTGTGATTGAGTGTGTGTGTGTGTGTGTGTGTTAAAGAGAGCATGGATGTCAGGAACTTTTTGGGTGGTGTTTTATTGATTGGTGAGGCTTGTCACATGCGGACACACCCTTCCCCTTCTCCTGCCCGCTAGTCAACTCCTCTCCACCGCCGTATTCGCCGCCCTCACCCCCCTCACCACCCACCCCCCCCTCTTCCTCCCTCCTTCTCAACCCCACCCTACTGTCCCTATGCGCCTCTCCTCTCCGCCGTTCACACACACACACAGCGCTTTTTTTTCCCGCCGCCACCGCCGTCGTCACCTTGGATCTGGGTTCGTGGCTCTGGCTCGGACTCAACTTCCCAGAACCACCCACCTGACCCAACCTCCCCATCCTCCTTTGTTACCGTAGAGGCCTGGGCGTGCCAATGGACAGTGTATGTGTGGTGGCCCGCCACCGGAACATGGCACAGAGAGACTTCAATGTTGGACAAGTCGCTTTGCTAAAACTGTTGAATGCTGCGTTTGCTCCACATGGCTGTGGAAGGGATCTTAACTCCCGTTTCCCAAAAGAACTTAGCTCCATTACATCTTAAGTGATAAATCCACCTCAAACTATGGAACCTCAAACAATTTTCTCACATTTGGGTCCCTCACAGCCTGTGTGCCAATCAGAAACATCCTATAAGATAGGCCTAGGTATGAGGCCAGTCTGACCTGTAGATTCTCATCAATCTCAGGGTTCCTATAGGACTTTTCTGGTATGGCAGCTCTATTTCTGTAATACTGGGATCAGCTGGACTGGCTGGATATGTGCTCTGAGTGACTTGTATGTGTTCTTACCTATTAAGATTGTCCATGTGTTGAGATGGAGAGCTTAACCTTCGCACACACGATCCCAGACTCATGGGCTTTCAGTATGTCAAATGAGTTGTCCGGCATTTGCTCTGACAGCTGCAAGATGGAGTCAAGACAAAGAGACTTCTGTCGGCCTAGCAAACAAAGGAAAGGGAAGCAGGAGAGGAATGAATAGATGAGTTGATTATAAGGTGAGTTGGTGGTGGAAGGATCCTCTGTCCAAAGCTGCTCCCTAACCTCACCTTCCTGATCTTGGAGGACCCTGTTGTTGATTGCCATAATCTTATTCTAAAAAGATGCAGCTTATTCTGATGATGCAGCTTTGACTCTGAGGTGTCAATTTCTTTGTTTACTAAAGTGTAGAATTCCACCAAAACTGGTTTTGCATTTACAGACATTGTGTGCTCCCAAGATAAAAGAAAATGTAATCTCTTCACAGCATCAAATTACTGCACATGTAGTCAGGAAAAACAATGCAACTACAAGCCAATTTTATTAGAATCGCCCTGAAAACAGTGCAGCTTTAGAATGAGTAGATCAAGGGCTGACTCCCTTCCCGGCCTCCATGATCAGGGCACGTGGTGCTCCAATTTTCCTCCAGCCACCTCATCCTCCCCACTCTCCCAGCTCCTCACTAAAGGCTTCTTCGGGTGCTTGCGAATCTGGGCTTCCCGTGCTTGCGTGAATGCAGCCACGCATCTTTAAACCCCCCTGCTCTGAATTCACAGTCACACTGTACTGACAGCCAAAGCTCGCTGCAGCCTCCTCCCTACTTCCAATTCCTCACCCACTCTTCCCCCCCTGCCTTCTGCGGTTTGGACGGCTGAAGAACTGTAATCCAGATGCTCTTTATGCACACGTCTCTGTATTGTGTTGTTTTATTGGCATCCCACAGGTTACATCTGTTCTCCTGCAGCAGGTATCAGCTGAGGGTGTGCAAGTGTGTGCATCTGGAACACATGCCAGTTTAGTTTGAGCACAACCCATTGACCATATTGCCTTTGAGTTTGCAAGCTGAGATTCAGTAACCAATGTGACAATTACTAGTCTAGCTCATCTAGCACAAATATGAATTACTCTACTGCTGCTTATCGTTTCTTCAGATAAAGACGTTAGCGGTAGAGTCATACCTCAGTCATTACCTCATCTACAGGAGATGGAGGCAACATGAACACTTGCAGAATTTAATGCAGTTCAGTACAATATCCCTGCGGTTATTAAGAAGCTCAATATGTTTAATTACTGTTGAGAATTGGTGTAAGAATTACTGATTCTTAATGCTGCCTGCTATGGTAGTGGTATATTGGTGTGCATTACATTTTAAGGTGTTCATGTTATTTTGTCCATCCCATCCATGTATGTTTAATAGCCGCCAGAGGCCTGTCTATTTCCGTGGTCCAAGCTATTATCAAACCTCACATACTTTCATTATGTTTACAGTGATCAACCCATCCAATTCCCTCAGCTCAGTAGTAGCACAGTAATGTACCTAATGGTAACCACAAATAGTCAAACAGTAGCTAAGCTTCTTCAAGTAGGTTAATGGACCAAGCCCAGTGTAGTTACATTTAAATGCCTGATTAATTAGAATATAAATCATTCTAGTTTCCAAAGACACATCAAGGGTGACAGAATAATGTGTCACCTCGAGAGGATAGCAATCTGGATTTGATCATTTCAAGGAAATTTGTTCCAGCACAAAGTCGAATGGGATGGGGTGGGGATTTTAGTTGATGAATGTCAGATGAAATCTTTGCAACATGTTTACTGTGAATGACAAATCCTGATGTAAACACGAAT
This sequence comes from Macquaria australasica, assembly GCA_005408345.1. Taxonomy (NCBI): domain Eukaryota; kingdom Metazoa; phylum Chordata; class Actinopteri; order Centrarchiformes; family Percichthyidae; genus Macquaria; species Macquaria australasica. Next base: position 328,475 of record SEMN01000301.1, on the reverse strand, counting down.
TATATTGTAAGGTTGTGTATGCATATATATGCCTTTTAATCTGTATTTCTTTTGAGGCATTTTTCAGTCTGCATGCAAATCATGAATAAATTCTTTTTTTTTTCTCATAAAAGTGCCTGAATCTCTTTTATTCTAATTGAACTTCTGTACCGAGACAAACAACACAGAATGCCATGAATATTTCTTGACATTAGTGTAGTTTATGATGGAAAATAAACAATATAAACTATGCATTTACCTGCAGCCTCATTTTCAGCAGTGTGGAATAAGATGGTTTGAGTTGCTGTCAGTCTTTGCAGTACTTTAACAGGCCCAGGGCCACTTTGCCTGGAGTGCTAGAGGGCTGTATTCAGTGGAGGGACCTCTCCAAAAGTTCTTAAACGACTGCTTTTTGGTAATGTTTATGTTTTGTTTTTTTGATAATTTGAGATTCAGTTCTTGATCTTGTTTTCTGGGAGAGGTAGGCTGAAACTACAGAGGCCTGGGTTTGCCATTGAGCGTCACTAACAGCAACAGGTGCATTGCACAGGCCATAAAAACCTCTCTGGTTCGAGGGGGCGTAATTGACGTCCCTCCACACCACTCACAGGCCCATTAACCCTGCCCGCGGGAGACTACCCCGCCTTTTACACCTTTTTAGGGTCAGAACCTGATACCCAAGCTGTCGGTTCCCATACTTATTGGGGTGCGGTCACGTGTTCCACTTTTGACCAGGAAAGGAGCACCGGCCAGCAGGGTCTTCTGGTAGTGGGAGCACCACCTCCGCACAGGCACCTCGCACCAGTGGAGTCTGGTCTCTGCAGCCCCTAACTGTCTCTCCCCCCAATAGCGAGAACCCTCGTCTCAAGGAGGTTCTTGCCCTCACGGCGTCGTCGTCGTTTCTACTGCTGATTATTTTTTTCTTACTATAAGCGGAGGGGGACGTAAGAAGTCCTGACAAAGGCGGCACGATGACAGCTGTCGAAACCCACATGACATACACCAACTCCTACACGATCCACCAGGAAGAAGCGTACATGACCCAAGAGGATGACTGGGACAGGGACCTGCTGCTGGATCCTGCCTGGGAGAAGCAGCAGAGGAAGGTAGGTTTGGATCTGGAGGCTCTGAGCTGCGGGTTACGCTTGTGCCGCCGTGCGTAATTACGCACGGATTTACCCATGCCCTCACACTATCAATGACAGACTTTTTATGCATTTTAACATAACACATTGTATGGTTTCGGAATCACTGGCTTCCCCCTAATTGTGTGTTAAGTTTAAAACAGTCCAACATGACACTGGGCATCTGAGCCTTTAGCTGTCCTCGCACCTGGCACTTCAGTCCTGCTGGAAGCTGTGTGGGCAGATATTTTAGGCCGTGGAACTTTCTCAGTGTTGTCTTTCAGTTACCCCCGATTGCCTTGCAAAGACTGTCTAAATATAATACCACCCTCCCTAGTCTTTCGCCTATATTTCAATCACAACTAATAAAATACACATACGTTTATCGGTGTTTTAACAATATTAAGACAACCTGGAGCAAGTTTAAAACACAACACTGAATGCAGAGGCAGGGATGAAGTGAAAGGAGAGAGAAACTTACCGTCATTTTGATTTAAGTCAGTTTAGTTTACTCTACCTACTATTTTAGGCTGAGATACTATGCTAGCCTGGGGGAGGAGGCCAGCCGGTTGCCTAGGCGACCGGAGGACGAGCTTGACAGGTGCGTTTAATGAGCTGTCGGAGCTAAAAGTCAACTGACACAGGTGACGTCTGCCGCCGCAAAACTGGGACACAAACAACACCCGCAAAGGTTAATACAGCTTTAAAATTTGTCTAAATGCCACCGCAATATTTCGGTTCAAATTGGAAGATATTTATCATGCTTGGTTGGTTAGCTTAATGTAGAGTTATGTTCTAGCCAGGCCTACTGGTTGCTGCGTCATGGTCGCCATGTGGGATGACCATTTTCAAAGAATTGACCGCAGCTGCTTCACCTTCACCGTGGAAATAATGGAGCCCAAGCTAAAAATAGTTGTCAGGTAGATCATTTCTTATGGTTTGGAAGAACTATTAAGTTATAACTTTTCCTGAGTATCAAACTTTCTGATAGTAAGGTTACTACTGCAGATAGTATTTTAGGCCTGGGTATTGTGCAGGAAGGCTTTACACTGATGACTAGCTGGCTAACATTACAAGTACAAGCTTAACAGGTCGTTTGACAACACTTATTATTTTGTAGACATTTTGACATCTTTTAAAGGCTCTTTTATATAGCTGGAACAAAAAAGTATTCAGACTGTGGCACAATAAAAGTAAAACTTGCGACTTTGACTTAAATCAAACACAGATTGCAACTCATGTTTTGCAATAAAAATTTCAAAATATTAACATTTTAAACATGGTAAATTAAAAACATGATTTCTTATGAATATATACAATATTTATTCAGATTTATATTAATTCATTTACCTGGAGAAACAATCTCAGTCAGTTCCTGTTTCATTACCATGTTTTGTTGGCTCAAGAAGAGTCACATCTTGGAAGACCGGTTAAAAATCTTTGTTATCGTGAAACAGGTGTTCCAGTCAAATAGAAGAAATGTGGAAATGTCTTCAGAACAGCTTTAAGTGTTGTCAAAAGACATGTACTTCAAAACAGACTAATATATTTAAAGTTGATAGACATCCATGCCAAAAGTATGCTGATATATTAATGCATCTGTAGCAATTTATATCCTTTTGTCTTTGCTGTATTCTATTTTTGTGCTCCTGTCGCCACAATACAGTTTCCCCATAGAGATAATCTAATGTAATCTTCTCTAATCTAACCTAATCTAATTACATCTAATCTAATCTAATAACACCTAATCTGCACTATAGTGGTGCATTACAGCATAGAGCAGCACAACAGAAACATTTTTAACATGCATGTTCAGATGGTTGTTTGCAGTGAAAATGCAGAATTGTTCTGTCAGTGCAAAATGTCCCCCACCTATAGAGTCAAAGCACTGTGACAGGCTGAGAGACCTCAACAGATGGTAACAGAGAGAGAGAGAGATGGCAAGGCTGGTAGATAGATATATACCCGGGTTGGTTTCACAGACCTACAAATAAACATCTTCCTAAAAATACTTTTCAACTTGCTCGGCTCCAACTTCCCTCCCTCCCTGCTGCGATCCCTTGCTTTCTTTCTGTCGCTCCAACTTTTCTCGAGTCAGGTCGAACACTTCCTCTTGCCACCATTCTTGAAATATCCCTTTGCACCTTCTTTTTCTTTTTCTGTGGCACACTGTCTTTTTTTTCTCTCTTTTCTCTAGAAGAGTTACATTCTTTTTTTTTTTTTTTTTGTCTCATGCACCTGTCAATTCTTTGAATGTAAGATGATATAATAGGCCTCAAAAAAGCCAAGCAAGCCCTTCTCTTCAGTCTTCACCTCTCAGCCTCCCAGAGGAGTAGGTCATCGTACTCCATTGCTCTTCTCGGCATGTAAAATCTAGCTTAAGGAGTTGATATCAGCCCATAAATATAGCCAGTGCATCATTTTGCAATGTAATGAATATGAAAGGAAATCCTCCCACCACCTGTTCTCTCGTCTATCCTTGAAATTTCAGTGGAAAAAGCTGCTCACCACCACTTGACTCAGTAGTAAAGTGTTTGTCAACACACAGTGATGCCGAATCTGATACTGGACATTAGAAAAAGTGTGTGCTTGGGTGTGTGTGTCCAGTCCATGTGTGTGTGTTGGAATTGTACATCTTGACATTGGTTTATATTTATCATGAAGCTAGCTTGTAGATTGCTAGCTAAATGATTCATGACTTGGTTTGGACCAGGGATTTTGTTTGATAGGAGCTGGCAAAAATAGTGTTAGATATTGCATCTAGCAAAGGGTGTCAGATGGAATGAGATACGAAAAGACAGAGTGATGAGATTTGGCTGTCTCTTGTCTTGGCGATATTCTTTCCTCAAAGCCACTGTGATCCTAGAAATAAGAAGGGCTTGGTTGTCAGACTGATTCAAGAGATGAGGCAAACAGGCCAGAAGTTGATGTTTCCATGGACTCTCAAAGCTTATTGACGTCTGCCTCACCCAGATGCTGTGCTGACAGCTTAGAGAGGTCTTACTCGAGCACATCTACAAAAATTAGTGATCTTTACAAGGGGGATCAATAGCTGTTTAAAGATTAACTCTCACTGCAGAGGACTGCACCCACAAGACCATTTGTAATGCTGAACGCGTGGCTATTAATTAGAAAAAGGAGTACTATGTTATAGTTGATAGATGTATGTATGCTGGTGCATAGTATTTCATGAACTAACTTGCATCCATATGTTGTAGTTTGACTACTTTTTTCTGTTTGTATAATTTAATGAAATATTAAAAGGAAAGGAAAAAATCTCAATACACCAAAAAAGTTCACCACTGTGACTTAAGCCATCTTCTGTTTCACATAGTTTAAGAGTTCAGCTGCTAACTAAGTGAAGCCTATGTTAGCAATAACCTATAAATACCCGTTACATAGGGTTATCAACAGCCTTATTGGCACAGCTGATCTATTAGCCACATGGTGAATGCTTACATACACACACAGAATAAATCAGGTCTTTGCTCATGTTCAGATTGTCTAAGGAAGTGTAAAAATACCCAGTGATTTTGTCCATTGTCAAACATTGTTGGTTTTACACTTAAGGGTGGGGATATTAACCAAAACATTATACAAAACACTATATGTGACAGCATTGATATGTAATGAAGTTTACTAAAGCAGTCAAAATCTTCTCATCTCATCAAAGTTCATCCCATCAATTAAAAGGTTTTTTAGTGTTTGACTGAAGAAATCCTGTCATTTTAATTGATATGACAATTTTGTCACAATCCAATCCAATGCTGAGATAAAATATTGAATTATCACCCAGTCTCGTGTAACTTAGTATCATGTAAATTGAATAATCATGCCAACGAATGTGATTGATGCATCAGCTGATTAAGTGGTCATTAAGACCTGATTATGAGCATTTATTCCCTGGATTAACAGTAATCCTCAGGCATCCTGATTCTGTAAAAACTGTACTTTAAAAGCTTTGGTTATATCTCCATGCTTTTTTTACACTTTCTAAATTAGATTAGCAATAAATCTTAAATATTTCCAACAGTTTTTTCTGTTCTATTCCACAGAGTGTAAAATGAAGTGGCCAAAAGACTGATCATTGTCAGATTCAAGTGTTATAAAGTTATATTCTGTAATGTGATATTTATCCACTCAACCTAATGTCCCCCAGTGTGTGCGAGCAGAGATCTTAGGGTGCTGTGTAATCAAATCTATTCTTGTCTAATCTCATTTTATTCTATAACAAATCAGACAGTAGTGTGGCAGCCAGACGGGTTCATTGATCTTGCCTACTACCTGATGTTTCTTGAGACAATACTGAAACACTGCTTTGCTTTTTCTTTTTTTTTTCTTTCAGGAAATTGAAATGTAACTTTGCAAACACCTCTTTCTTCACGGGGTGATGGCTATATATAAGCGTAACCTGTTGAAAAGTTTTATAAATGTCATATTAGAAAAATATGTCCAAACGAGATTTTTTTGCTTTGAGGCCCAATAATGTTATCCATATTTGTATTAATATTGGTAGCACTACATAAAAACAAAACTTTGGCAATGTGGAGGTCTTTGCCCTTTTTCATTCTCCTGATGTCCTCAACTAAACTCTGCGGTATGTTTTTTAAAATGTTCTTGAGTTACGCGTCAAGCTCACAGTTAAACTGAAAATACTGAAGTCACGTTGCCAGTGATGATGAATTTTCCATGTGTTCCCTTCACAGTGCGGACATGCTCTTGTATAATAATGTAGCATATAAGTTGCCATCTCTTATCTCAGATGTGATGTATTCATCTAGGTCTCAGGTCTCTTTTTAGAGGATGAAATTACATGATTTTAATGGAAAGTGGTGAAGGAAAGGAAGAAAGAATGGAAATTTTCAATGAGCAAAGGGGACACCATTAGTGAAGAAATTGCAGAACTGATTTGTGCTCACTGGCTACAGTACCTAATCCAAAGATGCAACTTGGAGATGGGGGGCATCTTAGATTCCCTCCCATGATTCAGTCTGTCAGGGTCATGTGATCCCAGGGCAGGAACAGTTACCCTGTAGAGTGAAAATATGCTGTGAGGTCCAGGGCACCAGGCCAGTGCAGACTTCTTTTGAGGGGCTAAAATGAGACCACCAAGCTGGAATTTTCTGATTTCAATATTTAATATGTTTAATATTTATAAACAAACAAAAAGACGGGACTTACAGGGAGCACTGGGCTGTTAGGACACAAACAGTCTATTACAAAGTAATTAAAGTGTCTCTTTGTACCGATGATTGAGGCATAAAGTGAATTTTCCATTTGACAAAAAGGGCAGGGATGGAGTCCTCCTTGTCCCCTCCCGTGAACCACTCGTAAGAATATACGAGACTCATCTTAGACTTTATCTATAACAAACAATTTAATTATTAAGTTAGAATAATCTTTGTGTGAATCACTTTCGTAAAATCCCACAGCAGTGTTCAGCGTGAGTATGACATTAATAAAACAAAATAGTCCTTCAGACTTTTAAAGTTTATTCCAGGTGAATTGTGTTAAAATAATAGCATTAATTAGAGCAGTGCACTGTATCTGTGTTGTGCGATACATGTAGAGAGTAGGTGTATGCGGGTTAAACGTAAGTGGAGAGGTGAGAGAGCTTGCAGTCAGATCATGTAGCAGGTGCTATTCCAGAAGCTGTGTCCATGTAGGGAGGCTTCTATAAACTGCTTTAGTGCACGCGCAGGAGTCCTGGGAGGCCGGAGGAAGGCCGTAGGAAGGGCTGAGGAGTGTGTGTGTGTGTGTGTGTGTGTGTGCATATGTGTGACACATTCTTCATACACTGTATTTTCTTAGCATGAAAGTGTGTTTCCCGATGAGTTTAGTGGGTGAGTTCTTATGAGGATTGGTACACAGTTTGAAGACAGAAAAGTTCTTGCAGAGTGTTGTAATGGCAAAAGCGGACACACGATACAACCGCGGTGTCAGAATCCAGCGGGTGAAAGTAGAAATGATGATTGATGGGCTGCGAGAGCAGCCATCTTGATCTGATCAGAGCAATCCTGTGGGTCTGTAAATAGAATAAAAGGTTGGATTAGTTAGAGAAAATTGCATGGTTGACAGTGGTGTTACTTCCATTACAGTTATGTCTGCAGTTTTGTGTTTGTGCATAAAAACTAAACTGAAACTAAAACTAAAAATAAAACAATGTGTGTTGTCAACGATTGAATCTGCAATCATCACAGTTTTACTTATTATTCTTCTGGCCCAGTGCTGGTGTTGAAAATGGAGACTTGTTTATGAGGAAGCAGAAAGCCACAAGCTGCCAAGTCTGTGACCTCGGTAACAAATGACACATAGAGGATACATGGCCAAACACCTACAAAATGTCACCTCGGGTCCTAATGGTGTCGGACTCAAATGCTGCATTTATGTCGACCATTCGGTTTCCTGTAGTAATGAGACAAACTGAAAACTGAACCTGTTTTTATATAATAAAAAAAATCAACTAAGCTCATAATGTTAGGGCTGAATGCTGGCTACATGCAGTGGATATTTATAGGTAGGTGGTAGCAGAAGTTACAGTCGTCAGTTGGACGTCTGCTGAGATGATGGGTCTCTTATAATAGGACTGAGGTCATGAAGATATCATTATGTACCATATAATGGCTTAAAAAGCTGCAGTTGGAAAGTAGAAAGTTTAAAATGTTAGCAGAATGCTATAATCTTTGACTTTATCTAACCTTGAGAAGTAACTATGTATTTTACTTCATAGTATAGGAGCATTTAAACATACCACTGTCCTGTTTGGATTTTGTGGAGGCAGTGAACGACAGAAGACATTGGTATAGTCCGAGCTGTTTCATGCAGACTGAAAGATGTTTAGTAGCTGTTGCCTCAGACATGCTTTAGGTGTTAACAGCTTTGTACTAGCAGCTAGCAGCTCTCAGTGGACGTTAAACAAGGACTTCCTGAATGATGAGGCATACAGCAGCAATCACATGTGGTCAGTCTGGAGTCACTTCACCTTCACAATGTACATATAACAAAATTGAATCAGTGTTGTAAGATCATCTGACTAGAGCAGTAAATAACCTTTTTGTGGTTCTCTAATGGAAGCAGAAGTAGAATCACAAAGTCGACAGTGACTTGCTCTTTTGGCTAAATGAATGCTGGGAAATGTAGCTGGGTAGCATGTTACTATAGACAGCCATACGTCAGTTTCATAAATGCTTATGGTCAAGGTCCCTGTTGAGATGGAATTAGCTGACTGACTCTAGATGTGCCTGGACAGTTTTGCCTCTTATTTCAGAGAAAAAACTTGCCTTCTGAAATTAGACACAACCCTCCTCCTCCTCCTCCTCCTCCTCAGCCAGCCGCACTGTCATAAATCCTCCACAACCACTTACACCAATTTATGTCTCTCGTGTCAGTCTCCACAGTCCAGAGCTCATTAAACGACAAAAGACTCTGCATGCTGCTGCCGCCAACCATGAACCTGTACACTCACCTTTATTCTCCACCATCGATCACGCAGTCACTCAATACATCTGTTGACTCGTGTAACAAGAAAGTGGGTGATAGCAGTGTTAGAGTGAACAATGAGATAAGAGTCATTGTGTGTGTGCAGTGCAAGCAGAAAATCTGGGTTATTACATACAACCTCACTGACTATTGAAATTTTAGGCCAGTCATTATACACAGTACACCAAAAATTACAAAAATAAGTATGTTCATTAAAAACACAATTGTTTTTTCTTTCATGAAGATGACATATTTTTAGCCAGCTAGCGGCGTGGCTCTAGGGATGGCAACGTCAGTCTGTTGGTCAGTCCAACACTTTGTCTTGTTCAGACATTCATGGTGCCCAGAGGATGAATCTTGATGACTTTGGTGATCCTTTGACTTATCCTCTGGCGCCACCATGAGTTTGACATTTATGGTTTTGAGTGAAATGTCTCAACAACTGTTGGATGGATTGTCATGAAATCCAGTACAGACAATCTTGCCCCCCTCTGGATGAATTGTAATACCTTCGTTAATCTCTGACTTTTCATCTAAATATTGTACCTGCTAAACATCAGCATGTTAGCATTGTCATTGTGAGCATGTTGGTATTTAGCTCACTCTTTCTGGCCGTTTTGTGTACTTCATCTGGGTACTCATAGTACACTGCATTTTGCCATACTTACCAGTGTGAACGCACTTATGCACTCAAAATACTAAGTTTGAGTACGCAATTTGGGACACCGCATTGGTCTTGTTAGCCATTACTTCACGGTGTACCAGTAAGGCTGCATTTAAAAACTTTAATCACAAATATTTGAAGAATTATCCCTTCCATCATGTGCAACTGCAATCTCTGTAATCCATCAACACTGCCAGACAATTTTAAATCATCTGCCCCAAAATTAGGCTCCACAGCATCCTTGGTGAAGTGAAAGCCCTCACCGTCCTGTCCTTCCTGTTCATTCTTCTTCTTCTTACCACCGATAAATCCAAACATTTTGAAAGATGTGCCACTGTGTTCCTGTTCTTCCTGTCAGCATTTTTGGTGCTTCTGAAAAGTGAACACCTGCACATGTGTACGCACGCACACGCACACACGCACGCACACACACAGAGACACTGCCGGAGGAGCACATTCATTGTTAAGTTTTGGCTGGCATTTCTGGCTGCCATCATCATTCTGGTAGCACTGCAACCTGGAACCATGTGGCAGCGGAACACAATGTAAGGCAGCATAATGGAGCAGAGCAGGACACGATGTTTCCCTGCACTGAGCCGAGGCAATTAATATGACGACACAGACAGATGGTTGTGTCAAAACAAGTGATTGACTGAACCAGGTTAGCCATCCGTTCCCTTGTGTTGTTCAGCCGCGGACAGAAAATAAATGGAGTACCTGGGTTGTAGATGATGTGGTGCGCGATTGTCAAGCAGAGTAGCCGTTTCCATGCAGCACAAGTCGTTTTGTTTTTGTCATAACCTTATCTTTTCACTTAGTGACACTCCTTCGTGTGTTTGCGTAATGCATGCTCTGCTTGCTTGTGTGCTGTGAATCAAAAATCAGATGTCCTCATAGAGTTGTTCACATTAAAATGCTGCAGATGTTGGTGTTTTAGCACAGGGGTATTTGATGTGTAAACACAGCATGGCATTATGCATTTCAGAAAGGAGCCTAATATAATGTTCTGTTTGTACAAAACTCATCCTTAAATCCTTAAAACATTAGCAGTGTTCTCACTGTGTTTGTGGGTGGAGGACTGTTGTCATTCATCACCTGCTCCACCTGTTCTCACCAGCTAAAATCCCTTGTGCCTACAGTATATCTCACTGGCATCTGGCACATGGTTGATACACACACACACACACACACACACACACACACACTTTGACTAGAAGAGGTGTCCTAGGCCTTTTATCCTCTAAACACAGACATAAATCCGTGGGTTTGGACTCGGGCCTTGCATTGGAGGCCAGCGGTGGCCCTGTTGTCAGTAGGGTCTCTGGGATATTATCCCATTAATCCTTCATAGAGAAGAGGTGGAAAGGAAGGCTGATAAATTGATGTTGGGGATTGATTCACTTTCAGTTCAACCTGCTGAAAATGCAACTTGAAACTGCTGTTCACATAATATTCTCTAAGATTTGATATGAGAAAGCTTCTGTCTGTGTTATCTCATATGAAAGAACATTGACCTGACTGTTGAAAACATTCAGTAAGGAGAAGTTGCCTGGTTTTCTCTTTATTTTCACTTTGCTAGGTTTCCTCCTACTTACATAAGATTATATGTTTAAAAAAAATGAATCCCTTTTATAATACCCCGAACTAACGCAAATGGAAACCTCTGTGTGGCTCAGTCAGTTGAGTTTTATGCAATGCTATGCTTGTACAATGATGACCTTTGCATGTAGTTCCTCCTGTTAGTAGCGAAGTGTATCTTTTTCAATGTAGTAATTTTTAAGAATAATTTTGTCACTAAGTGTATCATATTATAATGTTATATTTTCATAATCTTAATTTTACATTTTAGTTTCATCTGCTGATTTTTTTTTTCCTGATTTCTTTCAGATGTGTGAATTACATTAGAAGTTTTCTTTCTAAAACAATACAAAACCATCTTTGTAAAACTGAGATAAATCTGTTTAAGTCTGTTTTTTAAAGATATAGACGAATCCAAGCAAAGTGGTTCCCAACGGTTTTACTTTGTGACTCTTTAAAGCAAAGCAATGTCTACTTTAGACCCCCAAACAAAAACAGATTTTACCTTCTTAGATTGTTTAATTTGAATTGTTTTTAGGGACATGAAGAGGTAAAACTATCGAGTATTTAAACTAAAAAACAAAGTTTAGAGAAAAGTCCTAAAAAAACATCTCTCGCAGGATTTATCTGCACCCAGGTTGGCAACCACTGACCTAAGTTGACTCATGATTGTAGAAAACCACATTGTACTTATGTCAATCTTTTTGTAAGATAATGTTTCAGTTTTAAAAGATGTGAGCCTTAAAATATCTTGTAGCGATTTGGGTTTCTAAGGCCACAGATTTAGCCTGTCATTCCATTTGAAAATAATGAATAGTAATAAAATGATCTGCAGCAACAGATTTGATGTCACCAAATCTATTTCCAGAGTTTAAGAGGAAATTACTCATAGCAGTTCCTTGCCGTATGCGTAATAGTTGTTTAGACGTAATGGGGGGATTGGAGGTGAGTCCATGGGGCAGGAGAGTTCAGGTTGGCCTATTAGAGGTACATGTTGGGGTGGGTGGGATCAACTCATGGCTCTTACGTCAATTTCCCAAATCGTCCCTGTGGCACCCAAGTTCAGGGTTCCAGGTCTGTTTGAGGGGGGGTATTTAAAGCCCACAAGGGGGAAGAAGAGAAGGAGTTGGGGGAGAGGGAGGGTTGTGGGGTGGGCCTCCTAAATTTCGGCTACACCTGTTGTGTGTTGTAACTCCTCTCCCCCTCTCCCTCCACGATGGTCCTGTCACTTTATCGGCTGTTGAAACTCGGCGGAGGAATTCAGGGCGATTGTTGTTTACAAGAGACCCCTGATGCAAGAAAGTGATGTCAGACATAAAGTCAGTTAGAAAAACAAACATGATATGTGAGTTGTTGCCACCACGTCACAGAAAATAGTTAGCCGTTCTGTTGTGTGTAGGGTATCAAACCTCAGTGCTTTTTTTGGTGTTGATCGAAATGTGTCTGTAGCACCGAGGATCAAAAACGGTCAAGTACTGAAAATCTTCTTTACTTACTCTTTGATTAGATGGTTCCTGATTTTAAATTTTAAAAATGGCCAATTTTAGACTATTTTATGTTTTAGACGTTTAAAATTTGAGAACTTCTCTTTTGTAAAACAGAAGAAAAAGAAAAACATGTCTATATTTTTTTTGAATTAAGGTTAAAAAAAAAAAAAAAGTATTGGTACTGAAACTCAGGTCGCACTAGTACCAACAGATTATAAATATACCCAGCTCGAGTTGTTATTGTTGTTTTTAATATATGTATATATTTTTATTTTGAATTGAAGTCTTTTACTGTCTATGTTTCGTTTGTTTATTATAGATATCACCTTATGTGCATAGAAAAAATGACTAGTTTAGGTCCAGCAGTATAAACTTCAGCACCACTTGTTTGTGTGTGTGTGTGTGTGTTTTTCAAATTTCTACTACACCTACTTCACTGTAGAGTTGGTTTGCGAACATCAGTCCTCATGACAAGTAGAGGCTGTAATCGTCTAAAAAGTCAGTCAGCCAGCAAACTTTCCTGTTTCCTGAGATGACGAGTGTTGATAGGAGTGTTGTTTGTCCACTAAGAGCTGATACGGCTTCACGGCGGCTGTTCGAATCTGTCAGAAGCATTATGGTTGAGGACTTACGTAAGTGCTGTCACACTGTTGGTTTTCCACACAGTGTTGTTTGCAAATCCAGAAAAATGTCATCATGTCAGCAGTTCTGCGAACCATTATTGGCATTTATGTTTGAATACTGTTGACACCCCCTTTTTGTGGAAGGCTCAGATGGATCGACGTTGGACTTGTTTTTTTTTTTTAAATGTATGTATGAGTTTTTACTGATGTGAGGAGCACATTTAAAGAGTAGAGCGGAGCAGTGGAGCAGTTTCACTCCATCAGCCCCGACAGATGAGCAAATTATGCTCTTTTCCTCCAGTCTGTCAGCTGCTGACAGATGAACAGAGCCTGTTACATTTCTCACACTGCCTGTTAGCTTTGTTCGGTTCATGCATGTCAGCCAACGATGTAAATGGCACTAAAAGAGTGAGTGAATGTGCAGCATTATAAATGAATTTTGAAAAGAAAACACAAACTTGAAGTTTGTCTTCCAGTGTCTCTAGAAGATGATCTTGAGTTATTTATTTACAGTATGACCTATATCCTGCTAACTTTAGTTAGAAATTGCTTTATTCCTAAAAGAACAAATAACATTATGAAACATTTTTTAAATATTATCCTGGTGCAAAAGAGAGTCATGTCAATTTCAGATACTTTAATTTAATTTAAGATTTGGATATCTTATTTTGGAATGAAATGGATTCTTATTGCTTAAAAATTCAATAACTGAGATGAGCAGGAATAACAGTACAGGGCAGCTCGAGCCCTTTGTCTCTGTGTTCGTAATAACTACTGACCTGGGGTTTGTTGACAATAGGAGCTGCAGTTTCTTTCACTGTGGGGGAAGGGTGTACATTTCCTTCTCTGTGCAAACACTTATTACTGTCAGACAGGTGGACTGAAGTGGCGCTGGTCCAAAATCATGGAGCTGTTTATTACAATGTGGCTTCAGGTTTTGGCTTGAAGCTGTAACTTAGGTTATTTAGGTTTGGGAGATTTGTGTGTGTAGTATGTGTTGAAAGTAGGTTGTACTGTCGATCTACCTTTGAAAACATTTTGTTTGCGTGTCCTTGTGCATCACAAACATAGTGACCTTATAAACAAACAAGCTCAGTGTTTTTATGTGCTGCTATTATTGTGTACACTGTGAGTGCATGTGAGTGGGCTGTGATTTGTTTGTGTGTGTGTGTGTGTGTGTGTGTGTGTGAGAGAGTCCAGGACATGACTTCTGAACAGGTGTGTGTGTCAGAGGTAGCTGTAGTGGACAGGTGTGAATGGAGTCAACCTTGCAGGCAGACTATTTTTACACCAGCAGTGAGACATAAATACCTGTTATATTAAGATAAGGCAGGCACATATACTGTATATTTACTGGCTGTATGTTGACTTAAACCCTTCTGTAGCCGTTCATTCATAGTGACACATTACAAATGAAGAATATTAATAGAAGGGCAGACAGACAAAAAAAAACAGATTTTTATCAGATTTTGTGCCGTTTAATCTCTGAAAAATGCATTTGCATTTTTCTTCTGTTTTTATTCTTTCTCAGGCACTTTCTAACAATGTAGACACAACATGTATTTGTTGTGTCTATATAAATAAAACTGAATGTATTTAGATCGTTAAATAGGCTTAAATGAATGAGTTCGTGGGCTCAAATACAAAAAAAGGGACAAAACATAAACAACAACAGGGGAACAAGTAGAAGAGCATGAAATAGAATACCTCTTGTCAAGACATGTATTTAAACTAACTGGAAAGAATTGGCTTATGGGCTTAATGTTCAAAGATGCAACAAAAGTGTCCTGTCTTATTCCATCATGCGCACAAAAAATGATTCTCTAAGATACTTAACGCTGATGATGATGTAGGCTTCATATAGTAAAACGAATGACTATAGATTTTTTAAACTGCATTTGTGCCTCAGAGTTGGCCCTTTTTTAAAAGCTCTGCTGATTGTTTTCTGCCTCATAGACCTCATATTTCCACTCAGAACAGTACACTACAGTAGCTTTGTGTCAACAGGTAAAAAATGCACCAGATCTTGAAACACTTGAGCCCAAAGCTATACAGAGATAATGGGGAACTAGATGGATACGTGCAAGCAGTATTCTCTGTAAATCTGATCAGTATGCAAGTTTTCATTCCAGACAAACACTACACCAGCATATTTCCCTAATTAGATCGCCCGTCCCTGATTGAAGGTGCTAATTAGGGAAACCAGCTACTGAAAACGTCTGTAATTAAATCTCCACACTCCTCTATGGCAAAAGACTGGACACCAGTGACTCAGTGAGGTTAGGTGTAAATTAAGACTGTCCAGCAGGTTTATGTAATTATCCACCTCATTAGCAGAAGTGTAAAGTCTGATGTTTTATTTTTGTGTCAAAGGATGGTCTGAGACAGAAGTTGAGTCCTGTAAGTGTAAAGAGCACCTTGACATATTAGGAGCAACACTCACTCTGGGCTAATAATCAGGTCGACCACAGCTGAAGTGTGTGGGTGTGGGTGTGTGTGTGTGTGTGTGTTAGTGTGTGTTAACAGAGTGTGTTTTATGTGTTGGACTGGCACCACAGAGGGCGGGAGGTACATATCTTTAACATAGCAGCGAGACAGGAAGATGGTCAACTGCGGGAGGCCATTTTGTGTCGACACATTGTGGTGAGAGTTACGTCACAGGTAAACACAATATAATCCCAGGTGAGACAGCAGCCATCCAACCAAGGAGCAATGTAGTGTTGACTTCATAATGAAAGATTTATTTAAAATTTAACCAGTGCTGGTCACACATATTATTAATAATAAACCACTAATGTTTCTGGTAGTGATTGTAGTTTGTTTTTGGCTATGTGTTGGTAGCACCTGTAGCTCTGCAGTACAAACTTTGTGCAAAGCTTTTTTTTTTC
Source organism: Macquaria australasica (assembly GCA_005408345.1). Lineage (NCBI taxonomy): Eukaryota > Metazoa > Chordata > Actinopteri > Centrarchiformes > Percichthyidae > Macquaria > Macquaria australasica. The sequence goes on along the minus strand of SEMN01000301.1, from coordinate 312,653 downwards.
TCTTTATTTTTGCCCATATCATCAATGTACATAATCCAAAAAGTTTAGTTTTAGCTAGTGTTATTTGTCCCACCTGTTGTGTAGATCAAATGAGAAGACCCAAGTCATATAATTATACTTTGATTTACAAATACAGTAATTTCATCAAGATTCTTTTAAACTTATTTTATGTTATTCCCTCCATCAAATTTGCCCAGTCAGTTCTGTTTTTTTTTTTTATTGTGGACTTTGTAATTTGCCGTCATTACTTACTCAGAAGTACAAGAACTGTAATTTATGCTGAACAAAATGTTTTCTTTTATTTAAAAAACATTTAAACCATGGCATGACTAAAGGGTACGGTTTAAAGTAGCATGATTTTGTTCCCAATCCTGCCAACATTTTGAAGACCACAATGAGTTGTATATAAACACATCTGGATCTTCCATGTATACTCTTTCTAATGGTGAAAAAGGGCTAAAAGTCCTGTTAAAAACCAAACTACATCAGTGCCTTGCTGAGATAAAGTAAGAAGTGCAGATATTGAACAGGTCTGTACAGAAAATGTATCTTGCTCATGGCTTCCCCTCTGAGGCCAGCAGCGGTAACTCCAGACAGCTCTGTGGTTGCGTCAGCTCTTTGATGGACAGCCAAACTAGCCGACATTATTAAGAGCTCCGAGCCTGTTCAAATGGAAAGAAGGGTGTGTGTGTGTGTGTGTGTGTGTATGTTTAGGGACATGTGTGTATGTGCGTGTCAGCTGTATTGAGGGTCAGCAGCCCTGATTCCCCTTGGCGGGGGGGCGTAGTTATGACAGGCATTCAGCTGGGCTACCGTGACCTCATTTTACAAGAAGGACCTGTAGAAAGGCCCCGGCTGAGCTGAGCCGGGCCAGACCGACAGGTGTGGACAGACGGGGGGGGGGGGTTGATGCCAGGATGGAGGGTGACTTCATGCTGGTGGACCCTGTAGACCACCACAGGCATTAAAACAAACCCAAGGGATGAGATAATAGAGCATTACATGCAGAGGAATAGAAATAAGAGCTTTAGCTATCACAGGTATGACAGATAATAGTTTTTTTTATCCTCCGGTGCCGTGTTAAGCATTTTGGATTTAATGAATTCTGGATTATGTTTGTATCCCCAGCTTTATTAGGTTAAGTGAATCCTTGATTTCAATTACCGCCACTTTAGTTTCTAACAGCCCTCCTTTGATGTTGGCGATGCTTCACCGCTCTCATCTTACCCACACTTTCTCGAGTTATTATTTTATGTATCGTCATATACTTCAATCCATTCCTTCCTCCCCTTCTTTTTCTCCTCCTCTCCCTCTCCGTCTTGGACTCTTACAGTTCACCTCAGGAATCCTGCCTTCTCAGCTGTCCGGTGGTGTCCCATAGCAACCCGATTTAGCCTCCACCGCCCCCTCCTCCTTCTTGCCCTCCATCACCCTCCCTCCAATTTTCACTCTTTTCTCCTCCTCCTCTTCTACCTAGTTTAGCCCCCACCCACCCCCTCCCCCTGCTCCTTCGGCTCTCTACCTCCTCCTTCACACACCTTCTCGTCTCCTCTCCGGCTTGGCCTAGTGGCCTGTGTGTGCTGGATTAGGAGCCTGTCTAAATTTGGTCATGCATGGCAAAGGAGACGCACACCTGCTGGGACCCCGGCTGGTTGGACGGGCGGCCTCTTCTCCTCTCCAGACCCTTACATCAAATTACACCAGTGCCGGGGCATTCCTGTCACTCCTCTCACTTCTCCACTTCACTGCCGCTCTCTTTCTGTGTCGAAATTCAGTTTGACTCAAATGTTTTACAGGCGGTACGGTGTATTTTTCTGTCCAAATGTTGTGCAAAGTTTGAGAGAAATCTGCGAAAAAGAAAAGTCAGCATGTTCCCATTAGCCACTGCCAGTAGTGAAGTATTCAGATCCTACTAAAGTAAAAGTACCAATACTACAATATAAAAAGTGTTATTAGCAAAATGTACAGCAAGTTTTACAGTCATTGGATTATTATGGTGTTTTTGTTGAATCAGTGTGTGACTGGTCGAAGTGGAGTTAATTGTTACTAGTTTATATACATTTAGGGAGTTTAATCTATTATATATTTATGTCTATATAAAATACAAAAAAAAAAGTAGTGGAATAAAAAGTATAATATTTCCCTCCTAAAATGTAGTGAAGTTTAAAGTAGCATAAAATGGAAATAGTCAAGCAAAGCGCAAGTACCTCAAAACTGTACTTATTGTACTCCACTGCTCTGCAAATGTTAATACAAAGAGGGTGAGTCAATGTTACATAATGAGAAGAGCACCTGTAGCTCTTCTGTAAGTCTTGGTATATCACAGCATTATGCAATATGATATACGTATATATACTTTTAACAGACTTATTTGTGTTATTGTGATCAAATATACCACGTGGTGCTATTTTACCTCAGCAAAGGTAATTAGATTTTATAATGCATACATTCAGAATTTTTCAATTAATCGCTTATCGTTTGGTCTATAAAATGTCAAAGTAGTGAAATATGACTATCACAGTTTCCTAAAGCTCAAGGTGACATCTTCAATTTGTCTGTTTCATCCAACCAACAGTCCAAAACCCAAAGATATTCAGTTTACTATCGCATAAGACAAAGAAAAGCAGAAAATCAGCAGAACTAAGAAACTGGAACAATGTCATGTTTGGATTCTTATTGATTTTCAGCTCTAGAGTGCGTGTAGAGATGTGTAGTGTCTCCCTACACTGTGCACTTTTTCCTTCTTCCTCTCTCCTCTCACTCAGTCACTAGTGTGGTTTCTCTCTTCCCCCTCTCTCTGTCACCATCTCCTCTCTGTCTGTCTCTGGTGCTTTGCATCTCTGTCCACCCAAGTAGATCTACAGTCACGCTGGAGTGCAGGTGATACACGTGGAAGCAGACATGGACATAAACGCACACCCACATGTATTATGATTTCTAGATTGTTTAATGTACTGAGCACAAATCCTGTTTCATTGCTAATTTATACATCTCTCTCTCTCTCTCTGCCTCTCTCTCCTCACTCCTCCCACACTGTCATCTGTAATTAGTTATTCAGGTCATGTACTTATTCTGCTTCTACACCCACACATCCTCCAGACCCTGGCAGAGTTTTGGCTCTACAGTAGCAGCCCTAACACACACACACACACACACACACTCACGCACTCGTCAACGTGAACACACACATACCATATTCACATCTGAAGCTAAACACCATGAAAGCCTCTCAAAATACCATTCAGCGATTGATTGAATGGCCTGATGGAGCCGTTTGAATTGTCCCTGACGTGCACAACCGACGCAGGCAATTTTCCAGACGGACCGAAAGCAAGCACTCAGCGGCTGAGAGCCATTTCCATCATCGTCTGCATTCTGCCAGTTACGCACAGCGGCATCGCCTAATGAACAGTTTGGTTTCTAAAATGAGATATCTGGCTTTTGAAAGACGCAGCACCTACTCTAAATGCTCAACAAAGGCAGTATTAGGACCAAATACAGGACTTTATAGCAGGTAACTTCCTGGCTTTGAGTTGTAACACTAACGGACTCATCACGCTGTACTTGAATGACCAACTTCTAGCATAGGTGGTGCCAGGACATCATGCTTGGGGAAGCACAGAACCAAACCTGTTGTCTGTAGAATAGTTAATTAGTCCAGTGGCAATAGAAATAAATAATGAAAAAACAGTTTGGTGAAGCCGTTTGTATGATTGTATCAATTTTTCTGCCGTATCTCATGTTGTAAATTGTCATATCGCAAAATGTGACAAAGCAGCGTTTAAACAGAAATGCATTTCAAGAATAAAACATGAAACGCTGGAAAAAATGTTAACGAACCCTGGTAATCTGACATCTCCCACATAAACAGGCAAAATACCAAGTTATAACCGACCAGTCTGATGTGTGGTAGAGGGGTGTGTGGTTCTTCTGTAGCAGCCTGGTGTCGTTTGCACATGATTTAATGAACAGGAGGAGAAGCATCGACAGTATAAAGCAGCTGTGGACAATAGATGCTATAAGACTCACTCATATTAATTTATAAGATCAATGCAGACTGATTTACCGACGTTCTTGCTTTAACCACATTAAATGTTATTTTCTTTATGCCGATTTAAAAGTATCTGTCTGGAGAGTGTTTGATTAAAATTGTTTTACATTTTAAGCATTATTCCGTTTGCTCTGCGCTGGGAAAGAAGATAAAAATACCAAAAAGATGGGCAAAGTGAATGTCAAGGATAAAAAAACAACAGGGTCGGAGCGCTGCTTGCGCTGGTTGTTGCACTGCCATGAAAACTGGGCACAATTATGTATACGAGTACACTGCTGTTACTGCTTAAACTTGTAGGCACGATATAGATATAGCACATCTAAACATATGATTGGTAATTCATCTGCATTTCATAAGAGACATTGTTCTTGCCTTGTTTTTTTTTTGTTTGTTTATGTAATAATCTTATGTTATCATTCATTTTCTATCAATCATCCCCCTATACTTTGTGAATGTCACACTCCTGACAGTAAATTATGTTAAAAGTGAATACCTGTATTTGTAATGTTAACAGCGTATTTGTATTCATCCAGTGATTCCCACAGGCATGATGATATAAACCAGAAGTCAGTTTCAACTTGTTCAGGACTGTTGAGTCAACAGTGACAAATGTCAAACTGACATAAATGTCTCAGTGTGTCTGTGCGTCTGCAGCCACAGCCATAACAAGGTCACAAATTGAAGTGGACAGTTCAGGCCTTGCTAAGCAGTTTTGACCCTTCTCTCGTATGGGCTGTGTGTGTGTGTATGTGTGTGTGTGTGTGTGTGTAGCAGGTAAAGTCATGGTGCTTGCTGTCAGTGTCTGTGAATGTATTTGTCATACTGTCAGATAGGTGACAGTGTAACCCTCTCTGTCTTCTCTCTCTCAGACTTTCACAGCTTGGTGTAACTCCCACTTGAGGAAGGCTGGGACACAGATTGAGAACATTGAAGAGGATTTCAGAAATGGCCTCAAACTCATGCTGCTGCTGGAGGTCATATCAGGTGGATCTCAACACACACACACACACACACACACACACACACACACACACACACACACACACACACACACACACACACACGATATACTGTATTTATCCATGATATGATGCTGTTTGGAAACTCTTCAAGATTGGAAAACAATTAAACAATCATTTTAGTTTTAACAACTGTCAGCTGATGCATATCATGATTTCTCATATATTGATGACATAATGAGAGTAGAAATTGTCTTTTTTCATAGTTTATTCATCCATCACATCCATATTTTATTCATTATCATTTCAGCCGTAATTCTTCTCAGTTATGGTAATGTTTTACTAATTAGCATTAGCATTTTTAGAGATACAGGGACAGGGTGACGCCTCTAACCACAACATGTAATAAAAAGTACATTTTAATCCAGTTATTGAGGGAAAAAAAACACCTATTTGGAAGTGAAAATACAATAAAAATTACTACAGAAACTGACAGATATATCACCCACAGGAATATTGTCCAAGTTGTTTGTTGGGAGCCTGAACTTAAATAATATAATTAAATTATTATTAGGCAATTATTAGAGCTTTAACTAATGATTATTTTCATTATTGATTCATCCGCAGATTATTTTCTCAGTTAATTGATTAGTAGTAGAAAATGTCCAGCAGGTGACGTATTTCAGGTGTTTAGCTTTTGTCCAACCACGGAGAAGCATTCAAATATGAAATGACAATATAAAACAGAGCAAATCAGCAAATCCTCACATTTGAGAAACTGGAGACAGAGAATGTTTGACATTTTTGCTCGAGGATTAAGTAAAACAAATAAATGATCATCAATATTATATTTGTCTTTCAGGCGAGAGGCTGCCCAAACCCGACAAAGGCAAGATGCGTTTCCACAAGATCGCCAACGTGAACAAAGCCCTGGACTTCATCTGCAGCAAGGGGGTCAAACTGGTGTCTATTGGTGCTGAGGGTGAGAGTCCTGCTTTGACTAACAACTTCCCTTCTGTTATTTTCCTCCCTCTGCTGCCTATTCTCGTCTCTATTAATTAATATACCAAGGTCACATAGTATTTGCATTTCTTGGATCCATTTCTGAGCACCAGATGGCTGCTGAAGTTCAGAGCGTCAGGAGAATTCAGATGAGTTGGCAGTGACAGGAAAGTAAACTACAGATCACCCAACTGGCAACAAACATGAGGAATTAGCTGCGATACACAAGTGATTTAATTTATTCTTAAATATTGTAATTTACGCTAAGTGAGCATATATATTTGAAGCTGGATCAAATCTGTATTTTCTACCATTTTGTTGACTTAAAAGTTTTGTTCGATACATAATTCAAATGATAAAAAAGCTGGTTATTCATGTTATCATTTAAAACATGTATTATTGAATAGGATTAAAGAGAACGACAGGAAAATAGCTGCAAATTGGATATACTAAAGACAGAAGAGAGACACTGAGAACTGAAAAGATAAAAACAAATAGTTACAGGGGAAAAACAACAGAAAATACAGTAACTGAAATGAGTATGTGAAATTATTCCACATTGATATTTAAATAATATTTAAATGCTCAGATTTAGTCTGTTAGCCCTCTTAATCTGCTCGACTCTGAGGTTTTACTGACTAAAAACGCTCAGCGGGGTGAGAACTGTTCAGACTGAGTTCATGAAAACACGCTGAGAGGCTTGCTCGTGCAACATTCAGATCACGGCACTTCAAGAGCATTTAGTGAATTTTTGTGTGACTTTAATTTTCCAGTCAAGATTCCTTTTAGAGCCTTTAGGGTGCGTGAAATTCAATTTGTCTCAACAGCAGTAGCTTCAAAAGGCGTATGATTAAACTTGTTCCAATAGCAGATACAGAACTTCTGACCTTGTAGAGTCACGACTGAAACGCGTGCTTTCAGTCTTTTATATTTTGTCTGTTGCCGTGTGTGTGTGTGTGTGTGTGTGTTTACAGAAATTGTTGACGGTAACGTAAAGATGACCCTTGGTATGATCTGGACCATCATCCTGCGCTTCGCCATTCAGGACATCTCCGTGGAAGGTGTGTGTGTGTATACATAAACTAACTCTTACTTTTATAATGAGTATATTAATTAAACATTAAAAACAACATTAAGTAACATATTTTGTCTTAAAGGTGTTTAATGGTTAAAGGAATAACCACAACATATAATTTTTACACTTTGGTTTTTGTACAAATTAAACAAACATTAATTGGTGAGCTTTAGAGGTGCTGGTAGATGAGCCGGGCTAGCTGTTTCCCTGTGTTTCCAGACTTTATGCTAAGCTAAGCTAACCCGGCAGCTGGTTGTAGTTTCATATTTAACAGGCAGATATGTGAGTGGTATCAATCTTCTCATCCAACTCTCAGCAAGAAAGTTAAACTGTTCCTTTTAAATGTTAGAACGAATGCTCTCATTCTTATTTGGATTAATTCTGACTAATCTCCACATCACATCATATGAGCACTACATACAGACCCAATTTTGAATTTGTTTGTTGTGTCAGTCACAATCTCACTCATTAATAATCTGGAACAAAATCAGTTTTTCACTTGATGGTTTTACAAACATCACACAATACAAAAACACATTCAAATTATACACATTTTTCTTATTTACATGTGGAGTTTCACTCATCAGTCACGTGTGAACAGAGTCTCAGGTCAGCAAGCGTCCACTCAGATTTGACTGATGTATATTTACTGCACTGTGTGATTTGTTACATCCTTGTGTGCAGTCAATCATATTCTGTGATTCAGTCCATCGAACAAATTTCCCTGAACTTTATCTGCACCTCATGTCATTTCATTCAGCCTTCATGTTGTCAGGCAGCGGGTCAACTCACAATAAATTCTTGTTTATAAAGACTCAGACCTTGTTCAACCTGTCCTTCCTCACACCTCTCATGACCCTCACCTTCAAGTCATCTTCTTTAACTCTTCTTTTATTGCTCCTGCTCTTCAATATCTTCTGCTGTCACACAGCTTGACTTCCTGACCTCTCATAACGCCTACTCTCTCCACTAATGCGGGAAACGATTTCTTTCAAACACCGGCTGCATTAGCTTGACTTTAAAAGTAAAGTTTGTTTACCGTAAACACAAATATATCGGCTACAGACAAAATGATCCTCCCCCCCAGATTTTTTACCAGATCTTGAGCATCTCTTTTGGGGTTTCTTTACATGATTTATCCACTTTTCACCATCCACTTCCCCTCTCTCTTTTACCCATCACCCTTTCATCCTGCTTCTCTCTCTGATGGTCTTTTTTCCTGCCCATTTTTCCAAGATCTTGTATTGTATGCTTGAATAAAATAATGTCTTCCTTCTGTGCTACAATGCTCACCATCTCCCTCCCTTACTTTTTTTAGAGACCTCTGCTAAGGAGGGTCTGCTGCTGTGGTGCCAGAGGAAGACTGCCCCCTACAGGAACGTCAACGTGCAGAACTTCCACATCAGGTGGGTCTACAACGCCGAACTGTGGCATTAACAGAGAATTGCGACATTAACAGGGAACTGCAACCACCCTTTTTGTTTTGTTTTTTTGTTAGGCTTGTAATGTTTTACCATGTTCTATCCTCTCTTTTCCAAATATGTTGGTGTCCTTGTGTTCCCATGTAACGTCCTCCTTCTCTATCTTCCTTCCTTCTCACTTTTTCTTGCCTTCTTTTTCCCTCTTCATCCTCATTTCTCACGATTCTTCCCACCTTCCTCTCTGGTATTTCTCCCATTTTTCATTCACGTGGTCTCTCCTCTTCTTTTCCTCCTCCTCTTCCTCAGTTGGAAGGACGGCCTGGCTCTGTGCGCCCTCATCCACAGACACAGACCTGACCTCATTGACTACTCCAAACTGAGAAAGGTGCCGTCTTTCCTTCCTTTTTTTCCTTTCTTATTTTCTCTCATCGATCTTTTATCTTTTATTTCAGTACTCATTTTCTTTACATTTCAAGTGGCATTCTGTGAAAATACCCTGTACTGTGAACAGTGTGTCTGCAAAATATGCAGTCTAATGTGTAATAACCCAGCGCAAACATAGTGTTGCAATATCAACTCTTTTGTAGAAGTGATACAAAAGATTTGGTATCCTACATGTCCAAATTCACAGCCTTATACTAATAGGTAATATACCAGTGTATTGTTAGACTAGCATGGGATTTTAAAAGTAGATGTCAGTACCAGTACGTTTGGATTATAGCTGTCTAATATTTTGTACTGAATATTTCAATTTGACCATTTATTTACCTTTAATGTTTAATCCAGAGCTGCGTTCCTTTTCACAGTGGTCAAAGAGGAAAGCGAACACATCCTCCCTTCAAAACTTTTGATCAAAAACAACGGAAGAAGGAAACAAAAATGAGATCCACACACGTCGTTTGCTTGCCAAAGTCAACATTGCTTTATAAACTTGATTTAATACAGTGCATGAATCCCATTTCTGTTTCCCTCCTGTGTGGATCATGACGCTGGCTGTTATGATTCTTGTCTAATTGGTATCATAACGTGGTTGCATGACAAACCCAGTGCGGTCCTTACATGTGCGTGTCTTACAGTCATTGTGTCTCCCTGTAGGATGACCCTATTGGTAACCTTAACACTGCCTTTGAGGTGGCTGAGAAGTTCCTGGACATCCCCAAGATGCTTGACGCTGAAGGTGAGGCTGTGAAACCAAATCCTGAAACAACAACGAGAATGACAAACCTCTGCAGGAACACACACTGATAACACCATTGCAGCTAAAGTACAGTACACGATGGCAGACGGTACAAGGATGAGAGGTCCTTCAACCATCTGCATTAAAAAATGAATGCATTTTAAATCACTTTAAAAGCATCTGTTGAAGTACTACAGTTCTGACCTCAAAAATATGAAGTTTTTTTTATAGGGAGAAATTACTCATAAATCCGAAAGTAAATTATAATGTTCTTTACTTTATGCTAGCAAAAATTGTCATTTTATTTTCAAATGAGGAACATCACATTTTAAATTGAAAAAAGTATAGAAATATTATAAATCATTAGAAGACATTTATGATACTAACAACCTAACAAAGCTGCTTTAAAAAATATTAAGGTGACACAATAAATGGCCCATCAGGTATAATAATTATAATTTGACTTGTGTGCTTTTCCCTCACTAGGGATAGCTGAGCTGTTTATAATATTTTAATATATTATCTTTGATCATTTTTTCCACCCTCAGATATTGTGAACACGCCCAAACCTGATGAGAAGGCCATCATGACCTACGTGTCCTGCTTCTACCACGCCTTCGCTGGCGCCGAGCAGGTCAGATGATATTTTATTTTTATGCTGTAGTGATATATTTCATAGTTTAATATTTTGAAAGGCTCTTTGGACCTAGTTTCTCTGTGTGTAACAGTGTGTGTCGAAATGTTATCACTTTTTAATGATTAGAGCAGATGACACATCAAAACACCATCAACATGATATAACGGCAGTCCTAATGAATAAATGTGAGAGATGTATTAATCTTAGTTGTTATGATATGTTCTAAATGTATATTAATTGTTGTTCCTCCCTCCCCCCGTCAGGCTGAGACGGCTGCCAACCGTATCTGCAAGGTGCTGGCCGTCAACCAGGAGAATGAGAAACTGATGGAGGAGTACGAGAAGCTGGCCAGCGAGGTGAGAAAACCGCTGCAACTAAATACTCCCACTCTCAGTCTGTCCTGCACATCCTCCTCTGCAACAACTCTTCAGCGTTTCATGAGTTTAACAGTTTAAACTCGCTGCGTCTCTCTAAACCTTCTGACCCCTCCTACTGACTTCACATGACATGACGCTGAAATCACTGCAGGCAGATCAATAGTATGAACACAAGTGAAGGTCCAAAGTGTTACAGTCACAGAAACTTTAAAAGAGCAGCCAAGAACAATACACATTCACAATATACAGAAATGATGACAATATAGAGGAATACACTGTGTGCACAGACTATCAATACATATAACCTGTTATAATCAATTTAACATCATCTGCTATTGATTATAATACTAGAAAAAAGGCAGTTTATTTGTAGAGCACCTCTCAACAAGGCAATTCAAAATGCTGTCTCCTAAAATATTAGGATTAAAGCCAAGATGTTTCAGATTTACTGATTATTTCCATTATTGATTATTCTATTGAGAATTGATTTTTCAATCAGTAAAATGTCAAATGGTCATCACAAGTTTCCACAGCCACTTAATTATGTCATTAATCTTCAGAGTGTTCAATTTATAATTAAAAAGGTATTCGAAAAAAGCAAAAACTCTTTGTATTTGTGAAGCTGTTTTTTGGATCCACAAATAATTAAAACAGTGGAGTTAAGAGGGATTAACAGAAGGTCAACAGCAACTGAGAAGATATTGAGAAAAGCAACAATATCCTTGTGATAGCCTTGTAAAATACTTTTTTTGTTGAAAAATGATTAAGAAACAGAGAGACACTGTATTAGCTGAGCTTTTTCAAATCTAAAATCCAAAGTCAGTCAACCACAACTTGGCCATTATAGTGCTCAAACAGATAAAATTAACTACCTGAGATATGAATGAATCCAAATCCAGACATTTTGTGCTAAAGACGTACACATGGCAAAGGTACACAAGGCAAAGTGATAGTTACAGGACAGTAGGGTGTAAGAAAGAAAATGTATATACAGGATATAACACTACAGATATAATATTACAAACAAGAATAAACCAAACCTTTTAAATAATCTTCACATTTCCCTTCCTCCCGTAGCTGCTGGAGTGGATCCGCCGCACCATCCCCTGGCTGGAGAACCGTGTGGCGGAGCAGACCATGCGCGCCATGCAGCAGAAGCTGGAGGATTTCCGTGACTACCGCCGCATCCACAAGCCGCCCCGCGTGCAGGAAAAATGCCAGCTGGAGATCAACTTCAACACCCTGCAGACCAAGCTGAGGCTCAGCAACAGGCCCGCCTTCATGCCCTCCGAGGGCAAGATGGTGTCGGTGAGCAGGACGGATTTTTAGCTTAATATATTATTGTTGCTGCACAGCGTCTTTGTAGATTTTCAGGCTTTAAAATCAGTTGAGGGATTACTTCTCCCTATGTTGTTTTCCATCCCCTAAAGCTTGTAAAATCTTTTCAACACCCCCTGCTTTTTGATCCAACAAAAATAAGACTGTTCCCCTAACTACAGATACAAAGTCCCCACCCAACAACAGCAATTTAAAATAAAAATAAAACGTGGAAAGGATAGAAAGCAGCTGATGCAAGTATCAGCTGAAAGAAAGAAAAGCTGGAAGAGCGAGAACATGCTGCGCTGGGTTTGATAGCTCACTTTTAATTCAGCTGAAATGCAAATAGAAGCTGCACTTCATTTGCTAATAATGGAACCCTCATTTCTAATTTCTAAGAAATTTACATAGATATTAAAATGTTCTCAAGCCATACATTTCATTATTCACATTCTGAACCCTCAAACAAGTGTCAGCAACACGGGTACAAGCTTTTGTTCTCAGCATACAGTAATGATGAAGCCTCTCTCTCCTCCAGGATATTGCCAATGCCTGGAAGGGTCTGGAGCAGGTGGAGAAGGGCTACGAGGAGTGGCTGCTGACCGAGATCCGCCGCCTGGAGAGACTCGATCACCTGGCTGAGAAGTTCAAGCAGAAGTGCGCTATGCATGAGTCCTGGACTGCAGGTAGGGACGACAGAAAGGTGTGATAAACATGCAAGCAAAAGTCATGGACATTTTATGTTTGTCTGTTCTGACCTTCAAAGGGGATAAAGAATAAGAGATAAAAAATAATTAATTTTGTAGAGGAAAAACAAGGAAATAGATTTGTAAGGATGTTCTGGTGGTTCAGTTGGTTATGGTGCATTTATGTTTTTTCAGTAAATCTGAATCTTTAAATTCTTAAAATTACATCTAATCCTTCTTCCTCATTGAAAAACTCTGAATCTATGAATATACATATTTCCAGACTACTTGTGATGTTACAAAATTGTGTTTGAATGTACACGTGTTAAACTCAGATTCAGGGTGAGCACAGAGAAACGTTCCTCCTCCAGCAGATGAATGTAAAACAGTCTTCTCCACATGCATCATTCTGCACAGTGAAGGTCAAACATCCAAGTTTCTTTCATTCTCCTCACTTTACACTGTCTAACAAGGAAAAAATGCCATAGAATAATCATTAAAAACTGCTAAATACTAAAATGACAGAGTGATAAAACTATCTGTAGTAATTTATTGAGATAATAAAATGCTATAGTGTGTCAGAGAAAATGGCCAACTGCAGTGGAGGGAAGACAAAAGATCAGAGGACGGACTAAAGTATATACATTCAAAAGCTTAACATCTGTATGTTTCAGGCAAGGAGGACCTGCTGTCCCAGAAGGACTACGAGTCGGCCTCTCTGATGGAGATCAGAGCCCTGATGAGGAAGCATGAGTCGTTCGAGAGCGACCTCGCCGCTCACCAGGACAGAGTGGAGCAGATCGCTGCCATCGCCCAGGAGTTGAAGTAAGAAGCCAGGACAGAGAGAGGGAGGCTGGGAAACTGACCCGGAGTACATCTTTCTTTTAATTTTTGTTCAGCTTTTGGGTGGAGTTAAGTGTTTTTTTAGGGTTTCATTTAGAATTCTATCAGTGTATATTGAGGAGAAACAGAATGGAATAGATTGTTAGATTGAGGGAAGGAGGGCTTATTTGGAAACTGGAGGAGGAGCGGGAGAGGAGAAAGTGAGCGACTGAAGTGTTTTAGGACTCCTAATGGCCGCGATGTGTTGAGAGCAGACGAGGATATGAATACAGTGAAGAACAAAGAAATGCAACAGATGAGTGGAAAGCATATTAATGAGGGATAAAAAGATGAAAGGATGGTTCATGAGAGAGCAGAAACCTCTGATCTCACTTTTTCCTTATTCCTCAACACCCCTCAGGGCTTTTTTCACGGATAGTTTTGAGATGATCTCTTTGATGCTATATACAGTATAGTATGAGCTGAATATGTATGCGTGCCGCCCATAATTTATCATCCATTACTTCAAAAGCAGCGTGTGTAATGGCATTAAATATTCTAATATACTATGTTTCCAGATATGTGGGAAAAATGTGAGTATAGCTTTGGGAATAGTTTGTCAGAGGGCTTTTAAAAGGTGGCAGGTGTTCTGCATCTTTATAAAATGTGACATAGAAAGTATTTTGTTCGTAAACCAGCAGGAAATTGCCTGAACTTTAACATTTTCACTTTTTATCTTTCCTGATAGTTAAAAATAATCTCACAGCAAGTCAATGTTTTGAGAATTAAAGTGCTGAGTTTACCTTTTATATTGATGATTTTTTTTTTATAATTACGAGGTAGCGAGTAACTATATTGAATTACATTTTAAAGTTAATGTTGATGCTGATGGATTAAATTGAAATGGTGCATACACTTTCAACATATTCTAGAAAGGAAATGAATTAAATTTGTCCTGAGTGATAATTAATGGCGCTGTGTTTCACTCGGACGTCTCTTCCAGTGAGCTGGACTACCATGATGCTGCCACAGTCAACGCCCGCTGCCAGGGCATCTGTGACCAGTGGGACAACCTGGGCACCCTCACCCAGAAGAGGAGGGACGCACTGGAGGTACACCCTGAAACACTGGCACACACACACAGGCAGTATGGTAGTAAATGGGTCCTCCTTGTACCAAAATCCATTTAGAAATAAAATCAGGTGACAAATTACAGTATGAATAAGTTATTTAGTTTAATCTTCTCTTATTTTCATAACAAGCCAGAGCTTCTGTCCACACCTTTTTTGTTTTTGTAACAGGATTCCTAACTCTCTGTGTGTGTCTGTAGCGTGTGGAGAAGCTGTGGGAGACTATTGACCAGCTGTACCTGGAGTTTGCCAAGAGGGCGGCGCCCTTCAACAACTGGATGGACGGAGCCATGGAGGACCTGCAGGACATGTTCATTGTCCACAGCATCGAGGAGATCCAGGTACAGCCAGCGTCATGCATGCATGACGACACAGCCACTACATATTTTTAGTGTTTCAGGATATGTATGTGTTTGTCTTTTATTTGTAATCAGGCCTGTGTTAAATAATTACTCTTTTATTTGTCCTGTAAATCATCTTATTGCCCTACAGGACTTTAAAATATATTCAAATATATATTAAAAAAAATCTCATTCTGTTGGTGAAGAACACTCCTATGCATCATAAAAGCCATAGAAAAGTATCCCACGTTTCTCTTAATTGATAGTTTACCTGAATAAATCCAAATTGTGTTCTGAAAAGTAAAAAATATAGACTAAGGAACCACAGATTTCTACTGAAACCTATATGTCTGCACTGACAGGAGTCGGTAATACAGAGGAAAGAATGAGCAGGAATATATATCGGTATTTGCCCCAGGCATATACTGTACTTAATTTGCTGTGCTGGACCCCCATGGGATCAGGCTGGGAAGCTCTGGCATGTGACATTTCAGAGTTTGCTCAAAACAAGATTGCACTCATGAGCTCACTTCTGACTTGGGAAGTCATTCAGCTGCACATGAATGCACTGTTTTGGCAGACTTGTCTGTCCATTCAAAAGGAAGAAATAGTAAAAAAAAAAACACACAAATCTTTTGGGTGTGTTTTAGGCCACGCAAAGTAAATCCTATAAATAGGAAACACTGGAAAATGAAGGTCTCGAATGTTTCCACGTTAAAATCAGTCAAGTAAAACACTGATCAAGCTTTCATTATTTATGGAAAAACACTGCATCTTCCTTCTCCGTTCTCCTTTAGAGTCTGATCACCGCTCACGACCAGTTCAAGGCCACTCTGCCCGAGGCCGACAAGGAGCGCATGGCCACCATGGGCATCCACAACGAGATCCTGAAGATTGCCCAGACCTACGGCATCAAGCTGTCCGGAATCAACCCCTACACCACCCTCTCCCCCCAGGACATCAGCACTAAGTGGGACACTGTGAGTCAAATCAAACCATGTGGCATTCATAGTGGAGGAGCACGGGAAATAACTGATTTATTATTATAGATAATTTATCCAAAACTAAGCAGGATTGCCTTCTGAAGCTTTTATTTCTGGTTCGTGTAAGCTGACGTGTAAACAGGAAATGTCAACCTGACCTAACTCATACTGTGTGCTGCATTTGGTCATCTGGCTAATAATAAGTACAGTACATACATAGTGACAGGTCAGAAATACTACAGTACATTTAGGTTAGAGTGACACTGAATACTGCTGGCTGCAAGCTCTCAGGGCAAATCAAAATAACTGCAGAACACAATCTGTCAGTGCAGTCGCAGTGCGACACATCTGTGCTGAAGAAATAGATTTGTTTCTGTGGGAATCATGAAATAACTAGTTGGTTAATCACTAAACAAGCTGGACTGGAACAACTATGTATAAATCACAATTTATAAGGCTTCTAAGTTAACTAAATTCACTGAAAGAGGGTTTGAATGAGTCGATGCAGCAGGAAGCCAAGCAGCACTTGTTTTAGAAAATGTAATAAAACAGCTCCTCTTTCTTTACCTTGGTTACACAGTGGTTGCATGTTTTTAGCATGAAAGAGCTGTCGTTTACATCTAAATTTAAAAAGTCAAATTACTCAGCTTTAGTTTCTCTTACTGTTCAGAAGAAGCTCTTGTGACTGTATTTCATTTATCCACCTGCAGGTGAAGCACTTCGTTCCCCTCAGAGACCAAATGCTCCAGGAGGAGGTGGCCAGACAGCAGGCCAACGAGAGACTGAGGCGCCAGTTTGCTGCCCAGGCCAACATCATTGGACCCTGGATTCAAACCAAGATGGAGGTAAAGTGTTGCTGTAACACACACCAGACTGTCAGAGGTAGAGAAGGAACCTGCAGGTTAACTTGTTTAAGGTGATGCAGTCAGATTTGAGCTGAAATAATCAGCAAAATACAATAAAAGGCATTTATTTAATAATTTTTATTTGGAACATTGAAGCACGAGGAATATTGACAACTTTTGACATTTTTTATAATGTGACACTTTGATTCCTGTGGTGAAATAATGTAAAAAGAAAATGGTAGTATGAAAATAAGAGTAGAACAATGCAATAGTCAGACAATTTATAGTTATTTAGATGTCACGATTTACTGTTCGCTTATCATTTTCATCTTTTACAAATAAATTAACAGATGAGAAACTAATGAGCAGTACATAAAAATAGATTTATCTATATACACATACACCTGTTATACAAGAGGACTGCATGTAGAAGACAAATGCATTTTAACCTGCTGCATATACTGTATGTACAGATATAAAAACTCCATCTTGTCATTCATTTTTCTCATTCTCCTCCCTGTTTCCTGCCTCTGTACGCCTGCAGGAGATCGGCCACGTGTCTGTGGACATCGCCGGCTCCCTGGAGGAACAGATGAACAGCCTGAAGCAGTACGAGCAGAACATCATCAACTACAAATCCAACATCGACAAGCTGGAGGGAGACCACCAGCTCAGCCAGGAGTCCCTCATCTTTGACAACAAGCACACCAACTACACCATGGAGGTACAGAGGACTTTACTGCAGCCATGGCGACAGGCTGACCTTCCACCCTCCACCTCTTGTTCCTTTGCTTAAAGTGTATTTTCTTCACCTCTGCAGCACGTGCGTGTGGGCTGGGAGCAGCTGCTCACCACCATCGCCAGAACCATCAACGAGGTGGAGAACCAGATCCTGACCCGCGACGCCAAGGGCATCAGCCAGGAGCAGCTCAACGAGTTCAGGGCCTCCTTCAACCACTTCGACAGGGTGAGGCGTTCCATGACCTTGAAAGGGAATTTCTAACTAGCGGTGGCCTGGATCTTGACGTAAATTGAGATTATAATGTTGTAAAAAGATAAGCATGCATAGCAAACAACACAAACTACAGGATAGATCTCATATTTTCAACATCAGAATCACACAATGCTCCATATTCTAGCACCAGTAAGAAATTAAAACTATGATTCTAGGAGCGGATATTTTATATCTAAACAGTTTGTTCCAATAATTATAACACCATTGTGTTTTTCCCTTGCAGAAGAGAAACGGCATGATGGACCCAGATGACTTCCGTGCCTGCCTCATCTCTATGGGTTACGATCTGGTTAGTGCAACATGTACATTTTCAGGACAAAATGACTAAGAGTAAAATGTGACTTGTTAAAGTTGATATTAGTTACATTTTGTTCAAGAAATTAAGATCCTGCACACTGCTCTTGCTCTGCCTCACAATTTATTGATCATACTACTAACGTTTTGGTCCCTCTGGACCTTCGTTAGACAATTCTTACAACTTTGTTGTTAAATATTTAAGATCAATGTTGTAAGAATTGTATAAAACTGTCTTTTCTCAAGACTGAAATAATACTTTCCAATGCACCTGAGATAGTTGGACATACGAATATCTCCCTGTGAACAATGATTTGATGTGAAAGTAGCAAGAGATCAGAGGTTTAGCTGAATTCACTAATAAAATGTTAAAACTGTATTATTAACTGATGTTGAACTAACAACCTTTTTCTCTCCGACAGGGTGAGGTGGAGTTTGCTCGCATCATGACCCTGGTGGACCCCAACAACACGGGCGTGGTGACCTTCCAGGCCTTCATTGACTTCATGACCCGCGAGACTGCCGAGACTGACACTGCAGAACAGGTCATGGCCTCCTTCAAGATTCTGGCCTCAGACAAGGTAAGCAGACGAATATCTAATCTCAACATTTAGCAGAGATCTAACATGATCATCAAGTTTAGAGGTAAAATATCACACATAACTATGCTTTCTCAATTGGTTAGTTAGCAGTTAAAATTGTATGTATTTGTATTAATTTAGTCACCGGTCTTTGTGCTATGGAACATTACAAATCTTTCTCTATAAGTTACATCCTGCCTCCCTCTCTCGCCTCCAGAACTACATCACAGTGGAAGAGCTGCGCAGGGAGCTGCCACCCGAGCAGGCCGAGTACTGCATCAGCCGCATGACCAGGTACATCGGGGCTGACAGCCCCACTGGCGCCCTGGACTACATCTCCTTCTCCAGCGCCCTCTATGGAGAGAGCGACTTATAAACACAGCTGCTTCTCTTCATCATCTCCTCCTATCCCCTTTTCCCAGCTCCCACTATTTCTCCTATGTGGAGAGAGCGATTTAAACCCCTTCCGCTGTCCTTCTGTAGTCTTTGTTCTATCATTTTTTTCCTCTTTCAAATCTTAACTTTCTTCCCCTTCTCCCAACTCATCCCATCCCAAAAAACACTGCCCAGAGAGGGTGAGAGTAGCAGGCTTTGCTCAGATCTTAGAGTGGCTTTAAAAAGCAGGAATGTGCCGGGTATTGCACTGAACTTATGTAAGCAGCATACATATAACATACTGGCCTTTAGGAGATGTTAAACAGAAGGAGGTAATGAGGGAGAGAAAACGAGTTATTTTGAGCAAAGCCTCCTGCTCTCTCCCTCTCTGATGACTTTTTTTTTTGTAGAAGGGTAATTAAAGAAGAAAACGTGATAAAGCTGGTTGGTCAGTTGGCTTGGTTGGTTGTGTATTTGTGCAGATGCATGCTATGTTGAAGTTTAGAAACGCTGTCTTTGTGACTCTTTAAATCATACAAAAACGGTATCATTAGGAGCCTGTTAACATTTCAGTCAGCAGAGGAGCAAAGCCACAAAAGGTGCTACGATGTTACAAAGCCAGTCTCACTCTGCTAAAGAATAAATACCACAGCACTGTGAAACCTGAAGATCTTAACGCCTTACGCTCAGGAACAAACGGAGGGTGAATGGGAGCACCTACCTAACTTTGAAGCACTGAATATTAAGATGAAGACAGCAGGCAGGGAGAGCAACTCAGAGCAAAGCACTGTGGGTAAATGTAGACAAAGATGGGCCATGGCTGGAACGAAGACAGAAAGACAAACTGTTATGGCCAGAGAGAACGATCCCACACACCTCTCTCCTCTCTGTCCAAATTCCCTTCAGTTTGAGGTGTTTTTCAGCTAAATTTAACATCTAAACATATGGAGGAGGGACGGAGACGGAGAGAGGCATCGAGCAGTGAGACAACAAGGCAACAGGAAAGTTGTGGACAAAAGAAGAATCGATACTGTATGTGGGACTTTAGCGGGCCTATGTCAGTGACGAAGCAAATAGGGTTTTGGTCCCATTGACAAGGCGGCCATGATACTCGGTGCAAGTCGACTCCTCCCTGTGCATGATGATACTTAAATTTAATCTGTGCCCCATTCATTCTGTCCATCATCACCGATGCCACAAAAACTAACTTTCACACAGTTAAAATTTAAAAACCACAACTTGGAATAAAAAAGGAAAATTATATTACTAAACAGCAGTTTGTGTTTTTTTATTACTTTAGTACTAGAAAAAATTGAGATCCACTTTTTTTACTCTAGTTTACAAATAGGAATAATTGTGGTTTGGGTTAATGAGCATGTTACTTGTGTTTACCTTCTTCCTGCCTGCTCCCACCACAAAACATGCACAATAGCAGAGATGGTTACAACAAACTATATTGGGGTCACTGCTGATCGTCAAGCGTGACGTCTCATCTCTTTGGTTTTATCTAAGCTGTACAGACTATAAACTGTCCGACCTTTAACCTCCGTGCCGAGGTCACATGTCAGGGTCATTGTCAGGGTCCCAGCAGAGGTGGGATGGGAAGCTCAGGCCTCTCTCCTGGGCATAGCGTATCCAGCGCTCCTCGTCCCCCTGGTGCGTCAGATACCTGCAGCCCATCCTCTGCTCGAACTCCCTGAGGTCACACCACAGCTGGAAGTCCTGCAGGAGGAAGAGGAGACAGGGGTCAGGAGCTGACATGAAAAAAATGTATTGGAAAGAGTGTACGTAAAAATCCCTCCAACTTAACTAGCCTAGCTCAGCATCTTTAAATCCTATTTACATGTGTCAGAAGATACTGAACACATCTTTCAAATTGTTTCCAATGCAAATCAGTTGGTTCAGATTTTTTTTTCGTAACGGCATTACATTTTTACAAGTGGGATAATATTTTGTCTGTAGGCCACTGTATGACAATGTTGCAAATTAAAATCTCTAAACATATGCAACTTAATCACAGAAAATTTGATTGAAAACATTTAATGGGTTAGCAAAAATTGCATAAAATCCTCAGCATTGTACTGTATATTCTACACATCTTTATCAGTGGTAGGGCTTTCTATGAACACGTCATTACAGATAGTACTAAATTGACAGACTGATTCCAAACGTGTATACTGACACCAGACTATGAACAAGTGTAATATACCTGACCTGCAGCCAGGGGTGTCCCAGCGCTTTGCCCACACTGAACCTCCGTCTGACCGACACCTGCAGCAGGTTATTGATGAGACTCACAGCTGGAGAGGAGAAGAGAGACACAGGGATGTGGCTCAGAGGACTTACTCAAATTGTCTTAAAAGTGGTCCACTGGAGTCACCCAGTGGCCAACAGGAGAAGAATCTGTTGGCTACGAATGTTAAAAAAAAATATAAAAAGGTCTCCAATGTTTCTTCAATGAAACCTCAAACTTACTTGAGGTTGCCAGCAGGCAACAACTCTCTTTGATGCATTCAAGGACACTCAGAAATGCTGTATGTGGCTTGCCAAAAATCTTTGAATTCATGAGCCATGTCAGAAAGTCAAACGCAGACTATGGGGAAAAAAATGATTTGAGTTTCCTTAAACGCACCAACAGGAGAAGTTTTCAAAACAAAAGAAATTGTCCTTACCCTCCAGTGAGATGGAGGCCCAGGGTTGTCGTGGGTACATGAAGGCGGCGTTGGTGATCTGCTGTCGGATGTCCTCGTCCTCGTTGAAGGGGAACGTGCCGCTCAGGCTGACGTACATGATGACGCCCACGGACCACATGTCCAGAGAGCGGTTGTAGCCGTTGCTGCTGATCACCTCGGGCGCCAGGTAGGCAGGCGTGCCCACGACCGAGCGTCGGAAAGACTTCTCGCCGATGATGCGGGCGAAGCCGAAGTCGCACAGCTTCACCTTCAACGCAGACACAGAGGATTTAATGTGCTATTGTGTCCTGAAACACAGCCTATAAAACAAACACAAAATCCCACCTGAGGGAAAGGGTCCGCAGAGACCAGCAGTACATTCTCAGGTTTCAGGTCACAGTGAGCGATGTGTTTGAAGTGCAGATACCGCAGAGCCTCAAGAATCTGCAACACACACACACAGGGCAAGAACATGAGAACAACTCATAGTACAATATTTATAAGGTTTATTTTTGCAGGAGGCCACACAAAAACATTTCTACTTTCATGGATGCTGTGGTCCCCAGGCTGAGGGACAGCCTTAAAAGAGTGGACTTAAATTACTTTTGCGGTTCACCAATGTATATAAACACATTTCATAGACCTCTGGTTTCAAATCTTTTAGGCTTGTGAAGTTGTCCAAAGTTGTATGTCTCTGAGCTGTGATCAGATTGACCAAAGACTGATGTTCCCTTCTCAGATTATTTAATTTGAAAATTTAAGAAAAGTCAGAAAAAAACATGAGATGTGTTTTTTTCATGTTTCTTTCACCTTATTAACTCATCTCATGGTTCTTTGACCCCTTGTGGGGTTCTGGCCCCTAGGTTGGGAACCGATGTCATAAAAGATAACATAAAATTAGCATTAGCAGTACCTGCGTGACCAGGAAGCGGGTGTTGCGTTCAGGGAGTCGGCCTTTCTCACTGGACAGAATCATCTCCAGCATGTCTCCATGAAGCTTCTCCATGACGACAAAGACGTGCTCCACCGTCTCGAACATCCCCTCCACCAGGACCACACCGAGGTGGGACAGATTCTGGGCAACACACACACACACAATCACATACATGTATTAGATGTTACAGAAAATAATCTTATAATTAACACAGAGCTAAAAAATGTATCAATACCTGTAAGATGGCCACTTCGTTCCTCAGCTGTGTCTCTTGTTTGGTGGGGAAACGCGTCTTGTCGATGACTTTGATGGCGACTGGCTGACCCGACTTCCTGTGAGTACCTGAAGAATGAGAAATAAGTCACTTATATAACTTTTTTTAAACTAGGAAAGTGCCTCACTGAGATAAAAAATCTATTTTACTGGCTTGAGGGTAAAATACATCTTAATTTTTTGTGTGTGTTTTCTGCATTAATACATACAATAATACATTTTAGTCAGTCAGAAATCTTAAGTTGCATATATTTTGGTAATGCATTATTTTACAGGTCTGTAATTTCATATTCATTTCCTAAAAAGGAACCCTAAATTAGAGAGTGTTCAATTAGCACACTTCTAATTAATTAATTCCAGTTAACTGCCTCAGAGCGTCTTTTGGTCAGTTCATATTTAGTCAGCTGAACGTCCAAAATTTGTCTACTGGAAAGAAAACAATTCAATATATATGAATAATGAAGCTTTTGATAATAAATCAACAATGAATTAATGTTTAAAATGAGTCTTTCAAGGAAATTTGTCTAGAAATCAACAACTGCTAACAAAAATAACTTAAATCTAAAGTTTTTCTCAGGTTTTCCTTTAATTAGTACAAAATTACATAGCTCTTTCCAGAAAACCTTATGGGACCCATAAAGTAAAGCGTTAATATTTTCATCTTTATCTTCCAAAAAGATTTTTAAAAAAAACATTCTTAGCTGATTCTTTGTTATTGTAATAATTTAACGATGTGGTCATAATCATCAGCTCACCTCTGTACACCACTCCGAACTGTCCCGAGCCCAGCACCTCGTCTGTGAAGATCTGATACACTGAGCTGATGTCCTGAAACACACATTAACACTGAGGTGTGATAAACAATCCCTCCAAAAGCTCACTGTGTTGATCATAAATTCTGCAGTATGGAGCTGATCCTTACCACGCTGTCTCTGTGCCAGTCTTCATCTGTAACCAGAGCAGGACACATTCATTCACACAGAAAGAAGACCATTTTGTGGAAGCAAATCATTTAATAAGCACTTATTGTCTAACAAGACCTCTAAATTATTCTCTGATGCATCCTTGTTTGGATCATGTCTGACTCATGAGAAGTCATATTATTGAGCATTCTGGTTATATAAATCTGTTTCACTCAAATGAAAAAATATTATTAAAAATTAATGAAAATTAATTGAAATAATAAATCTAAATTCATTGTGATTATTTTGGCTTCCTGTTCCACTGCCCTCATTAAGTTTTGGGTATTAAGTTATTAATGTGAAAAACAGCTCATTAGAAGTCACAGTTGGTTAAATAAACTCTAAAAAGCGATGTTGTCTCATTAATATCCAACAACATGAATATCCAGAGCAGCTGTTTTCCAACTCACCCTGCTTCTCCTTGCCGTGTCCCTCGCTGCTCTGCACGGGCATCAGAGCCTGACGGATGGCGCTCTCCCAGGCCGGCCCGTTCTCTCCGGCCAGCACGCAGTACACCAGCGAGGCCGTCACCACCTCGAAGGAGTGGGCGCTGTCGCCCGGCAATGAGGACACGGAGAGCTGGGCGGGGCCTCGGACCTGCAGCACCTCAGACAGAGCGATCTCCTGCAGGAGAGGCGAAGAGAGGGTTTCATCATTCAGTTTCATACAATTATATTCGGAAATAAAATACATAACATTGTTCTGTAAACTGTAAGTTCATTGGTATTGTTAATTACTTGATAAAACTTTAGAAAATTCTAGTCATAAAAAACAAAAATAAAGCTCTGCCGTATGTAAGTTTCATATAACATTTTTTGGATTTTAAAATCATTGACGTTATTTGCAATTAAAAATGAGGTCACTCGGTGTCCCCACTGCTCCTTTACACTTTGATTTTTCTATGATGCTTTTCAAAGTATCAATACATCATCATACTGTGTATTATCCCTTATGAGTGTTAAAGAGCAATATCAAACCTACCTAATATTATTTTCATTGGCATTTTTGGTCGATGTGGAGTTTTGAGATTTTTTTTTCCTATTAGATACGATACTTAAAATAACTGTCAAATGTACTACAAAAGTACAACAGCTTCTTTAAAAACATGTATGAAGGGATTTACCTGTTTGTACCTACCTGCATCTGTATCTGAGGACTTTTACGAAAATGCATCAGAACCATATCAGACAGTACTGATGTCTACCAGGCTGCTGGGGTGATTAAAGGCCAGTCATACTTAATAAAACCACAGAGGAATCAGCACATCAGTGTGTTTGTTGGTCAGGAATCCTACCTTGTAGTACTTGGTGCTGCTCTCGTTTTGGTACAGCGTGAAGCTCTTCCAGTCCAAGATCCAGTAATGACGTTTCCTCTGGGAAAACGAATCATTCATAATCTAAGTATGGAGGAAGTTAATGGCTTTTGAACATGTTAAGCCCAAAGGACGCATTAGAACAGACTGTCAGTTACGTTCACTGTCTTGGTTTGCGGGGTTGATCAAACGCCTATGTGTTGTTATGGTGTGTATGACTATATGAGAGCACTGGGCTAACATTAATGTGTGAGTAAAATAGAAAAAAAAGTAAATGCACATTTGAACATGCATTTGAATAAACATGTATTTTACTTCCCAAATGTGCCAAAGAGGACAGAAAAAGCAAAGAACTGGAGTTAAAAACTTAAGAAAATGAAATGATTATTTAAAGATATGTGGTGAGAGCTTACATTCAGCCAAATGTTACATCTCTCACATCACATTAAAAGCTGGTGATAGTTTGCTTTTTACTTTACAGAGATGAGCCACATTTTTCATTTGACTTTAAAGCTACTGACAGTACTGCAACTCCTTTGATAAAATTATTTCCAAATGTTTTGTAAAAAATGAGTATAATCTCTGTATGTGTGTGTGTCTCACCAGTGTGTCAGTGTTGGTGTGATGCAGCAGCCACCCCTCTCTTAGGACTCCACCGGCTCTCCTCTTAGTGTGATGCACCGTCTGCACAAGCCTCATCAGAGGGATGTAGCTGCTGAAACACGGACTGATGGAGGGATGGAAGACAAAAGGACATGGAAAAGAAGAGAAACAGGCTGATTTGGGGATAAAAACTGAATTAAAGTCACTTTTATTGTGAAAGTACCTTTCTAAATGCCTCTAGGTGGCAGTAGGGCCCAAAGCTCACTGACTACAACCAAGTTTGTCATGCGGATGAATTCAGTGATGAATGAGTGTGTGTTTTAGTGTGTGTGTGTAGGTGGCGCGTGACAACAGCTGCGAGTCAGATTCAAGCTTCTGACATCATCTGTACCAGCAGGATACCAGAGCCACCTTTCCAATGGGATGACTTCATCAGAATAAATTAACAGCCCTCTGACCTCATTGGCTCTCGCGGTTGCTCGACTTCGTTGGCCTCAGCCATCGGGTCTCCGTCAGTGGACATCTCATCGTCAGAGAGTTCTAGTGTCGCCGTCGTCGTACTGGTGAGCTCCGACTCATCGTCCTCTGGGTCAGGTGGGCAGCTGTGACCCACCGCTGTGGATTCTGGGAAAGTGACATCATATGCAAACGATGTTAGGGCTGCAACTAATGATTATCTACACATAATATATCCAAAACCTGAACATATTCACTTTGTAATGATATAAAAACAAGAGAAAAGCAGCAACTATTCACATATGAGAAGCTGGAACGAGCACATTTTGTCTTGATAAATGGTATCTGCTAAAATAATTTTGAATCTCATCAGACTTTGATCACTTTTTCCTGAATCATCATCATTACTTGGACAAATGCGATGTTTCTGGGAATCTAAAATGAGCCCTCAATCTATCAAATACTCATGAGATGAAGAATGAATCAGCTTTGACTCATCACAGGGTTACGGGAACATCAGAGCAGGAGCCTTTACAAAGAAGCATGATCTAGCAGAGTTACAAGCCTGGAATACAAAATGGAAACCGGACCTCCAGGGACCGCAGCTCACCTTCCCCGTTGATGCCTCTCCTCTCTCCGAGACAGTCTCTGGGGACCAACGGCTCACAGCGCCGGTGGCAGTTAAACCTGCAGTCTGACAAAACGATCAGAGGGGAGAGGTGGCAGGTTCAAACACAGAGAAAAAGGAGGATGCTGGTGTAAGGAGTCACATCATGAAGATGACTTTCATACATGTAAAAGATAGAAAATGATAATGGCTTTTAAATGGGATTTAAAATTTTGTTTTCTCAATTAAAATTCCAATTTATGTTTCTGAACCTCTAAATCCACAAATGGGTCATCAAAGTCAAGGTGCTGCTGGAACAGAGCATCGAAAAATGGCCACAGGATAGGAATACTGTATGTTTGAATCTATTGCATGACTTGTGTTTGACCAAAAACATTTAGCTGAAGGTCCATCCTTTTTACTAGCTTTTTTGAGAGCTTCCAACCTCATGGCAGTTGCTCAATGGTCATGAAAATTACATGTTATCTTTATGACAAACTCCATCCACTGAGGAAGACTGTGAGATGTGGTTGAAAGCTCTGGAAAAACCCAGTAGGAGGACCTCATTATTCTCCAGGAAATCACTTCATGAGTTGTCGCTAATTTAGCTATATTTTTCATAAAAAGCGTGACAATGCAACACATGTTAGTATTGCATTACAAATGTTCATGGCTCGCAAAAGTGTAAAAATTAGACTGTGAAGCCCAAATCATTAAAACATAAATTTCTGTTTTAATTGGTGGAACTCAAACACGGTCTCACCCGACCAGGTGTAAGTCCTCCAGCCCTCTCACCTGAGCACTGCAGCCCCTGTCTGAAGAGGCCTTTGAGCAGCCGGTGGCAGTACTGGCAGACGGTGGGTTTGGTGTAGCTGTGGATGTGGAAGGTGTGAGGGACTTGAGCCCTGCTCTTGTCACTGTACCCGAGTCCCAGCCAGACCGGGGGCTCTGCCCAGGATGGAGGCCTGGACGAGGGCTTGGACATGCTGATCTGGTGAAGGACGGATGGTGAGAGCCGTCAGGGGTACAGATCATCTTATCTTATATTACTTGAAAGACTTTGTGAAAAAGACTTAATGCCTTACCTCTTCCAGGCTGCCTCCTGCCTGGTTGGAGAGGGAGTGTGTGCGGGGTCGTCGGGGAGGAAACAGGGACAGGCTGGTGCTAACCTGACGCCGTACTTGACTACAGTCATTGGGCAACAGGAAAGCACAACGTTTGTGAAAGTCTAATCCACAACCTGAAGAGGGGGGGTGGGGATGGGGGTGGAGAAGAGACAGACTGGAGTTGTAAAGCTTTTTAAAGTGTTTTACATTCGGTTTTGTCAACGGCTGCATGTCCATAATACTACAGATTTTACATTAGATGCTGGTAAATAACTGAATTAAAATATACTTTTTACACAACATTTATCTTATTTTATATTATCTACATTACAGATATGATTGCGTGAAGCATCTCAGCCATATGCTGGATAATGACACCTTACCATCGCATCTTAATCCCTGTCGAACGAGGCCCCACAGCATTTCTCCACAGTGGTGGCAGAAAGTGGGAGACCGGTACGACTGGACCACCAGGGAGTGTGGACCGATCCTCATCTCAGTCACCGACGCTGATTCTGGGTCAGATTAAAATAAAGAGACAGTGTGCAGTCCAGTTACACCACTGATTTTAAACCCTCCTCTTTGGGCGAATGCTACTGAGAAATGTCACCTGCTGTTCTGGGTATTTTTGACAGTATTTGAGACCACTGTGTTTTACATGTATTGCAACAGTTGAGTGAGGTTCACGTGTGCTCTCTGCTGGTAGATTCACCAGTAAAAACATCTGCGACGTCTGGTTAAAACATCTGGTTTTTGAACATATTGCATCCTTGTTGCTTTTGTAGTTAATTGTAAGGGGTGTAGGAATGTACAAAGATGCTCTTTAAAAATGCTCTTTACAGCTTGACAATCTGGCACAAATATCTTAAAATCCATTTCTGCTAAAAGTTAATGACACTTGTACGCGGTACGTCAGAGTGAATCAGCTGTTTCGGGGTGAAGCAGTACAGTGGGTTCTACTTTTCGGAGGAAAATCCAACACGTATTAGTATCAATTATTAGCCCATATATTCACATTGTGTCAAGAATGTGTACAGTTTCTATTCTGCTGTGAACAAACTAATTCCTGCTATTTAGTCTTTTAGACTCTAAATAGGAATTAAGAATAGTAATTTCCTGACGTGGCCATCAATCAAAATGACTAAGTAGAACTGAGGTTGAGCGTGTTGCTTTTCCTGTGCTCTTTACGGGATTTCTTTGCAGTAGATTTGCATTTCGTGGCCAAGAACTCAGTCAGAACCTTATGTAAGGAGGTTAACCTGTCAGAGCCAGCTTCATGGTCAGATTGAGTAGCTTTGTAATGCTTTCTTCATGCATAAAAGCATAAAGGAATACTGATTCTGTACCTCAGAGACAACATGACAGCCTGTGTGGATCTGAGTGATGTGAAATGCTAACAAGGTGCACTAAAAGACCAAGGGAGCGAAGCAATTCCAGTAACACTTGAAATACTGAAAAATATTTAGTTTGCTCCAAAATAAGAAGAAATAATATTAAGAGATAAAAGGCTAAATAGCCAATATATAACGAAGAGAATCCACAGAATATCTGCTTTTGACCTCTGACCTGCGATGATGACCTCGATGAGGTCTCCACCCTGCAGCTCGTCTTGGTCTGTCAGGCGCTGCAGCATCAGCTCTGAGGCGGGTTGATGTCTGAACAGCAGAATCTTCTCCCCGACGCCCACCACTCTGCAGTCTGGAGCCTGACACACACACACACACACACACACACACACACACACACACACACACACAGTCTCAGGTTGAGTCTTGGTCCAAGAAACAAGGTAAATTTAAAGCTTTTTGAAGCGCTGCTAGAATGTACCAGATCCACCAGCTGGGGTGAAGCAAATACACAGATCTCTATATGTGAATATAGAAAATAGCTATACAGAACTTCATTACTTATTCAGCTCTTTTAGCACTTTTTCCACATGTGACAGTTTCTCTAATGACAACATTTCCCATCTCAAACAAACATTTATATAATACTGAATAACTTTTTTCTAATGCTAACATTTCCATGCAGGCTTTGTTCATTTGATACTTCTTTATTTGCAAATCCACCAACTATGATCTCAAGCAAACTCAAGTCTTGAGAACCAAAACAAAAATGATGCAGTTGTCGGTTTGAATCCTGGCTGCAAACATTTAGGAAGCCTGGTGCAAGGAAAGTAAACAGGACATCCACAAGGCTCTAAAGCCCCACTTTAAATTGTTATATTTTTTCAGTGGATTAAAAGACAAATGTGTCAATATGTGGAACTGCTGTGGGTGGAGAGTTTAAATGCTCAGTTACTGTTCCCTGGTCAGAAAGAAAGATGGATTCAGCGCATTCTGGAGAAAAGCTCAACATTTAGAGGGACAGAAACAGAAAGAGACTTTTGTAAAAACAAATTATGTAAAACAATCTTTTTACCATCTCAAGCCATGACCTAGTTATGCAGCGAAAACAGAAATCGGTCTTCTGTGCGCAGTAGATAAGAGATCAAAGATGATATAATCTGAAATATGGAGAAGAAAACGGCTTCTTCAATCTGTCTGTCTTCATCGGCCTTCGCTGTGTTCATGTGTGCGAGGTGGTAAAATACAATATGCAACACAATATGCTGCATGGCTGAGAAATGGTTCTCAGGATACTGAGGATATCTTGCTGTGATTTTATCATCTCTAAATCTTTACAGAGCATTACTACGGCCAGCCCAGTGTTTAGTCTATCATCTACTTTTTTACTATACATTTAATTCTACCTAGATGTAATAAAGCAGTGGATAAATGAGAAATATAATGCAAAGCAAACTGCAAAATCTACCATAAAGTTACATTAATCTCTGGCACAATTTAAAAACAATGTTTGTCCACTTCTCCTATGATCAAATAATGTACTTAAAAGTAAAAGTGGTCACGTAAAATTTCGCTAATTTTTTTATGTTTTAACATAAATGGAAGGATTCTTAGAGAGAAAGAATGTATCAAAGAAATATTAGGTATACAATCATATAAAATTAAGAATTAGTTTCTCTGAGACCCTAAAAAAGTTGTTTGTTAGAATGTTAGAATTGGAGATACAGGGTTTTCTCATGCCGTGTACAGAGAAATGCAGCGAAACGTACTCTCTCTCTCTCACACACACACACACACACACACACACACACACTCTTCAGACCCTGCTGACCTGCTGCCTGGAAACTCGAGAAACGATCAAAAGGAGTGCTGGTGTGAGTGAGGCAGACTGTGTGCACATGTGTGTGTGTGTGTGTTAGAGATGGGTGGGAGAGGCTGTGGTTGGAAAGTTTGCTGTGCTCTTGTCGACCACACAGTCTGTGTAACTGAGGCAGTATGAAGTCCAGACCAGCTGACAGAGAGAGCAGCACCTGCAATTCATCTTTATTTAACCTCAACTACAGTTTCAGAGCACCATTAACCTACTGACTATAGATTTTTCTTTTATTACCTAATTCTCTTCTTATTACTTATTATTACCTAATTCCCCACCAAACTGTTCCAGAGCTGGTTTAAAAGCTCACATTTGACCTGAATATATAAATCAGATGTGCTAGTAAACGGGATACTCTACAGCCAAAACCACCACAACATCCTTCAAACACTGCATCAGTCAGCAATGCAGTAACTGGGTGGTTTCTCAAAAGCCACATTTTAAATACTAACCTACACAATCCTCCTCCATGCATACTGTGATCTTTCAAAGTCCACTTCCTGACGGTTTCGACAGAGGCTCGAAACGTCAACTGAACATTTTCCAAGTGGGACTGTGTTAGGGGTTAGAGCAGATATTCATTCACAGAGTTGCTTCAGTGCTTGCTACAAACTTATTTTGTTTTATTTACCATTTTTTATTACTAAAAATGCTTTTTAGCATCTTATTGCTCACTTTGGCTCTTTGCAGCTGCTGCAAATTTCCACTGGAGCAGCAATGGGTTGAGTGCCATCCCGATCATTGTCATTGCATTTTTTAGAGCCAGATTTTACCTGCAGGTCAGGTGTTGGATTTGAACCAGCTACATTCTGCTCCAAGCAAAACAGTGTTTCAGTTTTAACCAGTACTGAGTGTTACTTTTAAACACTAAAGTGTCTAATTTGTTTTAACTTACAATAGAGTGGAAAAAGGCTAACCTAAATGCTCCTTTTGTGGCGAACTCCACCCATTTGGTGCTCCAAGCAGATTAAAACAGATGCCAACACCAATTTCAAGATAATTCACTCAGCTTTGGCTTGTTAAAGGGGTACTACAGCAAATTTGGGGGACTCACAGGAGACATACATTTTTAAAAAATGCAGAAGAGGCCGAAATATCACGACTTTGTCTCTAGTATGGGTCAGGCTCCAAAAACACTGGATCCTACATTTCCCATAATGCAACTCAAAAGCATCTTACATTAGACCTGCCCTGCCTCCTAAATGCCCACTTCTGTCAAACCCCACACCTCCAGTTTGCAGTGTAAACTTTCTGTGAAAAAATCTCAGAAAGTCCAGAAAGCCCAGGCCTAGATAGGCTGAGTAGTGCTCCTCGTGACAAGTAAACTGAACTTCATGAGTAAATTCGGTGAAATGGCCCTTTAAGACTCCCCTGCTTATGAACCTTCCTGATCTACTATGCACTGCCCTCAAAATGCTTCAGGACAGCAGCATGAAACAAGGCCAGCAGTGCAAGGCTTTGATTACCTTGCGCTCTATGATCTCCGCAGCAAGCCTTTTGGCATGGCGATAGCTCAGGTTGCCAGCAGGGACTCGAACCACCTCCCTGAACAGGCCGAGTTGGAACTGGACCAGAACCGGCGCTGCGAGACTGGTGAGACTGGAGGGAGTCGCTGCGGACATGGAGAAAGATCCTGTGGCGAGATGGGAGTAGTTTATGGATTATTATAGCAACAAAGAAACACGAAGAAGAGCTGTGACGTACAGATTCTAGTTTGAGAGTTTTTGATAAAAATAGACAAAAAGCTGCTGAGGTTCAATGTAGAAAAAGTAACCTTACTTTCTAATCCCAATTCATTCAAGCGCAGATCTTTCACCTCAAACGCAGGATGCGTATCTCAACGATGCGACACCTGATCAGTCTTATGATTGTTTTGCCGATTCTCAACATGAACTCTGGTTTCCTTTTTGTGGGGCTCGGCTGCCGATGAGACAGGAAGTCACACACACACACACACAGAGAGAGAGAGAGAGAGAGAGAGAGAGAGAGAGAGAGAGAGAGAGAGAGAGAGAGAGAGAGAGAGAGAGAGAGAGAGAGAGAGAGAGAGAGAGAGAGATCTCTCTATATAAGCTGTGACAGTACAACATATGGTTAACTCTACCCTGGCTGTGAAAACTTACACACACACTTTGATATGGTCAAAAACCGTCTCAAGAGACGCTGGTAAAATTCATCGACAGTTTCTGACGGCAGGGATGTGGATGAAAACGTACGACACAGAATCAGTTTGAAAAGTGGAGTTTGTATTTATTGAACCTTTGATAAAATACACATTAGGTTGGCCCCTTCACAATAAGATCCATCAAATCATCAGCAATATAGGAGCTGAAATTCCCCCACACATATACAAGACCCTCATACCCACACAATTTACCATCCATGGCTCTGAGTAAATGCACTGATTTCCACAAGTACATCAGAGCAACAAATCTGATTTATCCTTCAAGCTTTGGATCAAAATCTTCCTCATCAACCGTAGCAGTTTTATTGTTCTCCCAACTGTTTTATTGAGCATTAGTGTGCGATTCAGAGAGTCTGAGATGCTTGAGAACAGCACCAACACCGAACCTGGAGAATAAGTGACTGATTAATACAGTAAAAGACTGGTTAGTATTGGTATTATAGTTTGGTGTGTAGAGGAACCCACAGTCAGCTAAAAGGAGTTTCTAGAACCCTTTTTTTTGGGGAGAACTACAAATTAGTGTTACATTAATTAACTTTTGTACACAGCTACATGGTGTTGAGAATGTGATTAAAGAAATTTCCCATCATTCTTATGTGAACAAGTGACAAACAGTAAACATACATATAAAGGTCGTATACGGATAATTCTGTACATTATTTGCTGCGAACGACACTTAAAGCACTTTTCCTCCCGCAACGTCTTTCCGAAGCACTTTATTTTTTTTAACTCCTTCCTGCTTTAACACACTTCCTCTACTCCTTCTTTCCCTCATGCATGTTTTTCTTCATTACTATCCAAAGCCTGAGCTACCTCGCACATTCAGCACAATCAGAAGCTGACAGAATAATTAGCACTTTTTTAGACTCCGCAATGAGACATCAACATAAGGTGATTTCAAGAAGGGTGGACTTGAGGTTATTTACGGCATATGGCGAAGGTGTGCATGCACCATCGTTGACAAAATGCCTTCACAACAAACCTGCGTCTTACCATTTCTTAAAATCAAACTCAGGTTGTCAAGAATTAACCTTTTTTGGCTTTCTTGTATTAGAAAATTTAAGAGCAAGGTGGAGGAAAAGCAAATTCCTGCCAATCTGCTCATAGTTGAGGAAGTGATGTCACAACTTGCCGAGCCTGATTTCAACTTCACATAATAAGACGTGTACATTCTGAGGACAGTTCTCTTGGTATTGGTCTTATTTTGGTGGAGCAAACAGCAAAACAAAAAAAACATACAAAATCCTGCTTAAATGCCACTGGACCCCACGATCGACATAATATTTAACATTCAAATAATCAGTTTTCAGTACCTTCAACATAAAAGCTCAGAGCCAAAACAGGAAAACGCACCAGCACAACAAAAAAATCATTGAGGATGGACGGTCATCAGTCCGATTTCTTCTTGATTACGACTGATGAAGTCCATCCCAGTCTGAGGATTGTTTTGTACAAAATGACATTCATAAAAGAAGAATCCCGTTAATGAAAGTAAACATACTGTAGATGATGCACTGCATCAGCTTTGAACGCATAATTAAGGTAGGTAGTTACTCATGCTTTTAAATGAGGGTTGATTATGCCTTGAATATCCTGGTTTAATGATTGTAAACAAATTATATTTAAATATGTTTTTCACAGCATTTTTCTTCAATATCATTCAGACTTACGGCTGTTTGGTAAAAGTCTGGAAATGCAAAGTGTTTCGTGGCAGAAGTGGGGAAACGGTACCTGAAAGTAATGATTGTAGTGTTTAATTAAACTTCCTGTTGTACCACATAGGTAGTACTTAGGAGGGTTTAAGAGAAATGATTGAGGTTTATTTGTGAATTTACTTTCAAATGAACTTTCTGGCCCGACTGTTGTGGCACCAAGAAAGTTCATTTGAAAAACAAATATTTGCTGCAAGCCTGACCGGTAGAGGACGCAGTGGAAACTATACAGTACTGTCACACTCAAAGTGCATTATAACAGCAGATTTCAGTGATTGAGGTACTAAATTTATCAGCATTTTCGATGTTTGCTCATTTCACCATTTCCTTTCCTCTTTCCTTCTGTCACTCCCTCTCTTCCTTTCCTTCTTTTCCAGTCATTCCCCTTCAGATAAGTACTATTTTCACCAACTGAAACCCTCTTTAACCCAATAAAGTGTAAACAAAAAGAAAAGCAAAACAAAAAGAAAAATCAATGTGCACTATATACAAAGAATGAAATATCAAATAATTTAAAACTGTATATACATAAAAAGAAGGCAAAACGTGAGGTTTAAATGGTTAGTGCTAATGTTTTTTGAAGAGTGCTCGTATACTCTTTTTATACCTCTGCTTTCTCTGATAAAATCTAAGCGGATCGTACCATTTTTACCATCTCTGATACGCATTCGATGGGCGGTTAGCTTCAGCAAACACTTCATGCTACTCGTGAAATATACAGAGTGCAATGCTTCTCTCTGAACTGAAACCGGAGTACATTTAGCCTACCTAAGGTTGAGTGTCTGCACGTGAGAGAGTAGATCGAAGAAACGAACTCACCACGATGTGGATGCGATGCTTTGCTACGGTGCTACGAGTCAAAAACACAAGGCGTTCAGGTGCAGACATTCCACTTCCTAGTAAGCAGCATGCTGATTAATGTGTATCTAAATATTCTCTTTTCTGAGCGGTTTGTACAGCGAAGCAGCAGCAGCAGCGACTGTGTCTTACAGGATGACATTTAGTGTGGTAATGCTTTTTTTTCTCCCTCAGTGTTCTTTAAAAAAATATGCTGCAGGTGCAAGTGTTTGATCTCGCTTTGAGCTTTAGGTGTGTTTGTTTGATCAAACCAAGCTGCAAACAGCCTCTCCTCGTTGGGCCGCTCTGCGTCTCCGTAGTCACGCCTCCTGTCTCTGTCTAGCCAATCAGGGAGCTGCGTCTAGATAGGTCCACGTTGCTGGCGCTTAGTCCCCTGCAGTCCGAGAATCCGGAGTTGGCGTCCTAAAAAGAAAACAGACCAGTTAATGTTATAACTACTGCTCTGTGGTTGCATTAGACCATTGTGAGTTGCAAATCAACAAGCTTCACTAATACATGATAATATTGGATTTACAGCACCTGCATTTGTCACTCCAAAAACTAGTTAAATCATGTGCTGTTGCAGGTGTGATGAACAAATGAATAAGACAGTTGTACCTGTGTGGTCTCCTCAGTGCTCTTGTTGAGGAAGTTGAGGGAGCTTGCTCTCTTCATTCTGAGCAAAACAATACAATCAAACAATGAGCCTAAACCACAAAAAACTCATTAACAGCACATCAGTATATTATATGGGCCTTCTTCAGGTTGGTGTCTCACGGTCCTTAGATTTTACAAAAACATCTAGAACCATAAATACAGAGTAGAACATTGTTAATGGATGTGCCAAATATGTCAAAACAAGAATTGTGTTTCAAGTGTTTCTGTCAAAATCCATCTTTTTTTTTTTTTTTTTTTAAAGATCAGACAATAGAAGCAATCTGAAGAAGTTACCTTGACATTTTATAGACTAAATTATTTTTCAATTATGGAAAAATGATATGAAATGAACATTAATAGAACATTAATGAAAATCAGTAGTTGCAGCCTTAAACCGGACTCCTGGCTGACTACGATCATATTTATTTGTAAGCTTACACACACACACACACACACACACACACACACAGTAATCTTACCCTGGGTTGCGGGGTTCTTGTGGTCCGCTCCCCTGCAGCTTCTTCACCAGCATCTCGCTGCTCCTCCTCAGGGCGTCGCGGATCTTCCCGAAGGAACCGCTGCGACGCAGAGACCCGTTACCATCCTGAGGAGAGATGAAACATAAAACCAAGTCAACATTTACTGGAGACATTAAATATTAAGGAGATTCCCGTTAAGGCTCGTCATACTAGAAAGACTGGGCTGCCTTCTCATGTTTTTGCTTTAATCACAGCTATGAGCTAAGCGATGACCTTGCACCGTGGACTTTACATGATGAACTTATAAATACTATCATTAGTGTTGAAATGAAATGAATGTGTCCATAAACTGACCCCGTTCCACTCAGCGGAGTCGTCGCCCTCGCTCTCCCCCCGCTGTCCCCCCGGCCCGTTGATTCCTTCCCTGCTGTGTCGCCTGTCTCCCCCTCCAGCTCCCCCGTCCTTCAGCAGCTCCACCACCTTACTCTGGTTAATGGCATCAATACCCTGAGAGACACACAGAGAGAGGACACACACACACAAAGAAAAACAGATTGGAGAAGAGTGATTAAAGGGATTGAAAAAAAAATACAGCTTTTTTCAATAGCTCACGCAGCATGTCTACGCTTTTTACTACAACGTGCACACATTAGCTTCATGACTGATCTTTAAATCAGTTTGGCATCGTTTATGGCCTACTAAATCACAGCTGGAATGCCTGTTGAAAAGAGCTCAGACGGCTAATCTAACAGGAGTAATTCAACCAATCACGCAGCAGCCTGTGTGTTTGTGCAGCACCTGTTTACGTGACTTGCTGGCGCACTCCTCCAGCGTCTCTGCTGCCTCCAGTTTGCCCTGACGACGGTACAAAGCTCCCAAGCTTTTGAGGGTTGTGTTCACTGTGGGACTGCAAAAAAACCCCAACAAGACATGTTATTGACTTTTTCAATGTGTGTAACCAGATGTTTTACAAAATGTGCCTAGATTTAAAAAAAGAAAGAAAGAAGGTAAGTTCATCTTCCACCTTCAATGAAACAAAGATGAATTGAGCCATAAGATGGTTTTTGGGGAATTGCAGCAGTAATATAGCAGTACTGTAATACATAGCCAAGGTTAAACTAATACATCAGTTTGCAGAGCCGGTTCCTTTTATTAGAATTGGCTGTTGGCCAGTGGGAATTTTCAAATTGAATGGAGGTGAGAACAAACATTGAACTCTCATGGTGCTTTAAAGACCTGATAACCCACTTAAATCTATTTTATCCGCATGACTTTTACTGTCACATGGTTTAAATGTCTTTTCCTGGGACAAACGGGGAGAAAATGGTAGATTTGTCCTATTAGTGGCCTTAAATTGATACAGAATGTATTTCTTTTAATGGTCTCCCATGTTACACAGCAATATTAAAAGGTACTGACGACACTTAGACTTGATTCGAGTAAAATATTGCTTTTTATATTTCAATGCTACAGTATTTAGAATGCATCTTCAAAGACGGTGATTCAACACAGGATTTTTCACTTGAAACAGATAAATACATCTGTACTGATATATATATATATAAAAATTGTATTTGATATTTTTATGCTTGTAGGCTCTTTGGGTTTCTCTTCTTTTAATGATATTACAGTCTCCCTTTTTTTGTTCCCCCCTCTTTGTTGAGTGACAGAACGATACAAGAACAAATTATATTGTGCTTGTAATTGCCCAGCTTTGCCCAGCAAATGGCAAAAAAGTCACTTGAACTATGCAGGTGTGGATTTGTAATAATTTTCTAAAAATTCAAAAAAATGTCCTTTTTGGCATATAAATGTCAACAATTTTAGAATTTTATTTGCAGTTTCCTAAAAATATTTGTATCTGCTTCCTGATTCCTACGTGTTTCCAGTCCTATTTAAAATGTCTGACTCACCTGTCCACCTTGCAGGCCTTATACCAGCTTCCATACTCTACATATGGGCCAGAGTCCTTGCGCTTGCCCTAAGAGAGACAGCGACAGAGAGGAAGGAGAGGGAGATTAAAATGAAAAGAGACAGGAGCAGCTAAGTATGAAACATTACCCTTTTAAACAGCCCATTAAAAATGTCCCTGTTGTCATTGGCATAGTCTGCTGTTCTCCAGCATTCTTATTTCGCTGCCTGCCAGTCAATGGCATCGATGGAAAACTAAACTACTGACCTTGCTCTCCTCTCTCTCCTCTGCATGCATCCAGATTGGCTTGTTGTCATCTGCAAAATGGAGGACAAAAAAACATCATATAAACACTATTTAATATACAAGAACAATATTATGAGCGGACGACAACACCGAAAATAAGTTGCAGCAGAAACCAAACAAATGAGGAAAAGAACATATGAATAGCCCAGAAAACAACAAGGACTCCTGGACGGCACTGCATTTCAAAGTGAAGGCTCTCTATTCATGTAAACGCGCATGATTTTATAAAAATCTGCCTTTCATCAAACTCCTGCTAAGGCTCTCTCTCGTGCTCGGCATGTGAGCACATAAGGGTTTGATAGGCTTAGCTGTGGCGGGAGAGGAACATCGACATTAAGCTGCTTCGCTTGCTTCGATAGCACAAAATAATCCCCTGTCCTGTTGAGAGTACAGAGGGCGACGGCGGGGATCAGGGTGTGGCCAAATCAAAACCCGGATCCCAAAACACAGCAACTGTCAGAGGAGCTGAAGATGGGTCGACTCCTGGACATTTTCCATTGTGGGGAAAAAAAAAAAAAATTCTATACGCCAAATTTCACCAAAAAAGGAAAGATTAAAGGATTCTCAGGAACATCAACACGACAGTCATGTGCATATTTTTCAGTAGGTGCACAAATATTCTGACAGAGCTGGAAATAGTTTTGAGTAGTCACTTCCTGGCCAAAGCCTGCTTCACATCAACCAGTACCAGCACAGTCTGCACTTTAAATGAAACTGTGCTCATGTCCACTTCAGGGTGGCTCAGCAGTTAACGCTGGCTCTACTCACTGTTGACAGATCCAAACTCCTTCTCGTGTGCCCGGGTCAGGATCTCTTTGTACAGAGCCTCAGCGTCTTTGAACTTCCCCTGCTTCAGGTAGCACGTAGCCTGAGGAGAAGCAACATGGACTATCTTTTATTCGTGGGTCTAAACAGGAAAAGCTTGTAAAAAAAAAAGAAAAAAAGAAAAAGAAATAATCTTTGAAATATAAACGTGTCATCACCGGTTAAGATTAGAACACAGAAGAGCAGGAAACACGTAACAAGCAGAAACTAACATTCAAGTTTCAGTTTGGGTTTTTGAGTGAAGACGACTTGACTGAAATAGTTTTAAAGCCTCTCATCTATCGCGCGGTATCTTAATAGAGTCCCCACCAGGTTATTTTTGGTCTTGGCCACGTTGGGGTCATCGGCTCCCAGTTTCGACTCGTAGATCTCCAGGGCTCGTCTGTAGTAATACTCCACCTCGTCGTACTTGCCCTGGTTCTGGCACAGCAGGGCCAAGTTGTTCAGCTGCTTGGCTACATCTGGGTGGTACTTCCCCAACACCTGGAGACACATTTGCAAGACAAATCCCAATCACATGGAGTCTTTGCATGACTATGTATTCTTTATTTACACAGGACATTTGGTTGGTTACAAACAAACACAAAACTGTTCGCATCCATATAATCTGTATAGAAAACATGTTCTACATTTAGAGTTGGTGTTGTGGGTTCTTACCTTCTCTCTGATCTCCAGCGCTCTCTTGCAGAGAGGTTCAGCCTCCTTGTACTTGCCCCGCTTGCCGTACAGAACAGCCAGGTTGTTGAGGGTTGCGGCCACAGCTGGATGATCCTTCCCCAGCGTCTTCTCTCTGATGGCCAGGGCGTCATTCAGGAGGTGAGCTGCTTCTTTGTACTTGTTTTGATCCCTGGAGGCCAAAACACAACAGCTGCGCTTTGTACAAAATCTGAAAAGATTTAAATTGACAGCAACTATAAATGTTTATCAAGCAACCTCCTCTCCGTTCCCCACCTGTACACCAAGGCCAGGATGTTGAGCATGGTGGCTACGTCAGGGTGGTCGTGTCCAGACGTCTTCTCCAGGTCCTCCAGGGCTTGTTTGCACAGCGGCACGGCCACCTCGTACCTCCCCTGCGAAGCATACTGGATCACCAGGTTGTGGAGCGTCCTGAGGCGGGCCGGGATCTCGTAGCCTCCCTGCTGGGCTGCCACCTCTCCGCTGGGCTGGGCTGTGGGACAGAGGGGAGGATATTAAAATGTCTTGTAGTCGAGTCTGTGATGGGAATGTCACGATCAAACACACTTTTTTTCTTCTCTAACTTTTTAATTCTTTAACTGTCCAGCTCTCAAAGCTGTCCGTCTCCTTTCCATTTATTTATATCTCGTTTCTCTGTTAGTCTCACTGTCTTAGACGGTTAGTCCCACAAAGCATCCCGCAACTAACATCACTGGCTCATCGAAATCCAAGACAGCAGTATTTGTGAAACACTCTATCTATGTAAATGTATATGAGAAGCCTGGAGAGCTGTAGAAAGTGGAAAACTTAGGTCCAACAAAGACAATGAAGAATTGAATGCCAGATCCAAGCAGGACAAGAGGAGGGGAAAAAAGAAATTTCAGTCAAACCCGTTCCAGGGATCAGCACTTATCCAGCAGCACATGTTTGCCTAGGGAAATCCAGCTGCCACTCTATTTCCTCTTCTATACTTTACTATTTTAATCTTAAGTGTTGATGTCCAGAAACTGGATAAAATCTAAATTTGTTTGAGAACTCCTGCTCCTATTTCCTGTTTTCCTCCCTTCTGCTTTTGTTAGTTGTCCCCTCCCCCACTGCTCACAGGTGTGTCTCATTTATCTTCTCACTTTCCTCTCTCTTCAAGGTTTAAAAAGG
This sequence comes from Macquaria australasica, assembly GCA_005408345.1. Classification (NCBI taxonomy): domain Eukaryota; kingdom Metazoa; phylum Chordata; class Actinopteri; order Centrarchiformes; family Percichthyidae; genus Macquaria; species Macquaria australasica. The sequence goes on along the minus strand of SEMN01000301.1, from coordinate 270,681 downwards.
ACTATTCTGCTCTTTTTTTACTTTCCTCTCCTCCCCTCTACGACAACCTGTACATTAGAAAGATGACATAATGTGATAATAGAAAGACAATGCTGCATAAGTGACCTTTTCTATGTGCGATTTGATTTCACTTTGTTGACACAGATCCACAAATACATTTAGAAGCCCGGGCTTCTGTTGAGACAGTGAAGTTAGCGTTAACCAAACCACAGCTCCTGAGTTTAGTACGCTATCTAAACTATAACACAGTTGAGGGGTAAACTATTGGTTTGCCAGTTATACAAGGAGTTGCTTGTATGAAAACTAACAACAACAACAACAACTCATGCCTCAGTGTTTGTTTAAATTACTCTTAGAGTTCAGGCTTCGGGGCAGGTGAGGCCTGAACATTTCTGTTACTGAAAGGCATGACTGTATTGAGCTCTATACTCCATATATGATATAAAAACAGCATAGATTCTCTTGCTTGTGCATTCAGGCCTCTGCAGCCTTACTCACTGATAACTGTGTGGAAGCAGGAGTGATTCAGTCTGGGCTTTGCTTAATTAGTAACGCCCTTCTATAAAATACAACTCAGTATGATCCAACGACTTTAACCTCAATTAAACCATGAATTATTAAAGGGCATGATCAAATTCCAAGCGTGACTTTTGAAGATATGCCTAAAGGTTTGTGTTAAAATGATATCTACATTCTGAAGATCTTTATGGCTACAATTAACAAAAACAAATGCTGGCTTCAGGGAAACTATCCTACTATGAACCTTTTCACACACAATATCTGCAGTCCATGGGAATAATGACTTACACCCTTCGACTACAGAGACACAAGGGACAAAAATACTGGATGAAACAGGACTGTTATTCTCAGGAAATGGACACTGTTTAATGCCAGTGTCTGTAATGCTAAATCCCTGTATAATGACCTGTACCCGTGTTGTATGTACTATAATATCCAAGGTTCATACAATGAGTAAAAATTCAAAATAAATGTGTGCCCTCTCTTGATTTTAATGTGCATTTATGCCTTCTACTTCTTCTATGTGCTGCAACACGTCTGACTTGACTCAAGGTCGGTCATTATTACTGGGGAAAAGCTCAACCGTGCAAAATGGCTGTGACTGCCCAAAGCACAACCAATTTTCTCTTCTTCCTGTGCTCCTCCACTACCGCTAACTCTCCTCCAGTATTGGGCCCCTGGTCCTGTAAACTGGGATGTAAATCATTTGTATAGAAGAAGTCTCTGTTGATTAGCTTTGGTCCTTACTGTTTAGACTAAATAGTTAATAGATTAATCAATAATAGCAAATAAATGTTACTTTGCAGTCCTAGTTAAGGTTTGTGACATTTTACAGACAAATTATTATTTGAATAATCTGTAGATTAACTGACAATGAGAATAATCGTTACTTGCAGTATGTCATTCATACCTGGTCCCTGGTCATCATCGTTGGGGAACAAGTCATCCAGACTGTCCTTTGAAGTGTCTCCTCCTCCACTTCCGCCGCCGGAGCTCTGGCTCTTCTCCTCCGAGGGCGAGACGTCGTCATCAAACTTCTTGATCTGGTTCATGAACTCCAGGTGCTTCTTCTCCTCCTCCAGCTGGGCGACGCTCTGCTCGCTGCGCTGCAGCTTGTGCTGCGTTCCCGCCAGCTCGTCCCGCAGCCACTGGTTCTCCTGGCAGAGCCGACGCACCTGAGCGCGCAGCTTCTGCTTCTCCGACTCCACGGCGCTCAGGTGGCTTGACAGGGCGATGATCACCTGGGGAAAAGGGAAAGAGAATAAAAATGAAACTTTTACTGGCTGAAATTTTAAAGATATGGCAATTTCTTTTAACTAAATTAAAACTAAATCCCACACAAGAAAGAATTAGCACTCTCACCTGCGCCTCTCCCAGGCCCAGCTCGATGGCCTCCAGACTCTTGCGGAGAAGCCCAGATTTCTCCTGGGCGGTGGGTGGCTGGGTGCAGTCCAGCAGTGAGTTGAGGAGCTGGGCGTGTTCGCCGCGCAGCGTCTCCAGGCCCTGCATGACGGCCTTAGTGTTGAGGACAATCTCATCCTGGCTCAGTCGCTCCAGGGCTTCTTCACGTGGATACACCATGGTGGACATTGCCTGGTTTCATACACGCTGCGAGGACAGGAGAAGAAACAGAACACAAGGACGACAAGAGTGAAGTCTTTTTTATATTTTAGATGGATGGGAGGTGTTTTTGCTGAGTGTGCGTTGGCTTTGTCCTGCCCTGCTCAGTCCAACCACATCCTTTATCTGTTAGTCACTGAGGTCAAGTGGAGGAGGACGGGACAAAAAGAATGGAAATAGGATACACTTACAAGATGAGAAGGGAGGAAATAAAGAGATACTCCATGAGAAGAAGGTCAAAAAGACAGAAAAAAGTAGGAGACAGCCAAATAAATACACAAATGTATTCTCACAGGTTTCATTACGATGGTAAAGATGAGATACAATCGTGTCAAAGCCAAGAAGTTAAATTGTTTTAATATAAAACCCTCCAGGGAAGCGTTCATGTCGTATATTTCTCTGCTGAGTGTTTTCAGAGACAGTACGGGCCATTAACAACAGGGAAACTGCAGTAAAAATAACCTTAATGAAGAGCACAAAATTGAAAACACCGGCAGCAGATGAAGTTAACGTGCCTGAGACAGTTTTACTGCATTATTACACACTTAAGTTCAGCACATATGATTACTGGGTTTAAAGAGATGAATAGAGAATATTACATATTAAATATAATGTAGTTGGAGGCTTTCTAAAGTGTATCCTTTTTTGAACAGAAAGTAAGCTGCTGCTGCAAAACACTTTCCCTTAGATCTCCGTTTCGCTGCCTTTCTCTACATTTTCAAAGAGGTCAATGACTACATAATTGTTTCCCATTTCATTATTGCATAACATGCAATTAGTTGTTAGACTAGATGGACAGCGATAAGGTGTGTGTGTGTGAGTGAGTAGTATATGTTCAGATTACTACAAGAGGATTCCTCCGAGCTCGAAACCGACGCAGCAGCTGCCAGTGACCTGTAAAGCCAATTAAAATGAGACGCTGTCACTCGACAGATCTGCCGTTCCAGGGAGACTGATTCAGAGTGAGGTGATGATGACAAAATCAAATATCACAGGAGGATCTAAACCAGGGCCTGACTGTTGAATGTGCAAGAACGATATTATCAGCTGATCACAGATATATTAATATCGGTGCATATGTCAGCTGATCAGTAATGAGATATTTCAGTACAGAAATGCCAACGAGATATTTAAACTAATATAGTAATAACTGACACAATTACATAGTTTTTCCACCAGAAAGTTTATTTTTTAAAATGTAAAATGTCCAACTTGAGACTTATCTTGGTCACAATTCTTTAATAAACATATTTAAAGGACTCTAATCAAAAACGTTTATGTTTCATGTTTATGCTAAACTATTATTTTCTTTATCAAGTCATCTTTTATTTTTTTATTTAATGATTTAGTGTATGAAATGTCCCAGAGCCCCTAAAGTTACGTCTTTGAATTCCTTTTACTTTTTTTAACTTACTGTTTTCAATAAATCCACATCTTGTTTAAGCACTAGGTGTGATGGCATTTTGGTTTGGACTATTGATGCCTTCAGAGGGTCTAAGCAGTCGGTGATGTGGTCTTAGTCATGTCATAACGAGTAATGATGACCAAACAGAAACAGAGGCTTTAACTGTTCATTTCTTCAGCTAGAACACACAGATATAAATTAAGGATTTATTCCTAATGTAGGCTTTAGGAAAAGACAGCATTCAAGCTGTATCTTGATATTGTATCTTGAAGGTTCCATATCAACATACATGTCCCAGCTGTAGACAGGTCCAGACAGAGAGATCTGGCCCTGTGAATAGTCACTTTCTGAGCTGAGCATGCGGCCTGCGGGTCTCAATATTGACCAGCTGTAAATGAAACCGTTGCCGCAGCAGCAGAAGGACAGAGGAGCCAATTGTGCAACATCGTGACTTTCTCTTTTCCTGCTTCGATGGCGGAGGCGCACCTGTTCTCCCCTCCTGCTCCCTCCCTCCTCTCCCTCTCTCTCTCTCTGTGTCTCTCACTCACCCATCCTCCTCTCCCCCCCTCCCCTCCCATCCGCCTCACACACTGACTGCAATGCACCAATATTCACACTTCCCCTTCCGAGTCCACCGTTTGCAAAACGCAGAGAGGGAAGCTGTGAAGCGTCAACGTCGAAATGAATGTAATCACATATTTGTGCATATTTACTTTGGCTATTTTTTAGGCACAAATGAATAAATGAGCCGGTGGATGGTCGAGGCCTGTGGCCCGGGAGGGGCGGCGGCGTTCGGCTTGGCAGCAGATCAATCAAGGTGACCGACAACGGAGAGCGCTGTTCAAAAAGGACAAAGCTGTGACAGGATGAATCTTAAAATAACGGACATTCAGTGCAAATGCGTTGAAATGTCTGGTTCCGACATGTAGCCCGTTTGTAAACAGTGCAGGCCCGAGCACCAAGATGTTACACAACACACGCTGATCCACATCAGCTATACCAGGCGACCATATGCACAGATAAGAATATAATTGGGCAAATTTAAAAAGCGCTGTTTCATAAGTAAAAACACTGGCGAGTGGTGCCTGCAGATGACACATTTACGGACCTCGCCGAGGACTTAATTTAACGTTTTATTTGACAGCTTGCTAGAAACACACCTATTTTAACTATATAACTGCGACTTCGTGCTCATCAAAATATTATTTATCCGTATTTGTTTTTTTGTTTTGTTTTTTTTACCTTCATCGAAGACAAGTGCGACGCTTTCGGTCCCTCGAACAAAGCAGCAGGACAATGTTGTGATGCTCCAGACGGACCAGCGTCAAGTCTGCTAACGTGGAACAAGCTGCTTCCGGACGAGTTTATCAAAATAAAAGCCTCATTTATACTGTTAGAGCGACGGAAAGTAGGACGACAATGCAGCTTACCGGGGAGCAGGAAATTATACTAATAAACGAAAACATTGTACTTTTATTTCCAAAACAATGGACGCTAACGTCAGTTAGTAATGGACGCTAACCGTTAAACTACCGTTAGCTGTACTTTGAGGGACGCTGGGTGCTATGAACCACCGTTAAGTTACCTGTCTTTTCATTACACGCCTCTCACGTTATTTGGCCAGCACAAGGCACACCGAAATAGCTCCCACGCCACTCAGTTTAGTTTAATACGATTACATTCACAGCTAAAGTCTGTGACTTAAGAGCCTCCTTGGCGAGCTCCTAACGGTAACTAACGTAACTTCTCCTTCACCTTAACTTACCCGGACTGTCAGCGAGAAACGCTCTCAAACGTGTCCACGGTGTTGGCCGTTACTGACTGGTCATCCCCAAAAAAAACACTTTTAATTAGTAAAATAAAAGTGACAGCTGGAAGGCGAAAAATGGCTGTTCTCCCAGAATCCACAACCAAAGGTGAAGTAAAACATCAAGATGATTCACGTTTGCCATCTTTCCAAGCGGGGCGGGAAAGTATCTCGCGCATGCGTGTAGCCGAAGTGCCGCTCCCAACTAGCGTCTGATCCACCAGCATCTTCTGTAAATTTAAATTTTCTCATAGAGGTTTTGTAACCATTTAATTAGTCTCTCTGAAAAGCTGAAACATATTCCTGGAGGTTTCTGTCTATATTCAAAGCTAAACTGACTGCACTGGACATGTAATGTTGAATATTTTGTTAGTTTGACAAAGATAAAATTATTATTTTGCTATCATTACACATTTAAAGCCCCCCTGAGGCTTTGGCAGCATGCTAATGGATAATACTTTTGGGTTACGTTGTTGTTAAGGAGTGTGTAGGTCACTTATAAATACAGGACAGAACATGAAACTTTTACTTACTGCACCTTTATATATTGATGGCACAATAAGGTATTACACTATTACTGTCTAATTAAACCTGCTTTTTTGATTTTTAAGTGTGTTAGTATGTTAGTTAATTTGGCATTAAAATAGGATATTGCCACTGAAGGACTCCTAGTCAAAAATAAATGAACAAGTTTTTTTCACAGATCAGGATGTAGGTGGAAGTGAAACCTCTTGCTTTGCTCATGCTCTTTGTCTTCTGATGTCAGCAGAGGCCCCATCCAAACACTGTGTGAGGGGAGCAAAGAGGGCCACAGGGCAGTGAGAGGCCCGCTGCGGACCACTGACCTGCTTCATAAGCATCATGTGCTCTATTTATTTACACTGTCACTCTTTATATCACCTTCTGAAATGCAAGTGTTTGTATTCCAAAAACAACAGACTGAGCTACAAATCAGGAATATTTTTATTTAAAAAAACAAATGAAACAATAAACACTTCCACTTTTCATCCCACATCTGTTTGATTGACAAACGTAATCATGAAAAAGCAGTACTACAAAACATGTCAAATTAAGAAAAACAAAAAAACAGAACTAGAATACAATATAACAAGAACTATCTGATATGTACAAGCATTATAGTTTATTGTAATTATTGTTATAGGCAAAAGGCAAAAAAGCTGAAGACTGCTGCTGAAGAAACAATGGCATGTGCAAAATACTCTCCACAAGTCCACAAGCTTAGGACGCTCTGCTCCGAGCAGAACCTCGTCAGGCAGAAGTCTACTGCTTTCGTAGGCAAGATCCCGTTCCCATGAGGACAGACAGCAAATTTACAAGCTGTGAGGGGATGGGGACAATATCATTTAAGATGATTTCAGAAAGCTAAGCTTGTGGAAGCCTGGTGAAGAAGACTCTCTCATCGTCAGAGGGACATATATCTGAGGACGGTGGAGAGAAAAGACACTGCTGATCACTGACAGAGATTATTGGTGGACCAAACAGCTCCTAATCTCAAACCACGACTAGTCAAGGACAGAGGAACCATCGTTACACCGTCACAAACACACACAGGTACAGAGGTACAGGTAAAAATACACAGGAACAAGTTCAAGACTTACATACAGAACAACCAGCATTTTTAAAGAGACTTTAGAAGAACATGTAAACGGTAAGAATGAGGGGAAAGATGGACTAGAGGTGACAAAGACTAGAAAAGCTGCAGAACGTGGCTATGATTAAAAAAAAAAAAAAAAGAAAGAAAAAGCATTCAGTCCCTCCAAACATTGAAATGATGACTTTAGAACAAGGGTCTCTTTGTTGTTAATGTGTTTTCAGTTATCAGCAACCCAAAACCCCCACAAATCTATCTGAACATAACCGTAGTTTCTTCACATTTTAGTTTTGGCAGTGATTTTGTTTTGAATGATTCTTCCCAAGTTCAGTTGAAACGGTGAGCAGGGAGCCGGGGAGTCAGATGACCTTTAACGTCACTGTGGAGGCTGCAAGCGAGAGAGAGGCATCAATAAACTACGACTTTATACAATTTAGGAAAAGTTTAGATTCACTGCAATAATTAGGCTAACAACACTACAAGGCAGAGAGCATTCTGAGTCAGTAGAGGTTGTCTCTAACAGCAGACACAAGATCACTGGCCCTCCATGGTTACAGTTCAAGTTAAAAAAATAAAATCAAGCATTTCATTCCAAAACATTGTAGAAATTTTGGACAGATTTTTCTTTTTGATCTCCATTTTTCAAATTTAAAAAATGTGGTAGGTACCCTGTCATAATAAAGCATACTTGCTAATGACTTTAAGATCAGCAAGAAGCTATTACTTAATGCATAAAGTGAGTTAAGTTTTGGGTTGCCAGATGTTGGTGAAGGATCCCTTTGGTTCACCTACAGTATATCTAGTACCAATGTACCTTTATCTTTTAATTGTACTACAGATCTTCCTCATAACCAGTCTGACTTACTAACACGCACAATTGCAGGCTCAATTACTTAATCTAAGTTGGAAAATCTCTTTATAATGTCCTATAATCATTTCAAATTAAAGCAGTATTATTTTATTTTTTTGGCCACTTTGGGGCAGCAGAAACAAGCTGTGAACACATGATTGACATATTATCATGTTATAAAGTTATTATTGGTGAATAATTTAGCAAAGGGTTGGCTATTCACACAACCAGCAGTTAAAGAGCGACATTAACATTAATTTAGAGTCATGTTTCTGGCAACCTGATGAGCACAAGTCCAATATTTACTCTCTTTTTAGCTCTGTTCGAGTCTCCACCAACTCCTAAAACTGCTAAATGCTCCACTATGTTAGACCAGCTAGTCGCTAACTTCAATTGTCTGCCGTTCGGTGTAGAGCTTTTTAGATGAAATCGGCTGCTTGCGACGGCTGAAAAAGAGGCTGATGAGAGCCGTGTGAGTGAACCAGAACAGTACAGTTGTGGGCCCTTTAACCAAAACAATAAAGCTAAAAGACACTAAAATGCTCTGTAGACCTGAAGGGAACTGAAGAGTTGGGTGATAATTCTCTGGGGGTTTGTCAATATGACCGACACCGTTCACATTACATGTAGTAATTTGACCAATTGTTAATATAAAAATATTGATAAGTGCAGCTTTAAAAGCAAACTGAGGATATATTGTATACTAACCAAAGGGTTAACTTCACTGAAATTTGGCCTCACAACACATGGCAACCCAAAAGTTCTTTCCATTCATGCATAATAGCAGAACTTAAGTTATTAATGAAGTCATTAGTGGCAAATTATAAACCCTTTCTAAGTATAGGTTATTTTAAAGTGGTACCAATGATTGTACTTTTTTCTTCTCTTAAGAAGGTCTTATAATTAAGATTGCTTTCAAAACAGCAAAGTTATGCCAAAAAAAACCCAAACTCAACTATTTAAGAGCAATTGTCAGTATTTTCAAATGTAATTAATTTTGGAATGAAATGATTAAGCAACCTCCACCTCAAACTACAGTACAGTACATGCTCACTGTCAGTCAGTCTGTCTGTCAAACCCTTAACTGGTTGTCAGCAACACAAGGGAGAAAAAACCTAAAGGTTTAAAGAGGCCCTCTGGATGTTTGGGGTTTTTTTTTGCTGTTCACACTAAAAAAAGTTGGAGAAAAGTATCCAAACTGGCTCTCTGTCAACTGTTCATGCAGACTTTAAAATTAACATTTCATTTCTAAAATCTGACATCTGTTTTAGGTCGAATAATACCAAATAATTATATTATAGTGACATAACTCTACTTGTGCCTTAAGACTCATTCACAAAGGCGCAAGACAGCGCATATGAACTAAATTTAATACATTCAAATAATTTGGAAGTACTTCAAATCAGTCGACATCAAACTGGGTGTTTGTTCAGCTGTGACAGACGAGCGAGCTGTGAAACCCTTCACTGTAACAGGTGCTGTCCGACAGAACAATGAGCCGAGTTTAAGACGTGCTGCTGACATCACAACTGTAACACTGTAATATCGACACGGAAAAACCCCCCCAAAAACCTTTCTAATCTATTTTCAAACAAACAAAAACAGCATTTAAATCAAGGCATTGGCATTAACACTATTAAAAAAAACTATTTTGCTAATACTTTACCGGAGATGGAGAGTGTTACGATGTAGGTGACACAAGGCAGAGCTACACAGGCCTGGTGAGCTTTGCATTTAAAAAATAATTGCTTTTAGAACAATTATTATAAACAACTGTTGCAGATACATTCTTGGATTTGCACCAAAGTTGAATTTCATCAAATTATTTCAATAAAAGTAAATTTAATTTAAGATTTTGTTCGTTTTCAAAGTGTTTAGTGGTGGGAGAAAAAAACAAATCTGCATTCGCCTTGTGCCAGGCTACAAAGTAACCAAGACGACCTCTGCAGCTTTTACAGCCCTAATCTGATAATCAATGATATTGATAATGACCACATCATCAACACACAGTGCCAACACACACACACGCACACCAACTGCATGCCCTCTGTCACATGGTAGAAAAAGTATTCCTCCTATTTAGTGATTTTTTTTAAATTTCTGACCACATTACATTTATTTCACCACGTACACACACACTTGTTACCAGTTACTGTACACTCAATAATCACCTCACGACATCCTAGAGAAAGCAGACCTGTGCCAAAATAACTGAAATCAACCCCAGAATAATTTTTTTTGCTGATAAAATGAAGGTTATTAAGGAGAAATGGCAATGCTTAAAAATTTGATTTTTTTAAACCAGGTCCTGAAGGGAAAGCTGCCAGTCTGTTGCCAATACAGAAAGGATATTTGGGGGACAACTGGCAAACAACATTGTGCTTTAGTGCAGGTGATTAACTCCCATTTTTGCAATATAGATACTCATGGAAAAGCAGAGTTTAAGCCGGAAAAAAAAACATGCTTTTCCCGTCATATTCCCATCAACGCTGCTGAGTTATGGACTTTTTAAATATGCATTTTGTTGTTTCCTGTTGCACATTTCGACATCGGGTCTGCAGTTAAGAGGGTTTAATCCATTTATTTTTTATCAGCTTTAGTCTGCAAACACCCAGATGTGTATTCATAAGTGCATAGCAAATAAGAAGATAAAGAAAACTGCACGTTACAGTAGCTCCTGCCCTGAAATCCTGGAACTCTTCACAAAAACGAACACTATGCACCACAAAACAGCGTTAAAGGGAAGGTTTTACTTTTTTCACTGGAGCACAATTTAATAAAAAAACACTTCCCCTTTATAGATATTCTTTTTTTTTCTGAAAGGAAACATTTGGCATTAGACATCCAAATGACTTATTTTGGTACAAAAAAAAAATATTTTAAATTATATGGAACCCCTTGAAATGAAAAATAAAGGGTGTGTTTTGAAGGGCATCTGTTGGGTTGATATATCTGAGAACATGTGGAGGAGAAATTCATCACATGCTTTTTATTTGACTGCATTTTGTGAGCAAAGGAGACTTTTCTTTGTGTTTTCACTGGCTCATGCAAACACTGAAGCCCTGTTGCATTACTTTTAAAATGTTTTTTTTATTTTGAGTTACTGTTTCTGGCACGAGTGGTGTATCTGTTGGTTCGGCGCATGCACGTGTGGATCAGGTCTTGAGGTGAGTAGGACCTTGAAGGGGGTCAAAAGTTGAGGGTCAGACTATAAGGGCTTGAAATCGGTGAGTTGTTGCATGCTATTGCATTCCATAGAACGGAAACGTAAATGGCAGTTAGCTAATAAACTTGTGCTGTAAGCCCCCTGTAAACACACACACACACACACACTGTACATTCACGTGTGCATGCACACTCGCCACACACAATCACACACCAAAAGGGGCATTAAAGTGACTAGTAACAGCGCTGCACCCCAACACCTCCTTCCTCCTCTCCCTCCCCAAAAGAGAAATAAGACGACTGTTAGCCAAAATGAAATTAAAAAAAGAAAATAGTCCAGCCGCCCGACGTCTTCTCTCAGCTCTGCAGGCGCTGAGAGGCGGGGTCTGTGCGCGAAGGTGTGTGACAGGATCGAGGGGAGGCGAAGGTCAAGTCAGGGTCAGAGGAGTTGGCGGGCGCACACCCCTAGGAGGGGGGCTTGCTGTAGCCGAAAAGTCCGACAGGTAGGTATTTGACGTGAGTGGGCCACTGGGCGGCCAGCTGGAAGAACTTAACATCGTTCCACTCCACACCGTCTATGGACACTGGAGGGAAACACAAATGAGACACAAAATCTCTGAATAACGGAATGAAAGGGAAATAAAACTAAAACAAGAAAAGGAAGTAGTGTTGAAACAAACACACATAAAGGAAATGGACGTCCTGACCGTCCTGATCCTTCAGCTTACCTTTCAGGATGGTCTGTTGCTGCTTGGCGGAGCAGATGAGTCGGCTGATGCCTTCAATGACCTGGCTCTTTGAGTCTACATCCTTCTCCTTTGGCTTCTTTCCCAGAAAGATGGTGGGAACTGAGGAGAGGGAGAGAGAGAAATTGTGAAATCATGTTTTTTTATCATGGTACAACACACTAGGCCACAGCATTATGAGAGTTGCTGGATAAAACGTCCAGTGTGGGGTTGGATCAATTGATTTTCAGATCAGAAAGCGCAGATTCACTTTGTTTTCGATCAAATTTGACTGGATTCTTAAAGGTGAAATTGCAGCACATCAGATAAAGCGCTTCTCAGGATGGATGATGGGAGTTTAATTTAGTTTTTATTCCACAACTAAGCAACATTGCTGTTTTCTTTTGAATATAAAAAGTGTTAAAGTGTTATATGTAAACACATTTTGCTGTTATAAAACCAAAATAGGCAACCAAGGAAAATAATAATGTACCACAACCTGCACAAACGTACACATATTCACTGACAAAAGGCACCAATTCAAACAATCAGTATTGGATCATTCAACTGTAAATTGTGATTACTATGAAATCCTTTTCTTTTTTTTGTTTTTGTTGTTTTTACCCAGTCCTAGTTGAGTTGTTTTAAAGAGAGAACTTTAAAGACGTCTGACTCTTTCCACACCCATGGGCACTGTAAAAGTAATTTAATACACTTAGGAATAAATACCTTTCTGATTCATTGACAATGTCTACTTTGATTGATATTTCCTCCCTGACCACAGCTGCACACATTTTCTACAGGTAAGCAGAAAATGGAAAAAACAATGACTCAGCTGCTGCACAGTAATCTTAACACTTATTGTTGTCAGCCTAAACTTTTTTGTTTTGTGGGAAATGATGCAGGGGGAAGATTAAAAATGTCTTTGAAGATTCGACTGGAGGCTCTGACAGATGATTGGAATCACTCTCTAATATCTATATATAGATGAAAAGACCTTAATAGTATCCTTAGATAATGTCTCATTCACATTTAGAGCTGCTTAATAGTATCTTTATGTGTTTAGACCATGAAAATGAAATGAATAATTCCTCATATAACATATTCATTCTTTTCAGCCTCATCTCACCTTTCTTGTTCTTCTCCTTGGTGACCACGGTCATGGCCATGGTGCTGACCTGGGCCTGTGGATCGTTGCTGCCCCCGCCTGGTAGCCTGCTGACCTGCAGCGAGCGGAAGGCACTCTTCAGCGTGTTCTTGCAGCCCGTGTCGCGTCGCTCGCCCTCCCGCCGCTTCTCAGCCAGGGAGGCCAGCCAGTAATCCACCTGCAGGCCGATGGCGTCCACGCCGTGAGACATACTGGGACTCCTGTGGACAGAACGTGTTTGTGAACATATATTAAAACATCTAAGCACGAGAATCGCTCTGAACTGCTGAAACCACAGTCGCCATTTTCTGCAGCTTTCTTCAGTCTTAGATTTCAACAGAACAAATGTAAGAAGGAAATACAAAATCAGGAAGGGTCTTTGGTTCTCCTCTGGTCCGGTCTTTTCAACAGAGCAGCACTCCTTTTTAACCTTTATTTATCCTTTTTGTCAGCCTCTGCAGCAGCTGATCTCCCACAGTTCATTCAAATTCTAAAAAAAGATGGACTGTCTGTCTGTCTGGCTCTTCGGAGAGGGATGCAGCAGGCAGAGCAAAATGAATCGACTGAATCAAACTCGTGAAAACATGACTGAAGTATCAAAGAGTCCCTCACTTCTTGAAACTGGTTCCCAGTCATTGAAATCTGTGTTACAACTCAGTATTGAAAGTAAGATTTGGTACTTAGTGTTGACAGTTAAGGAAACATGTTGCCACAAGAGGATATAGTACATATTCCATCTTAGATGTGATTGTGTGTTAAAATAAAAAAATACTGATCATAAAGAGGAGGATGAGTGCCTTGATTTACTGATCATCCCATGACTTCATATTTGTTTGCTTTTGTTTTTGTTTCTTATTTGCTTTTTGGTCACTGTCCTTATAATGTGAAATAAATAAAAAGTTTTTTTTTTTTTTTTAAATTAGGAGGACGAGGAGAACAAAATAAGGACAAAGAGTATTTCTAGTTGATTTTTGAGATTTTCAAGTTTTACTCTACTACATTTTAGACAGGAATATTGTCATTTTCACTGCACTACTTTCATCTGACAGCTACTAGTTATTTTAAAAGTCACATTTTTACATGCAAAACATACAATATGAAGCATAAGCTGTAGTTAACTGTACCTAACAGTATGTAACGCAGCCATACCGAGTGCTACTTTAAAGCACTGCTTACACACAGGGTTCGTACAGCTTTTTAAGAGTAAAATTCAAGCACATTTCAAGCACTTTCAAGGAAGCCTCTATCATCACATCTAAACTGTTACTATAAATGCCACAAGACAATAAACAAATAAGGATGACGGGATCGTTTCATTTCAAATATTAAACGATTTTTGGTTTACATGACTGACTGTTGATGATGAAACACCAGATTATGTCGAAAATCAAGCATTGTTCAAGGTGTATTTGAATTCAAGCATATTCCTAACCTTGAAAACATAACTTTCAAGACTTTGTACGTACCCTGTACACATTAACAAATAATTAATTTGACACCCATGAAATAAATGATTAATCAGAATTTACTTTTTACACTTTTGTTTTTATATTGGACCTTTCCCTAACAGGTACATGGAATATTTTTACATTGTGGTATCAGTGCTTTTTAGAATGTGAGGATACATGATGAGAGTTATTTGTCCTCCACTGAGGAAGGATGAGGGGAAACAGGCAAACAAAGAAGGAATGACAGAGAGAAATAAAGGAGTCTGATGCGAAACAAAGTGTCGGGCCCTGAAGGGGTCAGAGAGGAGAGGAAAGATGGAGAAATAAAAAAAGAGGAAAAATTAGTCAGTCTTACCCTTGTGCTGTCAGGACGCTGCCCATGGAGGGGGAGGAGGGGGGCGTCGCTGCCTCTTTAATCATCCCTGTAGGTGAGCCGTGGGAGGGGGGAGACGTGGAGGGGACAGCCAGGCTCACCGCCATGCCCTCTTCCGTATCTCCTTGACGACCACGAAACGAAATGATCACATTAAATCAAATTCATCTTTAATTTCTGTGCTCAGTTTGTGACGTTTGTTAAAACCTTTTCCAAACGCTCACCTGTTGGAGACGGACCAGACTCGATAAGACCGACCTTCACTACCTGGAAAACAAGAAGTGACGTCAGTAACGTATCTAAACGATCAGCAATCTACTGCAATAACATGCAAAAGTGAAATCTTACCCCTATAAAAGGAATAAACTTCTGGTAGGAGTCTTCATCTCGCCTGGAAAGGGAGAGAAACAACAGAGAACATTAGAGAGTAAATCCAGTTAGTGAGACGGTCTGGCTCGTGTTTGTGTGGCGTCTGTACTCACGTCCTGTGTTTGCAGGTGAGCATGGCCTCAGCGATGGGCAGCTGGTGTGTGACTGTGGCTCCGCTAATGTACTGGGCGATTCTTCCCGCTACGTCCAACTGATCTGGAGGTGACAGAACAAAAAAGAAGAAGACACAATTCACTCATGGGACGGGGACAAATGTGTGGGTCTGCGTTGAGCGATTATCACCCGCAGAGGTTGCAGGTGTGACGGGTGTTTATACCCGTCTGTGGCGGCTCAGAGCGGCTGAACACATCTCTCCATGGCCCGTCCAGGAAGGAGGAGCTGTAGCGATTATCGAGGGCGCCCAGGTGCTTGGCAACCGGATGGGAGCCTGATGAAGACGATGGAGTAAAAGTGAAGGGAAAGAAGGAAGGAAACAACAAAAACACAAATAAAAAAGTGAACATGTCATCCCTCGAAAATAAAGTGAAGTCAGCTTTTTATGACGTGTAATTGTAGCTCTGCAAATAGGCCAATCAGTGACGATATATTTCTCAAAATCAAATTAGCATGCACACACTCCGAAAAATGAAAGTACAGAGGTTTGTTACTTTCCAGACAGATTCCCCCCAAAACAATAAAATCTTGCCGCAGCATGACTCTGCAAGAACAGCTTCTTAATCACCATGGAAACGCAAGCGGACTCTCTTACCCAGAGGCACAACCAGGAAGCGCATGTGGTTGAGCCAGTCGGACGTCTTGTTGGCGAGCTGAGTGACAAAGAACTGCAGGATGGCTCCCAGGTAACTCTGGCTGCCCACCGCCGCCACTTTCACTGCTCTGGGCATGGATGAGTTACAGTTGCAGCTGCAGGGACAGAGAGAGAGAGAGAGAGAGAGGTGTTATCAGTGCTGTGTGGAGGTGGATCCACTAGAACATCATCATACCGTCTCATCCATCAAAGCACCTAAAAAACACCTAAAAACACACAGGTAGAGATATGAAACCATCAGGGGAATGTATCTGTAACGAATGACACCTAGACATCAAGACAGAGAAACATTTTCTTAATCATTTAGTCAGAAAACAGTGAAAAATGTCCATCAAAGATTTCCCAGAGCCCAATGTGACATCTTCAAATTACTTGTTTTGTCTCACCAACTCTCCAAAACCCAAAGATCTTTAATTTACAGTGATATAAAACAGTGAAAACGAGCAAGTCGTCACATATGAGAAGCTGGAAAATGTGAGTGTTTGGCATATTTCCTTGACAAATTACTTAAAAAAATGAAAAGATTATCATTTCTTGTTGATTCATTTTCTGTCACTTGACTTCTATTTATTGACTAATTGCTGAAGTGCTAAGATTAAAAGGTCCAGGTTTTATGACCCTGACTGGTAATGAAAAGTGTACTTTTCTGTATAAAAGCAAAACTCATGGACATGAATGTATTTGTTACAATCAGACTGGATGTACACATGATATATAATGATTCTATTTCTTACAGTATATAATCAGTTTGTATCCCAACCACCATTGCTCCTTTTTCCTTTTCCTTTCTATGCTTTGGCAAATGTTAGTCCAATAAAGTAAACTCAAACTGAAAACTGTGAGAGAGAGAGAGAAGTAAAAGGCTGGAGAGAGAACAGGGAAAGGAGGGGAAAAAGGGAGAGACAAGAGAGATATGTAAAGTATTGTTTCGGCATAAAGAGAAGTAAAGTTATAGATGTGGAGTCATGAGGGCAAAGATGAGGAGGAAGTAGAGACGTGGAGGACGGAGGAGAAGAAGAAAGAAAGGGTCAAACAGAGGACAGAAAACAGAAAAATAAGGCTTAGAGCAGGAAAAAGACGATGACGATAAGAAGATGAGTCATCCAGTAAACCAAGGCAGGCTGTAACACACATAGGAATGTGTGTGTTTCTGTGTGTGTGCGCGAACAAAAACACTCACAATTTCTGGATGCGAGTGAGAACAGCAGACAGCACCGCCTGGATTTCTGCCGCCGAACACGTGCAAACCACCGGGTATCTCTGTACCTGGAGCTGCTCTGCAACATACTGCAAACACGCACAAAGAGTAAGTAAGATGAAAAACGCCCACCACCAAATGTTGTTGGGGAAAACTTTATACACACACACACACACACACACACACACACACACACACAGCCTTACCTGCCCCTGCCAGTCAGTGCCATTGACCAAGATCAGGCTCTCAGGGAGCGCAGCGTCCGACAACAAAATCTGGTTCAGCTGGTCGTACACCACCTTCCTCAGGAGCTACACACACACACACACACACACACACACACACACACACACACACACACACACACACACACACACACACACGAGCTGAGTACATAAACCCTCCTACAGCAACACATTTACTCTGCAGATGACTCATCAGTGCATGCATAATTCATTTCTGAGCTCCAGGCGAGTCATAGATTATCAGGATGCATTTTCTATTCTTTACTTTGGGAAAAGACAAGAAGGGAGCGGGTAGAGGGGGACACAGAACAAAGGCAGCTGCAGCTTTTAAAAGAGTAAATCCCTCTGTGGGAATACTGCAACGTGATGATTTATTTCTGTACGCGAGGTTAAAATGTTGCTGTAGCTTGTGATGAGATCCTGGAAAGACTGAAAGTCTCCTGGTTAAAATGCTGGCTTACCGGCGTGCTGTGCCCCAGCTCCGGGGATCTCTCCGAGTCGGAACTGTTGGTCCGTTCACTCAAAGGTTTGGACAGCTGCCTCTCCTTCATGGGAGTGCTGATGCGCTTCTGTCTGGGTGTGTGGCCTCCGTCCAACCTGGGGAAAAACAGGCTGGAATGACATCATGCATCTCCAACACATTCAGTTTTAAATGCAGGGAACCGACTGCACAACGTTTGTGTCTTCCCGAGATGCTCGTTAATTCTTGCAGAGAGACATGGTCGACTACATGATGGAAGCCAACCAACCATAGCTTGCCATCACGTAGGTATGTAGTTGATTGTTAAAAGGTGCCAGAGACCGACTTCACTTTTCCACCTGACAGCACCAACAACAAATGTTTCCATCACGTTTTTTTAATGAATGAACCTGTAACCACTTACTGTCACTCTGTGGTGAAGGTGGGTTTTGTGTTTTCCTTCCCTGTCAGTAGAAAGAGGTCAAGTGTGTATGTGTGCGTCATACATATATGTGCAGAGTGACATCGTACCCACAGTGCTTCTGACGCTTCTCCATGTTTCGAGTTGCTCAAATGGGCCAACATCTTGAAACACGGAGAATGCAGGAGTCTTTTTATTGGGATGTCTTGAGGCTTCCGAGATTCTGCGTCCGTTGTCTTTCAAAATTACACGAAACACACACAAACACACACAAAAAAAAACTAAGCAAGCGTCGCGCCTGACGCTTACTTTTGTTCTCGACAGCCCACGTCTGTTGGGTCAGGCCATCATGTAGTCTGTACTCCTCCTGTAGACCTTGTAACTTTTGCTGAACAATGGCCCCCAGTGCCAACAAGTAGCAGGATAATGAGCAGACTGAATTTTTCTTCATTCCTCACGATTCTTTTGAGTCAGTTGCTTTAAAGACAACTGAATCAAAAGAACAACTGACTCACATCGCTGGGTGACGTGACTGAGAGCGAGGAAATTGGGGCCGTAGTCAGAAAAAACAGGAAAGTGACTCATTAATGATTGAAGATATTGCTGTGTAACTAGCTAACAGGAGCCACCACGCAGCTGGTCATACCAGACCAAGAAAGGATGACTCAGCAAAACCCGCCAATGCACTGATTGAAGAAGGGCCTGCTTAACTGCTTATGAATTCAGCTTTTCACTGTGTTACATCTTCTTTCAAAAAATACAGTCTGGCTCTAAAACTAAGAGGAAAAAAAGGAATAAAATATGGTTCATGTGCTGATTTTATTCAACAACTAGTCAGTTCATTCAAGTCTTTTTCATTTTTGTTTAAAAAGGCCTGGGTCTGGGTACATCCGCCACTTAAGAAATGCCTTTAACTTATTTTTCTAATTTTACGCCTGAACAGACAAAGAAAAGATTGACAGTGGTCTCTAGCAGTAAGCCAAAACATGACAATATCAAGTTTGCCCCAAAGATTTATCCATAAATAATAAAAACATGATGCATAAAGGAATTTTAAAAAAAATCCAATAAAATGAAACATCTTACAATTTTACAGATTTTTCCCTTGTGGGCTATCTTTTTTGTAATTTTGGGTGATTGGTTACCTTGGTGATGGCATAGCCTGGGTTTCACTTTTGCTGCTCTTCAGGGGTGTACGGGGTTTCTCTGCCACTGAGACCGTGATGCAGGGGCCCAGCTCAGCAAACAGCTCCTGATCTGTTAGCTCCTACACACACAAACACACACACAGTCACAAAGACAGACCGTCAGTGTCAGAAAAAGGAGATACTGGCAATCCTAAAGCCATCATCCCTGACACTCCATCACTTTTTGTTTCTCCCCTTTCTTCTGTTCTCTCCGTCTCTCTCTCAATCTGTCTCACTTACAGAACAGACGGCAGCAGATCCCCCTCGGAGTGATATTAACAAAGATCCCGACACACCATTATTCTCCCTCCTTCACACACACACACACACACACATTATAAAGAATCGTACCAGTGTGTCGGTCTCAGACAGGGCCTCGTCCAGGTTGCGGCTGCGGGAGGGTTTCATCTTCTCTAGAGGAGGCTGCTCCCCCTGCTGGGAAGACAAGGGAGCGGCAGTCAGTCTACAGGCTTAATGAGACTCGAGACTCAGTAAATAAAAAGGAACAGAAATCATTATGCAGCAACAGGAAGGAAAAAAACATCCTAACCAAGCAGTGATGTCCAAAAGATATTTGTTTTCTCTGGTATTCTATGCATTATACAGTGTTTCGTTGTACATCACACTAATAAACTGGACTTAAAACTATTTACTGAAATGAAAGCAGACTTTTCCACTAAAAACATGTCTTTAGGAAGTGTGCAGAACAGCAGTCACAACACTAAAAGACTCACTTCAGTATGACTATAAAAGGAGGAACTGCAGCAGAGAGACGTTCAGTGAAATCCATTCAGCTCGGCGAGATTAAACGCACTTTTTATTGAGCAGATGGCGACCGTCAAAGGGCTATTGGATTTCTGCTCCAAGGAAACATTTCAGAAATTGTATATTTGCACAGTGCTTCCCCGCTGGGCGATTTTCATGCCTCTTCAGATTCTGGATATTTAATACATCAATGCAGTCGCATGTTGTTTTCAAAGCTTGTGTTGCTTCATTTTATGGTGTTTTCTTACACTATTTTATGTTGGTGTATGCGATTTAGTGCCACTGATAAAGTACAGTTTTATGACTTTATTATCTTGCCATGTGTAAACTGTGAGTGTGTAGCACTTTGTGACATTAGTATTAGGTTAGTGTATAAAGTTTATTATGTACTTATTATGACAACATTCATAGTAAGTGGGAATGATTGCTAAACTGTGGGATGAGGCGTGGAATTACATTAACAACTCCCAAGATTATGCATCAATGTTTTTATTTGAATAAAATGTAAGAAAAACCCAATTAAAACAATAAAAATGTTAATATAGTTGAGGTTTTAGAGTGTAGCAATGACGGCTGAAACAACAACTATAAAAAAGATCTTTCAGGTTTTACAGCTTAAGACTATCACTGCACACCGGCTCCAGAGTTTTATGCAGGTGTGTATTGCACCTGTAACATGTGTCTTTTGTTCCGAGTTTAAATGAGGTCTTGTTGCAAAAGCAGATGCCCTTTGGGAACGATAAAGATTTCCTGCACTCAGCTCCCGGTGAGACGGAGGGGAAAAAAAACTCACCAGATACGTTCAGGTTTTCTTGAACGCAACATGAACGCCCCACAGCTCACATTAGTGAAAATTCCTGCTGATGCTGCAGCTGCTGCTGCTGCTTCCTCCTGGGTTTGAGTTACTCACCGGACTGAAAGTGTCTCGGCCCAAGCTGCCTTTGCTGTTCAGACTGCCGATCTCCGTCTGCGAGCTGGACTGGGACATTCCCTCAAAGAACGGCCTGAACACACAGAGACCGAAACATATGGAAACTTTAGACAAGTTGTCTTTTTATGTATCAGACCTTTTTCACAGCTGACATTTTGACCCTTAAAACTGAAGCATCATTAATGTTATTATTTACACCTGTGTTTCTCCTGCTGTCACATATATCAAAATGTCTTCAGTGAACAAGGCCTATTATCTTTTATTAGTGGCTTCTAAAACAAACATGTACATTTTGTTAACCATAAAGAAACAAAACTGTAACAGAACTGTGGCAGGGAAAGAACCAGTGTCTTATGAGTCTGTCACATTTATTTATATAGCTCCTCCTCTGCATTTCAACTTTCACATCACTACATTATAACCAGTTACAGAGCCGCCTCTCACCATCATCAAGATCTCAAAAAAACAAAAAAACAAACAAAAAAAATAGCGAAATAGAAAGAACACAAGACACAATCACAAGAAAGGACTGAAAATAAGTTTGAAGAACTATTTAAAAATTGTGTATCTGCTACTTTCTGACTCTGTTTGAAATATGTTACTGACCTCCTGAGAACAAGTTTTTAGACTTCAGACCTTTTTTTAAAAATAATGATGAGGATCACAGGAAGCCCCAGCTGTGAGTTTAAGGCTGACTGATTATAATTTCACTTTAGAAAACTGACTTTCTTTCCTACATCTACGCTTCAAAGAAATTATCGGAAATATAGGTATATATATTTTATATTATGAGGTTTTGGTTTACACTTGCATTTTGATTAATTCAAAGTTAACTGACCCAGTTCTGATTCATTTAAACCTCAAATAAACTCCAATATATGACTGCAATGAGCAGTTTTCACCAACAGAGGGGGCTCTGAATTGTCAGTCTAGAACAGTGAGTCCTATCAGTGTGTGTTGTGGGTGTGTGACTGTGATATTACGTCTGTGCCTGTGCTGCTACCTTAGCTTAGGTTTGGGTGTGCTGAGGATGCTGTCGGTCTCCTCCATCTCCGGCCCGCTGTCGCTGGGGTTGTACATCTCCAGACTGTCATAGAGCTCGTCCAGGTCCTCCTCCACCTCCTGGATCTGCTCCCTCGACACATGCTCCAGACCGAAACCAACCTGGACGAGACGCAGAGGAGACAAGTGACCAACAGACACGTGCAGATGCAGGTGTGTGTGTGTGTGTATAAGCTTTTTTATATATATATATATATATATATATATATAAATAAAGCAACCACACAAACACCACCATGTAACACAAGAGAAACACACACATGCAGAGGTGTGAGCAGTGCGAGATCAAACACACACTCATTTTGGTGGAATCACTCCAGCAGCACATTATACACACACATTTCTGTTCTATTTTAATCGACAATGTTTAGCGTTTCTTGTTAGTTGTTCTGCCACATCTCTCCCACGCACCTCTCTGTGTGTCTTTAAAGACAAAACTGAAATACATGTTGACTTCAGCAACACCTCTGAAGCAAATACACACACTGAACCTCGCACATCAAGTGGAAGTGTGGATGTGTGATATAAGGGCAAAAGCCACGAGACGGAAGGGTGGAGACGAAGTGAGAAGGCAGCACCTACCT
Organism: Macquaria australasica; assembly: GCA_005408345.1. Classification (NCBI taxonomy): domain Eukaryota; kingdom Metazoa; phylum Chordata; class Actinopteri; order Centrarchiformes; family Percichthyidae; genus Macquaria; species Macquaria australasica. The sequence continues at coordinate 247,959 of SEMN01000301.1, read as the reverse complement.
CGTCAGTGACTTTAAACCTTTTCAGCAAGGCGACGAACTTCTGCTTGATGTTGGGTTGCTGTGGAGAAAGAAAATGGAAAAAGAAAGGGGACAGCATGAGAAGCTCAGGAGATGGATGTTGTGTGAGGGAGGGGATGTGTGGCGTAGAAAGAGATGACAGGAGCAGGATATAGCGTTAATTTCCGAGCTCGCTTTTCACGCTTGTCGACTCAAAACAGCAGCGGTTAATGGATACAGCAGCGGGACGTATTTCTGTATGTCACATGAAGCACAAGTGTTATCTATGCAGATGTTTCTGTGCAGGTTGGGGTGTGACTGCATCTTGTGCTTTTAAACTGGAATGTGTGAGAGCGTGAGTGTTAATGAGGTTATCAAGTCGACGCCTCCCACCGCAGATGTTCTCCTGAATAAGTACAAAGGGTAGTTTATTTATCTAACAAGCTGAGTTATTTGAAATGGAAGGTATAGTACATGTAAAATTTATTGAAAGTGACTCAGCAGCTCAGGGTTTTCTTCAAATATGCTTTTGAAGTTAGACGTTTGAAAAAGACTGGAAAATATGACGACTCGACTGTGTTATTCTATAAAAGGCAGTGGATCTTCAGCTGCATATATTATTTCTGGCTCACACGTTTTCAGACTTTGCGCAAGAGCTACATTTTTGTCCACTTGGGGGCAGCCGAAACAAGTTGTGAACACTGACAGTAGCTGCGTTTAAATGGACCCTAATATTCCACTAATAATCAGAATAATAGCCCAATCAGAATAAAAAAAGCCTCATGTGACCATCTCAATCGGAAGAGACTGACCCGAGTCGGCCCAATCGGAAGGAATTTTCAATCGGGTTGAGAGGGCTGGTGATACCTTTGATAATCCATTCAATAGGAAAATATTAGTGCCTAACAACCATGTAAATGCTTAATCCGATCGTTTCTCTCTGGTTGGAATAAATATATTCTTTCTCCACGTTTGCCATAAGATTAGGTGACGTGAACGAGTTTCTGGGAGGGACAGAAACATGGCGGTAGAAAAACAAAACTGCTCCGTGGCTGATACAATTTTTTTGTTGGAGACCTTAAAAGATTTAAGGGCTGTTGAACGCCTCGATGGTCGAAAGGCTTGAAACAACGAGTGTTCTGATTAAATGCTTTGGGCATGTAAACGCACATTTACATGCCCGGATCACTTTATTTAGCGTCCTTGTAAACAATCAAGTTGGAATCTCTAATCAGAATGATTTCAATCAGGTTGAAGAAATACTGTCGACAGTGAACCAATGATGAACTATATCGATATAGAATTATAAATATCATGATATAGGATAGCACCCACATTGCCCATTCTTATGGTGTTTACATGGGCTCCAACTCTATTCACATTACTGCCATCCCAGCATTATGATTAGATGACTGGCCTGCTTGCAAATGTAGAGGCAAAGTTTGTGGGGATCCTGATTGTTGGGGACAGAATGAAACATGAGTTGCTTGATTCCTTATAATTGGACATCAACATTTTTCCTGTCAGTCCAGGATAATGCGTAGAAGTACGTGGTCAAACGCACGTGGAGAGTAGACGGGTAGAGCTTTCATACTCTAAGGCTTATTATCTGCAGATTTTTTTCTTACTTGTTTAAATCAAGAACTCAAAATAAAATATAAAAGCATGAAATTCTGCTGTGTGAACACTGTACATTTTTATGCTTATTTAAAAGGGATTCTGGTGTGTAACAAGCGGCTCATTTCTCCAGTTTTTCTCTATTACCTGAGCATTTTACTGTAAACTGTGATCAACAGCATCTTCTTAAAGAAGGAAACCCAACAACCTAGTTTGAGTGAAAATGTTGAAACAATAAGGCTCCTTTCTGAAAAATGTGGGTGTTTTTGGTGTCAATCAGCTGTGAGCAAAGCTTTCATCAGCAACATAAGTGGATGTTTGAGTGGCTGCAGAGAGCTGTAGTGTTTTGGAGGTTGTGTCCTAATTTGCTGCTAGAAAGTAGAGAGGGTCGACTTCATGCAGGACTCTGGGGATGTAAATGTTTCTCTATATACTGTATGTCTGTGTGTGTGTGTGTGTGTTGTCCACAAGCTGTGGTGTTAGAGAGCAGCAGTGACAGTCTCACCGAGACCTACACATGAGCGCTCCATTAATAACCTGCTGAGACAAACTCCTGCTGCTGCACACACGCACGCGCACACGCACACACACACACGCTGCTTTCCTTCAGTCAAATTGCAGGTCCATTGTAATTTTCAGGGTTGCTGACAATTTTGTGTGTTAATCTGTGCTCCTGCTGTGTGTGTGTGTGTGTGTGTGTGTGTGTCTATGCATCCCAGGAAGCGGTTAGTGTTATTGTGGGTGCTTGTGGTGACTTGTCTCAATGTTTTCCTCTCGGAAAATTGGCCTGAATTACACGTATCGAGAATGAGAGGGAGAAAATGGATTTATATGAAAACCAACGACAGGGGAGGGAGGGAGGGAGGGGGGAGGGAAGGGCAGAAAGAGAGACAGAGGAGCAGATAAGGAGGAGAGAGAGGAGGAGAGGTTGAATGAGGTGAGGCAAGAGGCAGATTAAGGGGGGAGTCCAGTCGAATCAAATTTATTTGAAAGGGCTTTTTCACGCAGCAGGTTTGTAGCAAATTGCTTTGCAGAAAAAACAAACAGGTACAGATAGAAAACCAGAGAGATAGAGAGAGGGAGGGGAGGAGGATAGATGGATGGATGAGGTGAGAGAGGTGTTTTTCTTACCCTGGTGATGGCGGCATTGGAAGGGAGCTTACGCCTCGGCTTCTTCTTCCTCACCTCCTCTTCTTCATCATATAGATACTGAGAGAGAGAGAGAGGGAGACGAGGGAAAAGGAGGGAGAGAAAAAGGAATTCACTTGGTGACTAGAGAGAAATTATGGCCAGATATACAAAAAAAAAACATCCCAGAATTTTCCTTTAAGTTGAAACTGAACACCAGCCGTGACCGATTTCTTTGTCTCGTCTCACTGCTCCAGACTTGCAGTAGCTTCCCTCACCCCTGTACCACCGCCCTCCCTCCCTCCTCTCCCTCTGCTCAGCTTCCCTCCTTTCAGTCGTTTGAATCCGGCCTCCAAAGCCTTGTTGCTCCTTTCTTATCTCTCTCCGCTGTCTGTTTGCTCCTTTCACTCTCTCCTCCAATCTCTCGCACCAATTCCCCTCGCATCCCCCGAACACCGTCGCTCGCTCGCTCTTGCTCTCATAAGCCGTGAGAGAGACGGTGACACAATAACGAAAACCCACAAGCTCTCTGCTTGTGCTCACACTCGTCTGTTTGTGAACCTCTGTAACAGGAACGAATAAAGATGGCATCGGGGTGACTTAAGACAGAGACCCTATTCACTTTGAATGAGAAAAACACAATTTTACATTTTCTAAAGATGATTTTTCTGTACTTTAACAACTTATTTCACATGTTATATATATGTATAATATTTGCCCAGTCCAACAGCATGTAGTACAGCAGATAAGATGTGTTACATTTCACTACTAACCCTGTTCTGTGCTAATCAGAGTGGACATGCTTTGCAAAAGAAACTTGCATGATGTCTTTATTACATGCTGTAATATTAGGATGTTGATTTTTATACTTTGTAAAGCTTAAATAATGTAAAAGGGAAACAAATAAAATAACTAAAAGGCAATATTAATTTATGACATCTTAAAAAATGACCTTAATATTTCAGTTAACTGCTGCTGTGTTGAGAACTCAACAAATGATAGCCGTACATCACAGGACATGTTAAGGACAAATGTGATGGCATTGTTTGCTGTTCTTCCAAAGTTGACAAATTGACTTATGAAGGCTACAGTAACAGTAAATTCACCTGTCCATGAATGGGGTCGTCGCTGCCTTCCTGCTCTGACGAGTAGCTCTCTTCCTCCTCTTCAGAGTAGTTGTCGATGTCTGGAGAGCGATCTGGAGTGACGGAGGACATTTGAAGAATGGGGACATATTGTAAGAGAGGAGGACAAACACAGACAGAGAAAGAGAGAGAGAGAGAGAGAGAGAGAGAGAGAGACGGATGATGTGCTTACCGGACATCTTTGCTTTGGGTCCCTCGTGGTCGATGGGCTGGCTGGACAGGGAGTAGACTCGGATCTCAGCGACGGGCACCGAGGCGTCCTTCAGCTGGCTGTGGAGCCCCAGGACCTGGGCCCCCTCACTGGGGTGCTGCATCACCTGGACGTAGGGAAATCAGACAAGGTTTAGACAACGTCACAGTGAGTCGCACAGCCTACAAACATGATGATGCTTTTCGACATGTAAAATTATTAAACTGGGGGCAGCACAAAGTCAAATATTACAAAGGTTTTTGTCCAAATGGTGCTTTCAGGAGATTTGTCTTTTATTTCACTGAGTCAGATAAAGAAAAATATATCATGACAGCACTTGCAATGCAGCCTTTAAAACCAGGTAAAAAAAACCAATATTTAAGGTATATCATGACAGCAAGAAAATCTGTGATGGTAACTAGTCTCATATCACAAGAGAATATTATTTCATCACCTTCCTCTACTTGAGTATATAAAAAAATATTCTATGTCATTGATGGATTTTCACATATTTTTACATTTATATTAATTTTTCCCTGACTCTGAATTCTGACATGCTCCAAAAAGCAACTGTTTTCTTGGATGAGATGCATTTGAATGCTAAAATAGTAGCAAGCAAATAGGAACAAGACAGTTACTGAAGGAAACTGAGTCAGATGCATAAACGTCTAAGAGAAATATTCAGGAAATAGAGTTATTTCAATTTCCTTTACACGCAGCAAGGATAAACACTGGGCATGATTTAAACAGCATTAGAGGAAGAGGAGAAAAAGGAAGAGAGACAGACGAGGGAGACTGAAATAAAGGCATTGCAGACAGAGAGAAATACAGAGAGGCAGGTTAGACAGCGGTGAGAGAGAGGACAGACGTGAAGCAGATGTTGAGAAGAAGATGATAATGAAACGAGGGAGAAAAAAGGAGGCTGAAGAAGACAGACAAAAATAGCAGTCGGGGATCAACAAAACCAGAGGCTGTCACCGACGACGACACGGGAAACATGAACATGTGGGGCGGCTGCAGCAAACAGCAGCATCACGTCTCCTGTGTGTGTGTGTGTGTGTGTGTGTGTGTGTGTGTGTGTGTGTGTGTGTGTGTGTGTGTGTGTGTGTGTGTGTGTGTGTGGTTTGTGCATCTGAGTGACATCCAGCCTCCCTCAGCAGTCTGGTCACACTCAGGGAGTTAATGAAGTCTGAGCAGCTTATCATGGAGACAGCCTTAGCCACACATTAAAGAGAGACATTACCGCTGTACATCCATTCACTTGGCTGAGGTTCAGCTAACCTGCTTCAGACGCTGTCGGTCGCTTTCTAAACCTTCCCACAGCTGCAGAATTTGAACCATTTTCCAGTCAGAAAGACAATTATGCAAATCTGATGAGGCAAACATCACGAAGATGCAATATACATATTTAATGAGGAACACTGGTGTAATTTGACTTTTCTTTTTTTTCTATCTCCAATTTTCCCCATGAATAGTCTAAATCCACTTATGGATTTACTGCAGGTTCATCTTATGAAACATGCCACTGCTTTTTAAAATTCATTTTAAAAAAAGGGTTAAACTACTGCCTTGACTAATGTAATGCAAAAGCATTATGCTGAACAACATGCAGGGAATTCTTTCTAAACTCACACTTTTATCACGCAGATAATTACAGCATTTTGTGCTCTGGGTGGCAGTAAGGAAGGAAAGATGAGGCAGAGCTGGGGGGAAGCTGTGCAAATGCTACTTAAATGGAAAAATTTAATGGTTACATGATGTCGCATAATTAAGTCATGTTAGGGGAAAACGCGTTAAAAGTGTTTGTTAAAAATAATGACTCTGTAAGCTGTTTTTTTAAAGAAAAGAAACTGCAGTTACAACACTGTTATCCTTAAAAAGTCTCAGGTAAATGAAAGAAATGATTTCTCTGCATCATACAGGGTTCGTACAGCTTTTTAAGAGTAAAACTCAAGTACTTTTCAAGCACTTTCAAGGTACCTAAACCAAAAATTTCCAGACTCTCGAAGCCTTTATCATTACATCTTAATTTTTCAAGGAGTATATTCGAATATAAGCATATTCCTAATCTTGAAAACATAACGGTTCAAATTAAGCATTTTCCAGACTTTCAAGACTTTGTATGATCCCTGATCATAAAAGCACACGCACGATAAATGTCATTTCTATGTAATCTCATTTACATTTACTTGTTGTAAAATGATGTTTATTTAGCGCTGACTTCATTGAGCACATTAAAATAACAACCAGAAATAATAATAATGAAAATAATTGTTAGTTTGCGGCTCTACCCTTAACGCAGATGTATAAATACAGTATGTCACAGATAAACAGGATGATGTCTTTAAAGCATTGGGAAATGAGGGCAAATTCAATGTGAAATTGTTGCGTAATTACCACTTGTGGCTGTGCTTTACAAGGTTTTCATTTGGAAGAATCTGTATTTGTAAGAGCTCGAGCTTATAGGCAAAGCATTTTTGAATTTTTCCAACAGGTTCAACAATTCATCCTGCTGGGTCAGTGGAAACTAGCTGTCATATTGAAGAAGCACAATGCCAACAAAATGACATTTCTTTGTGACTTCGGATGAGAATGTATGAAGCGAAAACCTGAGCGTGTCCCCTATAGCATATTATTCTTCTGACACACACACACACACAGGGCTGAATACACCAGCTGAGACTCTTAGTGTGCCTGTAAAGGAAGTGAGTTTGAACCTATCATGCGCACGAGTCTGCATTTGTGTCTTCTGCCCTCTGTAAAGCACTTTGTAGCCGAACCTGTCTGCTGAAAGAGCTTCATGAATAAAATGTGACTTTATTCAGGCAGACAGCCAGCAGGCACCACCGAAGACTGGAGCAACACATCATTTCATCTTATTCTACCGTTGTATTTGGCTTAATTTGCTCTTGATAAAAGCCTCAGCTAACTGTCGAGAGCGTAAACATCCTGGAGCCCAAACCTGCTTCTTGATTAAGTCTGTATTTATGCCCTTTTTCTCTCCATAAAGTATTTTGTGGTGAGCCAGTTTGTTCAAGGTGTTTTGTACTGTAGATAATTCTGACTTCACTTGCAACACAGCCTGTGAAAGCCACCGGCCATTCGTAAAGCACATGTGCACACACTACAAGTACAGACACACGCCATAAATCACAACCCTTTTATAAAGGCTTCATATCGTGAGAGACACAGAATACGAGGAGCTTTTGGCAGAAGAGGCTAAAATTTAATTGGAAGTTTGATTTATGGCAACATTTATGGTGTCTGAGAAGAGAACGCCGGGGCAAAGATCAAAATCCGAGTCTGATTTTAAAGTGCACTTGCTTGAATTGAGTTTAGATGAAGGTTAAATGAAGGTTAGCACTAAATAAGTTTGGAGAGGCACCACTGTGAATAAAAGTTTCCGAATGATAAAAGGAGGAATATGGAAGAATAGATCTGCATAAGAGAAGACCGTCACCCTTTATTCTGGCTGCTATTAGGTTAGAAATCATTTTGAGACGACACTTAGTGAAACAAAGTTAAACTGCGATTGGACTGCAGCAGGAGGCAGAGGCTGCGTGTTTAGGGAAATGAGCCTGTGACCGGTAGTTTGCTGGGTCAACAAGCTCAGATCAGCTGGGACGTTTGTCTGGCTGAGGAGGACGAGGCTCCGCTGACTCAACAACTCACAGCTGACGCACCCTCAGACATGCAGCTCGACCTCCATCTGCTGCTGCTGGAGCAGCCATTAATGAGTCCAGTCACAAATCATTCATTCGGAAAATACTTTAAAGTGCAGTTGCTCTATACTTCATACTCTATACTTCATACTTTACTGTATGAAGTATACAGCATACAGCACCTCTGTTTACGTAGAGGTGTTTACGTAAACACCTCTGTAAATAATGTGAACAGTGTGCAGATGAACCGGTTTTTTTTTTTTTGTTACAGACTTTAACCAAATGAAATACGAGGATTTTTTTTTTACATGAGCAGATTATTTAAACCCAGTTTCAAATGGATTTTGTGTCCCTACGAATCCATAAAGTTTAGTTTGCAGCTGCAAACCTTTTATTGTACTTTACAAAAAAATTTGGTCCTCTTGAAACAAGGACAGTTAGTCGAGTTTAGAGCTGAAACAATTAGTCGATTCATTGATTAGTGAATCTACAGAGTGGTAATCGTCAGCTATTTTGTTAATCTTTTTTCAATGTGGAAAATTGTCTTTGGCTTCATCACAATTAACATGGACTAATTATCTAAACAATTGTTCGTGCAAAAATGCCAAAATGTTCCCTAGTTTCAGCTCTTCAGTTGTGAGTATTTGCTGCTTTTCTCTGTTTTATGTGATAGTAAACTGTATAATTACGAGTTCTGGACTGTTTGTCGGAAAAAACAATGAATATTAAGGCATGATCTTAGGTTTTAGTAAATTGTCATGGGTAGTTCTCACTATTTTATGACATTTTAGAAACTAACCGATTAATCGCCAAACGAATAAAAATAAAATAATCGTTGCAGCCTTGGTCAAGTTAAAAGATAATTATGGGTTATTTAGCAGTTTGCACTGCAAATGTTATTCTAAACATTCTTTTTACTGTAGACCTGTTTTTAATTATTAAAATAAATACCAATAAATGACTAGATTTCTTTTGGTTTTGGAAAAATAAAAATAGAAAATAATAAGCCCTAATAACAACACAGCTGCAAGAAACAACGGTCCATTTTTTAAGACTTGCTGTCAAAATGCTTCTTTTTTTTTTGTCTAAATGTGATAAATGTGGAGCTTTAAAGGGAAAAGTGGGACACCAACTGAAGCAGAAGTAAATGAGAAACACGTCTGTAAGGCACTGAACACCACAGACTGAGAGTTTCAACAAATGGATTTTCTTTTAAACCTCCATGTTGCCTTTCGGTGTTAACGTTGCTTAAGAGGTGAATCAAGCTGTGATACCTCGGCCATGTTGATGAGCCCCAGGGCCAGGGTCTTGTAGCCCAGGATGGTCCGGTTCTTGTATCGCTTCCGTCGCTGCAGCATGATCTGAAGCTTGTTGGCGTCCCTCTTCAGGAAGTGTGGGTACTGCAGGTGCAAATACACAAATACACACATAAGCAAACACATACACACAAAAACAGCTGACAGGGGGCTGACTGACTCGCTAGACAGGTTCAGATGAAGACTGATAAAGCGAGGACATTTGTTTCTCAGGTCATGATAATTAGGCCAATCTAACCGGCTCGTTGCATAAGGCATTCACGCCCGCTGACCTGTCTCTGGCGTCCTGAAGTGTCAAACCACTTAGTCACATCCCAACTACGACATAACCCATCATTAAGGATCTCACCGGCAGCACTATAAATGGAACAAAACCGACTCCTGTAACAATGTTCAAAGCCATGAAATCACTCTGCTGCTCGGTTTTAATAGGCTGCGTCTCTGCAGTGCTGCTGCTGTAGAAAGTTGAATGTATAATGTATAATGTCTGGCTCGCTGCACTCGCTGAGATCCAGAGAGAGAAACTCCCTGACCTTTTAGCAGCATTTAGAAACGTGGAAATTGGAAAGGATAATTTAGAGCAGAAGAAACCCTACTGGGAATTACATTAACCATGCTCTGCCTGGATGCACAGAGGTAGTGAATGTAAAACTCTGTACAAGTGTTGATGGGTCTGATGTTTATTACATGTAGCATCTCTGCACCTGTGTTAAATTCCCTTAAAGTCAACTGTAAAAAGTTGTGACTGTTTAAGGAACTCCCTGGCTGTATGTGATCCCCCAAAATAGTGCAGGGGATACAGGGGGGCACCAAATGTTTCACCCCCACTCTCATGCAAAACATTTGGGTGGTTGTTTTTAGCCAAGCTAGGGGCTTGGCAATGTCAGTATGTCACTTTGTCCACCACTTTGATCCAGACCTCTGAGAGGCTGCACAGCACGACTGTAGACTCTTGTTGTTTTTGCCCTGAATGCCGTCTGTAAGGTATGTCACCAAGTTCCAAAAACCAAATGGTTAGTTTAAGGTATTACGTGAAAGATGGTTCCATTTTGGTAAAAATGGTTCGTTGAAGGGGCTGCCAAGCACTGCCTGCAAGGACAAGTAAGAAAAGCAAACCATTCATACTATAATGATAAGGACAAAAACCAGGCTTGGTGTTTATTTGACTCTTTCTTATAAAACGTGTTTATGAATTGGATTTTTTTTGGCAGAAAACAGAGGTGATACAATTGGCAACAATCCTTCTGTTCACAGTTTACATCTTCTGTGATAAAATAGTTCAACTTGACATCAAACTGTTAACTTTGCATCATTTATCTTTCAGAGTTAAGAATTTGAGAATGCATTTTTTGTTGTTGTACATCTATTCATAAGGAAGATATTAAAACTAGTTATTTTTGGCAATTTCTGTTGGATAGAAAAGTACAAGAACAAAGTTTTTGTTTGCTTTTGATTGACAGGCACCTGACCCCACTGAACCTGTGTCTTTACCTGCAGGGAGAAGGTGAGCTGTAGGTCGGTCTCTGTCAGCCCTGCTGAGGACAGCAGGATCTCGTTGGAGCGCAGGATCCGCTTGGAGCCCTGAGTAGGCGACAGAGGGAGGAGAGACGGAGAGAAAAAGACAAAAGAGAGAACGTTGTGAGAGCGGGGAAAGATGGAAAGATTACTGTTAGCATGCCCCGGCCAACTCCAGCAGAGTCAAAACAATGAACTCTCATCAACCACATGCAGGAAGCGTGGGAGCAAAGGCGGTCGAGGCAGAGGGAGGCGAAGGAGAGGAAATTGACTGATAGGAGGGAGCAGAGAGGGAAGATTGAGGCAGCAGCAGCATGGAAGAAGAATTAAAACAGCTTAAAGTGTATTATGTGCCAGAAACAGCAGATACTTTATTGGTTTACTTAGATAGAAAACAAGATGGAGATGGTGAAGAGTGAAAACAAGCCAAGGAGCGGAAACTGGGAGTGGAGCCACGGCATTAAAGGGGAATTTAAACATCTTAAATCGTATTATATGTCAACAAAGAATTTGTTGGTTTTCATCAATTACAGACAAGATGGAGATGGCACGGAGTACAGGAAAAGTGCAAGAGAGCAGGAGAGGTGAAGAAATAAAGGAATACGCTACATTTGGATGGAGGAAACACTGATAAACGATTAAATTCCCATCCTAACTGTATTTTGTGGACTGACAACAGACCAAATCTGACAATATGTATTGTACTTTTACCAACATGGCTGCATCTGCTGTCAGAATGGTGTCAAAAGGTACACAAGAAATTGAATACTGGACTTTGAATACCAAGAAACAGTAAAAGAGGCTCCCTTCAAGTATAAGAAAAAAGTAATTTAGAGGACACAACTGTCGAGGAGTTGCAGAAAGTATTTTGGCTGTAAACAAAGAGGAGGAAGTGTGTCCAATAACCTGAGTCGACAAAACAATGAAACAGAAAGTTGAAAAAAACCAAACAACATTTAATTTGTGGTTTAATCAGTAGCATTTCAACATCTACTGGTTTGGCGCACTTAATGAAAGGGAAATTCATGTCCTGAAATACAATTTTGCTGATTAAAGCTAAAGGAATAAGTGCTGAATTAAAGCTGAGGTTGAAAAACTGTCGCAAATGGGAATTTATTTATTTAAAAGAAAAGTTTAATTAGACATTGCAAACATTAATTCAGTAAACATGAAAAAAAAAAGTCAGGTGTTGGTACTATCACCATTACTGGGATTTTGATGTGTAAATTGAATGCAATCTTTAAGCTACATTTCACATTATATTGGATTATATTCCCATGTGCTGCCCCTGACAGTAGAGGCACCTCATACCTGCAGTTTGACGGCGATGACCACAGAGGTGAGGTCTTTATCCAGCTCCTTCAGCATGATCAGCTTCTTCAGAGTCAGGTTGAACAGCCTGTAGACAAACACAAGGAGACTCAGATTAGGAGGATACATCATGGTGCCTTGCTCAATGTTCAAGCAGGGTGCAACATGATCAACAAGTCATCAGTGGTCCATTAATTTCCCCTACGGAGCTGAGCTACCAGGTTTGGCCAATGAGCGGACAGTTAAGCTGTTGGCCACCATGTTAATGTCAATGAGCGTAGACTAAATATTAGAAACACCTTTCACAACACAAACTACAGCCTAAAAAACAACCACACAGTTGAATCACCACCTCTCTAAAACTGTTTCAATAAAAACATTATAACCTTCATGAAAGGAGGATTTATTGCACGACTGTTGTATTTGACTGCATTGGTTTTAGCTAGGTGCAGCTAATAAACTGGCAACTGAGTGTATATGGTGCATCCTGGACGCTCAGCTGCATGAGTTGAACGTAAGATGTATGCATTGATGTCATGGGCTCAAAAGCAGCTCGTAACCCTTTAAATGTGTCATCTCCTTCATTTTCACTTTCTGACTCTCCAGTGGACCATCACATAAAGCAAAAAGTAAAATGAAAAGTGACACACCTTTAGTACAGCTTTGTGTTTTATCTGATGACAAGCTGTTAAAAAAAGATTCAATTTGGCCCCTAATGGGACTGAAAATGGTTTGCTATTTTTGTAAAAGTGTCCTTTATCCAACTGAAGGCAACACGTCTTACGTCAGCACATACAAAATACAACACACATACAAAATTATACTGGATGTCTTCCTTTAAAGAAACTTTGACGAAAACAAGAGTAAGTACAATTTGCACCTTAGCCACAAGTTTTCTACAGGTTAACACATAAACAGGACAAGAATGCACACAAACACTAGGCAAACACAAGGTACACAAACAGACAAAAGCTTCAATTGTTCAAAAACACAGAGAGACATACAAGACCAGAAGCACGTAAAGAACTGAAGTGAAATCAGAGAAAACACACACACACACACACACACACACACACACACACACACACACACACACACACACACAAACAGCAGCTGTGCAGCCAGGGGTCAGTCTGTTCAATAATTCATCTCCAGGACTTTACAGACAGAAAGTAAACCACTAAAATAGACCTGCTGGGCTGGCTGGAGGCAATCAGAGAGATAGCAAGAAAACAAAGGAAATATACAGAGAGAGAGAATTGTGACAAGAATGATATGCAGGAAAAAGGCAAAGAGACAGGCTGACAAAGAAGCAGAGAGAGAAAAGATGGAAAAAGGAAGGAAAATGACAAATAAAGAAAAGGAAATGTAGAGACAGCAATGAATACAGAGAGGAGGGAACAAGCAAGCAGTCATACAATGACACATCAACAGAGAGAATAGAGATCTGGGGATAACAGAGGCTCACACAATGTGTTGAGAAAGACATTAACTGTCTGACATCGCAAATGGAAAAAAGAAAAAAGTTTATCGTAAAGTGTGATAACATACAATAAGACTGAAGAGGCCGTTTACGAAAACAGCAAAGGAAAACCAATAAATCTGCAACAACAAAAAATAGAAGTAGAGGACCAGAAATTAGTACATTCCTGATAATCTGAGGGAGGAAAAGACCACAACTCCAGACAGCTCTATTCCCAGAGAGAAAAAAGGGGGAAAAAATAGAACAAAACAGAACCAAAAAAGTGATAAAAAATGAAAGGATACGTAGGACAAATATGTTTCACGCTGTTACCAAAAATGATGATAACCAATTAACAATTTAAGTCGTTTATCAAGTAAAAATGCCTGCTTGTCTGTGTTTTATCGCATTTTATTTTGAACACATTTTGTGTGAACAAAACAAGCGACATGAAGGCGTCACCTTGGAATCAGGTGAATTGTCTATTTTTCGCCTTATTCTGTGATTTCATGGACTTGAAATCACTAATTAATGAAGCAAAGGCTATGAGCTGGTTCAGACAAACAACTTGAGTCTGCTGCTACTCTCACATGACATACTCTTCTCACTGCAACATGCGGTGTTGCCATTGCAACCTTTGCTATCAGCCGTCAGTGCCCTGCTCACTCTTTTGCAACTATGACTGTTGCTACATCTGAAAGCTCTCCTGCAACCCCTTTCTGCCACCGCTGCTGCCGTTATATGGCGTTTTAAAAGCCTCTGCACCTCCACCCCTGCATCCACCTGTATGAATATGAGTTTCCAAGGGGTAAGCAGCTACAAGATACTAAAAAAAGAAAATCAATTCTGTCTATAGCCTGCATTCACATAATAATTAAATTCCACGTGACTGAACAGATTAGAAAAAAAAAAACAATGAGCACAATCAATAATGAAAACAATGGCCAAAGCGCCACGTAGATCAATAGTCCAGGCAGGACAGGGGGTTATATGATGACATCTAGAAAGAAGAGATGATACCCAAACACACACACTCAAACCTCTAATGCTACTGTAGGGATTAAAGGCAGACAGAGTGGACAGGAAAATTACGTCGCTGATCCAAACACACCTCTCCACCCTCGACTCCCTCTCATCTCACCTGGGCCTTCCTGCAAATCCACCCCACTTACTGCCTTTCATCTCAGCGCTCACATCCACTGCAACACTGTAACAGACAAGTGGCCTGACCGCTGACGCAACCACTGTAAAACTCTGCGACAAACAGAGTCCCAAGGCTTTCTGCACACGATCAAAGTGTCCAGGAGAGGCTGAAACCTATGAATAAAAACAAATCAATGTTTTGCCTCTGATAAGTGCAGCTTCTGCTTACACCTGCTGGATCTAAGTGGAGTGAATCAAGAGGCCGGGAGCCAGGGGTCGATTTGGGACGGGTCTGAAGCACCTGAGGTAGGCCATTAGGGAGGCAAGGGGAGAAAACAGATGGGGGAGAAGGGGTGAGAGAGGAAGGGACAGTCAGACTGGAAGACAGTCAAAGGCATACAGACAAAGACGAAGATGTACTGGAGGTTGTGGCTTTTGCACCGGTGCATTTCAGAATCAAGACCAACATCTCCCACTGTTTTAAAGAGAAAGGAACAGGCCTTAAAAAATCTTCACATAAGATAAAGAAATGCAGCAAATCCTCACAATTGAGAGGCTGAAACAAGAGAATGTTTGGCATTTTTGGTCGAAATTACGCACAGGGCACAGAGGGCTGCGTATCATTTGAAATTGTTCGATCATACGCAGTGCAGATATGATAACCACGTTTGGGTACTGCTACCAAAATTATACTTTTTTGGATGCCTTGCTTTGAAAGCTTTAAAACCTACAAAGTCCCAATAGTCCTGAAAGTTATACTTTTTTCATCATGTGCCCACAAGTTATAATCTAGTTTGCACAAAATCCATATCTTGTTCGTACAAGTTAATATCTTGCTTGCACAACCTGATGGATTTCAATATATATCTAAATATATATAAAAAATATCGTCTTTCACAAATAAATTCAGTATACTATTATATAAAACAAAGAAAAGCAGCAAATGTCTGAAATCAAGTTATTTCCTCACCTGCCACCTCACTGGCAGGTCACTGAACATTTATACCGACGAATCATATATATCATGTAACCTTAATCCCTGACTTAATTTAACAATTACCTTTTAAAAATAATATTTATTAATAAAAGAAAAACCTATTTGCTATGGTGGCAGGTGATCTGAAATGTTTACCTGCCACAGCCAACATTTATCTTGTATTTGGCAAGTGGCAGTTGCCAATTTCATTCCCCGCTTACATTATTATTAACTATTAATCAATTACCAACAAAGTTTCTGATTAATTTCTGTCTATTGACCAATTGATAAATCGACTAATCGTTTCAGCTCCAATCAAAACGTGAGCCCACGTCCCTTCATCTGTAACAATCAAATCTTTCAGGGGGGAATCTAAAAGGACTCCAGTTTGTATGATGTCAATGTTGGCAGTTGGCGGCCATCAAAAAGACATCATTGATCTGTACCTGCTCTGTAGCACTTCCCTCCCAGAGAGTGATCAATCGCAGAGCTGATGAGACAGTAAATGTTTATGACACCACTGGGGCCTTCATCATCGGGCATCATAGCTTTTGGAGGGTCCTAAAACTCCTCTGACCCAGAGTATGCTGAATCAAAACTCGAATAACATCTCAGTTTACTGCAGTAATGATGTGTACTGTAGCACAACACTAGTCACTTAATCAGCTGCTCACTGGATCATTACTTGCATGATATAACGGCTGGACTAATTCAACATTTCTCCTGAGATACACTTACAGTAAATAGCCAGGGTGTACTTCATTGTTGCTCAGTAAATGGATGCAAGTACCAGTGGGATTTCTGCATTACTTCTTCTGTACTCGGCTGAAACACAAGCCTTCCATTAAAGCATCATGCTGAATTTTAGTTTTATTCTATTCCACTATCAGCTTATGGATCAAACATCTTGTTAACACGGGAAACAGCTGACAACAGAAGCACTACCAGCTACACAACAAGTAATATGTAGAAAAATGAGAAGAGGAAAAAATAGTCAACCATGGTCCTTAGCTTCTCTCACAGGAAAATTGCTAGGGCACCTCAGCGGTGACTCCTGCACTCTTTACTACTACCGTAAATCCCTCTGGATGAGACAAATGCTTAAAAAACAGCTCCAGCCTCCACTTTTACAGTTACAGTACTTGTCACCATGGCTGACGAGGGGGAATCTGCTACCACATGGTGAAGGTCAAAACAGTCCCCCTGCCACAAACGCTTCATCTCCGGCCCAGTTCTCACTTTTCTGCCCCGCCTCCTCAGCAGCCTGTCACTACACCTCGACAGTCACTACACATTATTATCAATCTGGACAAAAGGAGAGACAAGAGCAAAGGAGGATTCAAAGAAAAATACACCCGTGTGTGATGGTGAGGAGCAGTGCAGCCAGTAGGAAACGTACGGTAAAGAATGGAAAAACGGGAGCACAGCATCGTCTTTCTTGTACAAATAATTACAAACCTGTTTCTACACCGCAACAGCTGGGATATAATTATAGGCAGCAATGCGTAATGGAAAAAAACAACACACCAATTTGTCTTTAAGGGAGTCTAGCTAAGCCAGGATTTTGATTAATTCCCAACGGGATCTAAATCTCTTGGACCCGAATCTGTTTCTTGTACTGATACTTGGGTTCTGGCTTCAGAAAATAATGCTGAAGAAAGACTTTATGTGCATGTACTCATCCACTGAATGTCAACAAGTCTGATATGTTAATTTCAACAGTTCTCATGATTCTGTTTTCACTTTTCTTAACTTTCTTTCTCTCTTTAATGCAAAGCCTCTGGATCAACTGCATTGTATTTAAAGTACTATACAAATAAAGCTGAGTTTTGAGTGTAAATACAAGATTCAGGCGTACATGTTTAATGTAGATATGAACAGGAAAACTTGGATACAAGTAGGACTGCAACTAACAATTACATTCACTATCAATAAATCTGCCGATTCTTGTCTTAGTTAATCTTTTGGTCTATCAAGTGTCTGAAAACACTGAAAGATCACAATTTTCACTTGAAAACAGCTCAAAAATATATAGTTCCATTTAAAAAAAAAAAGGCTTAGTACTTTCCTGAGTTAGATGTACACAGTAGTTTGTAGCAAATGTTACTCTAGCAGCTTTAAGTAAAGTAGTTGTTTGTTTCAACATGCAGGAAGCTCTAGCTGGGTGTGGGACATTTTAAGGTATAAAGTAGTAATTACTCAAAAGTCTACTAAACTCTCTTCGACAAGCTTTCCTGTGGTTGTCTAAACTTCCTGACACCCAGTGTGTCGTCTGATGAAGCCTGCCCCACCCTTCTGACGTCTGCTGAGGATTAAACAAGCTGTAAGAAGTACGAACAGATTGAGCGTTTGAGCGACGCCTGCTCCTGTTCACATCTGAAAGTCGATACCCGTGTGTCCCCCTGCAGCCGATTTGTAAAACAACACATCGTCTCAGTGTATGACCAGAGGAGCAGCTTTCCAGTTACAGTGTGCTTGACATCACAAGATAAATAAAACTCAGAGACACACACAGATTTCCCCCCCGCTGTTTTTAACTGTACTATTGACAACGTCTGGGCCACAGCCACCACAACTGAATGTTAAAGCCAATGTAGAAGTGCCTCAAGTTGCAGTTCCTCTAATGGCTGCTGGCTCCAAAATATATATATAAAAAAAGTCCTTTTAGGAAAATACAAGAAACTAGTTTCACTTCTTCTAATGTGTATCTTGGCAATTTTACAAACTTATTCCAATGAAGAGAAGATTAGGAGTGCACAGTACATGGCTGGGTGTGTTAGCTTGATTGACAGGTGTCTCAGCCCAACCCTTTGGCTAAATGTATATCTTCTTTTCTATTTTTATTTGTTTTGGCTTCAAACAGCTGGGAAGATGGCAACAATGAGCAAACCAGGCTTTAAAAAAAGTCCCTTCACAAACACACGGGTGACGTCACAAATTCTGCATTTATGTTTTTCGACTACATGTTGAGGATGTGATACATTATTCCTACATTAAATCTTGAGTGTCCCATTTCTACTCAACATTTTTTCACCACCTGATATAGTGAATTCATCCATAAGTTGATTGACAGACAGTTAATCTACAACAATTTTGATAGTAAATAATACTCATATTATAATTTAAAATATTCACTGTTTTCAATTTTTTTGACATTCTGTAAATTTAACAATTCATAGATTAATCTTGTTGCAACTCACAATTAATTCTTGACCTTGGTAACAACAGTTTACAAAACAAGCTCCACTTATTCACTCGTTCTGGGGCTTTCACATGTTGTCACATGGTCTTCATCAGCAGCTGAAGTCTGCTCAGATGTGGAACATGACAACTGAGCAAACTTCATCTTCTGATGATGACCATGCAAATAAGCAAATATTTGCATGGTCTGTTTTGATTATCAATTAATCCTTTAAGTCACGCAAAAATGTCAAATGTTAGTGGGTTCCAATGTTCAATTTACTGTTTTTCTCCATTCATTATTTTGGGGTTTTGGACTAATAATCAGGCAAAAAAAGCAGTTTGAAGAAGACACGTAGAGCTCCGAGACCATTTAGGTGCATTTTTCAAATTTTGTAAATGAACTGATGAAACAATCTGATGCTTCCTTGGTTGTCGCGATCACATGCGGGAACTTATTTATGGCCTTGTCCCGTGTTGTGAAACTGTGCTATGGTTGTTGGATATTACGTAATAAAAGACGAGAATTGGCAACAGCACATGTTGAGAAAGACGTGTGTCTGCAGGGTGTGTGTGGAGGAATAGTGTTTGTGTGTGTCCTCAGTTACTGAGTGCATCAGTTTGTCATAGAAAGTCTTCATGGTTCTGTACGACAAACTGGAGAAGACCTCCCTGTCTGACTGACCCCCCACTAAATTAATGTTTGATGCCCCTTGGACTGATAACACCTCGTGTTTTCCCAGCAGTCGCCGTCATTTGTTTGTTTATTTGTTGAGGGGAAAGAAAGGCCTGGGTGAATGAAAGGAGGGAGCTGACGGAGGTAGAGAACGGTTCAATAATGTGTGTGGGAGGACTGACCTCCGACATTCTGGAAAGGCCAGTCTCTGAAGAAACAAAGACAGCGCATCTGTCAAAGATGACAAATGTAGTCACACACACACACAAATTAAGCCATGAAACAATATCAAAAGGAAGCAAGATGCAAAAACGGTCTCATTTAGGGCTTATTTTATTGATTTATCTGTCAGTTGTGGTATTTTGTCCAATTACCTGAATATCTTTAGTCTATAAAATGTCAAAAAATAGTAAAAATCCATTGATTAATCCATTAATTGACTAATCATTTCAGCACCAGATTATTTTAAACTACAGCAGGAGTCTAAAACAGAGAGTGGCTTGCCAGCAATACAAAGGCCGACGTGATGGAAATGAATATGGATGAGAAATTTAAGCATAAAAATGTCAAGATGCGCTTCAAGTGATTTTAGAAGAAAGAGCGTGTAAGGCTGTGAGTGTGTGTGTGTGTGTGTGTGTGTGTGGGGGGGGGGTGTGAATGCCTGTGGCTTTAAGAGGAAGGTGCCTATGGTTCCCTTGACAACAGGCCGTCATGGGAGGTGTGACCTTGGCATGTCATACAAGCAAAACAACACGCTAAGTACACAGTGCAGAGGGAAAACAGTCCTTCCAGCGACCTTCATGCCATGTCCTCTCATTTATTTTCTTCCCTCAGCTTTTCACTTCAACTTTCCTCCTGTTCCCATCTGACCATCAACACTTCTTTCACTTCTTTTCCTTTTTATGGCCTTCATCCCTCCCCTTATTCCATATCACCTTTCTTCCTTTCCTCCTACTCTTGCCCTTTTCCTCTTGTCATCAGTGCTTCGTCTCCTCCCTTACTTAAGGACGACTCCTGCCGTCCTTCCTCCCTTACCTAACGGTAACTCAACTCCTCTCCTTCCCCGCCTCCTCTCTTAAATAACGCGGCGTCCCCTCCTCCCTTCGGTAATTGTGATCAATGGCAGTGCCGGTGCGCTCGCTGACAGAAAGAGTTAAGAGTCTTGCCCTCCTTCTTTATTAGCTTCCCATGCTCCTCTCCTCCAAAGTCATTATCATTCCATAACATGGATTAGTCTGTCCCTGACACGCAGCCGGGCCTGACGCTCCTCGTGTTGGACACAGAGCAAAACCCACACAGTGAGATCCACTATCTTACAGAGGATAGAAACGATACCTAAATAAAATGGAAATTAAGAGCATTGAAAATCAAGTTGAAGTGAGTAAACCCACATCAATGAAAACACAGAAATCTGATGAATCTTTTAAGTACTGAAAACTAAAGATAGAAGCTAAGGGATTTGCTTGTTAGTATTTTAATGCAGCAACAAATGAAGTATAGGCAGGCGATAGGACAACCTAATATGGCTGAAATCAATATTATGATATTAATAAAAATACTTTTTAAACATATTTCTATTATGTAAAATTGCATACACATATAAAACCATCCAAATAATGTTCAAAACAACGACCTGTGTGCCACTGTGGCATGATTTATCTGACAAAACTCTTCAAACATATAAAACAAATAACTTAATAACTTATTTTGTTAGTTTTGAATTACAGTTTGCTTGGGAAATAATCAATACTTTGGACAATATCATCATTATAAGATTCCACTTAAAAATATAATAATGTCGTCCCTAACAGGTAGACAAATGTTATTCATGATATTTTAAAAAACTTCAGAATATTGTGAAAAATTGTAACACGTTAGCATCAATTGAGCTAATATTTATTGCTATGCCCAACCTGAATAACTACAATGTGACAGAATGACAAATCAAAGTGAATGATTTCCACATTAAAAGCATGCCGGAGTCCATTTTTCCTACACTTCCCACGAATATCCAAATGCACCTTTAAGGAAGACTTTCCAAAGAAGTTTCTCCTAACTGCAATACCACAAAACAATTAGGTAACTACGTAAAAACAAAAGAGGACATGATGGATTACTTGCAGTATATCAAGCCAAGTTTTAAGACAAGATGAGACGTGTAAAACTTTGTAGACTAAAGCCAGAAAAACAATGGCTCAGTCGGCGTTAGTCTAAACCTTCATCATGTGTTGTTCTGAGGACAATGATGCAGAGGGAACAGACAAGTCTTTGACAGTTAAACTGAAGCGCTGACAATGTGACTGAGGGCTCTCTGACAGATGATTTGAAAGCATTCAATTGACCTTGATAATACTTTTAAATACACCAGGGCATGATTTCTTCCCTCATGTTGCTAATTTCCAATTTGTTTGTCTTCAGTAATCACAATAAATGACCAGTTGAAAATGCTGGACTTCTGGACTGAGGGCTGATTAGTTAAACCTCTGATTGAGTTTTATTGCTTTATTGTTTTTTTTAATGAAATAAATACTTGCTGAAAATGGTGATATAAGTAAATATAGATTGGTAAGATAATGTCAGTAGCTTGATAGATTGAGTGTATTGTGTAGCCCTCATCTATTGTACATCATCATTGTGTAAAGGGCATTTCCATCTCAATTTTTCATTCTATGACATTGTTTGTTGTAATTAAAGAACACTTAGTATTCTTGTAAGATTATTTTTTGGCACTTTATATATATATTGTATAGAAGGAGGGAGGACATGCAGCAAAGGACCCTGGCCAGAACCGAATATAAATTATATATAAATTCAATATGGAAAACTTTAAAAAGAATTACTTCAATGGAAACCTAAAGGCACATTTACACAAACAGAAATATGCAACACTCACTCAGCAAATAATTACACTTGCTACAGGCATAGCTACGAGTTAATCACACACACACACACAGGGATATCACAAACACCAGAATGTGATCAGTGTAAGCAGCACTTTCCCCCTTCATTTGCCACCTTTCCAGAGTGATCCGAGCAGATTTATGGGCGAGCTTAGTGGCCTTCACACACGTACGTGCACACACGCACATTTAAAAGAGAGAAAGTTTCCACAGTGTTCAAACTCCCAAATCCAGGCGACCCAACACAAGCTTTAGACTTTGATCTTTGGGTGTCTGTGTATGAGTGTGCGTGTGGATTTTCAAGTGAGGTGGGAGCTGATGTGGCTTAAAACCTTAAAACATGGGGAGGGGGTGGGGGGGTCTTTAATAAGCTCCACACACTGGCCCCTGACACACACCCTGACAAATATGCTCATACAAATGAACTTGTGCATGAAATTCAGGGCACACATATGCAGGCGCAGGCAAACACTGTTAAGACAGAGGCAGAACGAGATAGAGAAAGAATGGAAGAAAGGGAGAGAGAGTCAACAATATCTAGTAGTGTGGACGCTCACAGGAAGCAAAAATAACAAGCATTTGGTTCCTCACTAACAACAGTCTTAAAATAGCTCTGGGCTGAGTGGAGACAGCCTGTAAAGATGTCAACAGTTTGGCGTAGCAGCGCTGAATCTTTTTTTTTCTCCTCTTGCTTTTATATTAAGATGCAAAACAGAATAATTCATCCGAAAACAGATCTCAAGCTCTCAATGTGCATTATTACAAGAGAGGATGAGTGACGGAGCAGCATGAGCACAAAACGGGTGAGGTGTAACACAAACGATGTGACTTGGTTGGAGAAAACACTTTGATACTTTATGTTTGTTGACCATGTAGAAATATGACTGTGTGCCTGTTAAAAGCAGCGGCACACAGTCACACAAGCCCTCTTTTAGTTTTAAATGATTCTGCCAGGCAACACATGACTAGAAGGCTATAAGGATCCAGTCATCTTCTGCTGTGGTCAAATAGACACAGACACTGTCAGCATTGATTTTACTCCTGTGATGACAGAAGCAAAAGATGCAGGATACAAAAATGGCTGGTAAAAAAAAAACAGAATAAGGCAGCTTGATAGCATTAGTCACTTAAAAGCACTGTTGTAGCTAGCTTATACGTTCAGGTCATGTTGTTAGGCCTTGGTATTGTCTGAAATTCTTCAATACTAGTAAGAAGATAAAAAGAAGACCTTTTCCTAAATAAAATCATTTCAAAATTAGAAACATTATTAGTTAAATCAGGATCTTCTGAATTAAACAAGGCTAGGAATCTGATAACAGATTCAATGCCAACTTTCACTTGGCAACGACAGATTTTGATACTCTGCAGTGCTACGGACACGTTTCTTTAAACCACTGCAAATATGCACCACAATGAAAAAAAGAATTGCTAATTTAGGCTACACTGGGTGGAAACCAGCACAATAATGCATCGCAACATTGTTCCTGTTCTTCCCATTCTGCCAATACTGCAGTAGCATCATACTGCAGAGGCTAGGAAGATACTTTTACAGCATAAATTTTACAGCAAGCAACACTTGCCACCACCACTGAGCCTCGTGGTGGAAGTCATTGGCTGAACAGCATTTTCAAGGTCACATTATCTAAAATTTTCCCCAAAGATTTTCACCAGACTTTCCAGAGCGTGACGAGATGGAGATCTGGCCCCCTTGAGGTTGCCTTTATGTTAACTGAAGCCCCCTCTGTAGGAGCACAACCTGCCTGCAGAGCAGAATGAGTCATGAAGCTCTG
This sequence comes from Macquaria australasica, assembly GCA_005408345.1. Lineage (NCBI taxonomy): Eukaryota > Metazoa > Chordata > Actinopteri > Centrarchiformes > Percichthyidae > Macquaria > Macquaria australasica. The sequence continues at coordinate 223,951 of SEMN01000301.1, read as the reverse complement.
CAGTCTGCTCTGCTTCTCCTCCATGACCCTCTGACAGCTCCAAGACAGCCAATGAGCTGCTGGACAGGGCGGGGCTTACAAGGCGCAGAGAGGAGGGATGAGGCGTGGCCTTGGATGGCCCGGGCATCAATCACTGAGGAGAGAAACTGTGTTAAGTCTAGATAGGGTAGAACAGGGTGTATGTGTACTGTAGGTGTATGTGTGTATATAGGCTATACCCCCCCTAGCCTGGTGTTACACATGATTAGCATGCTGGTCACATCAGCAGTCAGACTCCAGTGAGGCTGAGGCTTCCTCACCCACAGTGGTGCAGCAGACTAATGCTCCAGTAACATGAGAATGAACAGGCAACACGGCAGAAACCAGTCTGGCAAACCACTCTGTGGTTGTGCTTATGCATGAAGGAGTATACGTGCGTGTGAGAGAGAATGCCTGTGTTGAAATGCTTTTGTGTTTTTTTTTTATCTACTTAGGAGGCCCAAATTTCTTCACAAAGACAGAAAGATAAGCAGGATTTATGACAGTCTTTGTTTCTTTTAGAGGGGAACTCCGACTGAAGACAACAAGTTTGAAAATTAAAAAAAATGGGGGTGTGGAGTTAGAAAGTAAATGAGCTTACCAGACCTCTGTAGCTCGCTTCTTTTCTCTGCTTGAGGCTATAGAGGCTGGAAGGCTACATTAGCCGCCAGTAGCACAACAAACCAGAATCTCTGACCTGACTGTCATCAGTCGAGTTGCATTGTGGGTAATGTAGGCGCCAGGTTTACAAGGAAGAAGAATGCGTGGAATAAAAAAGACGATAACTCTGATTCTGCTGCATCAATTTTGATTCTTTCTTGTTTTAAACTGTCCATCGTGAGTCCGACAATGTTATAGGAGTGCAATGTTAAATCGCTGAAGTATTCTTTAAAGAGACTATTTTAAAGTTGGGGTTTAGGTAATAACTTAAACTAAACGTTATTGTCCCAAAGAGGAAATTTGTCTTGCAGCCAGGTGAAACACAGAACTCAGACAATCTTGAACATAAAGATACATAAGACATAATAAAATACATGAAACATATGATAAAACTAAGTAAAACAGATGCTAAAACTTACCACGCAAACTCCCTTCAAATTCAAAGTACAGACATAAAACCTGGAGTACATCATCACCATTATCACACACCAAATTGTATATGGAAGATTTCTCATCAGCTGACTCAATCAACAGTCTAGGGTTACAATCTGGTCGATGCGAGGTTACATTTCAAGATGAGTTCAGGAGTTTAGCACTTTGACTTTGGTCTACTGTTCAGATTAAGGACTTGGTTAACGTTAGGCTTAGGTTAAGCCATCTTTCACGCCTACAGAGGTTGAGTGCTTGACTCTCCAAAGCTGAATAAATGACTTATGACTAAAAATAAAAAAGTTACATCCACAAAAGCAAATGTCAGCTGCGAGTGGGAGGAATTGCATTTAACACCGTCTGACTCATGGAGCAGGAGATGCTGTGGTTTCATTTGAAGAACAATTTGTTTGCCAAAAGAGCCACAGCTGCACCTGTGTAGCAGTACTTTTTGAGTATCAAACACTCACCCTAAACCAAATCAGTAAAAGCTCCTAAACTTAACCCCAGCACAACCTGGTTTTAACCCTAACCCTCATTTTTTACAGCTTTAAGGTGGCTTTGCTGAGTAGGGATATTTAAATTGTTGTAAGGTCTGTATTTTATTATTTTATCCTATTAGACCTACAGAGTCTGGGTCAGAGATACAGAGCTTTAGTACGCTATGATTTTTTAAATACATTTCATAAGGTTTCATAAGTGTGGCCGGCTATATTTTTTGTCTATTCTTGACACTGGAAACAGTAGTTTAAAAGAAAATCTTAAAACCAGATCCACTCACTAGCTTTTTCCAGAGCTTTCAACCACATCTCATGATTTTCATCAGCAGATAAGAGCTTGCTCAGGCAAGTGAGCTCCAGAAAAAGCTAGTAATTGGACTTTTTATTACAATTTGTTTAATTTCTTCTATGTGTAAAATGTCTGTTTCTGTTCTAAATTATTACAATGTGTGTGTAAAGCCAAACATCTTTGTCTCATAGCATTAACGTCACCGAAGGAAAGCCATCTAGAAGTCAGAAACACCAATATTTGGTGGTGTTTTGGAGGAAATGAATGAATGTCCTTGGGTATTGTTTAATAAGTTTGTAAAGTAATTCAAATTTGTGCGCGATCATGATTGTGCAGCTTTTGAAAATACTAAAAACCCCACTGTGGTGATATTAGTATTCTGATACAGCCTCGCTCAGTAGCAACAGTTTCCAATCAGAGTCATGGGGAAACCTCTGGATGATGTGCTGTGAGCTTTGAGTCAACACACACAGCAGTAACAGCCTACCGGCATGTAATCTCTCCCCGGTTATGGTCGATACAGACTTGTCCTGATTCGAATCTTATCAATGTTTGTCCGCTGACGCACATTAGAAAACTGAAAGCGCTGTCTGATCATGGCTGAACACTGGGAGGGAAGCAAACAAACATGTACACAGAGGACGCTAATTGTGGCTCGGCTGAATGAATGAATGAATGCTTTACTATTAGCTCTGGCAGAAAGAGATGGGGGGTAGTAGAAAAACAAAGGGGGAGGATAAGACAAGGGAGGAAGAGCAGCAGGAGAGCAGGGCAACAGGACACTAATCCAGTAGCTTTTAATATAGTGCGTACTGATCGATGCTGCATCCCTGCAGCCAGTTTAGGCAGCCAGAGTCTGTCTGCCAGTTGGGTCATGTTGATATTACAGATGCATACTACTAAAATGTCTACCAAAGGCTAAAGCTACAGCTTATTGTGCCTACCCTTGTTGCAATACACAACATATTTGGCTTCAAAAGTAATATCAGATAAAAACTTATCATAATGCAATTCTGATCACACATTTTTGTATTTGTTAACCAAAACTACATATTTTTTGATTATTGCAGAATGTGCTAGACATTTTCAGTGTCATTACAGCCCCTTTAACTGGAGTACAGTGATTTTATTTGCACCCTTTTTTTTTGAAAACATGCACATTCAACTTAATTCATACTGAATTTGGATAATGTAAACCAACTTTTGGATACTTTTATACTATATTTTATACATTTGACAAAGTCTCAGAATTTCAAAGCCTATAATTTAAACAGTTGGTTCCTGATAATAAGTTATTCTTACAATTATTATGGCTTTCTTCTGAAGTATGACAATTAGATGTATTTCCCCTTACTTCCGCGCAGTAAGTAACATGTGTAAGTATATAACAAACTTTAAACAGCATTCAGACAGCATATTCACTCAGCTGATACTTCAGGTGCATCCTCAACTTCTCATTGCGATGAAGCTTAAAACACCCAGCAAGGAACAGCTAAATGAATAGACTATTGAGGATGTAATGCTCAGGTGTTCTTATTTTCATACCCCAGCTATCATGTGTGGGTGTTAAATAGGGTTAACTGGGATTAATTAGGGTTAACTGTTCATTTACAGGTATTAATGTATCCTTGACTTTCCCTTACTTATACATGGGTCCACTGGTGCATCCTGCCTTGAAGAGCTACTAACCTCATTAGTTTGGGTTTTTTAAATGTATGATTTTTTTTTGCTCATATGATGGTGTAAAATGATGTCTCAGAGTGTTTTATTTTTAGCAGCTTAAATACAGAAACATCTTGGAATTCATGTTCATTGCAGACGTGGCTCATTCATTTCTCTGTGAACACGTACAAAAGCTCAGCCTGTCAGTTTCTCTGGCTGTTGGAGGGATACGAACAAGCAACACCTCAAAAGCAGCAAAAGTCAGGAAAATAATTATCTCCAGCTTAAAATAAATCTGATTTGTTTTTCTGAAAATGTGCTTTTGGCTTCCTATACCTCTGATCTCTTGTCCTCCTCTCTTCAGATCTGCACAATGAATTACAAGCAGCCATGACAATAATAAATCCAAAGCTCACCTTGACATACAAGGTGAGCTTCAACGAATAATAACAGCAAAGAACGACGTAACATTAAACTACCTTTCATCAGCTAATGGCTTTGCGTGTAGTTGGCCCTCCAGTCCTCCTAATCTTTCCGCCCACGTCTGCTTTTCTTGTTTTGTTTTGGGTACACGGGAGCTTTCATGGCAATCTAGGAGAAGTGCTTTGTAAGTTAGGGTGCTATAATTAAATGAACTGCGAGACATGAGTGTAGTGCGGCTACTGACACTACGCGGGATGATAAAGGAGACATTTGGTTTTTACCAGAATATTCTGTTCAGGAAGATTAGACGTGAAATGAAGCCGACCGTCAATCCTGCCAGTCTCTGTTCCTCCTCTGTGACATTTCCCTTTTCCATGGTGTGTGTGTGTGTAGCCAGCATTTGCAAGCTGAATCTATTAATAATTTTGCCGGCCTGACCTTGACATTGTGTGTGCAAGTGTGTTTCTAACGTCTAAATAGATCTAATATCAGTTTTGAAGGTGTGCCACCTACATCAGAGGCTCTAACTACAGGGTCACGGTCACACTGACACAATGCATTAGCACCTCTTTGGAAATATGTGTGTTTTTCTTTGTGTTTGTGTGAATGTGCTGCAGGCCCATTGTCTCCTTACTCTTCAGTTCCCCCCATTTCTTATCTCTCCCGGTAACACAAGCTGTCCACCACTGTCCGCCAACAAAAAGCAGGACTATCTCTCCTCCTGCCTCTCACCTCCTGCCCACTCCCTTCTCTTCTCCATTCAGGGCCTTTTTCCATTTCTCCTCTGGCTATCCATAATTCTCCATCCTCTCCATCTGTCTCATCTGATAGCGCCTGTTTCCCTCCATCCCATCACCCTGCTCCTCCTTCCACCAACCCACCCCACTCTGCAAAATTTGTCTAATTGGTATGCTGGTCCTTACTTTTTTAAAATCTTTTTTGTTTTTTCTCCAGTTCGATCTTCATCTCTGCCTACCTCTATCTTTCTCCAACATAGGATTTGGATTGATTTTGTGTTACTCCAGTCCAGTCTGCCCTCTGTGTTCTGTCTCTCTCCTTCACATCTATCTTGACTTTATGATGCTTGCCTGGTCCCTTTTTCGGCCGCTGTGTGCCTTTTAATACCTTTTTAAATATGAGCCATAAAGGCATATTAAGTCCGTGAAATTAAGATAATAACCAGCAGCCTTAATATGACATAAATGTCCTTTTTGCCACGCCATCACCAACTAATATAGCAATGGTTTCACCTGTAGCCAAGTAAATGAAAAAAGTCTGGTTTTACTGTTGTGAACTTAGCCTTTCCTGAGAAAACAGAAGAGCTTAAAAGAGCAACTGTGGCGTCAGTCCCCGTGGCCTAGTGGTCTAACAGGCACACCATGTATTTGTACATCCCCTGTTTCGGTTCCAGCTTAGGACTTTTGTTGCATGTCATTACCGTCTTGCTTTCTCCACGTTTCCCGTCTGTGTCTCTACAGTCAATTATTGAATAAAGACAAAAGTCTATGGATGAAGAGACCAACTTCATCAGAGGCGGCCCACCTCCCCTGAAATAACGACCACCCATGCTAACGTTAGAAGAAATTATACCATTTTAATTAGAGGCAGACTGATAAAGCCAATATTAGTTTATTGCAAATATCGGTATCTGTGTATATGTTGGTTGGTAAATGACAGGAAATTGCAGTAAAGAAATGCCAAATTAGGTAAAAACAAATCTAAGAGATCCGTATCAAGATTGTCTTTTATGTGTTATTCAGCCGAGATTTTATTATCAGATTTTTTAAACTCTCAAATATCCATATCAGTATCGGCCTCAAAAATCCAGTATTGGTCGGGCTATAATTTCTATGAAATTAAACAACCTTCAGGACGAAAGAGCAGAAGCAAATGCCATATATTCAATGGGTGAGGCAACTGTTTAGACCATCATTTAGTAAGTAAACTGATCACGAGACAAGATGTGTCATGATCTGTTTGATGCAACTCAGGAGATGGCAATGACTGAGACTTTACCACCTCTACTGACAGATTTCCTGGGGGATACCCCTGCGAGTTACCACTGGTGCGGTAAAAAAACAAAAAAAAAAACAAAAGCACCTCATCAAGATCTAAAATATTTAAAACTATAAAAGAAACCGTGGTCAACTATGAAAGTTCTGTGACCTTTATTTTGAAAGACCCAGTGCTACGTAAGCCTCTAATATTAAATGTGTGAAGATGCTCGGGGCTGCCAAATATCAGCACAATCAGCTTACAAGACTTCTGACCTCTGTGCAGCTAAGCATGCTTTTGGCTGGCAAATACACACACAGCGGCACCCGCACGTGCACACCCGCACACACCCTTCTGTTCTCCCTCCCTGCCCTGCCTGTACCATGTCTACTTATGATGCGATGATCTCCCACGCATGCATGTTTGCATTGATGAATAATCAGTCTGCCAGCACGTGTGTGTGTGTGTGTGTGTGTGTAAGGGAAAGAGTGTGTAAATGTATGTGTCAGTCTGAGAGTGTGTGGGAGAAACAGTCAGAGAAACAGAGTGGGTGAGTGTAAATTGGGTAGGTTACAGGTAATACGTAACATTGTCATAGTGTGTGTATACCACACGGACAATATGTACTATATGCACCACTGAGCGTGCAGTATGTGGTTTTCCTATATAGCGTTGAGGCAGTTGGTGTGTTTTCCTGTGCTGTGACTCATATTTAATCTGAAGGCAGAGCAGAAGTGATTCCACCATAGCAGCAAAAAATATATATATATATATATATGTGTGTGTGTGTGTGTGTGTGTGTGTGTGTGTGTGTGTAGACCTATTGCTCACCCCAGTGCTCATCAAGACCAAATCCTGGCATGGCTATTCGCTGTGTGCTTTTGCCCACAGCAGGGGAGCTATTTGAGCGTGTGATTGCATGTAGGTGGGTGGGCACTTCATTTTTTGATGTTGTTATACTAAGCTATCTAGTATGCGTATTGGTACGTGGGTGGCAGCTGCCTCGTTTTGGAAGGCATGAGAGTTAACTGTGCCGTTTGTGTGTGTCAATGCGAGTGAGTGTGAGATGTTAGCTAGCAATCAAATCCTTGGAGAAACTCAAAATTGTGAGAGATGGGGGGGACTGTAGAGGGGAGAAGGAGGGAAGTAAACAACATCGACCGAAATGGTTTTGGACAGTTCAGCAGTGCTTAACACGAAATGACAAGGGAGAAAAAGCGAGGGAGAGGAAGTGCAGGAAATAAAGTGAAACCTCATGATACATGCAGTGGATGCGCTGAAATGAAAACAGAAAGATGGAGAGATAAAAAAGCAAAGTGAAGATGAACACGTTGAGTCACGGTGTATGAATATAACAGAGGTGTGTTGGTGAGGAGGTAAGAAAAAGGCAAGTCACTCACGGAGCTGAATAAATATATGAGTGTGTGTGTGTGTGTGTGTGTGTGTGTGTGTGTGTGTGTGTGTGTGTGTGTGTGTGTGTGTGTTTCCCTTGGGCTGGTGTTGCCATCTGCAATGTAACGTGTAGCTCTGCTCTACATCTGGACTGAAAAAACAAAAACCACATTAGAAAACAAGGCTCAGTGATCACATCCAATCTCCGGTACAAACACACACACAAACAGCAACCGCAGAGTAATACACTTATCAGTCTGTTATACAACCATTTGAACAAATGGCTTGCAGAAAATACATACTGTCAGTGGAAAGTGTTTTTTTTTCCACCAATGATGACAAATTGCAGCCTATGGTCAGAATTCAATCTGTGAAACAAAGAGAGCCATTATGAACCAGGAAGACACGATGCCTTCATGAGGTGTTGTGTTTTCTGAGTTCACGAGAAAAGCGCACAATGTTTAATAGCACAACATTTTAACTTTACTTCAAATTTCTATTATGTTTTAGTAATTACAACAGAGTGCATTAAGGATGCAATTCAGCGTCACGACTGACAGAAAACTGGAAACAAAACGTCCTCTTCCAGTGTGTCTTTGTGTTCCTCACAGTGGTTGTAAACCAAAAAATTCTGGTGAAATATCAAATCAAAAGCAGGAACTTCCAAACAGCATCCATTGTTGCTGTAGTCACAGCCAAAAGTACCTGAATGCCCAATACACAGTGCTTTCCACTTCAAAACACCTAAAAGAAAACAATCAGTTAAAGGCAGCAATAATCACACGTTAGGTTCCATTCTGGACTTTCAGGGACTTTCAGGGGACGGAAACTACCGGCCCATGGAACAGGATTCCCATCGTACAAATAGCAGTCCGGTATTTATAGTTAAGTTGACAAGGTCTACAGAAAAATGCTTTAGAAATATGGATCTTAAGAGTGCTATAGATAATATATGACTTGCAACTGGTAAGTTATTTTGAGCCATTTTTTTATTGTTCCCAGAGACTGCTGGCCAAACTACAGGCTGGGGAAATCAAGTTACAAATCACAATTATCAAAGTTATACATACAAGTTTTCGAGGTAGAAAAACATTGCCAGAGTTTTGAATAGACCTTGATCTGAGTCGCATCTGACAATATGTGCAAAGACATTGAGTGTAAAAAAACAAAAGACAAAAACAAAAAAGAGTGTGATTCCTGTCCCTTAAAGGACTGCCAACACTGTTCAATGCTCCCCCGTCAGGGAGAGTCTGTAAGGCCACATTCAGACAGAATCAGGCGGTTTTCCCATTCACTGGAACCGGGGTACTGCGTTCAGGCTGCGGCGGTGGGGGCTGCAGGGGCTGCCGCAAAAAACGCAGCGGCCTGCGGCGATAAGTTAAAACAGAATCAACTTTTGGAGAAATGCAATCCGACGTCACGCTGCGGCAGCCAATCACGCTAGCGATCAGACCGGCGGACATCCAGGTGAAGAAGAACTCTGTTTACCTTGTAGCATTGTAGCATTAGCTACACAACAACAACAAAAATGAATTAGAAAACATGTTTTGAAGGAAGTTACTTAGTATACTGTATATCCTTTCAATTACATATTTAAGACACGATAATAATCACAACAATGATATTATTTTTAGCATGAACAATAGCTACCTCAGACTGTCTATACGCTTACACAGTTCTTGGAGGACTGTGAGTGCGAGTCTTTAGAGAGGCCACTATTACAAGCGTGGGAGAGCACCACACCGAAAAAGACAAAGAAGTAAAGAAGCTCCTTTGTTTTCGAATACAGTATTCTCCAGAAGGAGCATACTGTGAATTATTTTCTTTGTGTACTATCATTCAGCAACTCCTACATGAAGCATATTAACTAGTCATATTGTCCCACATGAAAGCAGAAATAGTGCACATAGCACCTTTCAAAGATTTCCTGGAGTCTATTTTTGGCTGCATCATGTGACAAAACTAATAAAGTAAAACATTACAGATTTGAGAAACACTGCATTCTGTTATGTGGCTGCTAAATGTAATACAAGGCCAATATAAGATTTATTTAATTTAAGTTTAGCTCTTTCATTACATGTCTTATTCGTGCCTTGGCACGGTGAAGGACACAGATTAAACAGCAGAGACTTGGGGCCAAAAACTGTGCTTAAAATTAGTAAAGATACAAGGCATTTGCATTTACTAAAGCTTGAGGCAGTTGCAATATGGCACAGCAGGACTGTAATAGAGCCCATGACAGTCATGTTGGTACCAAATCATTGACAGCGGGTGAATCTGCACCAGCGCAGAGAGCCATAATGGCACCTTGGGTGTTGACTGCTCCAGAAACAGCGGCGGCAGAGGTGAAACTGCACTTGGTGGCAGATCCATCACAGCTGTTCATGAGGAGAGGGTGTGGCTGTGGGGCAGAGCCGTAATGGTGGCACTGGGAGAAAGAAGGCCAGCAGGGGGACAGTGGATCAGAGGGCTGAGTTATAGACGAGACTAGGGGAGTACCCAAGACAGAGGATCGTAGATTTAGCGAGAAACGGACGGAAAGGTGAAAACACCGGGAAACAGGAAAGAGAAAAGAGAGATGAGGAGGAAACAAGAGAGAAAAATAACGTGATGGTGAGAAGGAAGAAGGAAGCATGTGCCAAAGACTAATTCCTCCATCAGCTCACATCTCTGCCATATCTCCTCCTTGTGCTCCAGCTGCTCCCTTCCCATTCACCAAATCACCCTGGCTTTGATGTCGTCCTTTTCTGATAAAGCCTCCCTTTTCTTCTCTCTCATCAGCCTCTCCTCCTGCCCCTTCTTCTCACCTTCATCCAATCAAGCCCATTTTCTCCTTCATAGCCTAATCCTTTTTTCCCTCTCTCCCTGCTCTCATCTCACCCTCGGCTTCACGCTCCCTCCCCCCCTTGACTTCTCACAATGGGGCCCTCCTCTTCTCGTTCTTACCGATCTCTTCTCCTCTTCGTCTGTCTTGTTTTGTGATTCATGCATGATGTACATGTTTTTTCCCCCTCTGCTTTACCTTCAGTCTGAATGGTCATTTTGTTCCCACTCCATTATTCAGCGTGACATCGCCTTTGATTTTGCCCTAACAGATCACTACTGACTGACGTATTTTCTGTGCTCTGACGTGACTTTCAGCTACATTAGCCAGTGTACATTTAGCATAGTTAAGCAGGTTTACAGGCAAGGCAACATGCAGTAAATGTTGTATAGTCAAAGATATTTTGTTGGATAAATAATCAATAATGTGATTAGGTGTCCTAGTACAGACAAATAACAGATAAGGCAGAATCAAGATGTCCTGGACACCTCAGAGATGTATGGACAAAAAAAGGTTGTGTTTAATTAACTTTAGTTCAATTAACTCAAGACAAATAACTGACAACCAAAAAAATATTTTCCTTAATGGTAAAACCTAAATAGGCTGGTTGGCTGAAGTTTGCAAGCTAGCTAAGTTAGCTACCTTACCATCAGACCTCCCACCCTAAGTTGCCAATTTTCTCATGTTTAAAATATTTTCTTTCAAGGAACAGGCATTTAAGTTAAGATTTGTTGTAATACCAAGGGAAGAAATAGATGGTTAGGGACACAAGCAAGATTGTAACGGTAGCTAGCTCTTAGCTAATATAGCTAGCAAATGTTACTGTCTCTGCTTAGACTACATGTTAAGTCAATTAGATTATAGATCATTAGCATTTTTAGTTTGTATTTATTCTATGAATATATGAAGTTTAACATATGAACACAAAATGAACTAGAGCTAAAACTATTAGTCTATTAATTGATTAACTGATCGACAGTAACTTTTTCTGCAACTATTTTGATAATCGATCTTTCGTTTCAGTCATTTTTCAAGCAAAAATGCCAAACCTTCACTAGTTCCAGTTTCTTAAATGTGAAGATTTGCTGCTTTTTTTGATAGTTAACTGAATATATTTTTGCTTTTGGACTGTTGATGTGACAAAACAGACATGGTGAAGATGCCACCTTGGGCTCTGAGAAATTGTTAGGGGCATTCTATCAACATTTTTGGACATTTTGTGGACTAACTGAAATAAATATCTGCAGATTTATCGACAATGAAAATAATCCGTTTGCAGCCCTAGATTAAACTGTTGATCATATATTTACAACGTCCTTATCTGTCTGACTGGCACAATCAGACAGATTCGTCCTGCAAAGTCCCAGCAAAGGTCCATTTACATGAGCAACGCCTGACCTTTTTGGAATCGCTGACAAAATCTGAGATGTGGCCGACAGTTCAGAGGTCTGGAACCAGGCGAACGTCACCCTTCACTTCATCATTTTCTCTGCTATGATGCCCTGAAGACACCTGATCCCTCTCTCTCCTCTTTTCCTATTTCTTTCCTCCTCTAGTCTTTCTTTGCTGTGCCTCTGTAGAGAGCAACAGTCGCCCTGCTGCCATGAGCTGACACTTGGCCTGAAGCAAGAACACCCTGCCATACACGTGTGTACACACAGTAAAGCATTATTTGATATAAGTCGCTAGGTGAGTCAAGCACTCTGTGAAGCATACAGTGATATTGCAAGGCACAAGAACAGGGAGAACACACACATATACACACACAAGCACCATTTAAGTGCAAGGTCAGCCAGGACACTGATTTGAGTGCTGCCAAACACATAATGAAAATGACACTGCTAAAGGCGTCATTCAATGTGAAAACACAGCATGAACAAACAACAGCACGCACACAAATCAACACACATACTCAACCACTATTTGATGTAATGTGCAGGTGAGGCAGGCCAGATTCAAGTACAGCAAAGAATGCGGTGAAGATGATACTTAAAAGCAGCAACCTGTGTGAAAACACACACACTCACACACACACACCATTTACTGCAGAAGCAAGGTGAAACAAGAAGCAGCTGCAATGAAAATCACACCATGAAAGGCAGCACGCACCGCGAACACACAAAAATACACAGTCTGAAGGCCAGTTCAGACCAAAGATTCACGACAAGACCAAATGCCTAGTGCATGTTCAAATTTTGCCAACCACTAATAGATTACCATTGTTGTTTTGGCTGGTGAGTGAAGCAAATCTACCAGCCACTTGCATATTTTGCCAGCATTTGGCTGGTGGCTGGTGCTAATTGTGTGCCCTGTGTGACAGTGTGAACACGTTTTAGTTCCCACAATGCAAGTAATACAAATTCTCACACACACACACACACACACACACACACACACACACACGCACGTAGGCTGATGTGTCTTGTGTGTTAAAAAAACCTCTTGCACTTTTGCTCAATTTTTTCAGCATGATTCCCATCGTCTTTCTCTCTCTATCCCTCTCCTTCATTCTGTGCCAACCTCTCTCTCTCTCTCTCTCTCTCTCTCTCTCTCTCTCTCTCGCTGTTCATCATCTTGCTCTACTTCCCACAGCTACAGGCAAGGACACACTGAGGCCTGTTACTTCCTAAGGAGGGCAGAATCAACCTTTACACACACACACACACACACACACACACACAAACACACATATATAGCAAACTCAACTCTGTCAAAGTCTATTACATATGTTTACACAACAACGAAAAAAAAAGCGTGTGTGACAAATTGGGTTTAGCACGTGTTGCAGTATTCGTCGGCGGCATAAAAAAAAAAAAAAAAAACTCTAAGCACAAGTTATCGTTGTTGGCAAGTTTGCTAATCATGTTTTTGCTGGTTTGCACTTTGTTATCCAGAACACAGGGTTGTTGTCTGGCCTCTCCCCCTTGTCTAGGCCTGCGAGCATGTGACCTGCAGTATGTGTGACTGTGTGTGTGAGAAGAGATAAGATAGCGCTTGTGTTGAGAGAAAGTGGAAAAAGCTTGCTTGCTTACAGGCCTATTCAGTGTGCATGTGTCTGCGGTTCATTAAATATGTGTGCGCTTACAATGAAAATAAAAGCTTCCCCCGATTAGATCTCACTACAAGAGCATACAGCAGGAATCCTCTATTTGTTGTCACACACACACACACACACACACACACACACACACACACACACACACACACAAGAGCCTACACACGATATATAATTGACCCTTCATTAAAGCGATTACAGATTAATGAGCAGAGCACCTGCCTAATCCAGTTTAGCTCGAGGTAGGGAGACAATGCCATCGGAGCTCGCTGTCTGCCGCCCGCTGCACAACCGCAGAACAGGAAACCTCTATCTGAATGAGCAATCATATTAGCTACCTGGTTATCAACCAATCAGTGCCGCTCCTGCCTCCATGCAGCCATCCATAACGGACTGAGGGTATCAGAGTGACAGTGCGAGTCGAGGAGCAACTACTGATCCAATAAGAGTACAGAGGATATGTTTGTTTTCTCTTTAGTAGTAGTAACTTTGTTTCTGAACTGGTTAACATTAATTACCTAAACTCATTCAATCAGCAGCTTTGTTGAGTTAGATAAGACAGTCAATACCATTCTCATGTGTACACTAAATATGAAGCTAAAGCCAGGAGACAATTAGCTTAGCTTAGCATAAGGACCTGAAACAGCTGGCCTGGCTCTGTCCAACGGTGAAAGAAATCCACCTACCAGCATCTTATTGTTTTTACAGGGTAGCTGTTTCCCCCTGCTTCCAGTGTCTATGCTAAGCTAAGCTAACTGTCTCCTGGCTTTACATGACATGACATGACAGTGGCATCAGTCTTATCTAGCTCAGAAAGAAAGTCGAAAAAATCCCTTAAAGTGTGGACTGTTATTTACAAAAGGCCGTACTTAATTTTCATTTAGTTTCTGCTGTCATTTATTAATTTAGCCATGGGTGTCATTTTCGAAAGTGGTTTCAATTAGTACTGCTATGTTATTGAGGTAATGCATTAGTGCTTATGTAGCACATCTCAAAATTACAATTACGTACTGAAAGGTTTCTGCTGCAGTCAGTCTTTGAACACCGTTTTCCCATCAATGCCGAATGGAAAAAACTCCCACACACTCACTTACTTACCATCAGCTATATGGACAAGCATCACAAACAGCTCCTTATTTAAAGATGCATGCTGGGTAAATTATCCAAAAAAATTGATAAATTGGTCAGTGAAACATCTTGAGAAAACACACACATTTCCATCTAAGGAAATGGGGATTGAAGGCTTTGATCTTTAAAAAAAATATGCTCAAAAGTGCCAATAGTCATCATAAAGAATCGTACTATTTTGTCGTACATAGAGAACAACATACACGTAACAAGCGCCAATGCCAAACAATTAGAAAATAAATAATAATAACTGTCATCTAAAAGAGTGAAACAGCTGCAGAATTGAAGAAATGTCATTAAATTATTGTCAGTAATCCTTAAACACAGGCACCGTGTCAAGGTCAATCTGGGTTAAGTGCATTACAAGCTTTTGTGTTATCACACAGGTGAACCAGTGTGTAACTGGAGCTGGAGAGGATTACAGAAGCGTGCAAGCATTATTTGCATGAACTTGCGGATATACAGTAGCAGCACAGAGACACAATGTAGGTAGTGTTGAGTTGTTCAGGTCCAAGTGCGCTTTATGGATTTATTGCTAGTCCATGTGTGCGTGTGTATCTTTGTCTGTGTGCAATAAACAGCCGCAATTTCCAAATTTTAACAGTGCGATTGTGTTGTTAGCAACAGAGATGTTCCAGACAGCTTCCTCCCTTGATACTAAAGAGATGTGCAAAATATAAACAAACTCAGGTATGCACTGAATGAGAAGAATTTTCTGTCTAAGCATCCAGCTCATGTTTCAACAGGCTGAAAAGGAGATTATGTAGAAAACGCATTGTCATAAAATGTTCCAATGTGAGTGTGTGTGTGTGTTATTATGTACCTGTTGTCAGCATGATTTGTGTTTCCCTCACAGCACATCCTTTTATGTAACTGGATGCCACAGTGTCCTTGTTTATAACACATTAGATGAAAGCGAAGCATATGTCAGTGACATTGTCCGTGAATAGGTGTCACTACACCTTAGAAATGGAAATCTGTGTGCGTGTGTGTGTGTGTGTGCCAGCTGCCAGATGGGAGTCTATGATTCCACAGCAGGGGGATCACTGCCAGGAGACATGAGCTGTGTAGCTCTCAAAAACACACACAAACCTTACAATACCGCAACAAAGGCCTCCTCCGACCACAGCAGTGTTACAGCCCAAATCAATCATAGCAATCTACACTGCAGCAGCGGGAGGACAACTCAGCTTCACTACTTATATTCTCCTCTCCTCTTCCTCTCTTAAACACTGTGTGACAGAAATGAAAACCAGCCACCAGCCAAATGATTTCTGTCTGTATACTCTCTTTGCCACACAGCCATTCATCACTGGGAAGTTCCATTCTCTTCCAAAATCCAAACTGGATTCTAAAATACTGGATTGGCCTGAATATGTTATATATGAATATATTGTTTTTACTGGAAACTATGTGTGAAAAAGTGGGGTTCGTCATCAGATTTTTGTGTTATTAGCCTTAATGTTGCTAGGCTACCAAGTTCCTCCAAGTCTGTTTATAGTGTGTCTGTTTAGAGTTAGTCAGCCCTGAAAGTGTTTAGTTAGTCGCTGAGCTTCTGACAACTCTTTTGCAAGTCTTTTGCTGCCAGAGGAAATAAATTCCTGACAAGTGAAACCAATCTGAAATAGTCATCTGATGTCTTTACAAACAGAAACTGATAATCAGTCAAACAGCCAAGAATTGTCACGATGAGCAGCCAAAACAGCCATAGAAAATCATTCAAATGTGGGATTTACATAGATGGAAGTATTTCAGAGATATTTCCTTGGACTAACAGAAACTTTCCCAACAGGAATAGTCTGAAAGTGTTTTGCATCTTCGAAAAGTTTTTCCAAAAGCAACTGATGGAAAAAAAAAAAGGGGGGGGGGGGGGGGCTTATATTCGGACCAATACAGCAACAAAAGCAACCAGACAGCAGGGTGTATTTTAATCAGCACTCAGCCAATAAGTCTGATACCAATACTGATATTTTTCTTTTGACTCACTTTCAAGCCTCCAATCTGACACTGTTGTCCTGCTAAATTTTAATTGTCAGGAAGGTCTACAAAAGAGCATTTATGCCACTATCTGGGCATTACAGCACTGAAAGGCATACCAGTGAAATTCTTTTGAGTGGGTTAGCAGCTTTTTAAAGCTGGGTGAGAGGTTTCACTGCAGGTTTTTACAGCCTGCCAGCCTTGAAGCTGCTGAGAAAAACATGACTCCCTTAACTGCAAAGTTAGTCATTTTAACTGTAACCCCTATGAACAATACCATCAAAATACATTCCCAAATCTTTCCAGAGCCATTGGATAAACAGATCATTAAAAGTAATAATGGCCATGTATGTCATCACCTCCCATCTCTCCCTGAGCCTTGAAGTTGGACGGCTGTTATCAGAAATAGTAAATAATCATGGAAAGTCAGGGTGAGGAGGAGGAGGAGGAGGAGGTGGTTTGTACTTTACACTCCATCTCCTTTCATCTTCAACAGGCGAGCTGAGCCTGCAGAGGAAACTTCAGACCTCTCGGGCCACTCAGCTGTGCGGAAGAACGAGCAGCACCAAGGCAAGTTGCAAAGCCAAAGCTTCTTAATGACCACTCGTATCCCGTCTGCGAGTGTGTGTGCATGTATGCGATAGCCTGTTGGCGCTCTCTCCATTAATTTCCATTTGTGTGTGTTCAGCAGCCGAGGTTTAGGGGGCAGGGGGGATAATGTAACGCTGACACTCGAGGAACGGGTGTCGTCCCTCTATTGTGTTGCAGGGCAATTACAGCAAATGAGTCTAACAAATGCTCGATGTATAATTCAGAACATCCTGCATTTCTGCACTGCGCATTTTCATGCCAACAGTATCCATTACCAGGCCAGCAGATAAGCATTTATTTTTAATGCAATGACCCTGCTGTTTTCACTTATTTATATGTTTATTTTTTAGCTCTTACTATTTAGGCTTTTGGCTCATGTTCTTTTAAAGAACATACAAAGAGCTCAAGAGTAGACCTGGCTTCAATTGCTGGATTACAAACATTTTAAGCCACTACAAGTGAACATTTTAAGGGTTCCTGACAATATATGGTATACTTTTTTGTATCCTCAATAGAAGGGACTGGCACGACTGATGAAGATTACTATGAATGTGCTTGTCTTGGCTACTCAAAATCTCTAATACCTTGGATTATGGTTCACACTTTTTTGGCTCGTGATCGTTTAAAACAAAGCAACCACAACTTGCAATTCCCCCTAGAGATTAAGTGGTGAACCATTCAACCAAAAAAGGAAAGAAGAGTTCTCTTTTCAGGCTCGTTTTTTTTTGGTTGGAAGAGGAAATCCAGTGGCTGATAACCAGAATTTCACAAGTGCTAAAATTAGAGAAAATTCAAAAACATACATGTTCCTCAAATCATCTTGTGTGGCCCTCGAAATTATCTCGCAACCCCTCGGGAGGGTCCTGTCCTCAATGATTTAGGAGATTATAAGTATATTAACATATTCCAATGTTGAAGTCTCAGTAAGACGCTCGGGGTCAAAGTATGTAAAACAGAAACTAAAGAAACTGTTTTCAATTGGGAAATAAGTTTGTTCAGTTTCTTGACTAAAGTTAGATGATAAGATCAATGCCACTTCCATGTCTGCATGCTTAATATGAAGCTAGAGGCAGCAGGCGATTAGCTTAGCTTAGCATAAAGACTGGAAGCTTCCTTACTGGGAGGGTTTGATGGATATCTCTATTTCTCTGCATTCAGTGGACAGACTGGTCCGGGACGTTCTAGCTTGAGGCGGAGGGAGCGGTTAGCCTCGACCAAAAAAGGAGAAATGCAACTCCTTGTTATCTTATTCACATGTTGTGTGTTATTAGCTGGCTCGCTAACGTTAGCCACAGGTAAGCTTACATTCGGGAGTCACCTAGTTTTGTGTAGAGTTGGAGGTGCGCAGCTGAGGTCGGGACTTCTGGAGAGTCACAGAGGCTCAGCTAACTGCTAGATGGTCTTGCTTGTCTTGTTTTCTATTTCTACACGTGTGAAATTCAAAAGATGCGACGTGTGGGTGTGGAAGACTCCGAGTTGTTTAAAGGCACCTTTGACAGAGCTGGGCTGAGCAACGAAAGTAAAGTAACGCATTTCTTTTGCAGCCGAGTGACTAGTAAAGAAATGTAATTACTTTTTCCAATGAGTAATGTGTAATAAGTAATTGATTACGGTTTTCAAGTAACTTGCCCAACACTGGTCACAAAGTAGAAACAAAGCTTCATTTTATGTAGGCACAAGCCTAAAAGGTTAGACCTCTCCTCGTCTCTATAGTTTCCACACTCCTTCCTATAGATCTGTGGTTGCTCTGAGACTCCCCACTCACTCATGGCTTGGAAGGCACATTAAAGCACAGACCCAGCATCCATCTATGGACCTAAGTCTTGGGACTTTCCACTCCAGCTCTTTAAGGAGACCTTCTTTAATAATGCAAGGCGAGGAGCTCTGCGACAGGGCTCATTCCTGGAATACCTGACACAGAGTAGCTGCACAAGGAGGCCTTAACTAAACTCTGCTGGATGCCGAAACACTGGCAGGCACCATTGACATTCCACCTGACTGTAACACTAAATACACCTGGGAACTAGCTAATCTTTATTGACTACAGCCTCTATATGAGTGAGGTGAGGCTTCGAGCCTGGTAGAGCAGCTACTGTACTAATCAGTGGCCTTATTTGGCTGCAGAAAATGAAGGTTTCACCCTCCGAAGTGAGGGAGAAGAACCAATGAACCGGGCAGAGGGGATAGTGCAAAGCTCCTGTATATGTATGTGTGTGTGTGTGTGTGTGTGTGTGTGTGTGTGTGTGTGTGTGTGTGTGTGTGTGTGCGTGCGCGCGCGCTGATGACACTGCAGAACCCCGAAGAGACAGCGGAGAGAGGAATCACCCACTGCACGGCGCTGAAAGAGCTGGTTTGGAGCCAGTGCAATGATTTATTCCTCTCTGGTAAAGAATAGAAGGTCAGGAGGGCTGAACACAGAAATGACCTCAGAGGCACTCACGCTGTGTTGATGGATATGAGGAAGGGTGGAGCCGATTTCAGATGACTGTGCTCCTGTACCCTTCAAAACAAATATTCGTGGTTCATACTTGAAGACGGATACCGTGAACTCGCAAAAATGTGACTCATGACAGCTCAAACGTGATTTCATCTCTCACTCTTGAATATTTCCTGTTACTACCCACTAAATATGACCACAAAACAAACAGTCCTTGGTTGTTGTCTATGTTGAGTATTTTATATTCCATATATTTATAGTCCAGGTTTCGCTACAATTTGGGATTTGGAGAAGGCAGCTGAGTGCATGTTTGTGCCTGCCAGGGCAAATTCAACCCACAGCGCTGCATAAACAGCATACCAAGAGGCATTTTTGGGTAGACAGGAAGAGGTTAGAGCAACAACACCTCGGCTAGAGAGGAGAAGTTTGTAGTCCTGCTTGCAGCAACAACGATTAAGCAACAAGCAGCAAATAGGCTACACCCAGCTGACTGCAAAACATCACCAGCACCGAATTTCAGTCTATAGTAGATGCAGGTTCTTCTAGCTCTGCAAGACTCTGCCACAGATTAGTTGCCAGCACCCTTTCTGAAGACTTTCCGACTGCCTGTTTCTGTGAGAAATCCTATTTAAATGTAGATGACAGAGCCACCGCTTCTTCTCCCGTCTCCCAGTCTCATCCTCTCTCCATCTCCCTTTTTTTCCAGGCTCCGCGAGTCTCTCTCTCTCTGTTGCTGCAACTGCAGTGAAATCAAACATATTTGACGGACCGTGACGCCTGCTGAAAAAAGGCCCAAAAAAACCCCGTCCACAATCACATTTCGAAGCACGACGCCAAAATATTCCAAATCTGCTGTGGATATTAGCGTGCAAACACAAAGAACGTAATAATCCGTGTCTCAAAAGAAAGGTCAGGAGGAAAGATATTTAAAATGTAGGCTAACAGTGGATGTTTTATTCATGCGAGTTGTTAGAAAATATAGATGCAGGACGGTATCATTTATTCACAAGCGCATGGTGTACACACAAACTTACACATTCCCAAAATGTTAAGAAGCAAAACATACCCTTGAGGCTTTGCTTCTAACCCAGTAAAGCCCCAAAGCAATTTAGAAAGCAGCATTAAGATGTCAACATGTGAGCTTTGTATGATCATTTTACCCGCATGCTTTATTCCCACTAATTACTTCCAGTAACCTAAACATCTGAGCTCATCT
Source organism: Macquaria australasica (assembly GCA_005408345.1). Lineage (NCBI taxonomy): Eukaryota > Metazoa > Chordata > Actinopteri > Centrarchiformes > Percichthyidae > Macquaria > Macquaria australasica. The sequence goes on along the minus strand of SEMN01000301.1, from coordinate 203,355 downwards.
GGAGGGATGCAGTTCAGTCTTCCGACTAGAAAAAAACAATACAATTTACCTTTCAGGTTACTGGAAAGTTGCAGATTTAAAAGCTAGGTTTAACAGGTGGAAACTCCAACATAACGTGTAAATGTTTTATCAGCATAAAAAAGATAAAAAGAATTCAATTTTGCAAACAAAAAATCTTGGGATTTTCCTTCACTACATTCCTCTTTTGAGTTTGATTTGCTGTAAGATCCATCATCAGCTCTCACACTGTACACTGTTTAGCCGGGGTTGTGAATCACATGAGCGGCACTTCAATCACAGCGGTTAACCCCTGACCTTGAATCTTAACTCATGACCACGGTTATTACTATGGCATCATAAATACAAGGGGACAGACTTCGGCTGGAGGGCATACATACATCATAACCAATATGTGTCTTTTCATGCAGATGAAACTATCACAGGTCGTGTGACCTGTGATAGAGCAAGTGCATCTTCTTCTGTCAGCAGCATGACATACATGCCAGCCACCTGAATCCCTTTACAGCCTTTAAGTCAAACAAAGACGCCTACTTGAATGTCTTTGTCTGGGACTAAGCTAAGGTGGATAAGGTGTCTCGCCTACTGCGACCTTACTGCATTGTCCACATGAACACACACAGCAACTATCATTGCATCATAGTCTGCAATGATCAACATGTCAAGGAAAACATTCGCTTAAAAAACTATTAATTTCTGATGATTCATTTCTCTTTCTCATTCATTTCCTTTGCCTGCAGCGTCACCTGAAAACATCTTTCCTGCGCTCCTCTTCTTCCCCAAACCGATATATCACAGCGCCTGATGTTACAGCTGTATCATATATGGAAACAAAATGCCCTTCTACAGTTGCAGTGACAGTCTGCAACCCAATGCTTCATCAGTCTCTGTGTCTGCATTGATCAGGTGGGCAACAACTGAGGCTATCTCCTGGGGAAAGGCTGCAGCTGCTCCAACACAAACAGTCGTTATGAGTATAAAAGATAACCAAGGGACATGTCTGTGTGCCATCTATAACATTATGGTTGTAAAAGCTACTGGGTAAAGATTATTTGGGTGAACTGGTGGTAGACAAACTGGGGTCTGAGGACCTCCAAAGGTCCCTGGGTGGGTTAAAAGGGGTCACAACAGCTAACTATCCCAGTTAGAGCAAAGAAAATGGTAATTATTATCTTTAATGTGACCATAATACTACATTAACAGCAAAAATCCTATAATATGAGATGATAATCTTTTCAAATAGGCACCCATGAGTGTTTGTCCATTTAAAATTCCCCAGGGTAAACACAGTGAGTGGGTCATTTCCACCCACAAAAATGATAAGTCATCCCCCCCCACATACCTCGGCACACAGCTGGGCGAGGAGCGGTCCACCTCCCAGGTAGCGTACAGGTTCATGTGGACCGGCCGGTTGGAGGTGATGCTGACCGGCTTGGAGGGCTGCATGTGCGGCGAAGGGACGCCCCCAGTCCGCGGGAGCCCTCCTCGCTCCGACATCCTGGAGGCTGACAACGGACGTTCAGACGGAGCTGAGAGGAGGAACACCCGTAGTAGCCTGGCTTCTCCGTGTGTGTGTGTTGTCCTTTTTTTGGAGCCTCCTCCTTCTTCCTTTGCCTTATTTTTTCAGGCTCCTGGTGGTGCAAATGCGTAAAACGCTCCGGTGTTCACTGCAAACGGAAAGTTGGTCCGCTTTGTGCTATTCGCCGCCTGATAGCGAAACCATCGCAGTCGTCGGGGTTTGTACCCGAAGGCAGGCGGCAAATCCCCGCGTCCGTCTGTGTGTGTGTGTGTGTGTGTGTCCTCTCTCTACCCGCTGCGCCTCAACTTCGTGTCTGCTCGGTGTGTGTGGCTCGGTCGTGTTTATCGGTGCAGGAAGCGGAAATTTCTCTCGCCGAAGTCGCACAATGAGCAGAAACCAACGAGCTACGCCTCTTCAGCTAGAGGACGTACAGCACGAGAGAGAGAGAGGCACAGAGGGGCTGGCCAATAGAGTGCTGTGGTTATGTTACTGTGTTTTTTTAAATCCTGGGATTCCATGTTTCATTACATTTACTGCTACTATATAGTATATTGGTATGTATATTTTTTTCCATATTATTATATTATCCTAATTGTTTTTTAATTTTAGACAGAGGTTGTACAAATATTACATATAGGGTGGAACTGGTTTACCTCCAAACCTTTGGAGATTTTTCAGTTGTACCTCATATTACTAAAGTTCATTTAATTGAATTGTGACAGAGATAATTTTTTTAATTATTATTATGTATTATTATTATTTAAATTATTTTTATTTATTTTCTGATTTTTTATTATATTCATTATTATTATTGTTATTCATATTTTTATGAATACAACTAAAATATTATAAAAATATTTTTTATATTATATTATAAATCATGTTTTATTTCGCTAAAATACAATATGCTTCATAGTAAAGTAGCATAGTGCATGGAATACTGTATACTGCAGTATATAGTGTAGTAATGTGCAAACCTTTCTTAATTCTGGATTATTATACTTACTTTGTAAACAGTACATGCATAGTACAGTATATCCTCTGTACTACTGTAACTCATGCAAATAAAGCAAATGTGAATGTGAAAAGAGATAGAGAAGAGTTGCCTTGTGAGCGTTGACCCATAGTCACACTTATTTCTGAAATATATTTCAAAAAATAAAAAAGTGATCAAACTGCCCTTGCATGTTATTGCAGAATAATTTATTGCATATATATATATTGGACACTGGGATATGGTACTGTATATGCCGCTATTAACATATCTACAAGCGCATCTAATACAGTATATAGTCCAAATATGTCTTAATAAACCTGATTTTATATTAGCCAGGTTTCAAGTCAGTATAATGTATCAGCACTCAGTATTTTCAACTTATATGGAAATAAAGTAAAGAAATAAAATGTCCCTGCAGGTGCTACGGCTGCATTGAAGGTGTGGTCAGTTAGAAACCTCTATCAAGAAAATATAAACAAATACATATCTTATCAATTTAGGCCTGTCAGTTGAATATTTCCTAGTTATCATTAGACAAACAAATCAAATAGACAATTAACACCAATAGTGCATAGTGGAACAACACCTTTTCCTCCTTACAGTGGTATTAATTTAAACCTTAAGTGTGATAAACCTGAGTGTCAATGTTGACCCATCATTCACTGCTTAACCCTCACACCACCTGCAGAATTACACTTTGTGTGACTGAGTATTATAGTAAAACAATACATATTCTGATGTTTTACTGAAGATCAGTGCAGGTAAATTTGTGAATTGTTCTATTTTAGGCCAACATGGCACACTGACTGGAGTCTCAGGTGTGACTGAAATGATTCCCATTAGTAACACACACACAAACTCTCACACTGACACACACATACCTTCTTTCGGCTGTTGTGAGCAGGCAAATATACAAAGGTGCAAAACCGGTTACAGTCGGTGAATTCAGCTCGCTTTCATTCTATACTGTGAATTTGTTCTCTCTTGAATGACAACCAGGCATATAGAGGGAAAACCCATCTTTTAATGATCAGAAAAGATTTTTGCTTACTTTTACAGAGCTGATTATGAGGTACAAATGTACTGGTTTCAAGCTGTAATTTGTGAGAAATCAGGATCTATTAACAGAAACATACACAAATGCTTGTCTGCTGTGTATTTTTCCACTCCTGTTTACCTTGTAATCACCAACTGGAAGCAACACTTCACCTTTTTTCCCAATGACACATGCTGCAGCCCTCCCTGTGTTTGGCTGCCTGTCAGTGCAGCATGAAACAGGTGCAGTGTTTGCACCCCCAGGTGACAAAGGCAGGGCCATGATTACAATCTCTGAATCTGAATATGAATCAGAAGGTGATCTAATCACTCCACCAACGTCACAGCACGACTGGCTGCCATCAGCTTGACGTTTCTCCATGGTCAGATTATCACAGCTGTGATCGGGGCTTACAACAACATTATGTGCTTGAAATGTTTTTGAAACGTGTGCTGCTCTGTACACAATATTCAGGGGATGTTTGAAATATCACAACTGAATAAATGATAATAAAATGACTGGAAATTGCTGCTGGTTGGAGAGCATATCAGTAACCTCTGGAAGTAATGATGTAACCGAAAGCAAACAGCTAATGGTGTTGCATGCTTGTACAGAATGTTCCCTCTTTATGCATACTTGTTTATATCAAATCCATTAAGACATCACTTATATGGGCTTTTCATTTTAGCACTGCAGCATAAAACAGCACTGTGCTGCTTAATTTTTTGGGGAAAACATAGGCTACTGCAAAACATGTTATGATCTATTCTGTTCCAACCAAAAGTACTGGAATAACAAGTTTAAGTTTAAACATGCCACACGTACAATCTTGGAAGTAGCATGAGGGCAGCACTAGAGATTTAGAGGCTTGACAGCACTGAAGCAACATTTATATATATTTTTTTATTGTCATATACTTCATAGTAGAGTTATATAGTTTTATATTATCTTCATGGCTGGATTTGGCCCTAGGTTTGCTGTATGGTAATACGATTAAACACAAATTAATTTACAAATGTGCATCATGTAAACACAATATAAAAAGTACTTGAATGACAAGATGCATTTAAGACTTTAAATCTTGGAAATTCTAGGGGGCAGCATGGTACAGTTAGGAGTTTGACAGTAGTGTAGCCACATATACATGTATTTAATGGTAATGGGAAGCATTGCCTTGTCATTTGCCAATTTAATCACAGTAGGGCTCCGTGTTTGCATTTGCCAGCAGTTCTGTTTTTTTTAATAGTGTGCAGCCAGTGTATTAGAGGTGGTAAGACTGTTTCATGCCCTGTAGATTGCAGGTTCAGACATCTTCAAGACACTTATTCAGATTCTAGTCAAGGACGACCATGTACGGACCAGAGAAGAGAGTCTGGTTTTCATTGCAACCAAGCAAAAGAAAAGCTGATGTCACTTGCTAGCTAGCTCGTCCTCTTAGATTGGAGGTGTGACAATCAGTGAAATCAGCTGGAATTAAAACCATGCAGACTCTCTGCCTGGCCGCCTATCCCTGTTCTCCGTCCCTCGCTCTGGATAATCAGCCGGATGACTTGAACGCGGTGCAAACCCCCCTGCTCTTTTTAACATGCTTCTCTCCTGACATTGATAAAGAGATTAGAATCAAGCAGATTAAAACATGGTCACGGGATAATCCTGGGTTACTTTTTACACAGCGCCCTAAATCTGCCAGGTCATCAAGTGACACTGCACAGGCTCCAGAGCCAATGTCAAAATCAATTCAGTTTATACCATCTCTTACGCAACACAATTACCCACATATGGAGATCTACTACGGCTATTTTCATACATTTACAAAGTATTGTGCAGTGTATACAGTATTTGCAACAGAATAGGTTGGGAGTCTTTGACATTATGCCTCTCAACTGAAATATACTGATGTGTAGAGGATTTCCACCTTCTCTCTGTATTTGCAATATTTGGCAAAATAAAGCAATTCTTCAATATTAAGGCTGCAACTAATGATTATTTTAATTACTGATGAATCTCTTGATTATCTTTTTAATTAACTGAGTAATCATTTGGTCTATAAAATGTCTGATAATAGTAAAGAAATGCCCATTATAACTTCTCAGAGCCCAAGATGACACATTCAAAATGCTTGTCCAAAACCCAAAGATATTCAGTTTACTATTATATATAATAAAGAAACGCATCAAATCCTCACATTTGAGAAGGGTGAAGCAGTCACTTTTTTGGCATTTTTGCTTGAAAAATGCACATTGTACTTTCCACTGTGTTTATTTTTTGCTGGAAACAAATTATTCAATGTAAATATCTGCCGTTCCAAGTAATTTAGGTGTAACAGACAAGGAGGGTTTGAAAGTTGAATGCAGGAGCAAACAATAGCAATACACTGGATTGGATGGATGGCTCTGTGGGCAGTATCATTACAGTCTGCCTCCCTTACTGAACCAGTGAGAGTGCTGGCAAACAGAAGTGAAGACATGCTTACATGCCAGGAGATGATGTCATTCACTCCAGAATGGGCACGTGTCCCACTCAAAAAGGTGTCACTGTGAAATAATAAAAATACCATCAGTTGTCCAACCAGCTTTGGCAGCTCTGTAATATCTGCAGTATATGTGCCGTTATATTTTGTATTAACACAGTAAAAGCCTTTGATTTTGAACATTTGAACAGGCTGTTGCTCCCTGTGTGTGTGTGTGTGTGTGAGCCTGTGCACGGTCAGGTGACTGTCACGTTCAGTCCTCTACTGCCCTCTAGCTGTAGAACCGTGCACTGCAGCTTGTTGTAGTGCAGCACAACAGCAGAGTCTGCACGTTAATGAGTCATTACTTAAAGTTCTAAGACATCCCCCCCCCTTTTTTTTGGTTTTAAATGTGGTATATTTCCAAAAATACACCACATCTTGATAATTTAACTTGATTAGGAGGTTATGTACCGGACGGTTTCTTGGCTCCAAACAGTCTCCAGGAAATAGTTTTTAATTTCTAGTTACTTTTAAGTATATTTGCATCTGCCTGAATACTAATTCTAACACAACTCTAAACTAAAACCTGTTAGTAGACTTGGACTTGTCTTGGACTAAACATCTGTGCTCTTGACTACAGCCCTGACCAGAATCAGACTTAAAACCTCCATGAGTAATACATGTTTAATTGTACTACAAAAACTTCTCTTCATGTCATTTAACCCCACAAATTCCCCAAAATATTACAAACAACATACGTTTCCTCTTTTCAGCCTACAGTGACTCTGCTTCTGACTGGATCTGCTGACTCAGATCTAATGTAAAAGAACCCTTACAATAACTACCCACACAATGACGAAATGGAAACCTGGGGGCAGCACAGTTGTGAACTCTTGTCATCACTTCATTTATTTACAAAAAACAGAAAAGACATGGTTACAGAGAAAAAAATAACCAAGACATAAAATGTAGAGTCAAAGAGACGTCACCTTTCTCACGTGACACAGATTACGTGAGATGCGTCACAAAAGCATCGCCTATTTATAGTTTTAAAAAGGAACAAAAACATGTTTACTGCTACTGGTCTAACAGATGATTGGTGTTGCAGTCTGCATCCTCCGAAATTAAAAGCCAAGTACAGCTTTTCCTCTTTCATTTCCTGTGGTGGCTCATTCTTTCGCAGCGCTTCGTCTCGGTGTTTCTGCTCTAGAACTTGAACTCTTTGTATTTCTTGGCGCCGCCTCGCGTGTCCTGTGGCTGGGCCTTCCTCTTTTTTTGCTGTACAGTGACAAGCAAGCAGAAAGGGGTGGGGGGGAAGCGGCTATTAATATTCAAATGTCACCACAAAAGGGAAAACTGAGATGACAGTAAACCAGGCTGCATTAACAGCCTCCCACTTTCCTTTAGTTTATAAATAAAACACTTAAGTGGAGCTTAAATATGACCAATTTATTTATATGAACTTTAATAATGACATTGATTCGGTGTCCCCGTACCTTCTGTTTGGCAGCATGCTCAGCCACCATGTCGCTGAAGTCCTCTTTCTCCACCTGGGCCTGCTGCTCTCTGACGTGCTCCTCGTACTTCTGTGTCATGGCCATGGGGTCCAGCTCCAACTCCTCCGGAGCCAGGGCCACCTCCACGCCCTGTGACTCCTGCCCTCCGCCCGCCTTACGACCTGCCATGGACTGAAGACAGCAGAGAGGGAAAACAAGAGGAAGACAGACAGAGGAACAGATTTGAGGCATGGTTATAGACAGAACTTGGACATGCACACAAACATATCTCATCTCAAGCCCACACAGTCGTCTTACCCCTGACACGTCGTAGATGTGTGTTGACGCCATCATGGCTGTTCCTACAGGGCCAGTTCGTCTCTCTGGGAGCACCGTGAACAGCTGAGGCGTCTCATTTCTATGAGCACAACAAACCAAGAAAACAAGCATTTCGCTTATATTAGTCACTCATTATGTATCCTAAATAACAAGGTTTTAGAACAGGACAATATCTCTAAATGATTGTTGGCTGGTGGTCACTTCCAAAGTTTCTTACCATATGAAATACCTAGGAACAATAATAATATTTCATAATACAACAGAGATCTTCTATCTGATGAGTATAGAACAAATAGCATTGATCCATTAACACTTATGAAGACTTACAGTGGGTGTAAAGACATTTTTTTCCACAATTTTTGGCAGTAAAAGGTAGTTATAGTGATATATTCATACTGTTTTAGATGAACGATGACATATGAACTATATTTTATCCTGTAAAATTTGCATAAATGTTTTTATTTTTTCATATTCTAAGCTCTTTCTGTAAACACATTAACTGAAAATGTTCTGTCTGTTTCTAGCATGTGGTGCACCAAAACAGCAGGAGCACTGCTGTTGGGAGTAAATGGGAAATTAAAACGGCAGCATTGCTGCGACAATACAGAGCGATACTCACCCATCCATGGCCTCCTCGATTTTCTTCTTCCTCAGCTCAATCAGCTCTGGGGTCTCCATGCCGGCGGGTACTGATGAGAAGCCTCCAGGAGTGATCAGCCCGCTGAAACACACAAAATGACATGCGGTGCATGATGAGTTTATCCATGCGTCTCCATCCCCATGAATGCATCTTTGTGTGCTTGTATGAATATTATGTGATTTAAACATATAGGCAGAAATGGTCTAAATCATGTATGCATATCCCCCCAAAAGTGAGCAAATGACACAGACGGACAAGGGCATGCACACACAAGTAGCCAGGAAATCAAACACCTCATCAACTGAACCTACTGAAACTCTAATCAGACCTGCTGCTTTAATCTGAAAGTTCATCTTACAATTACATGGTAAATTATGGTAATTTCATTAGTGTGTGTTTCTCTGCATTGGTAAGAATGTAATGAAAAACTGACATTTAACCTTGCAGCTCATGTCAAAGAATGTGTTGTTACTGGCCCAAACAGAAAACATAAAAAAACATCCAGGTGAGGAACCTCTTATTTTGGAATGAGACTCTTCATGATTCATATTTTGTGACTTCTTGATTAAAGTGTTGACCGCAATTTGCACGTCAAGTACCTGTCTGCTGGTGTGAAGAATCCAGTTTCGTCTGGTTTCTCCTCGTCGCTCTCCTCCTCCTCCTCTTCCTCTGATGACTCCTCATCCGAAGGCTCCAGTTCTCCCCACGGTGTGTGATCTACCTCCTCCTCCTCCGCTTTGGCCTGATCATAAACAAAAACATACTCATCCATAAGTCTGGCAATTAACAATGTGGGTGTATACAAACCTCATTCTGTTATTAGAGAATTTCGGATGACAGGTGAAAGGAAATGAAAATGGAAACACTCGTACACCTAATAGAATAGACCAGTAGATTGGAAACATTTCTACCAGAATCAACAATGTATTAAGAAACCATTTGCATTTCTGATTAATTTAAAGCTTAAAATCTTTTCTGTTCAAGATTTTGAGTATACAAATTGAAGACATCTTCAGTTGTTCCCCCAGCTGTAGCTTAAAAGAGGACACAGACAAAGGATGGTGCCGATAATGTACTGAATAAATTAAGTTATGTATGTATGTGTGTGTGTGTGTGTGTGTGTGTAAGAGGCTGCGTGGTCCTGACCTGGAAGTCTGCAGCATTGGTCCCAAACACATCGCCGTAAAGAGGTTTGCCCATTTCATCTACTGGCGGCTTCCCCCAGCCTCCGGCGTGATAACCAAACGTACAGTTCTAACAGGCGGAGGAGCAAGAGGATGAAGAGAAACACAAGAGCAAAAAACAAGAAAAATTAAACATACAAACACTCTAATGTGATCATCTTTATTGTAGTACAGTCAAATAAAAACACTTCTGTAGTAGGAGTAGTTGTCTTACGTCTGGGATGGGGGAGTTGAGTCCGGGGATCTTGAGATTGGGGTAGGAGGGAGGGGGGCCATACCTCTGCATGGCTATCAACCAGGGAGGAGGCACCTTGTGGGCGTTCTGGGGAAGAAGAGACACTGTCAACATAAGCTCGCTGACCCGCACCATTTTCTCACGGGGTGTTTTATGGACAAAACTATTCTATTTGGATCCTTTGTGGAATACTGGGCTAATTCTCTGAGGGTTTATTTGAGCTAAAAATATTTTCCACATTCATTTATATCATATCAGCTGGTGTTATCTGCAACTGAAGTTTTAAAAAACAAAGAAAGACTGCCTGGGTATATTTTTTTAAATGACTCATTGTCTCAGCTGTTGTGTTCCTCTCCTTGTTACCGCGTTGGTGTGGCTGAATAAACAAGTCTCGTCTTACAGGAGATCGATTTTCACAGCCTGTACATTCATGCATTTAACAGCAGTAACAAGGAGAGCGACACAACGGGATAATAGGGAAAGTGACATAACATCAGGGATAACAGAATAAGACAGGCAACTGCAGCAGATATATTGCCCAGAGCAGTTGACATATCTTTCGCACAATTGGAATCTCATACTACTCAGGATATACTGTATATGGTCATATTTTTGTATTTTTGGAGAGATGGATATTTCACTTAATTTCACTGGTTTCCATTTTTTCTTTTCTATTGTAGTTGCGGTTTTATTGTTTTTAGTTCGGTAAATTCACAAGGAATCATAATGTTAGTGGATCTTACAGGTCCAACTGGCATGCCCAGAGCGATACGCAGCTCATCAGACAGATCACCCGGCTTCTTCTCTTTCAGACGAGTTTCAAACTCTTTTCCCTGCAGAGACACAAAAACACACACACAAGCAGGTCACTTGGTGGGCCTTTTTAAAAGCAGCTTGCAGCGCTGACTATTAATTTCCAGCAAGGGTGATCGCAATGGAAAAATAATGAAAAAAAAAAGTAATTTAATCTTTAACATTTAACAACTCCTGCCCACAGGATATGAGGAAGATTTTACTGAAAGGTAAAAAAAAGTGTGAGAAATGGTGAAATCCTTAAGGATCTAGTACCTCGTAGTAAAGGTCTCCGTGGATGGTGAGTTTGGGTTTGATCTGCCATTTGAAGAAGGCATCGTGGAGCTTCTGGTAGTCGATGTCGATCTTTCCCATCTTGGGACGAACTTTCTCTCTCATTTTGGTTTTCATGGTTTTGGCGTCCTCCTGTGAAGGGAAAATTAAAAAAAGAAAAGAAGCTACGTGTGAATTTCACTGCTCGTTCTTCTGTAAACATAGAGAAGTAGAAAGGAGCGTCTGGAAAAGGAACAAATGTCTCTCTGGTAACCCACCTTCTCCTGCAGGGCCTCCCTCATCTCCTGGATACCCGTTTTCTTGATGAACTCAGGCAGCTCGAACGGAGGCTTCTCTATACCTCTCTTGCCCTGCAGGTACTTTCTTTTGAAGCACCAGTGACGGGGCACCGGCACCGTGTTCCTGGTGGCCTTTAGGTGGACCAGCAGCTTGGGCTCCTGGGCCGTCACATCATGCATCTCCACTACATCTGGACGAGCCACCAGCTGGAGCAAAGAGGCAGGAAGAGAGATGAGATGAAGTGTCACTGATAGAAGTGAAACCGCAACAGCAGGCAGAAAGAAATCACAATTATTCTAAAAGACAGGTGTGATCGTTATAGTAGTCATGACCATTAATTCTTTTTAATTTACCTGTTTGAGTTCAGCCACAGTCAGCCTGTTCATCCTCCTCAGCTTCTTCTTTGAGAGTTTAGGTACATCTGGTCTGATTTCCTGCATGTGAAAAATATTCCAAATGTTTTACATGTAAACTAAAAGGATTTTGTTCTTTCTCTCCCGTTTCCCAACAGATGGAAGGATTCAAACCTCGTCACTGTCATCGCTGTCTTTCCTCTCATCCTCAAATCCCTTTTTCCGCAGCACGGCCGTCTCCTGCTTCTCTGCCTTCTCAGGCTCCTTCTCCTTCTCTTTCTTCACATCATCAGTCAGCTAGGAAAGAAGGAAACGGCCGCATTATAGCAAAACTAAAGCAAACGCAAATATGAAACACCAGATTGTGTTGAAAATCAAGCATTTTTCAAGGAGTATATTCGAATTCAAGCATATTCCTAACCTTGAAAACATAACAGTTAAAATCAAGCATTTTCCAAACCTTCAAGACTTTGTACAAACCCCGGTCATTACAGCCTTCTGCCGAGGGGAAATTAAAACAATACTTATATGCACTACAGTAAGTCAAACGTGCTCTGTAGTCACCTTGAACGCCTCAAAGATCCTCTTGAAGAAGATGTAGTTGGGGTCATAGATCTCCGGCTCCTCTGTGATGTACTCGATCTCCACCTCGGACTCCTTCTCCTTCTCCTTCTCTTTGTCTTTCTCCTTTTCTTTGTCACTGTCCTCCTCCTTCTTCTGCTGCTGCTGCTGCTCCGCCTGCTCCTTCTTCTCCTGGGCTCGCTTCTGTTTGCTCTTCTTCTTGCGATTTCTGCGTTTCCGGTTTTTCTGAAGGAAAGGTTGGTTTAAAAATAATTATTAAAAACATAACATGTCCAACATGCATTACTTCATGTTGTGCACTTGTTTATCTTGGCAGGTACAATCACGAGGCCTATTTAGGGTGATGTCATGCAAATATGAATACACAAAGAGGACTGTGTCAGTTTAGGTTCTGTTTTCACAACCACAACACATATGCCCTCATTTATGAATGAGATATGACTCAAATGTCCAAGATGATATTTTGCAGAATTTCTCAGTTGCTGAATCAGTGAATCTGCCTCTGAATTACCATAATACAATGAGTAGAGTGCTGTGGTAACAACAAACAACTGAAATATCACAAGTACACAACTGTGATGCTGGGTTTGTATAGTATTAATAGACTTACATCTTTCTTAGATATCTGGCCGTCATCGTCTTCTGTCTCAGACATGACTGGTGCAGAGGAGTTGTCCATCTCTGCTCCCTCATCATCTTCCTCCTCTTCAGAAAGAAAGAGAAGATAAACAGAAACAGATTATAAATCTGAATGCTTCCACATCCCAACGTCTAACCTTCCTATAGACAAAAATTCTTGATCGATTGAGTAATTATTATTTATCTTCTTCAGCATGCAGCGCAGCTTTAAATGTCAATGTTTTTTCTTTTGTCAAACAGAAAAGATGCAGCTGTACTGACCTGTGGGGTCGGTGAGCTGCTCCTGTCTGATCTCCTTCAGCTGGAGGATCTTCTCCAGAGCTTGAGGGATCTTGGGCCCACTGATGCTCACCTCCTCGCTCTGCCAGGGCTGGAATGGAAGCAAAAAACCCACAAAACTAAGAATGTAGCACAAGGTAGTCGCCAGCTGTAAATCAATAAGAGATCTAAGTCCCTGAAAAAGAACAATCACGCCCCAATTAACACAACTATAAGACATTTTTATTGATTTTAAAGCTAATGCTCAATCTGTCTCTCGGCTTCAATTGGTATAATGTATGTACATGTGCAGGCCCACAAGGCCGGCAAGAAATCCTGCAGGTCCTAACAAACTGTATCTGAATAGTTAATACATTTTCAAGAGGTAAAAGTTATGTTCAAAACTAATCATCGGCAGTGTTATCTTTCTAAAAATACACATACTCCATGTTCACGCTACTGCGAATGGGGCTGTTGCAGAAATGTATGAAAGGCGTCCGCTTACCTCTCTGTTGTCTTCTCCTGGGGGAGGTGGCACTCTCTGTTTCTGGGTCGGCAACATACTCACACCAGGAGGCAGCGGCGCACGAGGATCCAAACCTGCAGAAAGAACAAGTTCGCAGGTGATGAAAATTTGTTATTTAGAATGTGATCATTTACACCAAACATGTGGTTTAAAAAGTCAGCCCATAAACCTCAATGGAGACCTTAAGCTCCTCCCTTAGAGTACAGATGAAACCGCTGTCATTTCTGCACTAATCTATTTCTGGAAATATGGTTCTGTTTTTACACGAGAATGAAATTTAAATAACTTATTACGGGTGAGGTAATGTGTAGCAGGAATCTGAACATAATCACTACATCACCAACATACCTCTCATTGTGCTGATGGGGGGCATGGCTCTGGGCCCCCCCATCTTAGCCATCTCCTGCTGACGCTCCTGTTCCAGCAGCACTGCAGCCTGATACACAAGAAGGGAGGAGATGGGAATTAAATTAAATACACGGTTAAAAAAGAGAGTAGAATCGAGTGTGTAAGAACAAAAAGGGGGGCAGAAAAGGATAACTGGGCGGCTGTGGCTCAGGAGGTAGAGCGGGTCGTCCATTAATCCCAGGGTTCGATCCCTGGCTCCTCCTGTCCATGTGTTGAAGTGTCCTTGAGCAAGACATTCAAGCGGCACTCCCGATGGGCAGGCCAGCGCCATGCATGGCAGCTCCGCCTCCATCAGTGTGTGAGTGTGTGTGTATGTGAATGGGAGGCAAGATTGTATAAATGCAGTCCATTTACCATTTAACTGTTATGAAGGGGATTATTTTAAAAATACGTGGTTTATTGATTTTAGTGACACAAAAGTGAATTATACACACAGCGGGAATGTTTCCTAAGAGTGCATTGTTCAAATCTTTAAATCTGAAGTAAAGCTCTATCTGATAATCCAGTATAGCTAAGTGACTTTATCTAACAGGTGGACTATATTCATTGTCTCACCCTCTTCTGCTGCTCCAGAAGATCATGTTCATCCATGCCATGGGAATCACCCTGCGATACACAGAAACAATAACGACTGAACAACAGTCAAACTAAAATTAACTTAACAGTATTTTCTGTGTCTATTCCTGCATTTTTTTTTTTTTACCAAAAAAAGCAGAAAGTTTTTCTTGCATTGCTCTATAGTGACTGAAACCTTAATCTCCTATACGTGGAGCAGTTGCTGTGGTTTTTGTAATTTAGATTCTACTACCCAGAGCAGATATTTTGGGTTGTTTTCTATACACTGAGTTCCTTGCTTTGATGAAAGATGTTTTAAGGACCTGTTTTTTGTTTTTCCTAATCTTACCATTTCACAGACTTGATTGCATCTCATTATGTTTGTGTTGTAAAAGAAAGCTAAATGCAACAAGTGGATCACATAGTCAGTCCAGCCGCCCTCACCTGCTGCTTGGCTCTCTCCTCCTGCTGCAGCACCATAGCTGCTCTCTGCTGAGCCATCTTCAGCTGATCATCCTGCGACAGGCCTGGAGGGGGCAAACCCGGGGGCTCCATGCCCATGTGGATGCCGGGGGGAGGGGGCCCTCCGGGCATCATGCTCATAGCCTGGAGCATCCCTATACCAGGAGGCATGGGTGGCATGGGCATCGGGGGCATGTGAGGCATACCTGGCATCTGGAGAGGAGAATGGGAGGTATGAGGGTGTGACGTGAACTCACATTGAGGCCATTAGTGAGACTTCCTTCTTGTTATTCTTTTATTCATATAACGTGAATTTAATGTACCCTTAATGTGACATTAATATTTACTGTAAAGGTGTGTAGTAAGCAGTTTTATCATGTAGTGAGAGAGAAATTAAGCACCCCCAAATGTTAGTGAGAGAAATTATGACAAGATGCCAAAATTGCAGCATTTAAAATCAAGTCTGTAACATCATCTAAGAAAATAATGCTAATTGTATTTACAATAAATGTACAAAGAAACAGAAGGGTTTTCCCTTGGCGCTACACCATTATACTCTGTGGCATCAGCATTACACTTTCAAAACAGGGTGCAAATATGTCGTGCAAGTTCAATAGACAACATTAGTTGGTAAAACACACTAAACTGATAACATCATCATTTTCAGGAAATCTGGGTAGATCCAGTGGCAGCATGTGTAATCACACTGGAACCATATTTCCATGTATAAACGATTAAAAGAGCAACGTGTGTGCATAACAAATTGGAACATAAATATAAAAAGCTTCACACATTCAGCCACATTTTCCTTTTGATATGCTTATACACTTACCTGGGAGCCCATTGGTTTGTCGTCACTGGGTTTGCTTAGGAGCATCCCAGTCTGCGGAGAGAAGCACACACGCACAAATGAGTGAATGCCTTTTGTGCTGAAGACGTTTTGAGCAACAGCATCTGAGACGTTGACTGTGCTTTGTTTCTTTAACTGAATGAAGGTGGTACGGGTCCAGAAGAGTCGACACCAGCCTCTCTTCACAACTACATTTGAAGCACGCATGCGCAAGGCACTACTTTATCACTATCTAGTGACGTGTAGCTGCAAGGTAGTCAACAATACAGTACCATACTTGAAGCAGACTGCCCCCACGTGTAGCTATGTTGTAGTTAAGTAGAAGTGCTGCTGACAAGACCAAAGTACAGAATCAAGACTCAACATCACTGCCGTTACATTTACCTGAATCATGTAGCCCTTCAGTCTGTCGATCAGCTCCTCTCTGGGACCTTCAAGGAAGAAGTGTAGACTCTGCTGTTAACACCAACAGCGACAGCCACGATATGTAACGCTGCACTGACACCTCTGTGAAAGGTGTGAGCCCTCATCAAGGCTACGCGGACTAGCAGAAAGGTTGGCTAACAATAACTCTGACCTGTGGGCTGCTCGCCTACAGGACCTCATGCACGGCGTTAGTGGCGCTTTCAACACACTGTACTGGTAAATAAATCATTTGCGTAATTAATTAACTGATTACTTCCTAAAGGCCTGGCTTTAGCTTAACATTATTGCAACGGAAGCGTTGCGTTTTTGCTAGCTGGCGTTAGCAACTGGCTAGCTGCTGTTAGCTAAACACAGCCCTCCTTCCAGGGCGCCCTCCGTCCCTCCCGGTCTCTTCTTACCCATCGTCGGCGCCCCCAGCTCCGCCAGCTTGGACTGAAGCTCCGGGTGGCTCCACGAGTTCAACGCCGCAATAGCGCTCCCCAAATCGGACGGGAGGGAGTCGGTGCCCGGTGGTCCGTCGGACGCCATGTCGAGGATCTCTCAGCGGAAGACACGCGAGCGGCGCAGAACCGGAGAAGCGCAAAGCACGGCGGGAGGAGCTCTGCCGCACTCCCTGCTGGGACATGAAGTCCAAATGTAGGAACATCGCGTTTACATTTAATTATAGCCTCTAGATGTCAGTGTTGACTCACCGAATCTTGTTTTACAGCCCTGTAATCATTCTTTATGGGTTGGTACAATCAAACATTTTTTTATACATTAATTAAAGCTTTTGGAGTTTAGTAAGACATTGATTTTTCCTGTGAAAATGAACTTAATCAAAATAATAGACTGTTTTAAAAACGATGGTGAGCATCATATGTTATATTTTTGAATTATTATTACTGATGCAGCTAGTTAATGTTGCATCTGATCGAGCTGCAAACAGACTGTCTGTATGTAAGATATTAATTTGTTTGTTTGTAAAAGTTGTGGAGTAAAAAGGGTAATCGAGTTTAAAGTAGTTTAAAATGTAAAGTAAGTAAAGTTCAAGTACAGTAGTCTACTTGAGTAAATATAATTAGTTACATTCCAGCACTGAAAAATGCAATGGACACATAATGCACAATATCATAGAAACATGTTGTTGTATTATTAAAACTATCTGATGCCACAGTAATTCCCTGCAATGTATATAAATTGAACCTGAACGAGACTGACTGAACTGCTTTGTCAGGAAGGCTATGCTCTAAAGACAACAACTACATGAAAGCACAGAGTGTGTATACACCACGCCGAAAGGGAGGGTGTAGTGTGGTTTATGCGCAGACGCACTGAGGGGCGCATTAGCTCCAATAAATCAGAGGAGAGGCGGCGCAGCGTTTCTGTTCTAAATAATAAGCACTGGTAGAGAGCAGGAGAGGGGCAGGACCTACACTAAACATGGAAGGAAGAACAGAAAGTCAAGCTGCATACTGAATGTCTAAATAACTGGCTTTTTTAAAGGAAACAGACAGCAAGGTAAATATAACATTCCTTCATCAACACTGGTTTGACCTTACAGTTTGTGTCGCCCTGCAGGAAGATATATGTCTTAAAATGCTTTTGACATCCTAGCCTGAACTTTTTTAATTTTTTTTTTTTTTTTTATAAATATACAGCCTATGAGGAGAGCTTGAAGTTTGTGAGCCATTGCATTGCGAAAACTGTAACCAGTCATGTAAACCAAACTCCTCGCCCAACCAAGACCAGTCCCTTACAACTTTTACGACACCATAACACCACGAAGTTTGCCAATGTTGCGCGCGGTTATTTGCGCAAAAAATCTCTCGTTATCGCTCGTGTTTCTTCGTGCTCAATGCCCGTGGATACTATCTGTGATGTGAATGTGGCGAAACGAAATGGGGTCGCCCAGCCGTTCATGTTGCTCAACTTGAACGGCAGTTTGACAGCTGGACACTTTAGGGACCTCACCTACCACCAGGACTACACGCTTATCTGTGTGAGCCATATGTCCCCATATACCCAGCTAAATCAGGATTTATTTTGCCCACTGGACGCTGTGCGTGTCTGGTTTCTCTGCAGGTCTATTTTCTCCGTGGCCCTAAAGCAAACACTTTAGATATTACATTTCACAGTATTTGGAATGTGAACCCTGCATGCAGAAATACACCAGAGGCGGTCAAAATGCTTACTCATAGCATGAAGACACAACCAGCATGTATTTAAGAAGTCTGAGTCCCCTCACTGTGTTGTGAGAAGGAAACCACTGGCACATTAGACGCAGACACACATCAGCAGAAAAGCAGTAGTGACACATAGCCTAACTGTACTGACGTTTGTATTAGTTTGAAAACCCCTGTGTGACTGCTGCTAAACTCATGTGACCCCTTATCTCTGTTTATATACTGTATATGGTTCCTTTTATAGCTGTATGACCCCTATCTTCTACCCATAACAGCTAATAATAACATAATATGTATGTAACCTAAGTCCTCCTTTAGTAAAAGCACCAGATGACTGGTATCATGTTGGCTGCATATGGCTGCATTTCATTTCATGGTCTGTTATGGACGAAATATCACGCTGATGCCTTTGGAGTTATTTCAGTACACCGCTGTGACATAACACATGAACACACTATGTCATGGTTTGGGTGCTAGCATATACTTCCATAGAGTGACTTTACTTCCTCATCTATTTGAATAAGCCCCAGCAGAGTCTTGAATACTTTTGTGTATTGTAATTCAGTTCCGTGTTGTTAGACCGTAGCTGCTGGTGAAAAAGCCTGGAGGCCTTTCTTTATGTGTCTGGACATGCAGTCTACTGCTTGTCATTTTTCATAGATGTCACTACCTGCACTGAGGTGGAGGATATCTGTCTCTGTGTGTGTGTGTGTGTGTGTATAATGGTGTGTGTAAATGTATTTCACATGTGAGAGGAAATTAAATATTCATTACAGCCAGATTGAACTCATGTTGGGCTGAGTACGCCCTGATAACACACAGCAGAGATTAAAAAACCACCAAATGGTTGGGATGTTATACTTTGTTACAGTAATGCCAGCTCACCTACTTTGGCAACATATTTTCTTTAATAACTGTTATTAAAGTAGCTTAAAAAAATGATAACATATAAATAAAAAAAGTGCCATTTACAGTAATTACTGCAGCAACATTTCAGTATAATATGTGTTATACTGTAGGTATAGGATCTGCAGTAATAGTTGCATTAACAGTAATAACAGTAGATTTAGTAACAGCTGCAGAAGTAGAACTCCTTGAAGAAGTAGTTGTGCTTTTAGTACTAGTCCATTTTGCATGGACATCCTTGGACTAGTGGGGTGACATGACATTTTTATTTTGCATGATTCATTTACTTTTTATTTCATCCCAAAACAGGTTACAGTGTAATATTCATGACACATAGCACAAAATATTCCTTATGTGTAAAGAAACATGGTCTGTTGGTGTATGGTACAAACCTGTAAAGAAGCATTTATTGTCTCAAAAAACAACTGAAGTGAAGAACTTTCTATGAAGCAGAATTTAACCACAAGTCAAAGATGTCTATATGTACCCTTATGTTCAGGTACTCTAACATTTTTTTATAGAAACAGGTAAGTTTACTGGTCTCCCTGAAGGGGAAATGCTTTGTTTTTTCATGTGATTTAAGTGAGACTGAGGACAAAGTCTATTTTATGTTTTGTTAATTAGAGTACCTAAGTTTTGGTACCAGTGCCAAAGCAGTACTTTTTTTTAGATACACAAGCAGCCGTACAAGAAACTGGCTTTCGCTCATTCGGTTTCCGATACTCGTGGCTATGACACATTTCAGTCAGTAACAAAAAAAAGCTTTGAGTTTTGTAAAGTAGTAGCAATACTATTTGTGGTAGCAAAAATGACTGTAGTAGTGGTTTTAGTAATAACACTTGTAACAATAGTTTTAGATGTTGAAGTTTAGTTGCTGTAGCTGTAGTAGCCTAGTAGCAGTAATAATAACTGTAGTACTCTAGTGGTGGTAGTAGTACTTGTAGTAGTACCATTACTAGCAGCAGTAGTAGTGGAAATTTTAGTAAAAGCATTGAATCTTACACAATTTCTCATTGTAAAACAAGTATGTAAAATTCTGCAACAGACTTGGAAACCTGTTACATGTTCTGTTCTCTGGCTCTGTTAGCAGGAACATTTTTCAGTCAGAGAACTGGGATGTTTTTAATGGGTGTGGTTCACAGTGAACAGTGGAAACTGCAACAGGGCTCTTCCTCGTTCTCTGAGCCAATGAGAGCCAAACTCTTTTCAGCTTCTGGTGTGAACAACAGCCGAGTCTTGAAACAGGAAGAGTGTTCAGTTTGGATAGTTGAGAGTTGAGGTAGTAATAAAAAAAGAGATGCCGCTGGAAGAGATGCTAAAAATAAAACTGTGTATGTCATGTATGTCATGAGAGATAGAAAGAAGCAAAGTAAGGACTACAAAGACAGGCGAACTGAGATGAGCTGTTCACAAAGCTCCAGTTCTGTCAAGAGTTTCGGTGGCAGTAATGACAGTTTACACTTCCTCCTCCCTGGCTCTGCTTAATTAAAGAGTCAGAGAGAGCTTTTGCTTGTTGTGAGCCTCGTGCTGCCTTCATTGTGCATCAAGACTCATACGAAACCACACCTTCTGTTGGGCCTGTGCACAATAAATACACCACACACACACACACACACAGCTACCATCCACCGTTTTGATAATACTAACTGTGTGATTAAACACTGACTTTAATATGTTTCTGACTGACACTGTGAACACATTCAGTGCCGCACAATAAAAGTAGCACTGATATGCCTATTGTGACTAATCCCTTTGCTATGCATAGCGAGCATGTGTGTATACAGTATGGTTGACTGAAAAAGAAAAGGGAGGGCTCATTTGCCTTTTAAACCCAGCATGTGTGTATAGAGGGCGTACACAGCTGCTGCTTTTGTCTTTTTCTAGTTTTTGTCAGGTATAGAGAGATGTATGGACTTCTCTGCATTCTTCCTCTGTTCAGTATCTCATTTTTAACTTCTTCTTTTTTAGGGTTTAGCTGCTGGTGGGACAAGGAAGGACTGAAACCCTGCACTCCTGTTGGCATCTGGACAGGAAAGATAGCAGCAAACTGTGACTGGTGCTCACTGGGATAAGATCTGCTTTGTCTGTGAGGAGGACATCTCTCTCCAGAGCTTGGATAACTTGTGCATTTTGATCTCCTTACCCTTGTGATTGTTATTGCATTCAAAGCATCCAGCTATAGGAGAACCACAGGTACCGCAACCAAGCAGCAGCCTGGTCTTGTCAATATTTAATAGCTTCTTAATGGCTACTGATGTTTCATTCTGATTTATGATTGAACCTTGATGCCATTACCACCTTATATCAGATTATATCAGCACTGCCGCAGTGCTTTACATCAAAACTGTAGCTACAGTAGGTCACAGTTGCCTCATTAATTATTGACACATCTTTACGTCTTATTGTAGTTGCACACAAACATCCAACAGAGAGTGACAGCTGACCCCACAAGCTCAGGATGGAGGAGCCAATTCTTGCTACAGGCATGGCCGCCAGGCTGAGGAACCAGTGGAATCGTGATGATGGTCTGGGACAGAACCACAACGCGGTGAAGTTTCTGAGTCAGGACTATGAGAGTCTGAAAGCCCAGTGCCTCCAGAGTGGGAGGCTGTTTGAGGATAATTTGTTCCCTTGTGCTGCATCGTCCCTGGGATTCAACGAGCTCGGCCCGAGATCCTCCAAGACCCAAGGAGTCCGCTGGATGAGGCCCACGGTGAGGAACTCTGATAGGTCTGAGTGATTTTGCTGAAGATGTGTCTTAGCGGGGATATTATTATTAATTCTAACTTTTGAGAGTTATGCAAATGCAGCAACAAAACAATCAGGTTTAATGAACGGTATAGTGTACGTGATTTTAAGGACATGGGCAAGAACATGCCAAGAGTTTGGGAGAAATCTGTGAAGGATATTGACACTAACTTTCTACATGTTTGATGATCCTATGAAATCCATCAGACATTGACTGATGACTTCAGGAGTGAGCATAACGATTGGATATCCATTCTTTGGTGAACTGTTCCTTTAAGCTTTTTTATATTCAACCTTCTGTCAGGAATGATGGGTAGATATAATTTTAATGTTCCAACACCAGTCAGGAGTTCTGGTTGCTCCAGTTTAGCCAGTTTGCAAATGTCTCAGAGAGGTAGAGAGTATCTAACATCTTTCTCTTCTTCCTGCTTTTTATCCTAGCATGTATCTCCCTAATCTTTTCCTGCTTGCCTGTCTCTGTGTTTCTTCCTCTCCCAGTCTCTCATCACTGCTCACTACATTATAAATACACCAGGGTGCTACCTGTAGCCGAATATAACAGCAGAGAGCGAAGAGGGACTGTCTTCATCAGGTGTTATCACGGCAGCCCTGAGGGACAGCACACTCTCATTACTGTTCGATTCACGTATGCCGTGACAGGTCGCTGTTGTCAGTCCTGTAATAGAGCAGCAAGACGAGTCGTGATCTTAAAAGCTCTCAGGGTCGTGATCATCAATGTGACTGCAGCCTCTTAGCTCCTCTCACAGCTTCCATTTGAGTGTGTGAGAGCCACTGTGCGTAGACCACCATGTGTGCATGTGTGTTAACGTGTATATCCTGTGTGTGTCTTTCGGCTCTAATGCTTCCCGGGGTCTTGTCTCTCCAAAAAGTCTGATGTTTTATAATGCATGCGCCTTTCCTGCACCACAGAATCTGTAATATTTACGCTGCATAAGAGGGTTCATGGTGTTCACAGTTCTCCAAAAATCTGTGCTCTGTGCGAGCCTGAAAAAGAGAATTTAAGCCTGTGTGTGTGATAGTTAATGTTGAATTCAACCATGTGCCTGGTGGTTTGCGTGCAGCTGTGTGTGTCTGTGGGGCACGAGGATAAACGGAATATTTCCTTTTATAGCTTCATGTGAAGTTTCTCACGCTCGACATTCTGAGTAGAAGATGGTTCATGAAGCAGGGCGATACTGGGAAACAAGGCGTGAACAAGAAACACTAGAATGCAACATTGTTTTCCTGAAATGTTTCACGTGATCTCTGTGAGTCTAAGACTAAGAAAACTAGCAAATATTCACATTTTGAAAACCAGTGAATACTTAACTTACTGACATAAATGATTAATGGATTATCAAAATTGTTGCCATTTAATTATCTGTTGCCGACTAACAGATTCAGCTTTATACTTGTTGTCAGAACAGAGATAGCTTTGGGATGTTAGCTTATCATAAAGATTAGAAACAAGCACAAGAAACTAACCTAGCTAAGTCAAAAGTAAAAAAAATACACATTTGAACAACTTCAAAACTTGTATAGTCTTATATGCAGTACTGTATGTGTTGTATCTGGCGTGTTACTAAAGCAGCAAAAATCTGAAAATGAGACATTGTGGTTTTGGGAGCTATTTCTTGACCAACAACTGTAGCATCTCAGAAGTCTGATGTGGGGTGGCCAGATTTCTGTGCTAACTTCAGCCAGAAGCAAAACCAAATGAAGTGACTAGCTTTTGGGGGTATGAATAGCATTCTTGCTTGACAAGATACACTGTAGGTACAACTGCGGTGACTGCTTCTTAAACCAAAATGTCTTGTTTTTACATACATATATACATTAACTTAACATTTTAAATAAAATCTAAATGAGATGGCTTTTCAGATGTTTTTGGCTAGCTGCTTCACCATCGCTTCAAGTCTGGGCAAGAAACACCATCATATCTCAGAACAGTCACTATACTGGATGCACAGAGATATCAAAGGATATTCTAACTGGCAATGTGGGGGTTTTCAAAAGCATTTTGACTTGTTGAAACCTGTACAAACCATGTATTGTGTTATTTCTATGGACTGGGCCCTTAGCACTAGTCAACACCATCAGCGTGAGAAAGACAGCCAATGTAACATGTTTGTAAAATGGGTACCCAGATGCAAGCATAGCACTAATTGGTTTGGTTTGTGCACTGTGTGACAGGAGATCTGCAAGCGGCCTGAGTTCATCGTGGATGGAGCTACTCGCACAGACATCTGTCAGGGAGCTCTGGGTAAGTTCCCAACTGTTTCACTGTTACAACTGCATGATTCAGCTATTAGAGGAGAAGAGAGGAGAGAAAGATAAGATAAGATAAGCCTTTATTGTCCCACAGCGGGGAAATTTTAGCTTAGATTTAATCAGGTAGAAAGTTAAAGTGAGAAATGCTGGCAGAAGCCAAAAGATTGACTGGAGGCTTTCCAGGTTGCAATCCGAAGTATAACTGGGAGAGTGTGGATGTAGGACATAAATAAGTAAAGCTTTCCTCTCCCTCCAGAACCACAGACAACATGCCCTTGAGTAAGATACTAAGCATTTTACTAAGGCTGGGATTTTGATATGTCAGAGTAGAAAAAGCTCTGGTGTAAATGATAATATTAATGATGGCTGAATTCCATTTAGCTGCTTCAGTTTCAGGGCCCTGGTATTGTGGACACATCGTTAATGTTTTTAGTAACACCTGTGCTTTTCCTGCTATAATAAGTCAAAATGTCTGCTGTGAGATGATCTAACTGTGTGTCTTAAAGGAATAGTTCCGCATTTTGGAAAATATGCACCTTTGCTCTTTTGTCGAGAGTTAGATGAGTAGATTAATACCACTCTCATGTCAAGAAGACAAGAGAAGGTTAGCTTAGCTTAGCATACAGACTGGAAGCAAGGGGAAACAGCTTGTCTGGCTGTGTTCAAAGGTCCACCAGCACCTCTGATTTACACCTTTTTTCTCATTTGCTTAATTCGTACAAAAAACTAACTTTAAAAACATCTGTGTGCTGGACTATTTCATGGCTGGGAGCCTGGCGCCTTTGATTAAAAAGATGAATTGTTATCAGACTGCCACAGCATATTACAACATGTTAGGTTGCGGTTAGGAGAAGAAGCTTCTCCAGAGCCACAGATGAAACGATACAACTGTTTGTATACTACTGCGTAGTACGGAAGGAGAGAGAAACAGAGGAAAATTAACAGTCAGTTCAGCAGTAGCAGTGACAGTTTTTTGCCTGAGACGTTTCCTGCTCGACACAGAGCTGCATTTATAATTCATGCTTTGTTTCTCTGCCTCACATCTGTAAACAAGGCCAGCCTCCCTGTGATTGAGTAGCTCTGGCAGTGCAGGAAGTGCAACCCCCACGCCCCCACCCCACCCACACACACACACACCCACACACACACACACACACACACACACAAACACACACACACACACACACACACACACACACACACACACACACACACGCAGGCTCCCAGAGGAGCAACTGAATTGCAAAACAATAACCCCAAAAAATGTTGAGCCACAAAACATAATGCTTCACTTTGTCATACAGCCAAAATGCACCACGACTCAGTTGTCTTTATCAGTCGCACAGGGTTATCTGTTGGATCTGCTGTGAGAGGCTGTTCATAGATAATATGACAGATAACAATATAAATATATCAACATAAAAGTGTTTTTTTCTTGAGTTCATTTTGGTATAGAAGTACAACGGTACTGTGTTTCATTAACCAGCATTAATAGATGTAACACTAGCTAAAATCATGTCATAATCATGTCAGTAATATGATAACAGACCAAACAAAATGTTAAACTACTCCCATAAAAGAGCAACTATTGCTACACTTTTGGAACTGAGCCTGAGCAGGTCAGATAACACAACAAAGACCACTGTTTTTGTTTTTGACAAGATTATCTCGATGACAGGAGTCTGCATGTGTGGTGAAATTGTGATAAGACAGATCTTGTCTTCCAACCGAGAAACATTTGCAATACAATATATATCAAAACAGAAACCCACAGAGTGATTCCTACTAACAACATCAGTGACTTGTTGCGAAGCTGCGGTAGTTTTAGCCTCAAGTCCAGTGGAACAAGTACCCCTCCCATTTCTTAGAGGGCAAAGCTTGTTCAAACATAGTTCCCGACTCTTGCCATTACTGAGCTGTTAATGGGTGAATTCCAGTTTTATGAGCGTCTTCCCACTGAGTGCTTTCAAGTTGTATCTCAGCGGCATGAATGTATTAGACCTTTATGGATAATAAGCATTTGACTTCATGTAGGGATGAAAGAGAGGGAAATGGTCAGGATGCTTGACAACCTGCTGTCATTCTTGTTAACATACAGTTTAAATGTATCATGGTAGGACTGAGTTAAAATGTTAGGCATTCAGGGCTGATCCAGAGTAATAAAACTGTGTGTGTCCACAGGGGACTGCTGGCTGCTGGCAGCCATCGCCTCGCTGACCTTAAACGACAACCTCCTCCGCAGAGTGGTTCCTCAAGGACAGGACTTCGGGCAGGGATATGCCGGCATCTTTCACTTCCAGGTGACAACAGCTCCACTTCCTGCATGTACATGTTTATTTCTGAGGGTAGAAACACAATAAACACAACACCGACACCTCCCTCCCACCTTAAATAGATCAATGTAGGAGCTGCGGCTGAATGGAGGTTTATGTCAGACATACATTAATAGGCTGCAGTTTACATTTATTTAAATTACAGCTAGTCATCCCATAATGCTCCTTGTGAGAGATTTATAGACCTAATAGGCTAAATCCAAATGTCCACCCACAAGACCTGCAGATTGAACCCTTGTAGACTTCTTTTATATGTATCATGACACATCTGCAAGGGCACTGGGCCACCAGGGGAGGAAGTGTGCTAAGACAGGACTTCAGACCTCAGTCCTTTCTATGGATGTGAATTTAAATTCCTGGCCTTTTAGCTGAGCTCAAAGTGTTTTTCCAAACGACTCTTAATGGTACTGACATTGGCAATTTATGCAACATACGTGCAGGGTCTGCTGCTTAGATGTCATTTGTATGCAAAGTAGAATATCCCTTTACATGAGCTGCTAAACACTGCCAATACTATATTCTTATCAAAGCCTCAACAGAGGACTTTTACATCATACTTGGATGAAATTACATTTGCCTGTAATTGTATAGAAGTCCGGACATAGGAAATGAATAGGAACCAGCAGTCCTGTCCCAGCGCACTTCATTTGTTGTGTTTCTGCTGCAAAGCTTCCTGTTGTGTCATTTCCTGTTAGGTGCACCACTGGTTTGTTGTTTTCTTTGGTTCAAACCAAAGTGGAAAAGTTTATTTTGTTGCATTTTTTTTTATCTATAGTTGTGTTTAATTTCACACTGTTCCATTACAAGCAAACTACAGTCATGTTGAGCTGCCGAAGTGAAACTAGAGAGTTTTCCTTTAAGCAGAAATGGTGCTGCTGTGAGAGATGTTGTTGATCTCTTGTGTGTGGTTAGATGAATGATGTCATTTCTGTGTTGAAACTCAGTCACAGGAAGATCTCCACTACTATCGGTTGACAATTTCAGAAATTCACATTCTTTCCCCTCATTCATACCTTCATTTATTTCTAGCAAGAAACACTGAGCAGCTTAATGATTTATATCCATACAGTTACAGACATTCATGCTGCAGTATTGGCCTCTAAGCAGCTCTCACGGTATGTGAAATAGTGCTGAAATGATTTGATGAGTTGATTAATCAATTATGAGGTGGACAAAAATAGTTGACAATGATTCTACTAATTGATCTATCATTTTAAGTAATCATTTTCTCCTGCTTTTCTTCATCTCATATACTTTTAAACTGAATCCGTTAACTGTTGTTTTGACCAAATAAGTATTTGCAAGATGACACCTAGACCATATAGTGAAGGGATTAATCAAAACATGATTTTTACCAGTGAGTCAGTGAAGAGTTGGACTTATTCTGTCTCTCCCAACACTTTCCCAACAAGACGATTTCAAACAGGAAATTTTCCTGTCATAATCAGCTCTTTTCATGTTAAACCCGACTGAGTCATCCAAGATAACCGACCCCTCAGATCCACACCCAGTCAGTCAATAAACGTCACCTAGGAGGATCTGAGTGATTTAAGGACACTCTCCCAAAGTGACCAACACCCATTTCTTTATCAGCCTGGCCATGTTTGTCAAGACAAAACTACTGTTGACAATCAAACACGGATGTTTGCAACTGTAGCTCAGTATCACCAGACCTGCTGCTTTGTTACTTAAATACAAAATATCTGTTCTGTTTATTCTACCTCTATGGTGCTAGCCGCTGGCAGACTGCCGGGCCTTATCAGCTGAACTTTGTTTCGTACACAAAAGCAAATACGCCAGAAGGAAACACATGAACACACACTCAAATCTACGGGCACATTTGAGACCATAGCTGCTGCACACTGGAGCAGTGACACAGGTGTTGGCCTGATCATAAACCCGTTAATGCTGCAGTCAGTGAGCAGGTGAACAGCACATGCATTCGGTACAGTATGAGAGTATGAGATAGGGAAATCTTGCAGCAGTGGTTTGAAATTATGAGAAGTCTGATTTGAATGTAGTGTATTTTACAACCAGAGTGAATGCAAAGGAAAAGTACCGGCACTCTGGAGTCAGAACTTTTACTGGCAACATTTCGACCCAACACAGCTCTGCATGAGGAAGTAATTTTTCTCAGGCAAAATCTGAACCTGTGTAAGGTTGAAATGTCGCTAACATAAGCTTAAGGGAGCTCTGACAGCAATGTGCGGGTACTTTTCTGTTGTATTCTAGTTGATTTGAGTCAGGACAGGAGTTGAACAAACTCCTGTCTCCTGCCAAACTTCACATTTTCTTCTGCAGTAGTGGCAAGGACCTAAGAAAAGCGAAGTTGTCTGATCATTTTTAATTCATCCAACAATTTGGTTTTAATCTGACGTGCATTACAGTCTGACAGAGCCTCTAGTGTGGCTATTGACGTTTTGCCAATATACATTTAAATGAATTTACTTGTTGCGTTTTCCTTAAATAAGTTTAAACTTCCACATTATAAGCAAACAAACCTAATGCCGCAGATAACGGCAATACACAGTAGTGCTAAGAATAAGAAATAAGACGTCTGAAGCAATTTAAACTTCAGAGTAGAGACTGGAGATTAGACTACAGTGATTCTATTCTTACTATTCTATTCTGTTGTATTAGTTAATGACGTCAGGAAGGGCTGTGGAGGAGTGTGTCTGTCCTGTGATCTCACATGCCTCATTATCTGTGCCTGAGTGCGTCCTTGTTTGTGTGCGAGTGTTCACTCCTCTGATCTTACACGAGCAGGTCTCCGGTGCCCTCCATCAGCTTGTCTTGCATGGCAGGAGCGACTGTGAACCCCAAAACGCGTTGCAAAGCAGCCTCTCGTGTTCTCAATCGAGCCAAAAACAGCTGGAGATGAATATTTTATTCTTTTGTAGGAGCATTACAAGTAAGAAGCAAACACAGAAAAAAACGTTTTGTCATTAATAATTTTCCACCATCTCAACCTGCCTTGTCACAGAGCACTTTGAGCTGAGTCGGATGCCCTCTTTGATGCAGTGAGTACTGTGCCAACCAGACCCTCAGCCCGCCAAGTGTGGACAAGGGAGAGAAAGGGAGAGAGAGAGACATAAAAAGGGAGGAGAGAGAAAGAATGAGGAAGTGAAACAGGGAGCAGAGGGGAAGCTCTCACACATCAAAGACACACATACTTCACGCATAGGAACCGACCTACAATGTAGAACACGCATGCACACACAAACCACTGAATCACTTATGCTAGCCCGACCGCTCAGTCATGGAAGCGGTTGCACGAGAAACAGGCAGACTGACAGATCAAACTGACTGCTGCCAGCGGTTGCACATACTGTACTATACACACACAGACACACACACACACACACACACACACACAGATGCAGGTTAGGTTACAGCATACTGGGGAAATCCATCCGTCAAACCCTGAAGATTTCGAGCATCTGTGTTGGCGACTGTCCACTTTTCTGAAGCGTCCATGAGAAAGACTGAAATCCTTTCAGCTCCGGGGCTGCCACGCCGACTCATCTGGTGTCAAAGGATCAATAAATGCCATCACACACACACACACACACACACACACACACACACACACACACACACACACACACACACAGAACTCCCATTTACACATGTCTGCTGGGGCTGGTGACTCAATTACAGAGAATTCAGCCAAGGGAAAGCAGAAAATTTGGCCTATTTTTCACTGATTATTTCCAGACACGCTGTGTTGATTTTTACATTGTTGAATATACTCGTCCATATATATATATATATATATATATATATATATATATAGAGAGAGAGAGAGAGAGAGAGAGAGAGAGAGAGAGAGAGAGAGAGACACTTACTCTGTCTGCTAGAATGAGTGGAAGTAATACTTTCATATGCTCTAAAGGCTTGTGAATTCATGCATGTGTTTAATGTATATGCATGAAAGCTGAATGGCTTGTAAGTACATATATATAGCTGCTTTCCATTTTAATAAGGAGTTGCCCTAGTTTCATTGTCTGCATGGGTTTTTTTGTTTTGTTTTTAGCCTCTCGTCATGGTGTTTGTTTCTCAGCCAGTAACTGTTCTTATGCTTGTGTGTTTCCATTACTTGCAGTTTATCCTTCTTTTCTCTCCGAGCGTGTTTCCACTCTCAGTTCACTTTTGTGTGCTGTTGAGTCTACCAGAGATTCCCTTTTGTATCAGTTTGGATCCTTTAAGCCTCTGGATAAATTTCCCAGGCCTGGATGAGTCATCCCAAAATGTAATTATGAGTGCTGCTGGCAGAGGGAATCTTAACTGAAGTAGGAGAGAAAAGGAGGGAGTCTGTGCCAACAAGCGAGGCAGGCAAACAAAAGGGGGGAAGAATAAATTATAAATTAGGCAATCTCAGTTAGAAAACAAATGAAACTGAGGCAGAACCCTTTATTATATTTGTTATTATACCCCATGTTTCAAACAGAAGGTCTGAACAGTTTGTGGAACTGTATTGAGGATTTCTCAAGCTTTAAGTCTGGGCAAGTCATGACACAGATGTGGTAAGAGTTAATTTCCCTCTGTGAGGCTGGGTGAGATAAACGCCCAGCAAGTTGTTTGTGTGTCTGTGTGTGTGTCCCCGCATGTTTGCCAGGGGCAAGCATGTGTGTCTGTGTGTGTGTGTGTGCTTTGTGCTGTCTCCATCTTTTCATCACCTCTGAAAACATTTCAGAGAAATTCACCCGGCCCTCATTTGACTCAATTCACCTTCTGCATTTCAACACCTTGTTTTGCCTCCTGAATCATCACGTTGTCAGAGAGATTTAAAAGACTTTTCAGAACCTTCAGAAGAGTTCCCCCGAAATTAAATATTTCTGAGAACTTGTGTTCGTTTCTCTAATTTGTTTTGCAGCTGACTGGATAAACTGGATACAGGTTCTCTGGGATTGAGAATATAATACCTCTGCCAGCAGCAGGTAAACAGAGGCGGGGCATATCACTTTGGCTTGTAAAGCAATGATTTGTTTGCTGGACTGGTATGGAAATGTTAAAATTATCAGTGAGGGAAACTAGAGTAGAGTTTATTGTTGCTGTGTGTGTGTGTGTGTGTGTGTGCACGCGCGTGTGTGTGTGTGCGTGTGACACAGCTCCTCCCAGAGTTGGATGCAGCTCTGCAGGGCATGCAGAATTCATCCATCCATCCATCCATCCATCTTCCTGCTGTAAGACACATAAAGTGCAATCTGTAAATTCACAGATACATGCACACACACTCCAGCTGTGGCCTTTAATTTGCCAAATAACAATCATGCAACTTCCCTCCCCCTCTTTCTCTGTTCTACAAATCCAGTTACTTTGGCAGACATATTTCTTTCACAGCACTGTGTTACTGCAATGTGAGCTCTTCTTTTGCATGACATTATTGCATTACTGCCTGGAGGTTTCTGTATAAGCACAAAGGTTTCTCAGTTTGCTGTCTCTGTTTTCAGGTCATTATCCAGATAAGATCCTCTGCTGTGGAGACAATTTTCAAATATCTCAGTTTTCGGGTGTCAAAAGACGACAGCTTAGTGTGGACGAAAGGGAGAGAAAAAGATGCATTTTCAAATGTACCAGCCTTAGTCTAGATGTTATCTGGTCTAGGAGACCTCGATTTGAAGCCAGGTCACATTTTCAGAGTGTAATTTACACCTTGATGCACCTCAAATGCTTTGGTTCAGGTGTGATTCCTCTCTTTCTGCTGTCTCCCAACAGAAGAACAAGCATCCGCTCAATTGTTACCTGGTTGAAACTAGAGATATAAATTTCTTTCAAAAATGTCCTTGGTGCTTTTTTCAATGCGGTAACTTACTAAATAAATAAATAATAACAATTATTCATTTATAAATGTATTATTATTTTATGCATACCAGTTTTATTGTTGGTCATTTCACCACTTGTTTTATGTCTCAGTGTAGTTACAGTGTGTGATGTCCTGAGGTTTTTGGTTTTATGTGAGAAAATTCCTATCATGTTAAAATAAAAAATTTAAACTTGAATCTTCCAAACTCTCAGTCACACCCAGGTAGAGGTCTGTAAGGTTTTTCAAATTTCAAGCATGTTTTTTCAGTTGCGTTGCTTGGTAACAACAACAGAAACTCTGACACTTTGACTTCAGCCTGTTGTGACCCTTTTTGAACCAGTTCTGCTGGTTAATGGAATCTTTTCATGTGTTGCGTTGGTCTCTTCTGCTCCCTGCTGGCCAACAGGCACACAGCAACGTGTGTGATGGCCTAATGTGGGGAAACAAGAGAGAACTTCATCTTTTCATCACCTCTGAAAAGATTTCAGAGAAATTCACCCGGCCCTCATATGACTCAGTTCACCTGCTGCATTGCAATGCCCCGTTTTGCCTCCTGATTCATCATCTCGTCAGAGAGATTTAAAAGACTTTTCAGAACCTTCAGAGGAGTTCCCCGAAATTAAACAATTCTGAGAACTTGTCTTCGTTTCTCATTTGTTTTGCAACTGACTGGATAAACTGGATAGTTTGGAACAGGTTCTCTGAAAATTCTCTGGGATTGAGAATTTAATACCTCTGCCTACAGCAGGTAAACAGAGGCGGGGCATGTCAGTTTGGCTACTTTGTAAACCAATGATTTGCTTGCAGGACTGGTTTGGAGATATTTAAATAATGGTAAGGGTGCTGGAAAGAAACTAAAGTAGAGTTTAATGTTTTCATTTAGTCTGCTTTAGGGTTGAAATGCAAAAGCAGTCTGGGGCCTACAGCATTTCTCAAATGTCTCCTAAATGTCACGTGTTTGTCTCTTTTGTGAGGTCTGTGTGGTAAAACCTGATAAGCTGCAGGTCGTTTTTCCTCTTTGTCCTTTTCCTGTGCTCTGTATTTCAAACCAATAAGCCAAGTGAAGAAACAGCTGTGAGTAAATCCAGCCAGCTGCATGATAAATCTGATCTGTGATCAGTGGTGGAAGGTTATTTTACTCAAGTACAATTTTCAGGTATGCTGTGTTGGCGAATGTATTATATCGGGATAAACCACTCATCATCTCATTTTATCACTCACAAGAATAAACCAAAAAAATCAAAAGCAATATAAAACACAAGGCACAACACATAACATGACAATGCAAAATAAAAAAATCTACTCAGAGAGTTACAACATTGAAAACACATGCAATTTGTTCTAAGATAAGACAATAAAACATTTTTAAATAAGCCAAATGAAGACAGGGAACGGATATGTAGAGGGAAATTATTCAAATTAATTGATTACTCCAAGGTGCTTTTACTTTACTTGAGTAAAATACAATACATTGTTAAAGATTAAACCAGTGACTCCCAACTTTTTTGGCTCTTAAAAGAAAGCAGTGTCTGGTCGGGGCCCCTTTGAGACCCAAAATAGGTCAAATCATTCAACATTTCAGAAAACAAGATTAGAGAAAAATTCCAAAAATGATTTGTGAGTTTTGTAGCAGAACTTTTTTTTAATTATCTCACAACCCCTCAGATTTATCTAAAGACCCACTGGAGGGGGTCGACCCCAGCTACAACAATAAAATGCTCCTTACATGTTGATGAGATTAACAGTCTGTTATCTAATATATAATTATGTGCCAGTCAAAGGCCATTTTTCTCCATTACCAGTACATTTGCTTTTGATACTTGTGAAGTATTTTTACATTGTTGTATTGGTACTTTTACTTAAGTAAAGTATCTAAATACTTCTTCCACCCCTGTCTGTGATCTACAGTATGTATAGTAACAAAAGCCTAAATCCCTTTTTTGTAATGACATATTGCATCCAACTTTTTCTCTTCATATATGCCAGTTTACCATATTTTCCTAATTTTTATTTAGATTTATGTGCACCATAAATCTAAATAAAACTCAGGTAAAACTAAATACAGTACATCTCTTGTCAGTTTGATTAATGACCAGCTACTGACAATATCGTGTGTCCTTTAACCTCCTTCACATACTGTGTCTTATTTGCAGTTTGTGTATCTTAATAATCTGTTAGGTGAGTTGTAATATTGGAGTTTTCTTCTGCCTGTCTTGCAGTTCTGGCAGTTTGGCGAGTGGATGGACGTGGTGATCGACGACCGGCTGCCAGTGAAGGATGGGAAGCTGCTGTTTGTCCACTCGGCAGAGGGAGCCGAGTTCTGGAGCGCGCTGCTGGAGAAGGCCTACGCTAAGTAAGACTGACAGACAGAAAGACAGACAGGCAGGGCCACAGAGTTGAGATCTTAAGGAACTTTTCAGAATGTCAGAAATTTTAAATCATTTTTATTTATCACTTTGAAATAATCAGCAGATAATTTCCAGTCGGTACCTACATTTGGCTTTATTTTTGTGCTTTAAAGTAATCACTTGGATAATGTGTGACTGCTAACATCCAGCATTGCTGCTGTGTTTGCGGCCTGCGTTGACACACCTTCACTTTGTGTAACAAAGTGGGAGCTATTGGAGCCAGCACATCCTGTTTTTAATTACCACTGTGAGGCTAAAGCAAATGTTCTGTCTTGTTTATTCCAGTCAGCAGCTCATGTTTATGGGGAATCCACCAGGATATATCCACAGAATGACATAAAAATGGGTCTGCTCAATTTCCAGTCCCAATCTCAACTCTGTCAGATGGTCACAAGTTAGGGCTCATTAAAGACTGTAGCTGCTGGCTGGATTTTGTGCAAAGAAATACATGAAAAGTGAATAAAACAACCTGTGACTTAACTGAGGCAAATTTGAATAAATCATAGTCTCCGATCACCGGAGAGTTTCTGGTTCAAATCTCCAAACTGAATGTGGAAAATCTGTGTGAACTTAGGAACATGATTGACAAACTATGCATTGTTACACTTGCTCTGTTCGTCTGTAGGTACACGTTCATATATGGTAGTGTAAAGCAGCGAGTGTTGAGAGTTTCATCTGACAGAGGACATGCCGTACCCTTACTCTAAAGCTCATATACCTAATAATTCTCTATGTACTCTTTTTAAATCCTCATTAATCTTTTGTTGTGTCCCAGGCTGAACGGCTGTTATGAGGCTCTGTCAGGCGGCAGCACCTCAGAGGGCTTTGAGGACTTCACAGGCGGCGTGACGGAGATGTATGAGCTGGGGAAAGCCCCGTCCGACCTCTACAGCATCATGAGAAGGGCCGTAGACAGAGGATCACTGCTGGGCTGCTCCATAGACGTCAGTACTGCAACATTCGTGCATCCTCTGACCCAAGCAAAAGGGAAATTAACACAGATTTATCACAGATCGTTCTGTCTTTTTAAAGCGACTATAATCGATTATTATAATAATGCGTTAAATGACATTGTGGTGACGAACCTACAGTACCAACAATATCCTCAGGAACTATCTGTTTTTCATAGGTTGAAAAGAGATTAAAGTTGACTGCTGTAAAAATGATGAAAACAAGCCATCACCTCAGTTTTCATTACCTCCAGCTGGTTTTTACTTTAAAAATAGATCACCCAGTGTAGCTGAAGTCAGCCTTTTTTCAGTCTCAGTGCTCCTCATGGCAATTAACTACTTTCCACTTGCTTTTTAAAATCTCACACTTCAAATATTAAGCCTTTAGTGATACAATACAGTGCTGAAATGATTAGCTGATCAATCGATTCAGGAGTAAAACTACTTAAAATGTACTGTTCCAGCTTTAAAATGTGAAGAGTTGCTTGCTTTGCAGTGCTTAAACACGTGTTACAGGTGATTGCAAAGTTTATAATGTATGACTATGGCTTACTGTCTGACACATACTTTTGCTTGACCCGCCTAAGGGGAGGTCAAAGGTCAGTGTCAGCTGTAGATCAGCAGACCTGGAGCCATACATGCTGACCAAGGAAGGCCAAGTTGGAAGGATTTTCACACGGGGGTGGGGGATCAGGGAATTTAACCTATAACCTATTTGTTAGAAAAGAGAATTGTTGTTGTGTAGTCTCATTGAGGAGACTGTAAATAGGGCGGTTTGAGTGAAAGGGTGCTGTAATGGTAGAAACATTGAGAAATGGGATCTGGGAGGGCACCAGGAGAGGGCAGTGAAGGGTTGGGAAACTTGTGGTGAAAGGGTTGGGAACTGATAGGGGTTCAGTGTAATATTCAAGGACACTTTAGTGAAGCGGATGTTTGCAGTCAGAGGGGACTGAACTCTGTCCGTCTGTCTTGTTGAAGGACATTTTCTATAATCAGTATGCCTGCCTGGGCTGCTCAGTTTGGGTAGGAAGGCCTGCCAGTGTAGCTCATCTGGTAGGAAAACATAAAAGAAGACAAATACCAAAGATGAAAAATTGCAGAGTCTAAGAGCTTTCTGCACCAGAGATGAAGAAAAAGTAAAATATTGAGATTAACAGCAACAAATGAAGGAGTTTTGTTCACTTTTATTATGACACGGTTTAAATGAATTAAATTGCATTTACAGTTTGCATTGATTGTTTTAGATGTGACCAAGTGCAAACAGTTTTAACGCTGTAAAAATTAATGCATGCATATTAGTCATGTTTCCGATTTGGTATGCTAATTTGACAACAGTGATTTAGAGCACTGATCTCATGGGCGGTCTTTGAATTTCATTACGTTAGCGTCTGAGGTTACACACATGGACGTGGTGTAACTGCCGCCATGTGTGTGTTTTGTGTCTGTGAAGTTAATGAATGAGCCGTGTTATGACGGTGACTGTGACCACCGCCTGCAGATGTCACTAACTCTGTCATATGTGGAGCTACGAGGATGCACATACTCCCCCCCCCCCCCCGTCTCTGTCGCCGTCATCCAGATTTAGTGCATTTAGTGACCTCTGATCTGTCATCCTCAGATCAGCAGCTCGGGAGACATGGAGGCCGTCACGTTCAAGAAGCTGGTGAAGGGACACGCCTACTCTGTGACTGGTGTGGAAGAGGTGAGCGGTAACGAAGCGAATCTCTTCTCCTGGCCAAAATGGCAGCACAGTTATTTTGCAATGGCCAAAACAGGCCCAACACTACTTGTAAGAAAAGGAAGAAAACATAAACTTCTCAAGTCATGCCTATTCATGACTATTTACTTGAAATTCAGTTATTCCTAACCCTTTTCTTTCACCTTTCAAACACACATTAACATAAGGAAAGGACACTTTAAGGATCCTTTTTTGGGAAATATAAATATAACAATATAATATAAAATTGATCTGATACACAATTTATCAGCAAAAACTAAAGCCACACATTACAACAATTCCATTTGCCCATTTCGACTTTTACAATGTCCATGACTTTGAGTTGACTTGTGTCACATTTTATTTAAGTTACAGTGGCTGTCATTTATGCACTGTAGCTCAGTTTTATGTGCCTGAAATCATCTAAAGATTAATGAGCTGGTTTGAAAGGCAGCTATACTGAAATCAGGTAGAAATAATAAAATAAAACAAATAATACAGTCCTACAAGGCCATCTACTGATGTTTAGACTGCAGCCCATGTCAATAATGAAGTTGTATTTCAGTAACTAGCTGTAATCAGGACTGTAGCACAACAATAATAAAAGTTTTGTTAACTTGCAAATAAAAGTTCATAGTAGTTAAGTTTTAGTAGCAGTTGTATCCAAACTACAGTGCAAATGTTGCATTTTTATTTACAAAATGATAGCCTGAAGCCCAACTTGTGGTGCTGTATGCACTGAGCAACAGAAATCATCTTCTTCTGTAATAGCGAACCCTTATTGTCACATGCATGAAGACCAGCTGACGTCAGAACGTTGTTGTAATCAGTATTTTCCCGTTTTATAACGGATTATTTGATTCTAACAGTGTGGCTGATTTCTTTTCATTTATTACAGTGTGTTTAAAATTGTAACAATTCATTTCACACTAACTTACAGTAGATACTTGTGACTGTGTGCAGGGCGTTTGTGACACCCACTAACACCACAATACTGAACCAGTTATGCAGTGACAAAGCGTGAATGTCAAGTGTTTCTCCTTCGGCCTTAGGTGGTGTACAGAGGAAGTCCGACCAAGCTGGTTCGCATCAGGAACCCCTGGGGGGAAGTGGAATGGACCGGAGCCTGGAGTGACAAGTAAGATTTTACTCGCACACTTGCTACTCTACAATTGGGGCGTTCAAATGGCAACCCATGATGGGGAAAAAAACACACATTTCCCAATTTCTTATCAGTGAGTGAAACAAACAGATACGGTGCAGGATTTAAATGAAGTTTTCACCCTGGTTAAAGTCTTAGATTGTGATCCCAAAGAGTCCCAGAAAGAAAAGGAAAGAAAACTAGTGTGGGAAGGGGGTTAGCTGGGCTGCTCAGCTGTCCTCAGCATTAAGCAGAAGAGACGGACAGAGTGGAGAAATGGGTGGGATTTCATAATAAATCACTCTAGTTATGAAAGTAAGCATAGCAGACATTTTTCCCCACTGCCAACATTATGTTACAGTCCAGTTGAGCATTTTCAACACTTCACACAGCATGAAACTTTCCCTGTTGAATATCAGCGCAAAGAATTAGCAACTTTGCTCATTTAAAGATACCATGTACGTAACTTCAGTTATTCTGTAGATTTCTGTAAAGCCATGTTAAGTAACATTAAGTTTGTTCCTAAAAGAAAAAAAACTCTCACATGTTAATTTACAGTACAAATGAGAAAACGTGTACCAAATATGTGTACCCACTTCTTCCATTTTGTGGTTTTTGTGGAAAATGGACAAGTGAGGAAGCTGCTTTAAGTCAAAATACCTTATATAAAAACACACTGCAGAAATTTGCAACACAAACAGTATGGACTAGGAAGATTTTGATACATTTGCCTCAGGTCTGGTGTCTATAACCTCAACACTTGTGTCCAGTAGTTAACTTATTTTTGTACAGTCATCTCTTCTTTGTGAAATCCTCAGCTCCAGGGAGTGGGACAGCGTGGATCCCTCCGTCAGAAGTCGGCTACAAAAACGCAGCGAGGACGGTGAATTCTGGTGAGTCCTCTTGACTCTCATCATTTCTTGTGTGAAAGCAGTTTTTTTTTTGTCTTTTGGCAGCTGATAGAAAATCACCTGATGTGACATCACTGATTAGGGCATGGCCAGAAATGCAACTCCACCCCCAAATACTTTTCTTCCCTAGTGATTTAAATGTACTTCTTTTGATGAGTATTTTACCAATTATAGGAAAATATTTGTATGTTTTATGTCATCTTTTTATTTCAGATGCCTATTTGTGCCAGTTTTCTTTAATTTTGAATCAACAGAGCTGTAAATATGATAAGACAATACACTACTAACACTAGAACGTGTTAGACTTACTCTGTCTTTCTTTTTTCTTTTTTTTTTGTATGCCTCTGGTTCCCTTTGCAGCAAACAGTATATGTTTGAAATGCCAGCATCGTTTTTCATCTGTACTGAAACAAGGTTCAACTCTTGGACTCTGTGATGGAAAAATGACATAGTCCTAACAGTGAATCTATTTCCGTCTCTCAGGATGTCGTTCACTGACTTCCTGCGCGAGTTCAGCCGTCTGGAGCTCTGCAACCTGACGGCTGACTCCCTGGATAATACCCAGCAGAAGAAATGGAGCTCTTCGCTCTTTCAGGGAGAGTGGAGGAGAGGCAGCACTGCTGGAGGCTGCAGGAACTTCCCAGGTATGAAGCAATGAAAGGGAGGAAAGAGGGAAGGTAGCAGATGAATGGGTGGAAGAAAGTGAAGGTACAAATGAGGTACAAATGAAAGGAGAGAAATGGAAATTATATATGATCTCCAGAACACACTCTTAATTTCATTGTCTTTGTACATGTTGGAAATGTGTTCTTCTTTTAAATGTCTAATGCACCCCAGAGTTTCTCCTGCCTCTAACCAAACCAGTTTTAGGATCACATGATGGTGTTAAATTCTGTTCCAAAGACACTGAATGCAGCTTTTACTTTTGGAAATTCTTTGGGGATAAAAAATGTTTAAAAAAAACAAGGAGGTGTAGAAGGAGGGAGGGAGGGAGGGAGGAAGGATTTGGATGAATTTACTAAAGGAATGTGAACCAGTGACTCCCATTTAAAAAATAAGTAACAAAACAATGGCCTGTTTTAAAATACATTTTGGAAATGCCCCCTCATGACTGAAGACATGCATGGAATTGGAGTCTATTTTCTCAATCTACTGTGACCTAGACACTAACACAAATTGTGTTCTTATTTTCTACTGATAAAAACACAATTTTACAACATTATTGACAATCTCTCCAGCTGCGATGAGACTTTTATTGGTGTTCATTTTTCATTTTTTCAAGTATCTTTCAGTACTTATTATAAGATGCAGTCGCCTATGTGTAAAGTCTCTTTTAACCTGGTTACTGAATACCAAATTAAAGCTGAAAAAAGAGGAACAATCTGACTTTTTCAACTCTTCTTCCCAGCAACCTTTTGGCTGAACCCTCAGTTCAAGATTGTGCTGCAGCACCCGGATTCTCCCGGCAAAAACGACTGCAGCTTCCTTGTTGGCCTCATGCAGAAGGATCGCAGAAAGAAACGGCAGGAGGGCAAAGACATGGAGACCATCGGGTTTGCCGTCTATGAGGTCAGCTGCAGGCCAACAGACGCTGCTTGTAAAAGTTAATCTTGAAAGCAACTTTAAGTCAAGTTGGAGCCTTTTCCACTACAGGAACTTAACATCCTGTAATCTGGGGGTTCTCATAAGAACCTTAAGAACCTTGTGGCTTTGCTACTTGATTCTTCCTAGTGTTTCACTGTATTTTACATCCCAGGACATTTCCAATACAATATATACCATGTCATTTTGATGTCCTGTTTGGTAGGTGAGTGAAGTAGGGACAGACAACAATGTAAAAGAAGTGACGCTTATATTGTTATAGATGTTTGTGTTACAGTAGATACAAGTTTATACACCGTCGCTGAATCCAGCGTGTCAAACAACTTTGTAGTTTTTCAGCAAGCATTTTCAGCCATTGTTTTTCTATCATCTTTTCTTAAAGTATTTTTGGGAGGATTTTTTGCCTTTATTAGTGAGTGGACTGTAGAAACATCACAGGAAATGAGGGAAGAGAGAGGAGGGGAACCCCCAGGCTACCAGGGCGCCAAAATGTCTCTATAATATTGTTTAAATTTTTTCCCTGCACTGCTTGGTTTTATGTTGTATACCCACGTCCGCCCGATGATGTGATGACACATCTGCCTGACCAGTCACAATTGACAGCACTGCCGGCAAACCTTGAATATACCAGGAACTTGCATTTAGGCAATGCTGAAATTTCTTTTTCCAAAAAACAAAATCTTTTTCCCAAAGCAAGCAGAGAAAAGTGGAACCAAAAGCAATACCTGTGACATGTTACATCAAGCTCTTCTTGCCTCAGTTTGTATGAGTGACTGTGACTTATATTTTACAGTGTGACGTTTCAGAATTCACAGATTCTTCTTTTATTTCTAACAGCCGACAAATCTCTACTTTCTAGCTTCTTTCCTGTCTTTTTGTGTTCCTGATCACATCCATCATGGTAATAATCTCATCTCTCTCTCTCTCTCTCTCTCTCTCTCTCTCTCTCTCTCTCTCTCTCTCTCTGTCCTTTACAGGTTCCAAGTGAGGTATGTGTTTTACTTCTGTCCACTCTTCTCTTGTGATTCAAGAACATCCTAATAGTTGCAAACATAATGGGATTTAACCCGATTAAAACATTTAACGTAGAAGTTAAAGTAGATGTGTTTTGAAAAGATAATAAGTAACTCTCTCCCCTCTCAGTTTGCGGGCGTTTCAGGCGTCCACCTGAAGAAAGACTTTTTCCTCACCCACGCCTCCAGCGCTCGCTCAGAGCTCTTCATCAACCTGCGGGAGGTCAGCTCGAGGTTGCGGCTGCCAGCTGGAGAATACATCGTTGTCCCCTCCACATTCGAGCCGAACAAAGAGGCCGACTTTGTCATCAGGGTTTTCTCTGAGAAGCCTGCCAACTCTGAGTGAGTGGCTAGATCAGAGTGTGAGGGACTGGGGGAGAAAATGACTGAAGTTTTGCACTGTCGCTAATCAGAATTCATCCTTACAACTACTTTCTTTCCTATATATTCTTAACATCTACAAGATTTTTTTCATAATTTTTCTGTCTTCAAAAGAATTCTTGGTAAAGTGTTCGTCGTAACCAAAAGCCAATGCCATTATACCTGTTGAAGGCCAGTGTTACTCAGTACTGTCAGTGTCTAAAATAAGCCAAAGTAAGACAAAACGTTCATAAATATTTATAAGAATAAGTTGTCATCAGAGGAAAAATCACATTGGAAAAAGTATTTTGTAAAGAAATAATTGAAGAACATTATGATGAAAGAAAGTATGCATTTTAAAATAAGCAACTAAGTAACTTGAAGTCTTTCTTCTGTCCGTGTCAGGGCGCTCGATGATGACGTTGCAGCGAATCTTCCACCAGAGGTGAGAGGATGAAACACGACATCTGAACTACAACACCTGACCACTAATGATGTGTGGAAAGAAACCAAATGTGCACTGAAAAGATGTGACTGTTTGTGTTTCAGATTGAGCTAAATGAGAGCCAGATCGACGCAGGCTTCAAGAGTCTCTTCAGACAGCTGGCAGGGCCGGTAAGCACAGTACCATCTTGGAGAAATGCTTCATGGTATACACATATTTCATATTTCAGTGATTTGACCATCTTTGTTTGTGCCAACAGGACATGGAGATCAGTATCACAGAGCTGCAAACCATATTGAACAGGATCCTCAGCAAACGTTAGTAACAGCTAACAGCTAACAGCTCACTCTCAACTGTGCAGTGGAATTACAAGTTTGTGTTTTGCTCATAATAGTATGGAATTAGTTTAACAAATATTTACATTTTTCAATATAGAGTGCCAAATCTGTTATACTTCTCTCTTTTTGTCTTTCTAACGCTAACAGATAAAGAACTGAAGACAGACGGCTTCACACAAGAAGCTTGTCGCAGTATGATAAGCCTCATGGACGTATCCTTGAAATGGCTTGTCTTTTGTCTTAAACATTAATAGAACATAAATACTATCATGGAAAAGGGTTGTTGGATTCTTTGGATTCCTTAAAAGAGCACTCCCCCGATTTTGCATTGCACTCCTATAACACTGTCAACGATGGACAGTTAAAAAAAGTATCAAAATCGATGCAGCAGAGCCAGAGATAGCGTCTTTTTTATTACACGCATCCTTCTTCCTTGTCAAAACCTGGCACCTACATTACCCACAATGCAACTCGACCGCTGACAGTTCGGTCAAAGATTCGGGTGTGTTATGTTAGTAGCCGCTAGCCTCAAGCAGAGATGAGGAGTTGTCTACAGAGGTCTGGAAAGAAAACTTCTCACCTCCAGATTCTTTTCATTTTCAAACTTGTAGTATTCAGCCCCAACCAATGCTGACTCAAGTGACGTCACTTGAGGCAATATATCAGACCTGTAAACACACTTTGATGTGTAAAATCAATGGAGTTCCCCTTTAAAGTTGGCTGCTTGTAATATTATTTTTAAAATAATAAATTCCTCAACTTCTCGGCTCAGACGAACGGCAGTGGAACGCTGGGCCTGACAGAGTTCCATGTACTCTGGGAAAAGATTAAACGATACCTGGTGAGATCAATCACTGATGACAGAGTCAGTCTAAATAGTATTGATTCTGCTTCATGGTACTTGCGTCAGCCTGTTGTTTATTTTGATGTCCAGCCAGTGGACTGGTTTTTCATTATCTTTGAAGTTTGCTGTCTAAATACTCATTTTCTGTTTCTCTTCTGTCTGTTACTTCCTTCGTTATCTATCTGTTTGTGTCACCATGCCAGACTATATTCAGGGACTTTGATGTGGACAAATCGGGC
Source organism: Macquaria australasica (assembly GCA_005408345.1). NCBI lineage: Eukaryota > Metazoa > Chordata > Actinopteri > Centrarchiformes > Percichthyidae > Macquaria > Macquaria australasica. Next base: position 158,818 of record SEMN01000301.1, on the reverse strand, counting down.
ACCATGAACTCCTATGAGATGAGGTTGGCTCTTCAATCTGCAGGTACTGTTCCTTAATATTTCAATACAATAAAAAGAAAAGAAAAACACAAGGGTCAGAGGGATTGTCACTCTTCTTACTGCTTTGTAAAACATTTTGTTCCTCTTGTGGTCTGATTTTCCTGTTTGTCCTCTCTCCTTAAGGTTTCACGCTGAGCCACCATTTGTTCCAGCTGATCATCCTGCGCTACTCGGAGGCCGACATGTCTATTGACTTTGACAACTTTGTCACCTGCCTGATCAGACTGGAGACCATGCACAGTGAGTCCCATGACTGCACACCTTCAGTGTCTTTAAAGAAACAGTTCACCTACTTGTGATCCCATTTCAGTCGCAACATCACTGACGTTTGTACAATAACAAGTGTTTTGTTAAAAAAGGCCACTTTACCACAAAAAAGGTCAGAGCCAGATCAATACCATTTGTAATTGAAAATAAATAACATACAGTACATGTCCGCGGGTTGCTGTCATGTGTTAGGATTCATGCATGACAAAGAACAGCATATTAAAGCAGAATAGAAGTTAAAATACTTGTGTTACACTTGTAAAGTAAGCGATTCTCTTCGTGTCTGTCTCTGCAGAAACCTTTAAGACCTTGGACAAAGATAACTCCAATTCCATAACACTCGACTTCGTTCAGGTATGACCACACATTTACTTGGAACAGAAATGCTACCATATACCCAAACAATGTATTTGCTTTTCATACAGATTTCATCTACGTTTGTACTGAAACACCTGTTTTTTTTTTCTCACATTGTTTTTGGATATTTAGGTACAATTCCTGTGCATAAAATACCTGTGATTTATTCATAATTAGCGTTCCCTAATTCACATGCTGTCTGTGTTTTACAGTGGATTACCCTGACCATGTTTGCCTAGAGATGAGTGCACTGTTGCACTGCATCCTGCTGCAGCTCCAGGCCCAGTTTGTGCTGTGTCAGAAGTGCCTTTTTCTGCTCCAGTTCTTCCTCTCCTCCACACAGCTTGCTGCTGAGGCCCTCTGAAAAGACTGTAAATTCATCTTCACTGTGCCTGTATTGGAAGCGTGCCAATCCTTTATTTGCCACTTGTTTTCCCAACAGAAGGAAGCTCACTTCTCGTATCCTGGCAGTCAACTCTGCGGTAGCACTGAGGCAGAGCTACTCTGGGGGGCAGAAATAAACTTATTGGTTAAATTTCAGTGGGTGGAGACAAAAATGTCCCACATTTTTTAAGCTTGCTTGGTTGAAAAAAAAAGAAGCAATCTAGCCATATATTGTCTCTCCTTAAGTTACCTCCTGAGCCCAGCTGTAATTCATGTTTAAATAAACGCTAGCTAGTAGCTACCAGGTTTTAAAAGACCAAACTTGGCTTATAAGAAAGTAAATTAATTAATTAAGTTGTCAAATAAATTCATAAATTGACTAATATACACTACATTAATAAACACATAAAATAAAGAAATTGTAGGAAAAATTTGTATTAATTCTGTATTATTTACTATCATCTTAGGAGTTAGCTTAGCGGGATTTAGATGTCCATCAGAATATGCAGGGTTTACCTCATGGGCATGACCTGATTTATTTAACTTAAATATGAAAATCATTCATATATTTTTCTTTTTCCTAAAACGTCTGCTTTGGTCCTCCATATTGGCTGAGGTAGTCAGCCAAGATAACTACCTAAGCAAAGCTAGGCTAAAAGGATTTTTTTTGTGGCTAACTAGCACTAAAAAAATACTGTCCACGTTGAACTGTAACTCAACCAATATGATTATTTTTGCTCCATAAAATCTATGTAGAACCCAAACTTTAGGCTGCGAGTTTTGCCCCTTTTCAGGGTGGTCAACTAGGAAATTTTAAGTCAATTAGCGGTTTCGTTTTTAATGGTGCTTTTATCGGGAATTGACTATCAGTCATTACTCATTAATGATTACTCTTTATCGTAAAATCGTACATTCAGCTGCAGAAGGGAAAAAAAAAACTTTTTGACAGATCTTTGATCAAATCAATTATTTGAGAAGTGAAAAAAAACCCTGTGGCTAGTTAATGAGCCAAGAGTTAATGTGCTTGAGGACAATCTGCAAAACGCTCCACTCAGAGCTTATTTTTTTGTAAAAAATGGGAGATGTTTGAAGTTGAGCCTGCTGTTAGTTATCACAGTCTCAGTGCCAGATGTGGTCGATGTAGAGAGGTGTTGAGTGTGCCAGCTTGTTCTCTTCAATGCCCCACATTCAGCGCATATGAATGTGCATAATATGTATCTCTAGTATCTCTGCCTTTCTAGCGACATTGGTGGCCTGCCACTTTCTGTTTACATCTTGTGCCAAACTTTGCTTTTACCTCAGCATTAAGGGTGACAATGGTGGTTTACTGAATCATAGAGAATGGGTTGATTTATATTTCTTTCAAACTAATCCTGTTTAGCTTTAAGACATACCTGCTTATCATTATGTATGGCACTTTTTACTGACTGTTTTGCAAAATATGAAAAAAAAAACTTACTGGATGTCACAGTGGTTTAAAAAAGGGATGCGTCAGCCTTGTTTAATCGTGCCTTTCAAAGGGAACAAGAGCATGTCAGTACTTTAGGTGAAGGTAAACAATTATGCAAGGTGGATGGATATGTTGTATGCATGCAGTGTGAAATGTGATATATTGTCTGCCTGCCAAATTTCTGTTCAACCAGGGGAGCAAGTGTTTTATTTGAAGAGTTGTATTCCAAAATAAAATGTCACTTTACTACTTGAAAACCTTTAAGTATGGAGGATGTAAAGTGTCATGATTTTCTTATCAAGCTAAGAGTTGACCTGCTAGTGTTTAAAATACCAAAATTGTTTGTTCTGCCAAATTTTGTTTTCCAGTTTTTGTCTTTTTGTAAATGGAGGAATTGTATTTGAAACATTTGATCGAAAAGTTACTGCCAAGCCCTTAAATTTATATGATACTCCGACAATGCCAGCATTCATGTCTTCAGTTTTTGCAGCGTAATGCTTATATAAAAATGTTTACAGTAGTAACATTCTGGGTCCCTTTGGACTCATTCATCATGCAATACATTGGTTTACTGTGTAGCGTCTAAAACTTCTATACAAACTTTGAAAATAAACATGGGGAGAATTTCATGAGTCTCTGAATTAATTATCAATTTGTATTTTCTTTGAAAATATATAAATAAAGTCTGAGGTTGGTGATTATTTTTATGGTTGTGATGAGTAAATTAAAATTAGTGAAAAAAAATAGCTCCCCTCCACACGCCAAAGAACAACACAAACAACCTTCATATAGTAATAAATAGCACTTTTAGTAATAACATTCATGTTAAAAAAAACAAGCACAATAAAATACCTTAAGTCCAGTATTGTACACATTTCAACAACATCATAATATGGAGATCTTTACAGCAGATTTTTGCTCATTGTTAAGTTAAATTGCAGACATTTATACAAGCTGATCATATATTTTAAGTTAGAACAAAAACGCCTCGTTTAAATGATACAAAAAATAAAACAACAAAAAAACGTGAAGCGACTTTCATGTGGAGCCGCTTGGTAGAGGAATGTAAGATGTCAGATAAGGCACAGTGACGTGAAAACAAAGGTTGTGTGCGTTCTGTATTTCTGTTTATATCCAAGTGAGATTCTTCAGAGGACTACGATGCTATCATCTTTTTTGACCTAAGACTAAAAACAGCCCAAACTGATCACCTAAATAATAAACTAAGTGTGATTTTCTTTGGCACGACACCATTAAATGTGAACCGTAACTGCTTTAAGTCTCCTCTAGTCATACTAAAAGGCTAAAATCTAGCTTCTGTCTAGCATGAGTGCCCCTGACGGAGCGCGTCGTCTCTTAGGCGTAGTTGTTGTTGTGCTCGATCTTGGTCACCATGGTGGAAACCAGCCGCTCCAGCTGCTCCGCTCGCTGCTTGCCGGTCTGAAGGACCTCCTCGTGATTGGCCTTCTCTTCGCTGTCGTAGTCCATCACCGCCTGGTTGGTGATCAACGAGAGGGCGAAGACGCGCATGCCGCAGTGACGCGCAATGATCACCTCGTGGACTGTGCTCATGCCTAGCGAGGAAAAGAGGACATTTCAAATAAAAGATACCAGGATAGATACAAAAGAGATAAAAATTTACATTTTCACTACTAAGAAATGCAGAGCTAATGTTGCTAATTCTCCATATCTGTCACAAGAATTAAATATGGGCAAATGACTGGTGTATTTTTACATAAACGTCTTACATAATGCAGCTTTAAAAGGTCATTTTTTTCATATATCATTGCTGCCCATGTACTGTAAATATAAGATAATCTGTATTGGTGGCTGAGCCCATAAAAACTACTCACCGACAGCATCAGCGCCCAGTTTGTGCAGCATACGGGACTCGGCAATGGTCTCAAACGAGGGTCCACCAAGCACGCAGTAGACACCCTCCTTCAGGAAGTCTCCGTAGCCGAGCTCCTGTCCCACGTCCATGGCCAGCTGCTGCAGCTCTCTGTCATAGGCGTCGGACATGCAGGGGAAACGCACGCCGAACCTGTGAGAGGAAGAAGTAGAGGGACAGGGGGAAGGTTTAGTGAGGGCAAAGGCCAGAGGAGACCTGAGGCTGATGTAGCTGAATGTCTGCAAACAGGTTTAACAGTTTATGCTAGAAAGACAAGTAAGAGGTATTTCCATAGTGACACTTTCTCTTTGTGACTGCTGATATTAAACAATTTGCAACATGAACCCGGTGCAGGAAACCCATCCTTGAATGTACAGCATGTTTAAAACACACACACACTCCATACACACACATGCATACCTCTCATCGTTGGGTCCAGCCAGAGGATTGTTGCCAGCGAAGCCCGGCATGTTGAGGTGGTCTTTGATGATCATGATGTCCCCCACTTTAAAGTCCTGATTGAGGCCTCCGGCTGCGTTGGTCAGCATTACCGTCTCCACGCCGATCAACTTGAAGATACGTATGGGCAGCGTAATCTGGAAACACACACATACAGCACATAAATATAGACATTATATAACCATTCAGGAGGATCTTTCAGCAGTGTGACTGGATGTGCAGCATTTTTAAAGGCCACAGATTTCATGGAAAACTGCTCCTCGATGCAATCAGTTCGAGCGTTCACATGCAATCTGAAACTTGTTGCAGCACACACACCTTCTGGATTGGGTAGCCCTCATACAGGTGGAAGCGCCCCTGCATGCAAACACACGGCCTCCCCTTTAAAGTGCCAAACACCAGGCGACCTGCATGTCCGTGCACTGCAGGAAGAAAAACACAAACCGGTCAGTAAATGGACACCAAACGTGTAGCAACTGAGAGTTTTTCTCTTGTAGTTACACTCACCGGTGCTCTGTGGAAAGTTGGGGATGTCCTTGTAGTTGAAGACTACCTGGTCCTTTAACATGTCAGCCAGCCCTCCGAGTCCCGAGCCGCACACGATGCCCACTGTGGGTCGGACATCTGTCTGGGCCAGCAGCCAATCAGCAGTGGCCTTGCATTCCTCGTAGCTGTAGCTGGATGACATGAAAAAATTGGGTCGGAGGTTAGGATGACCACTGTTGGAAAATCACGCAGGAATCCATGCAAAGGTTAGGGCATTAACTCATGTCAGCAGAGTTAGTTTCATCTTTAAGAGGTATTAAGCCTTGTGAACATGAGGATAATGCAAACTGACCACAGAAAGTAATATGTCTAAAAAAAAAATCTTCTGTGCTTTTTCTGCTAAACTTTTCTTTCACTATCAAACCGCAATAATGTCAGCCATTTCCAGAGTCCTTATTCACCTCTCTAATTCTTTACTTAGCATGTGATGTTATCAGATTACAGGATAAGAGTGTGGGCAGCAGGCCTAATCTGAGAACTGCTACTAATAAGGATATGACTTTTGAAGACACACACACACACACACACACACACACACACACACACACACACACACACACATTCCTGCAGAGTCACAGCAGTATCAGCCTCTCAGGCACTTCAGTGGTGACACACATACTTTTTTTGGCCTGTTGAAATATTACACTCAGTAGTACCCACAGTCCCGGCCTGCACATGGCCCAAGCAGTGCCATGCTGTGCCATGTGTTCAGCAGCATGGGAAGGGGAAAGCTGAAAGTACAGTCTTTCAAAAGTGTACTCACCCTTTGTTTGCCTCTGGAAACATTTTGGAAGATTAAAAAAGTGTCTGATGAGGTGAGAAAAATTAGTAAATGCGCGGCTGCACAGTTTTGTTAGCGCAGAAAATCAAGTTCCAAAGCGGCAAAACGTTGAATCAGAGCCCAGCTGTTGAAAATGTTTTAAAAAGTTGAAAAAAGTGTTATAATTTCTTCTCTTTAGTTTTTTCTTCTGGTTTGGCGCCCTGCTAAAGTCTTCTTCTCACTTGTGTGTGCAGGAAAAGCGCAGTCGCCGGCTTTATTATAAGAGAGCCCCCCCCACCCGCTCCTCTTCGGCTTCGACGCACGTTGACGCTGCAACCTCATTGGCTGAAATGACGTCCACATTATGGTCAACAGGATATTATGAGCGTTACAACATCCATTCAGCAATGATCAGTCAGCTTCTTATTGATCAACACACCAGGTATTTTCCCAGATGCAAATCAAGATAAGATCCATGTGCATTTTCAGCATGACTCAGGTTTGTTTTACACATCACGTGTCTGATCGGTCACTGACTGTTCTCCAGTTCAGTTAGTGTTTCCATGTATTGGCTGGGATATGGCATCACATACGTCAACACATGCTGACATCTAAACAAAATATATTAATGCCAGTAACTAAGTAACCGATTATTGTACTTTTAGAGTACAATTTTGAGGTACTTTATACCTCCACTCCTTTACATTTCACAGGGAAATATTGTACTTTATTCTCCACTACTTGTGTCTGACAGTTAACGTTTCTTTGCAGATTAAGATACAAAACATATACTGTAATCAACTTATAAATTATGATGCATTGTTATAGACTGCACAAAGCATTGTTATACATTAAACTACCCATCATGCATAAATAATATATATAACAATGAAAAACGTTTACTCTTTTGATAAGTATGTTTTGCTAATAACAATCCTGTATATTTGCTTTAGTAAAATTTTGAATGTAGGGCTTTAGAGTAGTTTTACACTGTGGTATGGCTGCTTTTAGTTAAGTAAAAGATCTGCATACTTCTTCCACCACCGCTAAATGCAAAATCCATACTACAGTCATGAGACAAACAATTTAAACAGCTGCAGCATCAAATATGACTGAATATTCCTTCAGCTGCTGCTCTCATGTGCTGTGATTTGAAAACAAAAAGAACACAAAAAGCTGTAGTTGCCAGGAAGTGTGAGGTCTATTTACACTGTGTATATACTTATAAGCAATTGCTCAATTATGCTTCAGTTCAGATTGCCAAAGGGATCTTTTGAGGATTTTGAGTATTTCCCACAGCTAAAGGAAGGAAAAGGAACAATGCAATTTATTTAAGAAGCAACTATTCGTACTTTTTTTGGGGCAAATTTGGTGTTTTATGGACATGTAATATAACCCCCCCCCCCCATGTGTCTTTTTGCTATTGTTGCCAGTAAAACTTAGTTCATTGACAGTCACATGTGTGGGTTGTAAATGAGGCAGATTACAACCAAGTAAGTCATAAATAAACACTGCATTCTGTTGATTGGATAATTGATGGCTCCACATTGTACTCATGGGATATGCTCCAATCACACACACACACACACACACAGTCACGACCACGAGGAATGTTACCTGGACTGGAAGTCCTGCAATCGATGTGCCATAATAAATGTGAAACGAAACGGTACACTGAGCAGCGATGGACACACATTCAAGGGAGCGAGCGAAGTGTGAAACAGCAGAAAACACACGTTAGTAGATTCTTTTACATTTAAGCAACGGAGAAGCCAAAGTGAGTGGAGACGAGACAGTTGATCTACTTGAACAGTTTCTGTAATCGATGACCTACCAGTGGTGGAAGAAGTATTCAGATCCTTTACTACAGTAAAAGTACATAGGTACTTATTAGGCTGAATGGACCCTTTTATTTAATCTTTATCACCTAGGCTTTAGTAAATGGTTAGGCGAGGATCCAATATGTTATGTTAGCTTATGTTTGCTAGCATGATGCTAATGATGTTAGACATAGGTAGTACAGCGAGATGGGCTTGCAGGGAGTTCAGTCCTTCACGTTGATTCAATTCATCACCGCCCATGTGAGTGATGTGACTAGTACATCACTTTGATATGTGTTGTTATATTTTACTATAGTCTCTCTGCTGTTTTAGGCCAAGTTCACCCACCAGCCTGAGAACGGTAAGAAACAGGCCAGTACAAAATGACAGGGAGATGTCCCACCAGGACTCACAGCCTGAACTTATGTGTGTGCATTGATATCACATCTTGTAAGAAAATCATTCATCCTTCTGACAAAAATGCAAACTATCCCTTTAGGGTTTATGTCAATTACAGGACACGATAGCTTGCAGGGACACAAAGACTGACTAAAAATCTTGAAACAAGTGAAATGCTCTAACATAAGAACTGCCTATAAGAAGAAATATCTTATCAGACAAAAACAAGCATATATTGCCTTGATTTAAGATATTTCACCTTACTTAGATTTCGCTTTTTGCAGTGTGAGAGCACAGTGCCAGAGACTTGCGCAAGAAGAAAACTTGTGTTAATGTTCTGCAAATCGCACCGGTCCCCGACAAAGATTACATAACGCCCCACCCCCTTTGTTGGGTTTTATTTGTACAAGAATTACATTACATTTTTGAAGAATTCCCAAATGAACAACAGTAAAACACACCTAGTAAAGTTAACATAAGCCAATTATTGACCTTTGCCTTGGTTTACTTTGTAGGATTACTCAGGTAAATACAGACCCAAGACCACCAAAGGCTTGTCAGAGTCCAACACCAGCCAAAACATTGAGAGCCTAGACCACAACATACAGCCTGACGTTGTTGTTTGGCATTGACACATAAGGGGATAGTTGTCAGCCTGCCGAGTCAACCACCTTTCTGTTTGGGTTCTGTCTTCATATCACTTGTTCTTTTCCAGGGCAGTTAACTGTGTCTGATAACACGGTGGGAGTCGTTGACCCGTTAACCTCTACTCCCCTCCCCTGGGTTATAGCTAACACGCCTTTGGCTCAGCCAATGAGTGGGAGCCATTTGACTGCAGAATGATGGCGCATAGTAACCTGTTTACCTGTGCCTCAGTTCTTACAGCCAATGGAAATGTCAATAAAAATGTCCCTGAAGATTCTACTAATGGAGATGCTGGTAGTAACAGGAAAGGAGCAGTCAATCGGCTGTCAGATGTCTGGTGCTTAACATACCTTTGGTTTTGTCTTCAAATCAGTTTAAGATTTTACTCGCTCTTGTCTTGTAAATGGTATGTTTGTGCTTTATTTGTAGTTTGATTTGACAACCAGCCATGTTGTCTAAAACACACAATCTCCTCTAACTGTCTTATACAGAAGCAGAAAGGAGCCTGATAACATGGATCGAAAGTCACGGCAAGGTCAGTCCAAGATAAACTCCCACAGAAATCTGTCATCAGACACTGTTAGCTTTTAAAAAAAAAAAAAAAAAAAAAGTATTTTCATGCCAGTTTTTGTACTTGCTGAATACAGACATTGGTCAGGCATGACATACGACGTCAAAAGACCCTGCAGAGACATGCCAGTTTGTAATGTCACACATCTGGATTATGAATTCCACACCAATCATCTGCCATGTCTGATGTAATTTGTAAAGCTCCCAGAGCTAAAGCAAGCGGATATTTCTCACACTAAGATGGGCATGCCATCGTCTCACGTGTCTGCTGAAAGGTCCTGCCCTTGATCCTTCAGTCTTAAAACATTTTAGTCCTGAAATTGCTCTGCATTTCTCAAATTATGGAAAAAGTTGTTTAGAAGCAACATGTTATTTTCTCTTTGGCAATAACTTTTTTGAAAAGCGCCAGTTGGGTTTTTTAGAAGCTGCACTGAAACTGCACTTCCAAACTGCTGATTGATGCTCTGTATTGGTCCTTCTCGACCTTAATGTAGCCATCATGGCACTCTCTATTGGTAGATCAAAACAGCAGGATGGTGTTTCTGGAATAACCCTGGATTGGTTCCCCTCCTGCTTTTAGATTTGTTTTTCTTTAACTGATTATTTCATCTTATCAGCTGCAGAAGTCACGTGTGGAATTCCTCAAGGATCAATACTTGGACCACTTCTGTTGTCACTGTGCACTTGGCCCTTACTCATTTCCTTCCACTGTTGTGATACTTAATTATACCTTCTGGTCAAACCCTAAACTGCACCACCTGGGTGCATATCTTTTTAGGTATATTTTTGGGAATGTTAAGCCCTTATTTCAGACAGTGTAGATGCAACAGGAAATGAGAGATAGATGTATTAAAGGTCCAGACTTCAACCAGGAATGTTGCGGTTCATAGTCGGCATCTTGACCCCTAAGCCATCGAGGCAGCCCCTCCACATATTTAGCTACATATCTTCTTACCTGCCTTTCAGTTCAGCTTTAACCAGTTTCAAATTGTGCAGATTTCTGCAGCTAAGATATTAAAAGAGTCCTCTACCAATTCAGCTTTTACACTGTTTCTTTTAAAATCATTCCTTAAAGTGGGGGGTTAAAAAGCCTTTGCATGCCCTGGTGCTGGATTATATAAGGAACTCTTAACTCCCTGCTCTCATCAGAAGTCTCTAAGTTTGGCCAGGTTAGGTCTTTTAGCTGTTCAAGAGTCCCAGTCAAAATGATGCAGATCTCTTATTTGTAGTTTTACTCCTTTGTGTCTACAATAAATATTGTTAATTTTTCCTTTCATGTTGTTGTACTGGCTGTATTTCATATGTCTCAGTCGTGCCTCTCGCCTTTTAGAGACGGTGATTATTATAATGTTTTGGCTGCATGACCCTCAGAAGAGCACCTTGGTCTCATGGGTGCATGGTGACATGAGAAGTACTTTAAACATGCCAACACATACTGACAAACCACACTCTGTGTTCTTTTTTTCTTTCACTCTGTAGCAAGTTTTTTATCTTTTACTTTGCTCACCACATTATTCTTCACGTTTGCTTTTTTTAAGTGCTGATGAAAAAAACCCCACATAAAGCTCGGTGTACATCTGAGGTTGTGCAAATAATGTTTTGATGTCACAGAAAAGACCTAAATCAACCTTTTACCTGGCCATGACACTTGATGAGATGTGACAAAACTGGCTGTTCTGCTCCCAGTGTCCTACAAGCAAACATGCCCAGTTGCCATAACAAACGTACTTAACTCATACTAAATATTGATCTTATGGGACAAATTATGTGCAAGAGGTTGACCCAGTGAGGCCTGATGCCCCATTTTCAAAATCATGAACCAGACTGTTTTTTTGGGGGGGGACAAGGGATCTCCTGCAGACCGTCTTTAGAATAAGAGTTGAAATGTTGAAAGAGTTAGACAATTCATCACTTAAGCACCTCCCCTGCACAGCTGAATGCAATAGGTATCACGAGACAAATCACTGATTACACAGATGTCACTTGTGGTCCAAATGAAAACAAAGTCAATTTAATCTGGAAAACTCAAAAGGATCTATATCAAAAACAACACATAAATTGATCTAATAATTCTAGTCCTACAACTGAACATGCCAAGGTATCTTCTCATTCAAACCCTTGTGATTTTAACAAAGAACAGTGAAGATTGTCTGCAGGGATTAAACAGCAGTTTAAAGTACTGATTAAAAACTAAATGTCTTGAAATCAATATCAGTGTGTGATACTGAGCTCCTTTCTGACATCCCTGCATGAGAAATAAGTCATTTTCTATTACATGTATCTTTACTAAATACCAACAAAACAATAAAAGCCAACAAAACATCAATGAAATCAATAAAACAGCAAAACACACTACAAAGTAAGTGCTAAATCACCACTACCATACTGATATTGGGTTAAAATCTTACAACCAAACAAGTTTTCACACTTGATATTTTAAAATAATAATAGAAAGGTTTATTGTGTTTTTATTAAATAAACTAAAATGTTTTTCAGTGCAATTTCTTGCAAAAGTTACAAAAGTTGAAAATATTATAGAAATAAGACTGATCTACGTATATAAATACATATACATACACACGCAGTTCCTATATACATGAATGGCTCAAAGAAATGAATGTCAGACTTTGGCTTTGCAGCCTTGACACTGTGTTGCCTGAGCAATAAAACTGGAATATGACTTTACATAAAACAAATTACTGTGAAACGCTGCAAATGTTCAGTGTCTCCTGGTGTCATTCCTGCAATAAAACATACAGTATGTTACATAAAACCGAAGCACTGACTGTGAATCAGCACTAGGACATGATAAGTGCTTGTACATTTATGGAGAGTGCCAACTGGCTACCTTCAGTGTGTGTCTTTGTTAGGAGGACACATTCCTCTAACGCTCACACTGTTACATGAACATTATGCAAAAGGTGCAAATAACTGGCCCCACAGACAGACTCAAACTGCTGTCTAGGATTATATGACTTTCTGCAGCACACACTGCAAAGATTGTCCTCAAAAAGCATTTCTTGTGCTATTGTTCATACCTTGTGTTAGCAGGTGTATTGTGGTGTTATTTATATTTATATGCAATAAATACATGTCAGAAAAGTATTTTTGTGTATTTTTGTTTCAGCAAAAACTAGATTTTAAGTGTCCTGTTCAGATGCCCTATATCATGGATCTTTCTAAAAGTGAGGGAAATGTGTTTTACATAACCTGCAGATGGCTTATCTCAAAGATAATACTGGGAAAACAACCATGTGACCAACGGCTGGATGAAAATCAAAGGTTGGGTTTTTACATTTACAGTGACACTGACATGAAGGGTCAGATGATGCTTGGAAAAAGTCCAGAGAGCTTAACCGTAAGTTTACTCATGACTACCCTAAATCTACAAATGCATACATGGATATTTGCTCACATTCATTTGCACCGTCATACACATCAGCGTGAGTCTAATAGTTGTTTTTCCTTGCTCTGAGTGCCAGGTGGATGCTTTTAACTAAAATCCTGAAATCTCAGCATCTGATAAAGAAATCGTTGAGTCACTGTTTCAGATCCCTTCTAACTAGTAATTTTGTACTTATGGTACGTGGCTCTAAATACACTTTTTGCACCTTTAAGGTTGCAGTACATATATGCGAAAGAGCTCATCATGTAACAGAGACACATTCCACATGCATGTCTGCAGCTGTAAAGGTTTGCAACAGTGAAACATTGTGGCTACGTGTGAAAACAGAATCTAATTTTCAAGGGCTCTTGAAACGCTACACACTGACCTTATTCACAAGGTGGAGGTTAAGGTGGGAAACTATTCCTGGTAGATTATTATCTGGAACTTCAGGTAATAAATCTACTGGATTCCTGAGATGATTCCACAGAAAATCTGTGGCTATGTGTACTGCTTCAGGATTCCCATAAAGTCAAAATATATGAATAAGACAAAAAGTATCATCAGTGGGGTAAAAAGTGATGAGGATTCAAGGGGCCCATATATGGAGAGGATCCACAAACATTCCTGGGTTTTTATATTTGAAAGAAAATGTGTTTTGTCTCAAGATACAAGTGGTAATTTCTAGAAAATGCGTAAAACAAGAGGAACCACAGAGCGGCAAAATGACTGATGACACACTAATAATGTGGCCGTGTGGGGGCACATATGGTCATGTGTGTGGTCAGAGTTATGTAACAGATGACCCACATGACCTGTTTGTTATTTCAAACAGGCCATGTGGCATCCAAGGCACTGGATGAGCTGTATTGCTTCCATCAATGATCAGATGAAGCAATATAGGTGAGAGAGGGAGCCAGAGCTGGGAGGAGACATAATGGAGATTCAGAAAGTGTGACCCGGTCAGCAAGATATCTGCCTTACCAGGGATTGAACACACACACACACACACACACACACACACACACACACACACACACACACACACACACACACACACACACACACACACACACACACACACACACATATATATATGCCTATACATCACAGTAATAATAGGTAATGGGTAAAAAGCAGTAATAAAAGAAGCTATCACAACCAGAAATAAAAGAAAATAACCTGAATAAGAGTAAAAACATAACTTGTATGAATTAATCAAAAGCATCTGTGCATTAAGGTACCAGTTCTTTTCTAGTCAAGAGCATTGTTGCATGCAAGATGAATCATGTCCTTAATGATTTCTCTGAATCTATTAAAAGACACCAGGGTGTTGAGCTTCAGCAGCTCCACATGAGAAATGAAGATAAGTGAGATGGTAATCTATTTAGAAGACCTTCATAAACTCAATCGATACAGGTTCCATTGAGAGTGACAGTCTGAGAGAGTTTTTAAAAGTCTGTCTCCTTTTAGAAAATAACGTGCATTTAGTTTTGTCTGCAATTAAAAGATTTCAAATTAAAGAGTGATCTTTGGAGACTGTTAAAAGAAAGCTGCAGCTGTTCAATAGTCAGGCTTAGCATAGTTTGAGCATAACAACATAAAACTGTTTCATCAGCATAGAGATGTGCGCTACAGGTACCTAAATGTGAAACAAAGTCATTTATGTAGGTGAACTAAACAGGACCCAGAATAGATCCCTGGGCAACTCATTTGGATAAAGTAAACCCAAACTGAAAAACACTTAAAACAGAACACCTGGTCAGGTAGTCTTTGATTTGTTTATCAACTAAGTACTGCAGAACTTTGGCTAAACATGACAATTCATAAATAAGGTGATAGTTATTGAGATCAGTAGGATCAGCCCCTTTAAACAGGGATATAACACGGGTGATTATCTTGTATTTGGTATTTCTCCTGAAATGTAGTGTCAGTTTAAATACATGAGGAGTTAAAAAAACCTAAAAGGTAAAAATTTAAAAAGTAAAAAAATTAAAAACAAACATTTCAACAAAGGTTTAGGTGGATGTGGCCAACAAACTTCATGCAACTGTAAGTTTCAGACTATGGTCGCTCGTCTGCAACTATTTCTCAAGATTTTCAAATACATGCACTTCATTTGACAAACTCTGATGATCAGAGCGGAGGAAGGAAAAGAAATTAGATAAATAAGATATAAGATATTATCAGCTCAAGAATAATGATACAAATAAAATTACTCTGTGAAGGCCTTTAATTTTGTGCTGACATGGAGACATCAGATCAGGTGGTCGTCCCTGTGAGAACTTGACTCGTGAAAACATAAATTAGATGAGCTATTTGCAGACTGCCATGCTGCAGCGCATTAGATCAAACGAATGGAGAAGGAGAAATCGCATGTGCATTTGTATGTATGTGTACGTGTGCTCTTTTTAGATTGCGATAACTGTTTCCTCATCAACATTTCATTAAGTGAACCCTTGTACCATATATACGAGCAGACCCGTCTGCATGTCACATGAGTGGAAATTAGGCTTCTGGTCATAAGATGAAGGAAACGATGCAGTTTCCTTTGGTTAAAAAGACATGTTATTTTTTTTCAAAAGGTAAGGATGTCTCACTTTGGAGCATAAGTTGAATCACCAAATGCTACAAACAGCTTGTATCATCAGTTTTCCGAGTAGTCCGAAGGTGTGCAGAGGTCTCCCAGGTTAATTTCAAAGGCTGAAAGAAATCAAGGCCCCGTTTTTAAAACACTAACAAAACACCATGAACCTGAGAGGCAGGAGTCAGAAATCCAGACTTATGAATTAGACTTTCTTTTCCAAACTGATCATTAAAGCTTGTATTTTGTTGCTGCTCCTCTTAAATAATGATTTCCTCTACCAGTGATCTTGTTTTACTCACAAGAGTACATTTGAGTCATCTGAAAATAAGAAAACATGGTTTGCCACATCTCTGAAACCAAAACTAAACTGTCTTAGTAGCCGTGCACAGTTTTCAAATCATGCACATCACTGATCAGCGTAAAACTGACCTGGACTATTATTGTTCTGTGGGAGAGCAGCAATGACCTCTTGAGGCTGCTATTGTTGATTACAGCTACATATTTTTTGTGGAATTGATGGACGACTAATAGTCTCTTAAAGAATTTAGGTTTTTGTGATTGCTTGATTTTGCGTATACTGTACCTCTGATGAGTATGTGTGTGGCAGATAACCACCAGATGGAGTGAGAGACTAGTGTTTGTGAACACTAACCTCATAAAAACACAACTTATTGGGTATAATGTGTCTAATCAGTGCAAAGCATGAACAACCATGCATGAACCAACAGAAAGCTTTTGAGGCAACAGGTTGCTGCTATTGATATAAGAGGGCTCGGTAAACTCCTCTTCTGGTCCAGACCTGCTTCTTCTGCAGCAGCTTCCTCTCTCCCCGGATGTTCTCTGGAGGAGTGGGATGAATGACTAAAACCCAGGATGTGTGCACAAACACCTGCACGTGTCTGTGTATGAAAGTGTTTTTTAATCCATATGTTTTCAAATTAATTTATTATGGCTTTCTTTATAATTGTTATAGTTAGTAATAGCTTGCAATTTGTCTCTCTCTTTCTTTTTTTCCCCCCTGTATTCCTGCACACATTTCTGTGTGTGCGCCTGTGTGTGTAACATGTGGTTTTGGGGCCACACATTTTCACACTGTTAAATAAAGAAAGAAAACCAACCATTTGGGGAAGTTATACAAATAGACACCTGTGTGTGTGTGTGTATGTGTGTGTGTGTGTGTGTGTGTGTGTGTGAGGGGGGGGGGTGGGGGGTTGGGGGCAGTGAAAGTGACAGATTAAAAGAGGAAACAAAGGGGGAGGGCAACATGTCATGGAAACACAAACCTTACACTGGGCCAAAGAGACAGATCAACAAAGAGAGGGGTGGAAAAAAGGAAGATGGAGGTGAAAAAAGTAGGGAGCCTTCCGACCGGTCCCACATTACGCCATCATGTACTTTCTCTCCTTCCTCCATATACCTCCTCCTTTATTGTCTCTCTGGTCCAAAAACTCCTCTCTCCTCCATCTCATTCTTTAACATCTCCTGTTTTTGTCTGCGTCTTCTCCTCCTTCCTCTTTTTCTTTTTCTGTGTCCTCTTACAGTATATCTCATGGTCTCTTTCTCCCCTCCCCCCCTCCCTTCCTCTCTTCTTCCTCTCCTCTTCCTCTCCCTCCTCTCTTGACTCTCTCTCAGTGACCTCCGTGACACAATTTTCCTAAAACTCTCGCTGGTCTGAAAACAGCGAGGCAACGTCTTGGTGTCTGTCGGCTTAGCGAGGCCACATTCTTTCATGCATACATGAAGTGGGTCAAATATGATACAGAGCAATACTGAGCCTTTATACTGGATGGTACTGAATGCAGGCATATATACCTTTTGGATTACATGAGGCCCTCCTATTTCATCTGATATTTGGAGCTTCTGTAGAAGAGCAAAATATGGTTGTTACCTGATCAATGATGTGTTGATTGAGTTAAACTTATATCAGTAGAGTTGAAGTGATTTATGATTTAAGGCCCTCTGTGATCAGATCAGGGTCTACCATTATACAGTGAGACAGTGAGGTCATGTTCTTTATTTTGGGGGTAATATGATGGTTTTAGCAACATGTTACTGTTAATAATTTACAATTTTGTTGCAAAATTGCTGTAGAAATAGTCTTTTGGGTAATGATCAGTGACTACATCAACTTACATTTTCAAATTTAGGCTTCAGTTCCAGTATGTCTTCAGGTGAGGCTCCCCACCCTGGAAGCCAAGGATGACCTGACCTAAAAGGAGCCAAATCCTCATGAAAATGTCACCAGGAAGGTAAACACACACATATAATCTAGGCCCCCTATGGATGCAGGGCCCCATTGCTCCGGATAAGGGGAGCCCCAAACTCTGCAGGACAGGAGAGGGTGTTGGGGAGGAACAACACCGGCTGGAAGGTTGGAGGGGCCCCCACAGATTGATGTGCGTGTGAAACCAGCCGGGCCAAATATTGCGCAGTGCCAGGTTTATTGTGCGGTGAATCCCCGTTGCAGATTCCTGCATCTGCGCCCCGCCTGGGGACTCTCATCTGAACATACGTTAAATTTAACTACCGTCACAACAAAGTTAACTTTGAATGGTGGGCTGACAAGTTGCCCTTTCCACTTTCTTTGAAATAAAAAACTTTATTAGGCTGCTCCTATAGAGACATAAACTAACTCTATAGGGAGTTAGACCATATGCTCTGTTATATTGGTGTGCATATATATATATAAAAGCCATAATTTGGCATTCTTTTTAAGATAACAATTTTTTTTCAAGGCGTAAAGGTGACTCATTTCAATTCCTGGTACCACAGAACTTAATACTCTCAAAATAAAAATAACGCACATCCAATATTTCTATTGCAGGTGCACAGGAGTGATGCTAAACATTTTAAAAATGAAGACATTCCTGCACATCACTCTTGCTGTTTGATATTTTAAATAATCTCCATCTTTATGAAGTTTCTAACCCCACTGAAACTCCTTTAGGATTTCTATAAAAACCAGTGATGGAACTGGTAGCTAGTTCCTTTACTTAAGTAGAAGTAGTACCACTGCCTAAACATAAAGCTGTAAATCAAATGTAGTGGAGTAAAACATACAATATTTCCCTCTGAAATGTAGTGGAGTAGAAGTATGAAGTAATATAAAATTGTATCTTACTTGAGTAAAGCTACTTACTTTCCACCACTTTTTTCGTCACATCAGACGTGAAAGTTGCAGCACATTCCACCCCAGTGTTTCAGTATAATGCTTGTTACTTTGGTGAATTAATTCGTCCTGGTCATCCCATGCTGTCCATTCACAGCAGGACCATGTGTACTCGCCTATACACCACTGAGTCCCCCCCACTCCTTGCAGGCGGACATGGCACAGCCTCACAGAGATGCACCGACATTATCCATTCACTGCACACTGGCCAACGCAAAAACTGCAAGGAGCCAAGTGCACAAGAAAAGAGCTGTTTCTTTTTTCTGTCTTTGATTTGTAAATACCCCCGTTTCAGTGCAACAACTTCCAGGCTTGTATCTTATAACCATCAAACATTTACATGCGAAAGTTGACAAAGGCTGAAACAGCGGAGGAGGCCTTGCAACAAAGAGGCCCATTTATAGTGTACAGTCAGGGAGAGACACGGAGAGGGAGGGTAGGAGGAGAAGCTGGGAGGAGAGTTGAATTAATGAATTAAAAATGTCGTGAAACAGCGGCTGAATACTTTTGGGTTTATATAGAGAGGCGTGCAGGGGGTTCCTGGAGGAGTGGACAGCACAAGCTTCTTTAACTTCTCTCTGTCCGGACACACAGGACTCCCTCTCAGCTTCACATGCAAGACGTGCAAACTGTGCTCGTCTGATTACATAATGACCCAGTAACAGTGAGCCAGAACCGGTACTGCCAGTACCAGTGTGCTGGGAGACACCGACTGACCGCTGGTTAATCCTCATCCAGGCCTCTCTTCTGACAGGTTTTATGTTTTTTGTTTTTTTTCCAGAGAGTTTTTCTTTTTTTAAATATAGAATGGCAACGACGTAGAGGGACCGCAAAAGAGAAAAACATGCAAGCAAAGTGATGTCAAAGTGAGAGGTGATTGAAAACATGCTTGAGCTGTCAACAAGTGCGCGTCGTTGTATGCTATCTGTCTTTTTCCCATGTCTGCTGAACAGTGAAATTAATTAAGTCTTCCAAGTTTCCAAGCTGTGGTCAAAGTGAACTTCTGTTACAAGTCAACAGGAAGGTAAGAGACACATAAACATTTTAAAATTTATTTTTACTTTTTCTTATTAAGACACCAAAGGCTTTTATTTGATTAAAATATGAAAATAATGTGTAGATCTGACAGCTTATTTGTCTTGTGTGCAGGCCAAGTGTTGGTGTGATTACTGTGCTATTTATTTACTTACCTACTTACTTATTATGCAATTGTGTTATGGTCACATTAGGCCAGTTTCAATGTGATCAAATGTACCCAACTAAAAATCCCTGCAATATTCCTACAAGTATTTATACTGTGACTATATTTGTATACTTAACCATTTCCTTTTTTGTTATATTTTCCTACCATACTGCACTGTGATATTCCTCTAACATCCCAGTATACACCTGTTTTTGGCTGTGATTCTCTTCTTGTTCTGATATTTACTAGTTCTCCTGTAAGGGTTGTAATGTGGGGAATAATCAGAGGAAACATACTGTTTATCCTTGAAATGTTTGATGCAAGGCTTGAGGTTGACACTTAAACAGGTGCTCAGTCTTACTGCATCTACTGTGCTGTGTTTACAGTGCAGAGGGATCTTAGTAGCGTGTAACAGCGGAGAAGGTTCCGCTATCAAATTGGTTCTAGTAGCAAAAAGTCCATTAAATCCTACAAGTCTCCAACAGTTTCCAATAGCAGTGCAGTAAATATTTAGATGCAAAACAGAGGAAAAAGCATTTGGGCTTCTGCTGCAGCTACGCAATAAGTAGCTGAACATTAGAAGTTGTAGTAAAGTAATCATAATAGCAGAAAATATTGGAGGGCTTGTACAAAACACAGTGCAAAGAACAGGTGTGATGGTGTTGTGACTCTACAGAAACCCTTGGCTCGGAAACCTTCAGTCAAAAGAAATAACATCCTCTCATTGAGGAATCCTCTACAGCACCACAACACTAGTAGACCAGTCAGATTTACAGCAGAGAGACAAATCATTGGCTACCACTGACTTAGAAGAAGATGGTAAAAGTCAGTCCTAAATTACAGCCTAGTGGCTAACAGCTGCTCACCATTGTTTAATTTGGGTCAATGTCGTAACTCGGTTACTAATTCTGGGCTGAGGAAGTGGAGGCGAGTGGTTTAGGGAAGTGTTAGATGAGGTTTGGACAGACTGCTGGACACAGACACATTGAGACAAACGTCCGAACACCATGGCTACTGGTTACATTCACTTTCTGTTGTTAAATTCCACATGAAGGTAAATTATGTAAAAATGGAATACAGACGATGTAGTGGCCATAATACAAATACACTGAATGTAGATGTAAGTTAAAGCTGCAGTGGCAGGGGATTACGTTTAAATACAAGTAGTGTACTTTACATGAGCAATTATATTTAGGTGGAAATTAATTGCTGCCTTGATTACATTATATTATAGGAGGAAGTTAAGGTGTCAGTATGCTTCAACCAAGTATAATCACTTCTGCCTTCAGGCGTGGTCCAATTAGTTCTTTTCTGGCATACTGACACCTTTATGCATACAAATATTATTCTAATTATTAATAGTTATTTACTAATCTGTAAAGCGGGGTTACATCATTGATTAAACATCAAGAAAGCCATTAGTTACAAATTATAAACCTTTATAAAGTGTGGGATTGTGGGCACAGGGATTCCTATGCCTCTGCCGCACTGGCTGTAGTGTTTCTAGGGGTCTTCCATGGGGTCCTCATGTAAAACTCCTGGGTCAAAATAATCAAAAGTACAATATATTTACATTAACTATTAGTCTCCTAGAAGTAGCCACAATCATACCACATAACCACTTATTTATATGGGAGGATAGTCACTGTGTTCAGGATAGGGATTTAATTAAGATTATTTGTATGTTGGTTGTTGGTCAGTTTTTTGTACTTGTAAAGCTTTGTATTTCTGGATATCTTATTTGATATATATTTTTTTTAGGTAAACAGAAGAACTAAGTGTTTATTTATGGGTTGTGAAAATTCTCCTAATTCTTAAGATGAGTAAACTATCTAAAAACTCATCTGATTGTCTGAAAAAAAGCATTGTCATGAAGCTGAAAATAGGGCAATCTGTCTGTGCTTGTGAAAAGTTGATGTTTTGGAGAGATATGGCTTTCACAGGACAGGAAAATTGCACCAATTTTAGGCTAATGAAACCATTTCAAAACCTGTAGGAGAAATCCGAAAAATACATGTTGGCAAACCCCAAAACAAGGCTAATTTCTCTGTGGCCTCATCTGCTACAGACAGTGACTGTATATGGTGTTTCTATATTTACCTTTGTTTCAGCAACAAGGAAGTGCTCCGACTCCGTAATTCTGTTTTTTTAGCTTCCCGTCTACACCAGAAGTGGAGCCTCATTTGGTTAGTTTCACTATTAGACACAGTCCAGTTGTCCATGACAGGGGTTTTTTCGTAATTACATTATTAATAAAATATATATTATGTATTACATAGATGGGTAAAAAGTTGTATTTTAATTAATATTAATAAATCAGCTTCCAGACCAATTAAAGCAAATATCTACTGGTTTAGTGATAGTTTGTGGCAACTGCAAATAATATTAATAACTTAAAGTTATTAACAATAACCTCATTGTATTGATAAATTAAACATCAGTGTTCTTGT
Organism: Macquaria australasica; assembly: GCA_005408345.1. NCBI lineage: Eukaryota > Metazoa > Chordata > Actinopteri > Centrarchiformes > Percichthyidae > Macquaria > Macquaria australasica. Next base: position 136,436 of record SEMN01000301.1, on the reverse strand, counting down.
AATTTTTCACCATAGAAACATCAATCTAATGTACTGCTTAAATAGCTACACAGTAAGCTAGTTGACATCGTAGGTAACTGTGTGCCAAATATCGTCTTTTTTAATCCGATACCTGTGGTGGCATCAGGTCATATGACCTCCGTATCAGGCTATCTGAACCAATCAGGACCGCGACTTTTTACGTGTACTATAGCCAGCAATAACAACCGGAAGTTAGGACACAAAACCGGAAATGGAACAAATACAAAGCACTGCTAAAGAAGAGGCTCACTCTTAATGAGAATGTCTGAAATCATTCACTGTATACTGTATATAAAGACACGTTGATACACCAGCAGCTCATTTGTATGGCAATACAAACTTACTGGCTCAGTTTGGATCCAGTAAGTTTGTGGTTTTAACGTCTTGTGTTGGCTGAGCAGATGCCTTCTTGGCCTGTGTTGATGTTTAGACAGTCCTTTCAGTCCAGTGCAGAGGCTGCTTTGGCGTGGACAGTGGTCACAGCCATTCAAGTCGTGTTGTATTGAGTCTTTTCAGTGCAGTGTACTGGCTGCTGGGGGTTCTTTATGGCTGTGGACACTGGACAGGGGCATTGAGTGGAAGGGATTACTCTCTCCTCTGGAATACTAATGACCGCCTTTTGTCACCGATCTGTTTCCTCCACCTTCACTTCACATGCCCCTTCCTCTCTCTCCTTCACCATCCATTTCTCTCACTCTTCCTCTTTCACTCCTTTTGTCACCCGAAACCAATTATTCTCTCTCTTCTTGCCCCCATCTCTGCCCCCTCACAATGTCAAGCACTGCATACTCACACATGATCAAACGCAATCGCAAACACACACCACACACCGCACACACACACACTTTGACGCTCCGTACCGCTCTCCTCTCCCCGTCTAAGTTGCTCACTCTTTCACTCAATCGCTCACCCAGTCGTAGTTTTCAATGGTGGCTTTTGTCCCTTTCATCTCCTCGAAAACAAAGGATTTTTGTGCGCACAGGACAGAGGGAAGGAGAGGGACGGAGAGCCGGACAGAGAGGAAGAGATCCTAACCTTGAGTGTCGTCGTTCAATGAGTGGAAAAAGTCATTTTACAAGAGAGGGAATCCATCATTACTGTCAGCGAGACTGATACACTGCCCAAATATTGTTTTGGCTCTACTGATATTGACATAACTTGCTTTGTGCATTTTACAAGACTAGTAACTATAGATACTGTTAAAAGATAAGGGTGGTGATGTTCTGTATTTTTCTTATTACCAACAAATCCCATGAGAAGACCCAAACCAACAATGAACTGAGCCTTCTAACAAATATTGCCAGCCTCACTGAAAAACACATAAATGAACCACATTGTTGCACTGGGCGACACGTTCCTTCCTACGATGAACCTGGGCACTGTAGTTTATTTTGAGCCGATCCCACATGCTTTCTCTTGCCAGAAATGCTCACTAGTGTAGAAAATGTGTATTAATCCGCCAATGAAAATAGTCCCATCAAATGCACCGTTTACTCTTATTTGAGTAACTGAGTGCCCAGCTATTTTAGGAAATAACTTAGCCTTTTTTAAATGAAACTACTTATTTTGACCTGTTTTCTAATCAATATTTTTATGACAATGGAATGATGAACAATAGATCAAATGACGATGTGTAATGTGAGAATGTACCCACAGTCAACTATCACTAGACTCTGCAATTTACCTTAGCTCTAACAAGCATTTTAGCGTCTTTCAACTTGCTGTTTTTGTTTTACGGCCTGAAAATGTATTGTTTTGTTTCACTCTCACCGCTCTCATCAAACTCATTTCCAGACACAGCAGACAGCTGTGGGCAGGTCTACACTACCTGCCCAGCACCAAACTGCAGACAGACAAAGTTAGCTAGTGAACACAGTGGAGCATTTAGCTGCTAAAGAGCCAGATGTCTTAGGAGTTGGTGGAGACTAAAACAGAGCTAAAAGGAGTCAGAGATGGATTCGAAAGACATGCGAATGTGTCTGCTGGACGTGTAAATAGGCAACAAGTTTGCCACAACAACTTCATAAGGTGATAATATGTCAATGTTTTGTTTACACCTTGTTGTGCTGCCCCCAAGTGGCCAAAAAGATCAGTTAATGTTTTCTATTGTTGGTTTTTCATGGGATTTGACAATATGAAAAATATAAAATAACGCCAGCCTTAACTTTGAAATAGTGAATGAATAAATTAAAATACATGCATTTGCTAGCTGCTACATGTTGTGTGTAAGGTCCTTGCTTTGCAAACCAAACATTCCTTTGGACAATAAATGGTATTGTATTGTGTTCTAACTGTTCAAAAGGTCTATATGTCCAATACACGAGTGTGTGTTTACTGTATGTGTAGGCAGGAGCTCCGCAGGGTTCAGAGTTCAGCTGGAGATGGACACGGCCAATCACATGGGCCTCCTCTTGACCCCGCCTCCCTCCGCTCTCTCCCCCTCCACATCTTAGTATTCAGAGCACAGACATCTACACAGATCTCTATTCATTCACTCAGTGTGAGCTCCAGCATGGAGAGAGGAGAGAGAAGGGTCAGAAAGGACAGGAAAGGACAGAGCGTATCAGATCAACTTGGTTCTTGGGCTTTTGTTTGAGTTGTTTTGTTTTTAGTTTTGTTACATTCGCTCCGGAAAGCAGAGGCAGTTTGAGACAAAAGGGGCATTTAGTAAATAGTGAGTGAGAGTGAGAGAGAAGGAAAGAAAAAGAAGGATGTGAAAAAAGAGAAACTGCAGCCCAGACGAGAGTAAAACTGTTAACAGTGTGTACATGGGACGACCCATACAGTGACAATAAGTGTTCATGGCACCTGGGGGTGGGGTGGGGGGACAGTCTGTCAATATAATGCTGACACTTTGAGACCCACAGACACTCATATAGTGATCCAGTCCATCACATTACACCACCATTCACTGACACAGGCATAGACAACAAGCTCTTAGATTGAGTTAATGGCAGTACAACTACACCATCACTCATTCAAGTTAGCCATATTTAACATACATATATATGGCCAAATGTATTTGGACACCTAAACATGTGCTGCTATAACAGCCTCCACTCTTTAAGGAAGGCTTGTTGACTACAGGATCCCATTCAGCCACAAGAGCATCAGTGAGGCCGGCCACTGATGTTGGGTGATAAGGCCTGGCTAGCAGTCGGCATTCCGGTTCATCCCAAAGCTGCTGGATGGGGTTGAGGTCAGGGCTTTTGTGCAGTTTTCTTCAGCTGACGACTAACATTAGATCTGACTCTAACATAATGCACATCTGCTTGTCACATTGGCTGCAAATGCTGCATAACCGCAGTCTCTATTCAAGTAAAAACAGGCCAAAAAGTGAAGTGTAGAGTATGAAAACAGCTTTCAGCAAAATGGAAGAGGGTGGTGCAGTAGAAGATCTCAGCGTACTTCAAATGTAAAGACGTCTTTTCTTAATCCTTTTCACGTGGAATAACGGTCACTAGTGTCTCCTCATCTCAATTCAGTAGCTGTCTTGTCCAACCGACACGTGAATGAGCCTGCACTATCAAGCTTTTAATGTGAAAGAGCAGCTGTGCCTTCATGCTGAAAGGGGCTTTTATTTTGACAAGGCCAGCTGCCTCCAGTGAAAGGAGAAAAAGGGCTTAAATGGACCACCGTGGACAGCCACAACACTGCCCATTTGAAAAATGGTGCTTCTAATCCCCTTCTTCTTCTTCTTCTTCTTCTTCTCCTTCTCCCAAGTGTCCCACTCTGTCATTTTTCTCATTCATGTGCTTATCAAATGTTCTCTCTTCTATTCTTTTTTCACACATCCTGCACCTTTTCATTTGGACTTAGCTGCTGTTCACTTGATCTTACTGCCCATACAACCTGTGCCCTTTTTTCTTGCCATCTTACCTCTCTTTGTCTTTTCACGTATACCTCCTTTACTCACCCTTCTTCCTCTTCTCCTTACCTCCTGTTGTCTCCTCTTTCTGTCCCCAACCCCCTGTAGCGCCAGCCATGACCTCAGCTACACCCCCCTCCTCTGAAGGCTCCTCGCCTCAGAAAGTATGCCACTCCCAGACGCAGACTGACATCACCAAGCCCCTGCTGGGCTCCACGGGGGGGACCGGAGTTGCAGCTGCAGGTGGAGGTGGAACAGGAGCTGGAGGGTCCAATGCTCTGCGAAGGAGGCGCCGCGTCCTCTCCAAAGATGGACGAAGCAATGTACGCATCGAGCACGTAAGCGGGCGAGGGGCGCTGTACCTCCGCGACCTCTGGACGACTTTCCTGGACATGCAATGGCGCTACAAGTTCTTCCTCTTCTCTGCCACCTTTGCTGGGACCTGGTTCCTGTTTGGAGTGCTTTGGTACCTGGTGGCAATGGTGCATGGAGATCTACTGGGTAAGGAGGCGGGAAGGAGGACTTTTTTTTACTGTGATCACAAAATAATTATTCCATGTCCCCAATAAAATGTTTTTGACTTATTTTTAAGCCAAGATCAGATAGTAATGATCTACCAGTATGTTAAATTTGAGAACTCATCATGTCACACAAGAACACAAAACAAAACAAAAAATGTCTTTATTCATGTCCTCTGGCTTTCTGTAAAAAGGGACCCATGAAGTACTTTTTTGTGAATGAGTAAACAATGGACACACGGGAATACAGTTTTGCATTGCAGAAAGAGCATGAGAAAGACCTGGCAGAACACTGAGAGAGGGAACAAAATGTTCCTTGATAATTTGTTTACACCCCAAAACCCAAGATCTTCTGTTCTTCCTCCCGTCCTCCAGAGTTTGACCCCCCCTCCAACCATACTCCATGTGTAATGGAGGTGAAGACCCTGACGGGAGCCTTCCTCTTTTCTCTGGAGTCTCAGACAACAATTGGCTACGGTTTCCGGTGCATCACAGAGGAGTGCCCTGCCGCCATTGTCCTGCTCATCTTTCAGCTGGTCATCACCATGGTGATGGAAATCTTCATCACTGGCACCTTCCTTGCGAAGGTAGTCAGATGTAGTTTTTAGAATGTGATTGTTAAAGAAGGGATGTATTTGTGGCATGCACTGCACTCTGCTGTCTATTTATTCTACCACTGGGGGCGCTACATTAGGAAACGTTCAAATTCTACACATAGTGGCTTGGAATTTGAAAGGGTTAATTTAATTTTTTAACCAATTTGTTGTTAACTTTGACCTTTTCATACTGTACTGCCGCATCCCATTGGACAATTCTTTACTCTGTATGAACTGTAAAATCTAAAAGTCACTGTTAGGAATCCCCTATACACCCCAATTATATAAAATAGAACACATTTTATTATTTAGGTACTTGCTTCACAAAACACCTTTTTCTTTGGTTGCTTTCAGGTATGTATAGTTTCCTTCTTTAATATGTAGCTTTAAATTGTAATAATTTACATACACTAATCGCTGGGCCGGTACACTGAACACTCGATTTTTCTTATTTCTGAAACATCTTATATGTTCTTCCTCTAAAGTATCTTTGGGCATTTTATGCCTTTATTGGATAGTCGACTGGGAACTTTGCAATTCATGGCTAGTGCATCAAACCCTGTGACCCTAATATGTTCTTCCTTTACCCACCCAGTGTCATTACAGCTATCAGTATTTATAGCAATAAACATCTAGGTTGTCAGTTATGCTTACGGATTGTCACCATGTTGATTATTACCGTTCTTATCTGTCAAAAGCAGGGTCATCTCAACAGTTTCCTCCTCACTTGCAGTCTAACAACATTTCTTTTATCTATATGTTCCTGTAATTTCACTCCTCCATCTCTGACTGTAGATTATCTTGAACAGAGAAAGAGGAAATCAGAAGCCCTGTAGATGATTACTGAAGGTTATGTGACGTGTTTACAGTATGTAGTAACAGGAATCATTAGATATACATGTTTAAGAAGACTGTGACATGTTTTCCTCCTCTTGTAGGTCGCTCGTCCCAAGAAGAGAGGCGAGACGGTGAAGTTTAGTCAACACGCTGTGGTGTCAAATCACGAGGGTCGGCCCTGCCTCATGATCCGAGTGGCCAACATGCGCAAAAGCCTGCTGTTAGGATGCCAGGTATGCAAGTCGCTTTTGTATGAGTTTTATCCCCCTCATCAGTAGTGATTACACCTTGAAATACGGACTGTGTCTGATGCACCTGCTGCCCTGTCTGTCTTTTATCTCTGAGTATGCTTTTGAAGAGCTTTATTATTGATTTCACCTGATGCCGAGATGGATAAGAACCCACTGACACTGACATACAGTCTTACCTGGAAGCCCATGCAGTAAAGAAAAGCTTTTATGAGAACCATGAGCTCTTTTAAAGGGCTGTTGTAATTACAAGTATAGACAAGCATTCAGTCTAGACTACAGTGTATAACTGTAACTGTACTGGACTGGACTGACAGTAAATGTGTAGTAAAAATGTGTGTGTTATGAGTCACATCCTGTCAATAAAATCCTTTCAAGTCCTTTGAATGCTTGCATAACAGTAATAATGTAACTGGAATGAAATGTAGTTTATGACACGTTCACTGACTGATCATGTCATTCAATGCCATGCTCAAGGACACATCGCCTTTGATGAAGATACTGGCCATTGCAGGTATTAAACCTGGGGCCTTTTGGTTACAGGATGCCTTCTGCAACCTCTTGGCTACATTTACTGACTCCATCTTGGCTCCCAGGTGACTGGAAAGTTGCTTCAGACGTCCCTGACAAAGGAGGGTGAGACGGTGCGGCTGGACCAGCGCAACGTGCCTTTCCAGGTGGACACGTCCAGCGACAGCCCCTTCCTCATCATCCCCCTGACTTTCTACCACATCATTGACGACAACAGCCCCCTCAGGGCCTGGGCAACAAAAGGTAGATCATGGCTCAAATGTAAAATAATAAAACAAATATCAAGAAGAAAAACTACTCTTTAGCACCACTCTTTTCATTTCACACACAAAGCGCACAGAGTATAACTGGCGTTTGTCAGTTTACAGTAACTTAGTTAAGACTAAAGCTCACTTTACATCATGCAGGTTCACTGCAGGTCACACAGTGTGAGATGGGTCTAACAAAAACTTGGAGGCAATTGGCACATCTGCAGTTGAAAAATACATCAAATACCACAATGGTTTTATTTTTTGAAGGTTTTATATTAATACTCATACACAGTATTCCTAGACAGTTACATATGAAAAAAAAATAGCTTTGTTATTAATATTTCATAGAAACTCAAAGTATACTTTACTTCCAGCATTTATTTAACATCAAAAGGTGTAATATGTTTTATGAAATGCTCGAAATCAAAGCTTCATATGTCTCTTGAGAATAACTGTATGTACATTCAGTATGTATTTGTGTGTAGGTGTATCGGTATTTACGGTCATGTGCTGCATGCTTGGCTGCCTCTTACTGTCCAGAGTTGGGCTGGTTTGGCACCGGAGGAGAGGGTTTCTCCGGCTGGAATGTGTGTGAGAAAGATCGCCAGAGACACCCCTCATTAGAGCACAATGCTGCACAGTCCGGGGTGCTGACACGAAGCCTGGACAGATCCACTTACAGCAGCACAGACCTCTCAGCACTGGAAGCCACAGAGGCATTACTACTGACGGTCTCGTTATTTACACTCACGCCACTTTCATTTCTGCCTGTTTTCTGTTAATCGTCACTACTTCCCCTTTCCTCTTGTCTTGATTGATGATGATTAGCCTCTCTGTAATGAATCTTGAACTTCCAGTTATTTTAACTGCAGCCATATTTAGGATGGATTATATTACAGCACACATAATACCCTCCATAGTACAGTAGACAGTTTTTGTTGCCAGGTCCCCAATGTTGCTTCATCTGGGTTGTTTCCTGTCATATATGCAGGAAGTGATGCCTGGCTTAAAAGCACTCATAATGTAAAAAAGTAGCATAAAAGCTAATGCTAATTCCTTATTATTTTGGGACCATAAGATGCTACCCAAGCTGACTTTGGCTTGCAGATGTAAGAACCATTTCATGTGTCAGATCTGTGTCAGTGTGTGAGCAAGTGAGCAAAACTGTCTTCGTCTGTCTCGTTCGGATGAGTAGTGAAACACCTTCTATATTACAAAAACACTGTGCTGCGGGTTCAGTGTCTATCTATCTTATTTATTTCTTAGTAATGGCAAAATTGGTAGACCAGCAAAACAAAACTAAGAAAAAGGGCAAAAACACAACTTATTTCGTGTTAATTTCCTTAATAGGTGAATGTGAGTGTGAACTGTCTATTTCCATGTGTTATCCTGCACAGGATGATTACGTATAGGTCACAGATGGATGGATGAATGGATGATTGGATGGGTGTCCCTAATGGACATTTTAAGAAGTCTGCAGTCGTGGACATACATTCATGATAATACACATGACTGAGCATGCTTCTGTGCCTACTGGTTCTTTGAACAGAGTTTTAGAGCTTCCTGCAAGGGCTTTCTTCATGTTCTCAACATGCACTACATTTAAGGGACCTTCAGCAGGAAACTGCTCTGTGTAGATCTTGTCAGCATTACTTGACTATGAGTCTCTGTATCAGGAGGGCAGGACACTGTGGAGACAGTCTATAGTAGGAGCGTCATGGCTGTCCAAACCACAGAGCTAGAATATCTGCACAATCTTCTTAATCATGTAGATATATATACACTGTACCACACAAGGCTGATGGTGTGTGTGTGTGTGTGTGTGTGTGTGTGTGTGTGTGTGTGTGTGTGTGTGTGTGTGTGTGTGTGTGTGTGTGTGTGTGTGTGTGTGTGTGTGCGCACTGTGAAAAACACCATCGATGACTAATTTAAAGACATTGTATTTCCTGTAGAACTGAGAGATGACAAAACTCTGCGGTTCCTGATGACAAAAAACAAAATGCTTGTTGGGTTGAGCAAGCTGCATAGGCTGAGAATAAGGCAGGAAGTCACAATAGACAGCTGATGAGGATATTAGAAACAGGTTTGTAGGTGGGTGAGGGGATCAGGTGATGGCAGAGTCTGAAACAACAGGAGAATTAGTGGCTAGCAGACAAGAAACGTCCCAAAAATGATCACTTGGGCCTATAATAAATATTGACTCATGCACATATTTAACACTTAGTAGCTAGCGATGTGAAGGCCATGCATGTTATGAAAACCAACCCCAAAGCAGTCAAAGTAAAAGAGTCCACAGCCACGCTACTGGCTCTGTGAGGCTTTGAGCTAAATGCTAACTTCAGCATGCTAACATGCTCACAATGACAATGCTAACACGCTGATATTAAGCAGGTGTAATGTTTTCCATGTTCACCGTCTTAGTTTACAACAGTAGTTTTACTAACATGTTGGCATGCTAGCATTTGCTAATTAGCACAAAACACAAAGTACAGCTGAGGCTGATGGAATTGCAGATATTTGGTCATAAACCAATGTACTGGCACTACATGAAAAATAAAAGGGTCACCCAATGAATTGCAGTTCATCCTGAAGGGAACATGGATGCATGTACTAAATTCCATGGTACTCCATCCAATAGTTGTCAAGATATTCAACTCAAAAGCACAAATGTGAAACTCATGGTGGCGCTAGAGGAAAAGTCAGGGTATCACCAAAGTCATCAGGATTCATCGTCTGTGAACCAAAATTTCATGGGAACCCATGCTGTAGTTGTAGAGATATTTAAGACTTAAGTGGTGGACCGACCAACTGACAGCTGGACCTTGCCATCCCAAGAGCCTTGCCGCTAGAGATGCTAGGAAGATCACTACATAAATGCAGATGAGCCCTTTGCACCGCCCACAATAGGCCAACATAGAGAATCCCTCAACCAAGGCTGTCAGTGTGTACAAGCAGTTGCGAAACCTGGTGTTTTTCCCCTGGTGGGAGCGGTACTGGGTCTGGGTTAGGGTAAGGACTGTTTAGACAGATGACAGAGTCTGCATTCTGAATGAGGCCTGTTGATGCAGGTGTGTGCTTGTTTGAGTGCACATGTCTTCTAGTGTCTCCTTCATGTTATTGCGGTGGTGTGTTGATGAATGACAAGTTTATTCTGCATGTGTTTTTAAAATACATTAAACATTTATGATTGGAATACTTTGTGTGTGTGTGTGTGTGTGTGTTCAAATTTCAGAAATGAGTTCTCTAAGTGTTCGTGTGTGAGATCTGGTCATGTGTTTTTGGAATCAGTCTGTGAGTGGGGAGGTTTTAAGTTTTGGAAATTTCAGGACGTGCATGTGCGTGTGCATGTTTGTGTGTGTGTGTCTTTCCTGACCCACATTATGTGACTGTCTTTTACTGAATGAATCAATCTGTGACCTAGGCTTGGATTCTTTTGAATAAAATGGGATTTGACCTCTAAAATACAGGATGAATATTATAATTCAAACACCTCATGGACAATGAACTAACAGCACTCCATTGAGGCCAAATCATCTGCGCTGAAACACGGCTACTTAATGTTGTTTCTTTACGTATATTGACAATGGATCAAATAACTGCAATGTGTAATGTGAAAGGGTTACTGTGGGACAACCCCACAGAGAATTATCACCAGAGACTGCAGTTCCCCTCGGCTCTATGGACCGTTTTAGCTTATTTTAGTACAATTCTGTGGTTTTCTGCCCTGCAACTGTGTTCTCATCAGGCCTGTTTCCAGCAGTACCAGCCAGCTGTTTTCAACGGAAAAGCTCCTAATAAATCTGTGATGGATAATTTTTAATGAATTAATTTTCAAGCAGGTTTTCCATTGCTGTAATTTGTTTTAAATGCTTTACTGTATTAAAACTGCAATGGGATGAATTGAAACCAATTCCTGCCTGGAAAAGGGGAAACTAATATAAAAAGATATGGCTTGCTTTGGAAAATGCTACTTTTGTAGTTTGTTGTTTAACCTCAGGTCTTGTGTGTCCACCAGGTGGTGGCTGGACAGACCCGGAGCTGGCTGACTTTGAGCTGCTGGTGATCATGAGCGCCACAGTTGAGCCGACCTCAGCTACCTGCCAGGTTCGAACGTCCTACCTTCCGGATGAGATCCTGTGGGGCTACGAGTTTCCCCCCGTCGTCTCCCTGTCTCCCACAGGAAAATACGTGGCCGATTTCGCCTTCTTCGACAAAGTGGCCAAAACCAAAACCCCACCACTCTTCAAGCAGGCCCTGCCCCCGAGCCCGCCATCACAGGCGTCACGTTATCACGGCGGCAAGGAGGACGGGACAGACCCAGAGAAGATGCGATTGGAGGAGACCTACAGGGGGGAAGAGAAGGGGCGAGAAAGGGGGCGTATCAGAGATAGCAGCCCACTGAGTGTGCGTATTAGTAATGTGTGAAGGGAGAGAGAGGCAGGAAGTGAAACTGAGATAAAGACAGGAAGAAAAGAAACAAGCTGCTCAACAGAAGAAGTCAAATTCTCACAAACATCTCGTACACACAACATTACGCCTACGCATAGGCTATTTGAGGAAAGTAAACACCTGGGTGCCCTATTACCACGACCACCAACCACACGCACAGACACACTCTCTGTGTGCTATTGTAACCACAAGTCAGTTGACAAAAAAAAAAAAAAAAAAAATTGAAGATATTTGCGTCTGCAAACAACTTCTAAGGGGGCAAGTTACAAACCCAACATGTACAGCACAACATCAAGTCATCCATAGAGACATTTTCTAAACTTATATTCATTTTTCTCTTTTGGAAAGGAGTTGAATTACTGTAACCTTTTTAAAGGTTGCAAACACTGCAAAAATCGTCATCTTATCAGATTGTTTCTGTCTATAATTTAGCCCTAGATTCAAATATTCTCACCACACTTGCAGACTTTTCAACTGTTCAAAATAAGAACTCAATTACAGACAAACTGACTTGATAAGATGATTTTTGCTGTGTAGTTGAATGTCTGATATGGATGTTAATCACTGAATCACAGTACTGTTTTTTTTCTTCTTTTTTTAATTAACAAAATACCTGCAACAGGTGGCGAAAATACTGGAACCATGTTATATTTTTAACGAAGTTTTTTTAAGGAATGTTTTTATATTTTATGCACCCAATAGTTTCTAACAACATCGTTACTTGTTGTACCTGAAAATATTGTGCTCTTTGATATGAATGTCTTTTTCGTGTTTATTGGGGTAAATATGTTTAGTAATATTACTAAAAGCACTTTAACTTGAAGGAAAAGTGGCATTTCACATGAGGGGAATAACTGAACTAACTGATTCTTAATGCACTATAATAAATGATTAAATCTTGCGGTTATGTTTGGGGTTTGTGAGTGTGAGTGTGCGTTTTTAAGCTTGAAAAATGGGTCATTTTGTGAATGTGATAATATTGTTTGTATGAACCTTTTTGTGAACTGCCTTAAATTTCATGTACAGTATGTGTGTGTTAATGTACCTCTGTACAGTGTATAAAAATATTTTTTTCTACATTCTTCATTTCTTTATGTTCTGACATTTGATACACAGCTCCACATTTCCAGTATACCATATCAATTGTTGTCAATACACAATGTTGTTTCTGTAAAATACAGCACGCCTATCTGTTTTACTGCTGTAACTTTGTTTTTTTATACAGTGGTTATGAAAGTATCTGTGGATTCTGCCAGTGTGTGTCTAGTCAACTACTTTTTGTATTAGATAAGTACATATATTTGGATAAAAATGACATTTTTCCCTTTTTACTCTACATGGAAATGGCGACAGACTCATCAAAATTAAATCAATTATGTTCAAGGGGAGTAGTCAAAGTCCTTGGTTAATGGTGACAAAAAATGAGATATCTGAATTTTTAAAGGAATGAGGAGCATCAGAAAAAAATGTACAAAGACGTTGCTAGGAACTTGTTTCTATACTTAAAAGTGTTTTTGTTTGAATGACCAACGTAGTGTGTTATTAAAAATCTGCGATATAGGACATACCTGATGATCTGTTTGAAATTTGCGCTCCTGATACTACTACGAGATTAAGTGCCACTATTCAAATGAAATCATCTGCTGCTCCAGACAAGCCCAATGAAAAAGAATATTCAAAATATTTCAGTATGAGTGTCTGGTGAGAGGATGTGCTTGTTTATACTGTATACTGTGCATGGATCACTCATAATACTGGAAGCTCACTGGTTTAACTTTTTAAGTAAGCACTTTTTAAGTGGCTCTTTTAATAAACGTATTATTTGCAACATGTCAATATGTGTATGCATGAAACAAAATGATTCTGAATGACTCCACAGGCAAATACATAATACCAGATAAAAGGCCCAGTACAGCACTAACACTTTTTTATATCATCATTATCTCATCATCACACTTTACATGTAGATGGCAACTTATGAATAATGGAGTATTTTAATTGCATTTAAGTCACTTGTTTTTTAAATTAAGATTTACCAACGCTGAGAGGAGCAGTTCTTCCAGCAGTCAGTATAACAACTGTTTCAACCCATTTAGATCACATCCACATCACAATGTAAAGTCCCCATAGACTTTACATAGTGATGACGTCACATATTTTTAAATTTAAATTTACAAATATAAAACTTTCATGGATCAAAAATTCATAATAGAAAGAGTCATAATTGACCTTGTTTGCATTTCGAACAGTTTTACAGACGTCTCTTTTACAATGGTGGAAAACACTTGTTGGGCCCAAGGGAATTTTTCGCTGCAATACCACAAGTGACCACTGGAAAAAATTGGAAGCAAGGCTGAGCAGAGGCCCCCTATCCAGTTCTTATAACACATCCATGGCTAAGATTCATTAGTCAGCTGTGTCACGCCCACTTTTCAGCTTTCAAATCAGATTCCTCCCAACGTTATGGCTGTTTTCGAAACCGCCTACTATACTATCAGTACGTACTGATTTGGCCAAAATGTAGCATGTAGTATGCAGTATGCAAACAAAAGCAAAATCTGCAGTATGCCAGAAATACCCGGATGTTGTACTGATTTGGAAAAAATCTCCAGTATGCATCGGACCAGTCTACCTCGCCTACTGTATCCCACAATGCAAAGCGGTGGAACTGTCCCCAACACTACAGTGTCAGTGGTTGACAGGGAGAAATATAAATAGAAGTACCACTTATAAATTTTTTTCTAATTTATTCATGTTAAGCAGAAATTGTGACAAGTCTACAGTTATTACTTATTGTTTTCAGAGCTTGAGAGGATGCTGTTGTGGTGGTTTGCCGTTAGCCATTCTATTGTTTACTTCCGCTTTTCAAAACCAAAAACTGGCTAAGCCTGGCCTAGCATACTGCAAAATAAATCGATTTAATCTGCTACATAGTACTGATGAACGCAGTATCCAGTATGTGCTACATACTGCATACTGCGTTCATCAGTAGTATGTAGCAGATGGTTTCGAAAACAGCCCATGTCTCGCCTGCCTATCTCGGTTCACGTCAAGATACAGAAGCTAGATACTCTCGAAATTTTCATATATGAGCAGGAAGTTTCATATATGTCTATACATCAGACCGGCATTGTGTCATTAACCACCAAGCGCCAAGCCTACCCTTTTGTGGTAAAGAATCGCTCTTGAATTGACAAGGGGCAAGTAATTTTATGATCCCGTTTGAACTGTGCCATGAATTACACACATTATGTTTGTCAATTTAAAAGATAATTTTGCAAGCAATGTTACATGCACTAGATGTGTGCATTACTGCATCTTGTGCATCTAATTCCTGGTACAACACAAGAGATTTGAATATGTACAGGCAGGAGGTGCTGTCATATACATTTTCCCCTTTTGGATCACTGATTGTTTTTGCTCAAAGGAAAGTATGTAATTTGCAAATCAATAATGTATACTGTATAAGAAAAAAAAATTAATTCATGGTGTTGCATCTTAGTGGAGTGCTAGTTTTTACTAGATAATGGTAACCTTGATGGTACATTACCATAGTACAGGCAAAATATACCATGGTATTGGACTATATATAGTAGTGACCAAATTACTGTCTCATTTATAGAGTCACCATGGTGCTTTTTTCAGGTAAAAAGTCTGGCTGTAGTTTCCAGTTCGAAATCCCCACTGATGACATCTCAGCAGGTCATTTTTTGACTCATAATGCTGCACATAGTTAATAGGCAGAAATGGCCTTTATAATGCACTTAATTATGTATTGACATGCTGTATGTCTATAGATAAAGTTTGTACTTGCATTTGTACTTTAAAGTACAACATTGTACACTACAATTGTCACTGCCATCTCTTTGAGTGCAAGACTGACACTTAGATTGACTCACTTAGTTTGAAAAGCTACGCATTTCCTGCGCAAACCACAGGAAAAACCCAGTCACATTGTTTGCACCCATCCAAACCCACAGGTAATATGCTCACATCAACCCACGCACACCGCACACACGCACACACACACACACACACACACACACAGAGAGAGGGAGAGAGAAATAAAAAAATATTAAGTCGTCTCAGCTTCTTTTATCACAGTAGAAGAAAGTGGTGGTAAAATAACAAGAGAAAGACTGAAGTGAATCTATGATACTTGCACACACAATGGATAAGATACTGCACTGTACTAGGGTTGTCACTTTTTATTCTAAATTCAAAGATATCGTTAGAACGTGGGAAAAAGTCTTCGATCTGTAAAGACCTCTCCAAATTCTGCCATGCTGACCATTCAACCATGACACCAAACATCTGAGAAGCAATGCATGGAAGCATTTTGGTTTCAACATCATAGATAATAATTGTGCATAAAGGTAAGGCTGTATGCCGACTTTGTAAAATGCAACTACCTTACTGTAACATTACTGCAACAAAATAAAATCTGCTTTACCTGATATCTTGTCTCTCAAATGAGGCAAATAAGGGACAGTTTTACAGTGTAAGTTAGGAGAAGGCCATGTGAGTTGCATTCAAATGAATTTAAACAAATTACGTGTTAGTTCTCTTTCATTGGAACTTGATTTTTTTTTTTTTTGAAAAAGTGACAGCTGTAGTTCCACCGTTTCCTGCCCTTTGAAGAGATAACTGACACCTGCTGTCATTTCTTTGCTACATTCATGGTGTGCTGCACCCATCAAACCCATGTAAATTTCCTGTCTAACAAATTCAGACTTGTTAAGATTACTTGCAAAGAATTTTGAGCGCACAGAAAATGCTTCTGCTTCTGAGTTGTTGGATTATTGCAGGTAAGATGAATAAAAAGTGTATTGTCATTTGTGTGTTAAATGTCAGAACCAGTTAATGTATTTTTGTAACTAATGAAACGGGCTGTAACACTATGTTTACTGCAGTAAAGACATATTTTGCATGACATACAATTGGTTGCTTATAATGTTGATGGTTTAGGAACTTGAAAGTAAAACAGCATCTTTATTAGTGCTTTGTAGCAGGTCAATTTTGCCTTCTTCCAGCTAATGGAAAAATGCACCTGCACCTAACATCGGTGTCTGTCCTGCAAACAACATAAATAAGGGAATTTATTTTACATCAATGCTTAGTCACATTATTGCTGCATGTAACTTTTTTAAGGTCATGTGCTGTAAAACATTTTCTTTTAATGATACTATGGAATGTTTCCTATCAGGGATTACAGCAGAGGACCCACCAACGAAGCACTACCGGACGGAAAACAGCTCATTATGTCTACAAGTTGGAAAACCACCACCACGTGATGATATTATGTGGACTTTTAATGAGAAAGTTGTTGTTTTACAAAAACAAATCCAACCCAACTACACAGACAGAGTGGATTATAATCCAAAGGACCTCTCCTTGTGTATCAACAATCTCACTGAGACAGACAGTGGCATCTATAAAGTAACCATTACTAGTGCCGGAACAGTATCAACTGAGACCCACAGACTCATTGTTGAAAGTAAGTTCTAAAGAGTTTTTTGTCTTTCGTCAGTGTTTTGGTCTTCTTGGTCTGTAGATTTCATTATTGAAGATTTATATGGTAATCCTAACAATACATACAAAGTTTATATTATTAAATTTCATGTTAGTATTTCCCACGATATGTGAAGTTATTTCAGCTCTTTCAGTTTCCTATGATTTTAGTTTTAAGGGTTTTATGTCTTATCTTTTAAACGTCTGACAAAGAGCATGTGGCTCGAAACTTCATGTAAATTTGGTTTTATTAAAGCTGGCTGCTGACATAGGCAGTATAGGCAAATATTAGGGATGCTGGGGTACTGTAGGGGCACACAACGGCCAGGGAAATAAATAAATAAATAAATAGAAAAGAAAAAAAAGAACAGAAATGCAGTTGTACAGGCATACATGCAGGAGTCTTTATTTAAGGCTGGTATAGCTACGTTAAGTTGATGTTGTGATTCTTACTAGTTGCCACCAGAGGGTGCCAACAAATGATCTAATGCCTTTAAGATTGATCTGCTTGTATGGGTGTTGCAGAAGCTGTTCCCAGACCTGTCATCAGGATGTCAGTAATGTCCTCCAACCTCTCCACTGGAGTCTGCAACGTCGCAGTCAACTGCTCCATCCAGGGCGACTGGCTGTGGTCTGTCTGTGACGGAGACAGTTGCAGAACATCTCAGAGATCATTCACGAAGGTCAACATCACCATCGCCGCTGACAACACATCTGTTGTCTGCAGTGGCAACAACCATGTCAGCACAAGCAATGTTTCTGAAAGCATAGAGGCAACCTGTAAGTATTATGTGATGTTTTTCACTTCTTTCTTTCTTGGTCACCTCATCATTTTAATAACTCAGTTGTATATTATCTGCTAAAATGTGTTTTCATGTCTTTCCAGGCTTTAATAAATATAATCCAGAACATGAACAGACATCACAACTATCCATTGTAATAGTAATAGTTATTGCAATGTGTGTATCCCTCTGTGCATTTATTGTCTGTATGGCTAAGGGGCTTTCAACCAAATATAATCACAGTCTCCATCAGGTAAGCTGGATTTACTAAGCAATATTTAAATTGATCTTTCTGATATAACTTCTAAGATGACATGATGGTGTACTCCTTTCTGAATAAAATGTTTTGAAATGGTTGCAACTAAAACAGTGCTTGTCATAGCATGTGACATTTTGTTTCTTAAAAGACTGATACCTATTTTACAGCATTATTTCCAGGCACATGCATCTACCGCTCAGTTAACACAAAGCCAGCCAGCGGAGGCAGAGCCACAACCGGCGCCCAGAGTCTCGACCTCTTCTTCCAATCAGTCTGAGGCCTCTTATGAAAACGTGGAAGCCACACAGCACAGCATCCCAACCATCAGCTCAAGGAAGCAACTGGGGTCCAAGCAAAGTCCAGAAGTAGATACTATCTACAGCGTTTTAGAGGTACCAAATGTGACCGCCTCGCTTGGCAATAGTGACAGCGGTAAAGATATGGAAGGGCACAAGGAGAAGATACGAGAGGCGTCGACTTCGCAGGCTGTCACCCCGGATGAGGCAGAGCACCCCACAGAAATTGACACAGTGTACAGTGTGTTGCAAAAGCCAAAAGATCTGAAGTCACAGCAACACCAGTAGGTCAAACAAGATTTTCAGAAGCCAAAGAGATGAACATGACAAGTGAAAGAAGAGAGAGGACTCTGTGAAAGCCGCAAGGATGAGATGCAATATTTACTTTAAACTGGAGGACCCACTTTAATGGATTATGCAGTTACTTGGTCCAGTGTTTTGGTATTTGCTTTCTTTCAGAAGAGATAGTAGGGCTCATTTATATTTTTTGTAAAAAAAAAAATTAATAAAAGAAAAAAGTGGATTGTCTGTATTTTTCAGTACGAAGAATAAAGATGTCTGCTTTCAGTTAATAGCACACCTGTAAGGATTGGTCAACACTTTTTAAACCTTTGTTTAAGTTAACATTATCAACCAGAAGAATGATATACGCTAATGAAGATCACGTTATGTAATTCAGTCAATGTACTTGTTAGACCCCAGTCACTGCAGTTAAAGTGGAAGCTTTTTCCATAAATGACCACAAGGGGGTGCCAAAGTAACCTAATTGATGCCCTGTTTTAAGTCTGGGACTCAGGCTGCTGTAGTGAATGTCCCAGGATGAGTGCAACCAGGTCTTTGCACCTGCACTGTAGGGTGATAGCATTCATCAAAATGCTATAGCTTTCCTTACTGACTACCCACCGTTAAATATAATGCTATTTGAGCTGCACTGATTGCTAACACATTGTTTGGCCAGGTCATACATATAAGACATTGAAAAAGTCTACAAAATAAGAAATATCATAATTATTCTGAGAATGTTTTTTGATAGTATAACCCTAACTGTCCAATGAGCTACAGGCCTATCTGTACCATGTCTTTACTGAAAATGAATGACCTCAGTTTTACTTGGACCTGTAGTACTAAAGATTAAGAAAAACAGAGCAAGACAGAGTGGGAACTTTTGTCAAATTTTCACAAACCCAACCTTCTGGCATTGCCTGTTGTCTTCTTATGTTTCAACTTGAGAAATATTGACCACCCACTTCCTCATGTCACCATCGGTCATTGTTGTATTCAAAACATTCTGTTACAGAAGTTGTGTTTTAATTGCTACATAAGAAAGACTGGGACCTTTGGGTATTTAACTGGTGTGGGTCCTCAGGTCAATGAGTTTTACTGTAGGAAATGCAGTGGACAGACACATTCATGCAGACACCAGGATGACTGTGAGGGTGAGTATGGTGGTGTGGTCTACAAAGAGAATAACAATACATGATATATAATTACAAAATATGGGAATGAAAAAGTTAACTTACATTATGTTTATTTATGCACTAACAGCGGGCAACAACGTGAAAGTGTTGGGGCTTTGCTTTGCTTTGTTTCTGCTCTGCATGCAGTGAGTGCAGACACTGACAGTCATGATGGCAGCACTCGCTAACAGGGCTAGGCAGGATTTCTCACATGCTGCTATATTGTCTATTATTATCTATGCATTGCACTTGACTCATTTTCTAATCCGGTACGGTATAATGACACCTTTTCTTTTCTTCCTATAAACACATCAGCTCTCTGAGGCTGATTCTTCCTATCATAGCAACACATCTGAATGTGTGAAGAGGAACTGGAAGATTGTTTCTTTTTCACTCATTCTGATAAGCATGGGCTTGAACAAAACACATGCAACGGTTTATTTCAGTGTTTTGTTTATTTGATTTGATCTCCCCTTCGCAATTGATATCTGAAGTTATTGTAGCAACAGGAGGTAAAAACAAGGGAGTGTGTCTCTTGGCACTTTGCTCGTGAAGGTGACACTATTCTATAGAATATAAAGGCTACAAAATAGTATAGAATTGAGTATTTATAGTATACAGTTTGGAGAATATTATAGATCCAAGACCGAACTGACAGAAGGTGCAATTACAAATCTGTCTGCTACTTCAGAACCACAGACACAGCCAGTGATTTATCAATACACAGCACAGTTAGGCTACTGATGTTTCTGAAACATCAGTAGCCTAACTTAGACTCTAACTTGCACAAACTTCAGTCAGATAAAGGATCAGTAAATCAGGCAGACTAGACTAACTCTCTGGGGGAGAGTGCAGGGAGGGAGGGAGGGAGGGGGGAGGGGGTGGCATCCCCCCCTCTTCTAATCACCTAATTTCAATCATTAATACAGACCTAGGCACAGGTTAATGCAGAGGCAGACACAGGCTGTAGCCTAGGGGCCCCACATGTGCTGATTGTGCATTTTGAGAAAGCTATATGAGGGACTGTTCTCATTCAGTACCATGTGACCTTATCTGTGTAGAGGCTACTGTGAACCGTAAACTTCACGTAATATTTTTATTTTATTTTATGTTCAGTTGTGATGAAGGTCGAAGGCTTTTATTCTTTCCAGCTCAGGTGACTGTCAGAACATCCTGCTGTGTCTCTGTCGCTGTCCAAGGTGCTGATCCTGGACCCCCCAGGAATGCTGAAGCTGTCCTGGGTAATGACGCCTGTCGCTACCTCTGACAGGCAGGGTTACCATTACTGCTGGGAGAGATCGTGGTTGGCATGGCTGATAAGATTAATGTTGAAATTGTTATTTTAGGAAGTTTAGCAATACATTCTGCTGTTATTGTGCCGTTTCTGAGCACCACTCATTTTCCTTTTACCTTTGTGCCTCAGGCTGGACCATGTTTTGATAGATTTGAATTATAGTTTGTAATGTTATGTGTTATAGTAATGTCTTGCTTTCATATTGCTGTGTTTATTCTGGTTCCCATGCAATGAATGAGACAGTCTCAAGTATTCAGGAAGTAAACATAACGAACAGTTCCCCAGTGGTCTTTGTGGGAGTTTTCTCACATCTCTGCTTTTTATTTTTTTTGCAACAATCTGGACGTTAACGCCCTCGTTTTTAGTGGCGAGCTGCAAAAGCATGCAACCATGTGACACATATTATATTGTCTGATAGGAGAAGTACAACATATTTGCAAAAAAATCATGTTTTCGCTTTACACACACAACACACACCCTCATCACAACACAGGCACTGTGGATGCAACAGTGCATTAACTGCATAACAAGCACAAATCATAATAAAATGTTATGATTAAAATACATAATAAAATGTTATGATTAAATTCAATAGTCTTATGTTTCATGGATGTGCAAGAATTACTTATTGTTTCTGACATCTTTTACTTTTTGTTAGACATTTTTAGGGACCAGGAACAAACCTTAGAAACAAAACAAAAGCTAATATGTCTTTGCAGTGGGCAGGAAGTGTAAATATATCAGTGTGTGCTGCAGTCAAAGCCAAACTGCAGTTGTCTTGAGCTAAGTGTAAAAGGGAAGGAAGAACAGAAAGGCTTTACTCAGAAGGAGAAGTTGATCCTGCTCTCCTATTTATGTGAAATCTAACTTCTCTCTCTTCTCTCTTTCTGCTGCATCATATTAATGTGAAGTAGAACTCTTTCTCAAGAAGCAGAGCAGCAGAGCGACAGTGTCAGAGCTGGATGTGAAGATGGGACACACTTTGCTCTGTGTGCTGGGGTTATTCTGTGAGTACATCACTGACTTTCCAATTTTGTCACTTTCAGAGGCAGACTCATGTTTTTATCAACATGGTCGTTTTGTAGGCATGATCTTGTTGGCTGGTTTGACTTGAGAGTGAAGGACTGTTAAATACACTACTGGACCAGTTATTTTTGTATTAATTTTTTTGCACACATATTTGCATAATGCATGTACAATATATGGTCTAAGGCAGTGTGCGAAATAGTCTATGACAATCGGGGGGTCTCGTGGCTTGGAAAAAAAAAAGAAATGTTATTAAAAACGTTCTCACGAGCTGAGCTGCTCTGATTACAGGCAGAAAATGTCGGGGCTCACAATGAGGAACTAAATTAATGTTAACAAATAAATAGATAAATAATCAAAAACAGGCAGAAGCTCCACGTTTTCTGTAAATAATTTTCACTTGTGTTTCCTGCTCAAAGAAAGTAATAGACATGCGCTCACACCTCTCCAAAACTACGCGTAATATTACGCAGAGCTGGCACAGCGGGGATACTGTCATTAATTCACCGGGATTTAACTGTTAACTGACCCTGTGAGCTTTTCTGACACCGGTGAGCTGCTCTGACAGATTCACAGTTTATACAGCGACATCATGAATAGCAGCGGAACCGCGGAGTCAGAATGTTTTATTGCGCCGCAGAATTACAACCGGCACCGGTAACCACGTCAGCAGCTGCCTGTTCACACAGACCCCCCGTATTTCGCACACTGGTCTAAGGTATTGATATCATATATATAATATATATTAAAAACTATATATAAAACTTTAAAATTTTATATATTTTTTATTTGTGTCCTACCTCTTTACCAACTTACAGAATATCATCACAGAAGTGTGTGCTGCTGATGATTGATAAGCAATAGTTGCCACTGATGAAACTCCTGCTGGATTTAAAACAACTTTGTTTATTGTCTCATGAAGTTTTAATCTTTATTTTAGTGCTGAATACACTCCTCTACGGACATGCTGAAGGTGACCAATCATCTTTCTTTCTGTTTTTACATATTTACTCACTCTTAATCACTTCCTCTTTTTGTGCTTGTATTTCCATCTATGTATCATTTTACTCTCATGTATCAATACAAATTATGAAATGAGTAGATTAGTGCCAAAGAGTGTGAACCTGCATAAAATCCACAAAACTATTTTTTAGTCTAATGCAGTTCTGGATGCATATTCATGTAGGGAGACCTGATGCTGTGCTGACCCTGATGTCAAACTGTATATTTACATTTAAGATTTAAGATATTTAAGAGTCTGTTGTATTGTCTTTTCATGCATTCCTCTGATTATCTTGAGTTATGAGTTATATCATTAATAATGACACTGGAGGCAGTTCATCGTCATCATGTGGTTCAAATCATCTCACTCATTTTGGGTAGTGACATGGTGTGCTGGCTTTTTATTATTACCGCTAGGAGCTGCCAATGTCAGAAACTGTCAAATGCTACAATCAAATTATTAAAATGTTCTTCCATATTGCTGGAGTCAAACAGTCTAGTCTCTGTACTAAATGCATCCTGTGGAAGGCTACTGTTAGTTTGGTATTTTGGGAGATTGTTGTGACGCTCTGTAAGCTCTTTTATCCTTTGAGCAGCTGCTACTAGAAACACTCTTTGGCACTTTTCTGGCCTTTGAGTAGTTTCTTTTGCTGCAGAATAGAAAAACATGCATTCACATAATTACCATAAAGATTATAGCGGAAAATGTTAACATTTTATCTGTTTTCAATCCTGTTTGTATTCTAACTGGGTATTTCTGATGTGAACAGTTCCCAACAGGCCCACTGTGACCCTTCAACCCAACTGGCCTCAGATATTCAGTGGTGAGACGTTCACTGTCAGATGTGAGATCCAGGGAGGAGGAGACACAGAGTGGACGTATGAATGGACACCAGCCAAATTAAACATAACTCCAACATACAGTGAATACAGGATTAGCAGTGCTACTGTGTCCCACAGTGGAGACTACAGGTGTAAGGGTAGAAAGGACTCATATTCCTCAACACAGTGGAGTGATGTCATCACATTGACAGTATCATGTAAGTTGAACCATCTTTCATCTATAATGAAAATGTTATCTAAATGAGGAAACAGAAAACACTTCTTTCTTTAACAATTATGCAGCTCTCTTCAGGTCACACAGTAACAAATACTGTTAGCTTTTTAATGTGGGAACACAATAAGTGAAAAGGAGCCAGAAATCAGAGAACTGCAGCTTTTGAAATACAATCATTCACAGGGAAATGTACAGGAATGAACAAAGAATATCAAGTAACTTATAGGGTGGAACGATGGTGCAGTTTTAAGGGCTGGGCCACACCTAGCAGCGCGTATGCGTTGCAGAACCTCTTGCTTTTCATTTCGGCGTCCATGTTAACAGGTTAGAGCAGCCACACAGCTCGTGTGAGACGTAGAATATGTCACAGATGTGAAATTTTTTTTATTTTTTTAACCCCCAAGTTACAACTGACCACAATCCTCTCAACCTTTTTTGTCTAAATTAAATATAAATGAAATGTATCATGAAATGAAATGAAACAGTCTATTATTGATGGCTATTATCAAAGGCAAACTCAGTGTAGAAACATAGGGCTGGCAGCAGCAGCAACGCAGCAGGAACACTCCTGTGTGGACACCACACTCCTGCCAGACAGGGAGGTAGCTGCTGCTCAGGTCTGCGGTGTGTCCCGGCCGAAACACTGCTGCCCACAGCAAGAAGGTTCTGGGTGTGAACCTAACCTTTGGGCAACTGGTTGAGTTAACTCTCAGGTTAGGTTAGGTTAATCAGTGGTTAGGTTAGGTTAGGTTAGGTTAATTGCCTAATTGGCTAGTAGCCTGTAGGTGTTAGTGTGAATGTCTGTCTGTGTTATATGTTAGGCCGTTTTCACATTGAATCAGGCGTTGCCGTGATTCGCTGCAGGGTTGTGCGTTGGTGTGGGAGTGTCTGATACTAACCAGAAATCCCAGCTTGAAGACCGATACAAGCCAAGCCACTGCACAGCGATTAATGTCTTTGTGCTCCCTCATGGCAGGGTTGAACAGCTGATACAGTCACATCAGTCATCACAGAGCTGATCGATCAGTCTCTCTTCCATATTCACAGTTGCTCCATAAAAAGCGGAATATAAAGGTAAACAGCTAATGCTACAATGCTACAGGTAAAGAAAGTTCTTCTTCACCTGGACATCTGCCAGTCTGATCACCGTTGTGATTGGCTGCTGCAGCGTGACGTGGGGTTGCGTTTGGCACCCCCTGCAGCCAGCAGCCTGAACACAGTACCCCAGTTCAAACGAATGGGAAAATCTGCATTTTTGGCACAGCACCAGATTCAATGTGAATTCTGCCTTAGCCCTGTGATAGACTGACAGCCTGTTCAGGGCTTTCTCTCACCTAGTGTGAGCTGGGATAGGCTCCAGCTCCATGCAAAGGATAGTGGGTACAGATAATGGACAAAGTACACTGCTGTAGTCCAAAATATTAAAAACCACAGTGCCAAAGGGCCTGCACAAATGTAGCATTCAGCAGTGAAAACACAACACAGTGCTTCATTATGTTATTCATGCAGCTCACAAATGGTGGCAGCGTCTCATTTCACAAATGATTGTCGCCTGCAGATACATTTGCAAGTTCCTATAGGGCTCTCCCAAGTATGATGTTTGTTTTGATTGCTGTGTCAAAATGAGGAAAATATCTCATGTTGCAAATGTGGTGAATTGTGCTCCAAAATGAACGAATTACTCTCTGAGACGACTCGTTACTACTAATTCATATCAAAAGAGTAGTTCAAATGAACGATACACTCATGATCGACACATCACTAATACAGACTAGAAACACAAAGAAAGAGAGAGAGGAGTATAACATGCAACTGAGGTCCTTTGCCAGAATTAAAGTAGAATGTAACCAGTTTGTATAAATTAAATTTAATGTTAATATTAACAAAATTCTTGTCTGTGATGGTTGCACTATTTAAATTGGACTAAATCACAGGGAAAGTAATTTACTTTTTTACGTCTTTGTTCAAAATTAAACAGCTCACAGACCAAAGGCCCAACTGTGGGCTAACAGGAGAGTCATTCCAGCAGGGGGCAGTGTGACCCTGACCTGCTCTGTGAACCCATCATCATCTGGTTGGAAATACTTCTGGTACAGAGGAGAGAAAACCACTGAACCTCTGAACACACAAGATGCTGTCTTCCCCTCAAATAGCCAAATCAGTGTCTCACAGGGAGGACTCTACTGGTGCAGAGGAGGAAGAGGAGACCCAGTTTACTACACAGAGTACAGTGATGCAGTCGGTAAAGAAAAAGGGGGCTATTTGGCAACATGATATTGAATACAAAATGCAGAAAAAATACACCATGTATTTATGAATATTGATTAAGACTCACACTAAAAACATTATGTTTGATGTTTAATCTATCTATCTAATAATCTTTTCTAATTTTTGTATTTGGGGCCTCTTGATCATCAACAGTCACAAACAGGGCTGTTGTGACTCTGCAATCCAGCTGGTCTGAGATATACAGAGGAGAGACGATCATTCTGAGATGTGAGATCAAGGACGGAGGAGACACTGAGTGGGAGTATGAATGGACAACATCCAGCTCATATAAACCTCCAAAACACAGTGAATACGGGGTTATCAGTGTTACTGTTTACAGTGGTGATAACTACTGGTGTATGGGTAAACACAAAAAGGAATTGTCTTCAACAGAGTGGAGTGATCCCTTCAGACTGACAGTGTTGGGTAAGCTGGACTTTAGTCATCGTGAAAAATCATGATTTTGAACTTCCACCCAACTCAGTGACAAATTGTGTGTGTGTGTGTGTGTGTGTGTGTGTGTGTGTGTGTGTGTGTGTGTGTGTAAAAACAGCTTAAGAGGAGTGATAATTCAGTGCACAGTAGCACTGGTACAGTTAGTTTTATGATCACCACAAAGAATGGGTGAAATTCATTATGTATTCATTTTCATCAAGGTATTTTAATTAGGTTAATTCACAGGAACAGTAATGACCTTTTTATGTCTCTGATCTGAACTCAACAGCACATCAACCAAAGGCTGAACTGAGAGCTGATGACAGAGTCATTCCAGCAGGGGGCAGTGTGACCCTGACCTGCTCTGTGAACCCATCATCATCTGGTTGGAAATACTTCTGGTACAGAGGAGAGAAAACCTCTGAACCCCTGAACACAGAAGATGTTTTTAACTCAGATGGACAAATCAGTGTCTCACAGGGAGGACTCTACTGGTGCAGAGGAGGAAGAGGAGACCCAGTTTACTACACAGAGTATAGTGATGCAGTCAGAATGAACATAATTGGTGAGTTTGAGATTTGTTTTTGAAACAGAATTAAATAATGATTTTGTATTTGTAATTATTAATTGATAAAACGTTAAAGATATTATGTTTTGATGTAGATTTAACATTTGTCATTTTTGTGTCCTTATGGGGAATTCATGACACAAACAGTTCCCAACAGGCCCACTGTGACCCTTCAACCCAACTGGCCTCAGATATTCAGTGGTGAGACGTTCACTGTCAGATGTGAGATCCAGGGAGGAGGAGACACAGAGTGGACGTATGAATGGACACCAGCCAAATTAAACATACCTCCAACATACAGTGAATACAGGATTAGCAGTGCTACTGTGTCCCACAGTGGAGACTACAGGTGTAAGGGTAGAAAGGACTCATATTCCTCAACACAGTGGAGTGATGTCATCAAACTGACAGTATCATGTAAGTTGAACCATCTTTCATCTATAATGAAAATGTTATCTTAATGAGGCAACAGAAAACAATTCTTTCTTTAACAATTATGTAGCTCTCTTCAGGTCACGCAGTAACAAATACTGTTTGCTTTTTAATGTGGGAACAAAATAAGTGAAAAGGAGCCAGAAATCAGAGAACTGCAGCTTTTGAAATACAATCATTCACAGAGAAATGTACAGGAATGAACAAAGAATATCAAGTAACTTATAGGGTGGAACGATGGTGCAGTTTAACACTGTTCCCCACAGCAAGAAGGTTCTGGGTGTAAACTTAACCTTTGGGCAACTGGTTGAGTTAACTCTCAGGTTAGAGTAATCATGTGATTGTCTGTCTGTGATATGTGTTAGCCCTGTGATAGACTGACAGCCTGTTCAGGGCTTTTTTTCTTCCAATGTGAGCTGGGATAGGCTCCAGCTCCAGGCAAAGGATAGTGGGTACAGATAATGGACAAATAGATAGTATGTGTTATACAGTTGTCTTTCAAAAACGTAAAAACCACAGTGAAAGTGTTCAACTTGACTCTTCAACACTTAAACACAAGTTTTTGCCAAAGGGCACCAGTGTAGCATTCAGTACTGACAACTGACATTTTATATATTTATTTAGTTTTATGAATTCATAGAGTTTCTATGTTTGTGCAAAACAGGACCTGAAAAAGAGTCTGAAAGCAAACAATCAAAACACAACACAGTGCTTAATATGCACATGCACACAACACATTATGTTATTCATGCAGATCACAAATGGTGGCAGTGTCACATTTCACAAATGATTGTTGCTTGCAGATACAAATTCAAGTTCCTATAGGGCTCTCCCAGGTATGATGTTTGTTTTGATTGCTGTGTCAAAATGAGGAAAATATCTCATGTTGCAAATGTGGTGAATTGTGCTCCTGGATAGTTACAGTAGAGATACAGACAAGAAACACAGAGAAAGAGGAGTATGACATGCAACAGAGGTCCTTTGCTGAATTTAAACTAGTATGTAACCAGTATGTATAAATTCAATTTAATATTAACAATATGACTTATTCAAGTTTAAGTCTCAAAAGTACTTTTTGCCTGTGGGGGCTGCATTATTTAAATTGGACTAAATCATAGGGACAGTAATTTCGTTTTTTACTTCTCTTTTCTAAATTAAACAGCTCGCAGACCAAAGGCCCAACTGAGCCCTGACAAGACAGCCATTCCAGCAGGGGGCAGTGTGACCCTGACCTGCTCTGTGAACCCATCATCACCTGGTTGGAAATACTTCTGGTACAGAGTAGAAAAAACTTCTGAACCCCTGAACACAGAAGATGTTCTTCACTCAGATGAAAAAATCAGTGTCTCACAGGGAGGACTCTACTGGTGCAGAGGAGGAAGACGAGGCCCAGTTTACTACACAGAGTACAGTGATGCAATCGGTATTGACAACATTGGTGAGTTTAACATTTGTTTTTAGAAACAGAATTAAAAAATTATTTTGTACTTGTAATTATTGATTGATTAAAAGGCTAACAATACTATGTTTTGATGTAGATTTAATGTTTTGTCATTTCTGCATCCTTACTGGAATACATGAACAGTCACAAACAGGGCTGTTGTGACTCTGCAACCAACATGGTCTGAGATTTACAGAGGAGAGACGATCATTCTGAGATGTGAGATCAAGGACGGAGGAGACACTGAGTGGGAGTATGAATGGACGGCATCCAGCTCAAAAAATCCTTCAAAGCAAAATGAATACAGGATTAGATCTGCTTCTTCATCCCACAGTGGAGACTACAGGTGTAAGGGCAGAATGAGAAGTGCAAAGCAGTCAGAGTGGAGTGATCCCATCACATTGACAGTATTAGACAGTAAGTCACATCACATTTCTTTCAAAGTGAATATTTTACAATTCATTAAAAGGATGTTTGTTTCACATATATTTTAAAAGTAAATCTTCAAGTCTGTATATACTGATTGTGCAGGATTCAGTTGATCTACTATCATTAGATGTTTTTATTCTGAAAAATTCTGACAAAAATCACTTTTCAACAGATGAACCCCAGTCTGTCCTCACTGTGTCTCCATTATGGCTGAGTCCTGGAGCCTCAGTAACTCTGAGCTGCAGTGTTAAAGATCCCTCTGCAGGATGGAGGTTCTACTGGTATCAGGCTGTTCCCAAACTACCAGCCAGCTACTACAGCTATGAGCTGCTACCTGGCAGCACCAACGGGACTGAACAGGATTCCTACATCGTCGATGGACAGACACACACAGCAGGATATGTGTGCAGAGCTGGAAGAGGAGATCCAGTGTATTACACTCATTACAGTGGACCTACGTTTGTCTGGTCTGGAGGTCAGTTTGTTTCCGTCTGTCCTTCTCTCAAGATGTTACATCATCACTTCGGTTCATCCATTTTCTGTCTGTGACCAACATACAGTATCTTCAATACTAACACCTATGTTGACAAATAATTGGCTGTGTACATTCATGCTCCCACAATGGAAGTAAATAGTTGATTGTGATGACCTTATGGTCTTTTCTCTCACCAGCATCAAACCGAACTTTCTGCTTTCCATCTAACTGGGTGATTTTACAGACTGGACTGTTTCCTTCTCTTCTTATTCTTTTCCTTTTTCAGTTAAGCTGATAACATGAAAAACACCAAAAACAGAGATATGAGACTTTTTTTTAGCTGAAACTTTAGCTGAAAACTTTTACTTTGGATACTTAAACTCATCTCACTGCTTATACTTATTATTTTTACTTACACAACAGGCAGGACGTGTGTAGTTAAAGAACACTTGGTTGGTCAGGTTGGTTTACAGACAAAACAGTCAAATTCAGGCAATGAAAAACCAAACATGTCAGCACATTTTAGTTTTAATTACTCACTCACTGTACCTTGAAAACAGCACCTTGTTGTGATGTCTGCTCTAATCCTCAGCACTAACAAAAAGCAAAAGAATATTTGCATTGTGGGATTTTAATCTTAAAATCACTGCACTTGGTTTGACCTCTTATTACATGTTGTTTTTCAGATTTTCATTCATCAGCGTCTCTCACAGTGAGTCCTGACAGAGTGCAGCACTTCACCTCTGACTCTGTCTCACTGAACTGTGAGGGAAACTCTACTGAGTGGAGAGTGAGGAGGTTTACTGAGGACAGCTACCAGTCATACTGCTCCTCCTGGGGGACAATGACTGGATCCACATGCAACATAGACAGTTACAGACAGAG
Organism: Macquaria australasica; assembly: GCA_005408345.1. Classification (NCBI taxonomy): domain Eukaryota; kingdom Metazoa; phylum Chordata; class Actinopteri; order Centrarchiformes; family Percichthyidae; genus Macquaria; species Macquaria australasica. The sequence goes on along the minus strand of SEMN01000301.1, from coordinate 105,500 downwards.
TGATGCAGTGTACTGGTGTGAGTCTGGATCAGGGGAGTTCAGCAACGCAGTCAACATCACTGTAAAGAGTATGATTTCATTACATTACATCTTTTATACATTATTTTATACATCCCATTATGTGTTTCTGCATATATTTAGAATGATGTTGTGTGTACATCTACATTGAGGAGTACGATACACTGACATTTTAAGAGTTTGGCCCATTACTAACATTAACCAAATTTCTTTTTCCTATTGTAGTCTTTATCATTAGTAAATCCCATCAACATTTAGCAGCACATTTGTATTTATTTGGTCAGTTCTGCAGCAGCTGATCTCATATTCTTTGACTGTTTTACAGATGAAGATGTTATCCTGGTGAGTCCTGTCCATCCTGTGACTGAGGGAGATTCTGTTAGTCTTAGCTGCAAATTGAGAGGACAAAAACATGTTTCCAAAGTGTTTTTCTATCGAAATGATGAACTCATTCAAAATGATACCAGAAGGGAGCTGAATATCTCTGCAGTGTGGAAGTCAGATGAGGGCTTCTACAAGTGTCACTACTCAGGAAAAGAGTCATCACAGAGTTGGATGTCAGTTAAGGGTGAGTAGGATCTTCTTTTTTGTAAACTGTTTCTGTCTGAGAAAGAAACATGGTCAAATACTGAAGTGAATTTGATGGAGCATTAGTTTCAGCCGATTTCACCAGAATCGGTCAAAACGAATGTGTAAGTAAAGTGCTTCATAAGTGAATTAACAGTTTTTATTTATCATTTCTTATAGCAGTGTCCAGGCCTGAAAGCTTTTCATTTCCTGTACTGTTGATTGTTGGGCTGGTTTGTGGAATCGTTCTTCTTCTTCTTCTGCTCCTTTTATATCTCTGGAGTCAGTCCAAAGGTGAGACCTTTTCCTTCTATTATAAGATGTTTTATGTTTTAATTATTCAAATACACAAATGTATTCTGATCTCATGATATATAATAGCAGTATAACAACTAACAATGCAAAACCATATAACAACAAATGTCTTTTTCACAGATTCATGCTTTATCAGGTTGGTTCAACACTCTCTTCTCTCATTCTGAACACAACAGCAACACATTTCATGTTCCTTTTTATATATTTTGTATTTGCTTCATGTTGTAGGCCAATCCAGTCTGAGAGCACCAATCAGGGCTCCGCCACAAATCATGTGATCAACCAGAATGAGGCTCAATGCAATGAATATGCCTCTCCTCTACATGGTGAGCATTTCAGCTAATCATGATTGGCTGCCAGTACACTTGATACGATTTCCTAAAATGAATCAGGATGTCCAGCCACCAGAAGTCTTAAAACAAAATCAAATTCCTTAAAATAAGATTAGTGCTATTCCTGTTTCTAGATAACAAAACTTCACACAGGCAATTACTAAAAATTTTTTATATTTCATATGCAGATGAATCCCAGGATGTCACATATTCTTTGATTGAACTTAAAAACATTGGGAGGAAGGGTGAGTACTCCAAATACATAGAAAATAGTTTGGAGATGTTTTGGCCTGAAGTGCCAAAAAAAACGAAAAAAACAAAAAAAACAAAAACAAAAAAAGTATTGATGGATTTGTCTGATGATGTTAACAGGGAAGCGACATGAACCAGAGGAGAGCTGTGTTTACTCTGATGTGAAGATAGGAACTGCAGGTACAGTCAGTTACAACAGTCGTGTTCACAGTTTGGATTGAACTGTGTCAGATCATTATACTGGAGGGAATTATGGGTCAGCATGCAGTTCAATTAATCTGTCACCTTGGGTAGCTACTACATACTACCACTAGGTGTCACCAGAGTTTGTCAAATCTTACACATATCCAGGGACTTTCAGAGTTTTGGGTATTTCTAAGTTTGTGTGTTTCATACACAGAATATGGTATTTATATACAGATACGACATTAAAAACAAAACAAAAGACACATTAGCTGAGGTGTCACTGTGATCTGATGCTACCGTACAGTCGTGACAAAACACAAGGGCTCTTTTTTATTTCCTCTCTACCTGTTAATCCACCCAGCTGTTCAGTACTGTATATGTCTGCTGAGCAAACACATCCTGAGATCTGGCTTCTGTTTTAGACGACAGTCTGATGTATGCCCAAGTCAACTGCCGCAATAAAGGTAAAGCCAAGAAAAACAAAGGTAAGTAAAGTCTGAACTCACCTGCAGTTGTTATTGTCCAACATGTTGACCTCGGACACAATGCAATTTACAATATGTAATAAATTCAATATATTTAAAACCGTGGCTTGTTTTTATTCTTCATATTTCTTATTAAGCATCTTTTTAGCACGCTATCATCATTAATTATGACTTTACTGGCAATTGTTTCAAACTAAGCATGTCTCCATTCATAGGAAAATCAGCTCCTGCAGCAACTGATGAAGCTGTTTATTCTGAAGTTAAACCAAGAACAGCTGATAGTAATTATGCTGTCATATGATGTGTTTACTATAAGGACTTATTCTACAGAGAATTAAATGGGCTTAAGTCAGAATAACATGTCAGAAAGCGTTCTTACATCTTGGATAACCCTGTATCTTTGTTTTTTGTGGTCTGTAAAGAACTAAAATGGTTGACAGCATTTTATAAACGTATTGTCTGAGCGTCTGCTATCCAAATATGAGACATGCTCAGTATTTTGTACAGTTAATTGATCAGCAAATTATATAAAAGAATGACTTCATAATGATTTATTTAACTCTCTCTTCTATCACAAAGCACAAGACTACTGAGGCGTATTTGAATTTAGTATTTATGCACTATTTTTGAAGTTTTTGTAGGAAACAGTTCATTTATTAACAGATTTTATAAAAGAATTACGTCGTATTTTTCATTTGTTACAGTTATTTTGTCAATTATATTTTTTTATGATTTTGTAGGAAACTTTGAATCCAAGCTGTTCCAAAAAGCAGTAACAGTTTGATACAGTATATTTGAGCTTTAGTACCCAGGTGATAGTGCAGCTTTACAGTCAGCATGTTTTTCAGTGTTGGATGAGAAAGATCCAGGATGGACGTCAACAATGACTTTAATATATGTAATGATCTGCTGTGGAACAACATATCCTATTACATGTACACACTTTCCTCTGTCTTTTTAAAACTTCACTGATAGGTACTGTATGTATGTATTTTATTTTCACCTAAACTGATTTCATATCTTTTGTTCTTTTGAAATTGTTTTGATCATTTTATGCATCAATAAACTTTTTTTTTCTGTCAGTTGTGTTTTTCGTTGTTTTTTCGATCCCCGGCTCCTCCTGTCCACGTGTCGAAGTGTCCTTGGGCAAGACACTGAACCCTAAGTTGGTCCCGATCGAGGCCAGCACCTTGCATGGCAGCTCGGTCGCTGTCGGCGTGTGAATGTGTGGGTGAATGGGTGAATGAGACCAATCTGTAAAGGGCTTTGGAAACCGTTAAGGTTGAAAAGCACTATATAAGTGAAGTCCCATGAAGTGGACTTGGTGTTGGTTTTCAGGAACTGTTCACTGTTCTGCGGAATAACTGAGACATTTGGAAAGACTATTGTATCCAGGTGAAGGCAGAAATCTCAGAGACAGACAACAAAAGTATCTTCGTGGTGAGATACGACTAGGTTTAAGTGTGATGCTGACATATTATATTATATATATATTATACATCATGGGGTGGACAGCAGAGAGAGAGGAGATTCCAGGCACAGAACACAGTAGGAATTTTAATGTCCTTAAATTGGTATAAAAGGTATCAGGTTGAAAATTTGTTAAGTTTTAAATTATTTTTTAGTTTGTGACGTGTTAATGAAAATCACATTATGTAATTCAGTCTATATACTTGTTAGACCCCAGTCACTGCAGTTAAAATGGAAGAGCTTTCCATAAATGACCACAAGGGGGTGCCAAACTACACTATCCCGATACAATGTACTGTTTTGCTGCTGGCTTCCATTTTGCCTTTATTGAATAGCTTACAGTGAGGATAAACATATAAACAGGAAATAAGGGAAGAGAGAGTGAGGTTTGACATGCAACAGAGGTCCTCAGCCAGAACTGAACTGAAGAGGTATGCCTCTTAACCACAAGGCCAGCAGACACCCCCTAGCCAATGAGTTTTAGCCTCATGGTAACTGTGGTTGTTGGATTCCAACAAAAAAGTAGTTTTGCTCTCTAAACAATTGTTTTATTGTCTATAAGGAAACCCACTGAGTCAATGCCACTACTAATGGAAAACAGGCTACCTGGGAAATGGGGCAGGACTTTGGATCTCTACATGCTAAAGTAACAAGTAAGGCAAAGAAAAAATAAAATGTTCTCGTCTTGCTTGCTTACATCTGCTAGTGAAACAATTTCAATTTTGCTTTAGTTCAATCGTGCAGTCAGTTAATCATTTCCTGTGTCTGGGGTTGCAATCACACCTGAAACCAGAATTCCACCACAAGCATCTACAGATTATATGCCGCGGTTATGGGATGCTTTTCATTATAGCACAGCAGCTTAATTTTGTGATATAAGCTGAGGCCATGGGGGTATTTTCAGATAAAAATACATTTTCTAGTGCAGCTTGAAGGCAGCATCTCAGTCGCTGTGACACTGTGTAATAAACTGATTTGAGTGAGAGCCGATCATGACACCTGTGGTTTAATGTCTTTTTAAAACTGCAAACTAGATAGGTACTTTACTGAACTGATTCTGGAAGGAAATGTATCTGTTTATTTGACATATTTTAAAGTTGGACCATGACATTTTATGTAGACTTTGCATTTATCAGAATTACTGACCCTTTCAGTAATTTCCTGTTGGTAGAAATGCATGCAACAACCTTGCACCTCTTTTTCTCACCATTGCAGCGAGAATTTGAAAGCAGTGTTTTTTTTCAACCCACTTGGAAATGTCCAGAAACTGTATTTTCAATTCAAACATGAATTAATATTTTATATTCAATCCAGTATGGAGAGTGTTAAACACACACATACAGTATGTACAAACCATACATACATATATACACACATTGCATACCTCATCACAATACAGGCACTGTGGATGCAAGAGCACATTTTTGTAGTGGGCAGGAAGTGTAAACATGTTAAGGTATGCTGTGGTCAAAGCCACTGCAGTTGTCTGAGCTAAGTGTTAAAGGGAAGGAAGAACAGACAGGTTATACTCAGAAGGAGAAGAGAAGAAGAATTCTGCTCTCACATTTATATGAAATGTAGCTTCTCTCTTTCTGCTGCATTCATATTAATGTGAAGTAGAACTTTCTCAGAAGCAGAGCAGCAGAGCGACAGTGTCAGTGCTGGATGTGAAGATGGGGCACATTTTGCTCTGTGTGCTGGGGTTATTCTGTGAGTACATCACTGACTTTCCAATTTTGTGACTTTCAGGGGCAGACTCTTAGTTTTTATCAACATGGTAGTGGAGGACTGTTAAAAACACACTGGACTTTCTATGATATGTGCTATTCTGATTTATATTGTTTTCATCATCAGAGAAGGGTGTTAGGTCTGATGATTATTCTGAGACTACAGGTTTGTATTGATTCAAAAGGGACATAAACCATCTGAAGCACTGTTGTTGTCAATGGAAAGTGACAGGTTGAAACACATGAACTCATGCAAACAAAAGACTAAAACTTGCTATAAGATATTTTGTCTTAAAACTTCAGAGTTTAAAAATAAGTGTCAAAGCATACTGGCGATCCTGTAACACCAGATAATCCAATCCATACTGAAAACAAGTCAGACTAGATTTGAAACCTAAATAAGATTGTCTCATTTAAGGGCACTGATTACGAGTGACTGATATAAAATCCTGTAGCTAAAAAATATATATGTTTCAGATGCTATTGAATCCCAGGAAGAGGATATTCTTTGATTGAACTTAAAAACGCTGTGAAAAAGGGTGAGTAATCCAAATACATACAATAAATAGAAAATAGTTTAGAGATGTTTTGTCCTGAAGTGCCATAAAAACAAAAAAAATAGCATTGATGGATTTGTCTGATGATGTTAACAGGGAAACAACATGAACCAGAGGAGAGCTGTGTTTACTCTGATGTGAAGATAGGAACTGCAGGTACAGTCAGTTACAACAGTTGTGCTCACAGTTTGGACTGAAATGTGTCAGATCATTACACAGTTTAAGTCTGTGTTACAGTCTGTTTCATATGCAGTATGTGAATGTTATTGTATGCTGTGTGTCATTTGTTTCCAATATATTTCCATCTCACAGATATGACTTAAAACTGAATTGTTTTTGTCCTATTTTGTTTTACTCTCTGGTCATGCTGTTGCATATTACGAAATAGACTGCATGTGGAAATTCCCCCTCCACCTTCTCCATTTTGTCATACACGCTACTGTACAGTCATGACAAAACACAAGGGCTTCCCAAATCGTTTTTGGGTTTCCTACCATGGTTGACATTTTGTACAGTTCATTTATTAACAGATTTTATAAAAGAATTACATCGTATTTTTCATTTGTTACAGTTATTTTGTCAATTATATTTTTTATGATTTTGTAGGAAATTTTGAATGCAAGCTGTTCCAAAAAGCAGCAACATGTAACAGTTTGATAGAGTATATCTGAGCTTTAGTACCCAGGTGATAGTGCAGCTTTAAAGTCGGCATGTTTTTCAGTGTTGAATGAGAAAGATCCAGGATGGATGTCAACAATGACTTTAATATATGTAATGATCTGCTGTGGAACAACATATCCTATTACATGTACACATTTTCGTCTGTCTTCTTTAAAAATGTATTGAAAGGCACTGTATTTTATTTTATATTTTAAAAATATTTTTGATCATTGTATGCATCAATAAACAGCAGTGAACTGTCTGTTTTTGTCTGTTTGTAATTGCTTTTTTTCACTGGACAGCCAAACTGGACAGTAACTCTTTTTTGACTCAAGCTTCGTAAAAGCCATGAAGTGGACTTGACATTGTTTTTCAGGGACTATTTCTTTGGTACAATTTAGTTCTAATCTAAACTGTTCACTCTTCTGTGGGTTATTCAGAGTAACAGAGGCATTTGGTCTGGAAAGACATGTCTCTTATATCAGGGTGAAGGCACACATCTCAAAGACAGATAAGTAAAAACCTGCACAAATACAAACAAACCTAGAGGTATCTCATCATTAAGATACTTTTAAGTGTGATGCTGACATATCATATACATCATGGGGTGGACAACAGAGAGAGGCAACAGGGGATTCCAGACACAGAGCAAAGTAGGAATTTTACATTAGTATTAAAGTTTGTAAATGATAGGTTTGTCTCTACATGCAGTATGTCTTTAAGTTTTAGGGTTTTTTTCCCCGTTAATGTTCTTTCTTAGTATTTTGTAATGCTATTTCAGATTTGGAAATCAATTTTAGTCATCCACTTCCTAATATTTTTTTAACCCTTCACCACCAGAGATGGGTTATATATATATATATATATATATATAAAACCCTCAGATGCTAAAAAAAAACAATAATTTTATTCTTTATGACGAAAAGAGTCACAGCTACTGCTAATGCAACAGAGGCTAGCAGGGAGAGGGGTGCAGGACTTTGGTTCTCCTCACGCTCTCTTCTGTTCGTGAGACTATTTCTGTTGTGCTCGAGCTCAGTCACTTCCTGTGGGTGAAGTCATGACCAAACTTGAAACTAGAATTTCACCATAAGGTGGTGAAGACATGAAATGATTCTGTGCTGGGGTGATGGGATACTTTTCTCGACAGTACTGCAGCTCAACTTTGTGATTTATGGCGAAGAATGAACATAATTTCAGATATTCTCCCAGTTGGGTTAGAAAGCCCATGGATTACTAGGTGAGTTCGACACCTGTGGTTTCATCTGTCCCTTTAACGCTGTGCTGTAGACAGGTAGGCACTTTATTAATTCTAGAAGGAAATGTATTTATTTTATACATTTTAAACCCTTGACTTTAACCATTTTATGCAGTAGCCTTTACAATAGCATTGAGAATCACTGACTGCACCAATCTACAGCATGATCACATCTGTGTCAGGAAGGAAATTGAAATGTCTATTTCTCCTCGCAAACCATGTGACCTCCCCAACAATATTCATAAATTTTCTTAAGCAATACGTTCTATTCTGAACTTACTTATATACTTATTTACCATGTCAACACACATAGTGAATCTGCCAGAATTTAAAGCAGTTAAGAACTGGTTATATTCTAGGCTAGTCCACGAAGTGATATTGTAATATCATGTGAATGTTTGATCAGTCATGTATCCCATTTGACTGACCAAGAGAAAGAACTGTGTGTTTGTCTTTGTATTGTCATAGGAAGAGATTTTATAGTGATCCAAAAGAACACTGCACTTATGCATCATTGCAGGTGTGCTCGCTGTCATCACAACATGTAGGTGTAATGTGGTTGCTAATGCGTCTACCAAACATTAAACGCGTATGAGGAGCAAGCAAAGACAACAGAAAATGTCCCTGTTTGTTCATGGCTTCAGTTAAGCTCAAACGATTCATAGTGAACTTGATAGCTGTCGCTTTTAACCATTAAGTCTTTTAGACAGCCATTCTGGTATTTGAAATGCACCTCATGAGCTTTCTCTGGCAATTGCAGTTTAGATTTGATTAATCAAAATCATATTTGAAATTTACAGAAACTGTATTTCTGAATTTGTGTTCTAGCACACCTGCTGGTTTAAAATCATTCCCATAATAATCTGTATCCAAATTGAGGGTCTAAGGATAGAGGTTTTCATGAACTGTACAGATTTTAAAGCCCCTTAAGGCAGATTTGTGATATTGGGTGACAAACCGTATGTACTGCATAGTTCAGGTGTCTCAAATCCCTGACTTAACAGGTCAATCATCAGGGACATAAGTCCATAGAGAGGACTCTGGACCTTCAAAGTCACAATGTCCACATTTTAAGGACCAGCAATGTGGGCATCCAGTGTTTTACTTTGTGATTTGTATTTGCTGGTTCTTGGAATGTGGATGTTTTGATGTAGGAGGCTTCTCTTGGCTATGGACGACTCCTCAAAGATTCTTATCTTACTGTGTTCATGCTGATTGTGCTGCGAACTCAGAGATTTGAGACACCTTTTCTATACTTTATATAATAAGATGATTGTCAGCTTTTATTCTGAAGAAGGGAAGTTGACCCATAAAATTTAAAACAAAAAGATTTCATCAGAGTTCTTAGTGTGCAGCTTTCTCCACCTTTCGTTTTCATTGAGACAATACACTTCTACTTCCTATCACATTCACTATTGACAATGTTAGAGACACACAGGATGTTCTGTACATGCATACAAAGATTCATACACATGAAACACATCACAATACAGGCACTATGTTTGCAAGAACAATGGACATATAAAGTATCACATGCACAAATAAATGCAGCATAAAGTGTTGCAGGTAGATATGTTTAGGAGATGATGTGATCCATTTCAATGGATGCTAATGTTAGCTTGTTAGCAGGTATCATGATCTGCTGGTTCTTGGAATGTGGATGTTTTGATGTAGGAGGCCTCTCTTGGCTATGGACGACTCCTCGATGGATTTCTGTTTCTTGTGTTTCTGTGTTCATGTTGATTGTACTGATTTGAGACACCTTTTCTATACTTTATATAGTCGGATGATTGTCAGCATTTATTCTGAAGAAGAGCAGATGAGCCAAAAAGATGACCCATAGAATTTAAAACAAAAAGGTTGCATCAGAGTTCTTAGTGTGCAGCTTTCTCCACCTTTCTTTGATATCTACCTGTGAGGCTGCACCTTACTAGAGGAAATGTGTGTTTTCATTCAGACAAATGTTTTGGCCACATTTCATATTGCACTCGCTATGGACAATGTTAGAGACTCATACAGGATGTTCTGTACATGCATACAAAGATACAGACACATGAAACACATCACAATACAGGCACTATGGTTGCAAGAGCAATGGGCATATAAAGTATCACATGCACAAATAAATGCAGCATAAAGTGTTGCAGGTAGATATGTTTAGTAGATGATGTGATCCATTTCAATGGTTTTATGTTTTATATATGAGCCAAAAATATGCTGCGGTCAAACCCACTCTAGCTGTGTGAGCTTTGTGTGAAAGGGAAGGAAGCACAGACTCCAAACTCAGAAAATGAAGTAGTTGAGGAAACTTCCGATCCAATATTTATATGAAGCGTTTCTTCTGTGTTCTCACAGTTCCTGGTTTCTCTTCATATGCTGCAGTTTCAAGCTTTCTCTTGACACAGAGTAGAAGGATTTCTCAGAAGCAGAGTGGCCGAGTGTCAGTGCTGGATGTGATGTGAGGATGGGACACACTTTGCTCTGTGTGCTGGGGTTTTTCTGTGAGTACATCACTGACGTTCTCTGTTTAAATCAGAGTCGCCATCTATTAAGTCTTTAATTTGATTTCTGTCAGTTTGATGTGTCTGATGAAGTTTCAAACTTTATTTTAGTGCTGAATATACTCCTCTACTGTGGACATGCTCAAGGTAATTATACAAGTTTCCTTCTTTTTATTTATTCACTCGAGATGAGTCTCCACCTACTGTATCACTCTTCAACACATCCTCTTTCTTCTTGTCAAAGTATTTATCATTTCACTCTATGCATCTTGTGTTGGTTTCTAGATTCTGTGCTGACCATTGAGCCAAACCGGTCCACTTTCTTTACCGGAGAGTCTGTTACCTTCATATGTGACATGAGGGAAGGAGAAGACACTGACTGGTATTACAGCATGAACAAGGATGGTTATGAATTTACCCGCTACGACTCAAATAAGAAGTATACATCACAACCTCTACCTACATATTACAGTGGTGAATACCAGTGCTTTGGTAATCACAAGGGCTTTACACATATTAGAAGAGAAAGTAATAAAGTCTCTCTGACTGTATCAGGTAAGTGATCAATGTTTTATCACCATGACCAAGTTCACTAAAAGCACTTATTCATGAGCCATGTTGATATGATCACCCTGTTTATCAAGGTGCTAATATAATGTATATATAATGTATAAATGTTGTTGGATTTTAATCTAGTGTAAAAACTAGTTTCAGATTGAGAAACCTTAAAGTTTGACCTGCTCCACTAATGCTGTATCAGCAGCTGTAGAACTGTGTAATCCTGTGCTTTTGTGTAAAGGACCAGTTATCACATAATCATGAGAAGTAAAAGCAGAACAGGAAAGATGGGCTGAGTTCAGCTGTTCACATCAAGGGATTTACATCATGATAATGAGGTTTTACCAACAAATTTTAGATCTGAACCCATCTTTGTGTTATAAGTGATAACAGTAATGTATCAAACAGGGCAGCTAAGTATGGAGCCTCCTTTAAGAAATGGGGAAATGTACTTATTGATTACTTAGTAAACCTATCATTATTGATTACAGTAAGAGTGACTTTGGCAGCTTCTTCTTTCTCCAACTTAATGTTAAATTCTAATTCTGTGAAAAACATAAATCACTGACACGTCGTAACATTTGTTCATATTAATGATATGTTCATTTAACTGAGCTGACTTAGTAAAATAAGGAACCACCTGTGTTACACAGACAAGAATGTGATCCTGGAAAATCCTGCATCCACTTTGTATGAAGGAGAATCAGTGACTCTGCGCTGTCGACATCGGACTCAGAGAGAAGAGAAGACTGCAGCCTTCTACAGAGACGGATCACTAATATCAACAAACACAGCTGAAACGACCATTCAGCTGCTGTCAGATGGGAGCTCTTATACGTGTACATTTGATGAGGACGAAGAATCTGAACCAATAAAACTGAAAGTGGAACGTAAGTAGTTTTCATACTGAATTCTCAAAATTCAAGAACATTTTGCCACAAAGAGCTGCAGACATGTAGCCTTCCCAGAGTGAAGCAGAGTGATGATTTCTCTGCATTATCTTAGAGACACTTAACAAAGGAAAAAAGAGAATGCTATGTTTAAATTGTCATTCATTTTTAAATGTGTGATTGTGCTCACAACTTCAGTGGTTAATAAGTGTGAAACATAGCTGGTATTGATTTCCATCAGTTTACTATACTATAATAATATACACATATTTAAAAGTGAAATATTTTTTATTGTTTTATAAAATTAGTTGTAGCACCACCAAGAATGCTGGATGAGATTTTATTACTCATTTCAATTATCTTTCAAACTGGAGTAATTCACAGGGACAATAATTACCTTTTTTATGTCTTTGTTCTAAATTAAACAACAGGTAGACCAAAGGCCGAACTGACCATATACATTCCAGCAGGGGGCAGTGTGATCCTGACCTGCTCTGTGAACCCATCATCAACTGGTTGGAAATACTTCTGGTACAGAGTTGAAAAAACTTCTGAACCCCTGAACACAGAAGATGTTCTTCACTCAGATGGACAAATCAGTGTCTCACAGGGAGGACTCTACTGGTGCAGAGGAGGAAGAGGAGACCCAGTTTACTACACAGAGTACAGTGATGCAGTTGGTACTGACAAAATTATAGTTTAAAATACACAGTGCAGAAAAATACATTTTATAAACATGATTATTGATTAAGGCTAAAAAACATTGTTTATTTTACCTTTTGTTATTTTAATATTTGTGGCTTCTTGAACAGTCACAAACAGGGCTGTTGTGACTCTGCAACCCAACTGGCCTGAGATATACAGAGGAGAGACGATCACTCTGAGATGTGAAGTTAAAGATGGAGGAGACACTGAGTGGGAGTATGAGTGGACGACATCCAGCTCAGAAAAACCTCAAAAACAGAAAGAATACACAATTAGTCATGCTTCATCATCACACAGTGGAGACTACAGGTGTAAGGGCAGAATGAAAAGTGGAACGTCAACAGAGTGGAGTGATGCTTTCAAATTGAAAGTAACTCACAGTAAGTCATATGTCATCAGTTTGCTGAATGTAAAAAAATATTTTAAATGCTATTTTGGTTACTATATTTTAAGACAGTGCACCTTCACATTTGTATTATATATTTGGAGACAGATAGAGAAGATATGTAGGATACAAGCAGAGCATGTAATCCACCAACGATAATCGCAACATGTTTTCATTCTGGGAAAATCACTTTTCAACAGATGAACCCCAGCCTGTCCTCACTGTGTCTCCATTATGGCTGAGTCCTGGAGCCTCAGTAACTCTGAGCTGCAGTGTTAAAGATCCCTCTGCAGGATGGAGGTTCTACTGGTATCAGGCTGTTCCCAAACTACCAGGCAGCTACTACAGCTATGAGCTGCTACCTGGCAGCACCAACGGGACTGAACAGGATTCCTACATTGTTGATGGACAGACACACACAGCAGGATATGTGTGCAGAGCTGGAAGAGGAGATCCACTGTATTACACTGATTACAGTGAACCTAAGTTTGTCTGGTCTGGAGGTCAGTTTGTTTTGACTTTTCCATCCTCGCACAATGGAAGAAATGTATTTATTGTGGTGACCCTATGACCTTTACCCCTCACACTAGCATCAGGTCAAATGTTTAGTTTTCCAAACAATTTTAACAATTTTAACATTAATGAATCTCCTGACCCCCTTTTCATTCTGATATATAATTTGTTGTACACATTTGTTCAAACCTTTGATTGGGGAAATCCATAACCTCATCTTGTAAGGATACTACATTACATTTTTAATTAGATAACTTAAATGCTATTTAAAAGGGTTTAAATAAAATAAAAAATCATTTGGGACTTTGTCTTACGGTTGTATTTTATCTAATGAATAATGTTTCTTCTTTATTAGTTAATATTTTTAACTTAAAAAATATGTGTTTACCAATGCCATCTTTGCCCAGATCTGGAAAATAAACAAATACTTTTACTAAATATGTGAGTAAAGTGATTATGCACCCAGAGGGCAGTATTGTGTACCACATCACCCCTGCGCTAATGGCATAAATGTGCACTGTGTTACACTGTTACACTGTTACAGAACCGTTTAAGCCTCAACAATGAAGATGATTAAGTCCATAATAAACCTAAATGTTTATTTCCATTATAAACCTCTATTGTGAGACTGTGTTTCTATTCACCAACAATTAAAACGAATAAAAACACAAAACCAAAGGATTTTTTGCATTATCCTTATCATCATTTTAATTATTTTATTCTTTGTTTGTTCCCTCGTTACATGTTGTTTTTCAGATTTTCATTCAGCAGCGTCTCTCACAGTGAGTCCTGACAGAGTGCAGCACTTCACCAGAGAGTCTGTGTCACTGAGCTGTGAGGGAAACTCTACTGAGTGGAGAGTGAGGAGGTTTACTAAAACAGGCTACCTGTCATACTGTTCTTTCTGGGGGACAATGACTGGATCCACATGCAACATCCATGAGTTACAGTTCATTGATGCAGTGTTCTGGTGTGAGTCTGAAACAGGACAGTTCAGCAATGCAGTCAACATCACTGCACAATGTGAGTTTTAATCACTTTTTTGTGTCTGAGTTATTTCAATACTCCATTATATAGTTTTGTAGGTGACTAACATTAACCAAACTAATTTATTCTACGTCCTGTAGATTCAGCCTAAGTAGGTCCAGTCTATCTGTTGAAAAGTAAATGCCAGTCTTTATCAGTAGTATCCAATAGTGTATGTTTTTAATAGTGTTAGTGGCTTCACTCACTTCCTTTGTAAACAAAACAAGTTTCTCTAAAACCTTTTCAAGAAAGAAACTCTTCTTTTCAAAATGAGTTAAACTTGATGTCTCATTTATAAACCATTAAACAAACTCAACAGCTTTAGTTCATTCAAGTGTCATTTCTCAATTTTATCCGAGAAAATGTCACATGGATTTTATTGCTCACTGACGTCTTTATGACAATAACCATCCACCATTTATTTTATACTTGTAGCTGTAGAGTTATTTGGCTCTAGCTTGGCTCCTCAGCTACACCTGCTATCAGAATAAGCAGATGTTCCCTCAGTAGACCCTCTGTAGCACACTGCCACACAGTTCACATTGGCTGCCAACAAATATAAAAGCTCTTAATGTGTTCAACATTCAGTATTGCTGTAATTTTAACCATGTACATCACCACAGTGCCACCTTTTCCATCATTCAGTTTACAGTAAGAACATAGTGACATATGATGAAGGTTGGCTGCTCAGGTAAACAGTCAACATTTTCTCTATAAAATTCCAATCACCAAAAGGTCTGGTTTAAGGGGGATCTGTACGAGTGAAGTTGAAACAAGTACTTTTTGCTAAGCTACTGTATGCATCTATAAAAAGAATTGAAAATATTATTTTTAAATTTGTTCTTATCATTGTACATCAACTTGTTCAACCTGCACCAGCTGATCTTTGACCAAAACTTGCTATTCTTTGACTGTTTTACAGATGATGATATGATCCTGGTGAGCCCTGTCCATCCTGTGACTGAGGGAGAGACTGTTACTCTTGTCTGCAAGTTGCAGACAGAACATTTTCTTTCTAATGTGGATTTCTATAAAAATGGCAAACTCTTCCAAAATGGTACCAGAAGAGAGCTGATGATCCCTGCAGTGTCAAAGTCAGATGAAGGCTTTTATAAATGTGAAGGAAAAGAATCACAAGGTCGACAGAGTTGGACGTCACCAGAGAGTTGGATGTCAGCAAAATGTGAGTGTGATTAAAACAGTTTCTGCAGCATTTTTTTGTAAGCTGTGTTACAGTCTGAGATAGAAAAGTAATGAACTAGAAGTTGGCTTAGTTTCAGCTTATTTAACTTATTAGTTTGTGTGAGAGGAGTTGTTTTCTACATTAGGGTATTCAATAAGGAAACATACAATTACAAAAGTAAATACATGATTAGGAGTGAAAGTTACATTACAAAGGAATATTACTTTTGAGCTCAAGAGAAGTTTCACCAAATAACAGGAAGTTAAACTTTGAGTCGTAATTTATTGTGATACTGCAGTCACTTATAATGCATATAGGGAAAAACGGCCCTGAAGTCAGTGTTTCTTACTCTTGGAGTTTTGTTACTGAGGCTTGATGTGACCTTGACTCTTTGTTTTTGTTAAGCACTTTGGAAAATCTATTTGAGAAAGGTTCCATATAAATAAATAATAAAATAAATGATTTATTATTGCAGCACACTCTTCATTCCCTGTGCTGTTGATTGTTGGGCCGGCTTGTGGAGTTTTACTGATTATTCTCCTGCTCCTGTTTGTGTATTGCTACAGAAAGTCAAAAGGTGAGATATTTTCCCTCTGATATTAGATTGATTATAATTAGTCAAAATCACAGATGTATTCTGATGTAATGACATGTACTGTAGTAACCATGCAAAACCATGTAACAGCAAATGTCTTTTTTACAGGTTCATGCTTTATCAGGTTGGTACAACACTCTCTTCTCTCAGTCTGAACATAACAGCTGTACGTTACATGTTTCTTATTAAATCTACTGTATTTACTTCATGTTTTGGGCCCTGCAGGTCTCAGAGCACCAATCAGGGCTCTGCTACAGACCACATGATCAACCAGGATGAAACTCAACACAAAGAATCCACTTCTCCTCTCCATGGTCAGCCTTAAACCTGATTAATTTATAAGTTGTCGTTAACTCTAAGCCTAACATTTCCATTTCTGGTTATCTGTTTTAGAAGATTATGTAATTCATACAATGGGATTAAAATAATGAATATGACCTTAATGTTCTCTACTGTTTAGATAATGCTTGTCTCTATGAATCAATCAAAGGCCCAGAAGAAGCTGAAAATGGTAAAGTATATACTTTTAGTTTAACATGGAGCAGGTAGAAATACTAGAATAAGATGATTTAAGGTAACTAAATGATTGACAATCCCTTAATTTAAAAAATATCTATATTTCAGTTGAATCCAGTGATGTCACATATTCTTCGATTGAGCTTAAAAACATTGCTAAGAAGGGTGAGTACTTTTTATTTATTTAGTGGAATTACATGCAATAGTTGAGATGCTTTTGTAGGCCAGCAGTGCCTGAATAAGCGACAGGAAATTGTCTTTAAATGCATTCATCTGATCCTTCTAACAGGGAAGAATAATAAACCAGAGGAGAGCTGTGTTTACTCAGGTGTGAAGACAGGATCAGCTGCAGGTACAGTCAAGTACAACAGACTTTGTAATATGAATATAATAATATGAATATAATATATATTAAAAGTTTTTATTGGGTGTTGTGCTGCCTGCCACAGTGTAATGTTTTAATACGACCACTAGGTGTCAGTGATGGTCAAATCTTACACACAGTATATAAGAGCTTTTAGACTTCTGAGGTATTTTTATGTTTATACATTGTCATCGTAAACTGGGGAATTACTGGCAAACAAATAATAATAATAATCATCTCTCCTTTTGTAGGAAAATCAAGACCTGCAGCAGCAGATGAACCTGTTTATTCTGAAGTCAAAGCAGGAACAGCTTTTGGTAACAATGCAGCGTGAACATAATGTGCAAATTAGGATTAGTTATTGTAGTGATTTATTTTACAGATAGTTAAATGGATTGTAAATTGGTGTAAAATATCATAAAGCACCCTTAATTCTTAAATAACCCTAAATCTCTTTTTCCTGTGGTTTTCTTCCAGGTCAATAAAGAGATCTGTATCAACTAAACCAATGGAATGGATGACAACATGAAATATCCTTGTTTAAACTGTATTTGCGTTTATGTAATCATTGTGTGCATCTATGCTATCCAAATATCAGGCAGTATTTTGTACAGTTAATCTGATAGCAGATCATTTAAAATAAATACATCATGTGGTTTTAATCTTTTTTGTACTTTGTGAAAAGAAAACAGACTATCACATATAATCATTTAAATGTTCCAATTGAGTGTTTATGTCCTGTATTTCTTCTTTGCTACAATATACGGTCACTTTAGTTTTGTTTTTTAAAGATCCTGTGGAGAACTTTACATGCAGGCTGCTCTAAAAACAGTTCATTTATATTTGATCTAAATTATTATATGTGATAATCTGTTGTCAGACAACATATCCTGTTACACATACATGTTTTCTTCTGTCTTGTTTGATGGTTTGATAGAGACTGTATGTATTTTAGTTTCCCCTGGTTGAACTTAGTATGTTTTGTTATGTTTGACAATTCAAGCTGTGTTGAAGGAGGCAAGAAAATGAGAATGTGAACCTTCAGATATTCTCACCATTCCAGCTGATCCCTGAAATAACACATTGGAGTTGAATTTAAGATGATTTCATTATGTCTGTATTTTACTTTGCTCTCAAATATTGTGGTTTAAGCACGCAGGTCCTGAAGCAGGCGGAGCCAACTTCTGTGTGTGTTATAAATAGTCAAGCAGCTGAAGCAAAGACAAGTTTTACAGGCCTTTCATGTGTTCAGTTTATATCTTAGAAGTTCCAGTGTTACAAGATACAGCTCTTTCATGATATGCTAGTATACTATTATGTTCATTTATATTTAAATATAATGTTTCATTATATTCATGTACTCTCATGGCCACTTAGTAGTAGGCTCAAGTTATATTCAGTATTGCTTCTTAGAAAACCATAGTATTATTTTCATTATTCATGGTTACAGTAGTGGTTTTAGCAGTTTGTGTTCTTCTCTTTCTATTTTACTTTTTAAATGTTTAAAGCTTTACTTATTGATATGTTCATTTATTCAAGTTTATATACACATGTTCTAGCCTATTTTACATTTTGTGTTACATGACTTTAATGCTAAGTTTAGGTTTTAACTCTTTGTGGATTTAAGCATTTAATCATTTTATATTTTACATTATACTTTCACCTTTTACTTGATCCTCTGTGTGATTTCATTTTCATACTGTCTCCTCAGTGAGCTTCCTGCAGCCCTCTTAACACACAAAAATAACTAAGAGGCTTTTTGCTAAGTTTCCATGCATCACTCACTGCATCACAACCCTCTCGGCCAGACTTGGTCCTCCTCGTCGCCTTTCAGGTAAAGCGTTAGGAACATGGCTGGGGTGAGAGAAGAATTTATTTCTGGGTGACTGACTATCGGGCTGTCCCTGACAGTGAGGCCTCTCCCTGGCGTATATCAGAAAGGGTACAAGAGGGAAGTCTCAACCGTTCAGTTATGTGCCTGCCTAAGGTTTAGGTAAGGGAGGGAAGGCAACCCCATAGTAGGCTTTGGGTTCGGGCCCGCTGCCTTGTCAAGGCCCGGCACTCCCGAGAGCTCTGTTACCTGAACTAGAGTCTCAGTTAAAGACAGCTAAGAAAAGGTCTGTCCACACCAGGTGAACATCTCTCTCGGCCACATCTCTGCGTTCTCATCAGTTGCCAGCAGAGTTCCAGATCTATATTTCTTTTATAATCTAAAATCCTAATCAACTGTATAGTAGAAGTTATCTTTTATGACAAGAGATCACTATAAGTGTAGTGATGGCATGTTTTACATCATGGGGTGGCAAGAGGATGCAGTAGGAATGCGTCACATTTCCACATTCCCTCCCTACATTACCATCAAATAATAAGATTCAGGTTGAAAATGAGTAAAATGGCTCTTTAAAATATTACTGTAGTACAGTAAGAGGCTTAAAGCTGAATTCTGTAACCTTTCCAAGGTTAAAGAATTCCACTTTAAACACACCCATTCATTCAATTGCAGGGTGTCACCATGAGATGGCGCTTCCTTCACAAAAACACATTCACACATAAACCAATGTATGACGGCCCACAGTACACTGCAGAGTCACAGTGTGTTTCCCAGACTTACAGTAGTTGCTGGAAATGAAATAATATTTGCAGCTCATCTGGTTGTCAATAGTTATTATTCACATATTTCTAACAGCATAAACCCTGATTCTAGGGTCATATCTCACCTTAATGACTTTAAAGTTCAAGAAAAAAACACTGTCTGGCAGTACCTCATATATATATTGTGTATCAGGATGTTCCAGCTCTTCATTGAAGTTAGGCTATATGATGTTAACACTAAGTGAGATATTCAATACAAATACTCCATGTTTTTATGGCTACACCATCCCATCAAATAAAAATATTCTTGATGTCTTTTGCATCATTTTAGAAACGATTCCCCTAAAATTCAGCTTGAAACCAGCGGAAAGTGTGTAGGTGGCACAACATCATACTGTGTGTGGCCAGATAGAAATGTGATTATAGATATGTGACTGCACATCAAAATTAAACCAACATGACGCCTGACTCTTGCAGCCAAGAGAGCTATTTTGTGCTGCTTTTTCTCAAGATGTAGGAAAGTTTCCCTTCATTTGTGTGGTGGAAGGTTTCTGTACATATGATTGCTGGCTTTGTGAAGAAATTCATCTCTTATTTCAGAATATTTGGTGCACTAAGTGAGGAAGCTCTCCCTCTGTCTCCCGCCTCTCCTTGAGCTGTCCATGGTGCTGAAAGGTTTTATTTGACAAATGTATTGCCTCCAAAACACTAATCTGACCATGGGATAACTTTATATATGTTTATATATAACTTATATATACTGTTGTTTTTGTCTGTATGTACGCTGTGCTTTTAGTGGACAAAAAGGTACGCTCTAATGCTAATGATGTGTTTGGGCTCAGTAAGTAGCAGACTATGAGAGAGCACAAAAAAGGAAGCAGGGCCACAATTTCAAAGTGTGTCTTACCTGCCAAGATAAGCAGAAGATGTTTGTGAACACACTGTTTTAACTGATTTCACCATTTACACAAAAGTTATGAAAGAAGACAAAAATGTATTGAAACATATCAAATCTTGCAAATACAGTAAACAGTAACCACAATAAACTCCATTGTTGCTCAAGAAAAAAGTCCCAGACTCCCTTAAAAATTGTGCAGTTTTGTGAGTTGTTGAGTTAGGGGAAACTTTGTAAACTTAGTGACACGCTGTCTACGACAAATCCTTAATTGCTCATGCCTTCTCGTAAATTCGGCATTAAATGTAATACATTATCTCATTTCTTTCCTTATGTAAAAAACCATGTGTCAGTTTGACTCGGCCTTGTTAACAGCAGATAAAGTCAACTGCACAGATGAGTGCACTTCACACTGTCACACACACAGTTTGGTGAACATACTCAACAACTGATGAAGACCAGAACTGCATGGACAAAATCAAAACAAACTGCCTTCATATATAAAATGATTAATAATAAGATTACCAAAAATGCAAAAATGGAAGACACAAACATTTAACTACTTAGACAAGTTATACATACAAGTTTAAAACATATATTGTCCTATGCCATCTAATCCACAGAATGACTACATTATTGCAATAAAAATATATATAATAAGTATAAATACAAAAGCAAATTCAACAGAAAACAACAGGGAATTCAATCCAACCTAACAGAATAATTCTTTCATATGATCTGCTGTCAAACTGTGAAAGTACTGTCTGTCTGATGTTTGGATGGCAGCAGTTGTATAAATGCTGTCAACACTGTTTAAACATGAATGTTGTTTTTCATGTTGTTGTCCACGCTTCTTTTATTTTGCTGATGATGCACTTCTCTTTATGGACCTGGAACAAAATCACAATATATACAACTTATAAATATGTACTTGATACATTAAGCTTATAACATCATGAAGGCTGTTCCAGTTATACTGAAGAATCAGTGACATCTTTACTTTGCTCAAATTGTTTTTAAATGCATTTAGACACCTGTATTGACTGTAATTTGACCTCTATACTGACTTATATGTACCTCTGGTGTATTTAATAATAATGATGTGATACAATTTTAGTAAAAAAATAATTCAAATTAAATGACCCAGTAGCTAAATAGCTGGTGTTGATATTTGTACCTGCAGTTGAATCTGGATTCATGTTACAGTAGTCAGAGCTCTCCTCTGGATCATCACGTATTCCTGTTAAAACAATATGATAAAACAATTCAAGCTGTGTTTTACACTACACACAAAGTGCAGTTTTGGGAATCACATACATGTATGGGTGTTATATATTGGCTGTCCACATACTTTTGGCCATAAAATATGTACATTTGGGGATTGCTGGTTGAATTAATAATCAATGAATTCATTTATGATGTTTCATATTTTGTGTACTCACTCCCCTTTCCAAGACCTTTGAGCTGAATCTGAGATGTGACATTTCTGTATTCATCTGCCCACCTGAAATTAGAACATTTTTACTGGCTTGAATTTTAATCACTCAGTTAAAATCATATCACTTTGGACTGCTCTGCATGAATCAGAGTTTATACTGTACCACTTCCAGTGTTTCCAGAGCCACCAATTGTTTCATAGACACAATTATCACCTACAGGTCAGAAAAAAAGCAAGACAACATCAAAAAAGCCTCCTTAAATCCACAATACCATAGTACTTAATTTAGTTTAACATTGTTGAATCTGCAGCACAGAGAATTCTGTTATTATTATGAATATAATACCTAGATGTGAATATAGACGAGTGTTAGAAATAGCTGTGAAAGCATTCAAGATTAGATGGGAAACTGACCATGGAGAAGAGAGGAGTATACTTGCTGCTGATTTTCATCTTGGTTGACAGTTTGGACTGTAGCAGAGCTCTGATTGGTTCTCTGAGACTGGATGAGCCTGAAACATGTAATAACAAATGTACTTAAGTAGTAATGTGTAAAAAACAGTAAAAAGTCAAATGTTAATAAGTGATGTTATGTTTAAGATGAGACAAGAGAGTGTTGTACCAACCTGTGAAAACATGTATCTGTGAAACAGACAGTAATTATTACATTTTGTTTTGCAAACTGAACCACTGCTCCACGTCATGACATCAGAATTCCTCAGTGATTTTTAATAAGCAGAGAGTCATTTATCTCAAATAAACAGGAGAAGGTCTCACCCTTTGACTTTTTGTACCAACACAGCAGCAGCAGTGGCAGGAGAACAATTAGTAAGATACCACTGACCAGCCCAACGATGAACAGCACAGGAAACAAAATCAAGGGTCTAGTTGGCAGCATGACTGAAAGCAGATCAGTGATATGGAAAAATGCATCATCAACAACATTAACAATGTTATGCTGATAATGATGATTCATTTACTTTACTTGAAGAGGATCATCTTTGTGTGTAGCCAACTACCACATAACTGCACAGGTGTTACCCAGTGGTTTACACAGACTTGGGGCTGTAATCGCTGCCAAAGGTGCTTCAACTAAGTACTGAGTTAAGGGTCTGAATACTAATGTCAATGTGGTATTTAAGTTTTTTCTTGGAATAAATATGCAAACATTTCTAAAATCTTGTTTTGCTTCGTCATTATGGGGTTTACTATTTTTCTGTTATGTTTTGTTATTGAATACCCTAATGTAGAAAATAACTTCTTTTACACAAACTAATAAGCTGAAACTAAACCAACTTCAAGTTCATTACTTTTCTATCTCAGACTGTAACACAGCTTACAAAAAAAAATGCTGCAGAAACTGTTTTAATCACACTCACATTTTACTGACATCCAACTCTCTGGTGACGTCCAATTCTGTCGACCTCGTGACTCTTTTCCTTCACATTTATAAAAGCCTTCATCTGACTTTGACACTGCAGGGATCATCAGCTCTCTTCTGGTACTATTTTGGATGAGTTTGCCATTTTTATAGAAATCCACATTAGAAAGAAAATTTTCTGTCTGCAACTTGCAGCCAAGAGTAACAGTCTCTCCCTCAGTCACAGGATGGACAGGGCTCACCAGGATCATATCATCATCTGTAAAACAGTCAAAGAATAGAAAGTTTTGGTCAAAGATCAGCTGGTGCAGAATGGTTACAGATGCATACAGTAGCTGAACAAAAAGTACTTCTTTTAACTTTACTCGTACAGATGCCCCTTAAACCAGATCTTTTGGTGATTGGAATTTTGTAGAGAAAATGTTGACTGTTTACCTGAGCAGCCAACCTTCTTCATATGTTACTATGTTCTTAGTGTAAACTGAATGATGGAAAAGGTGGCACTGTGGTGATGTACATGGTTAAAATTACAGCTATACTGAATGTTGAACACATTAACATTGAACACATTTTATATTTGTTGGCAGCCAATGTGAACTGTGTGGTAATGTGCTACAGAGGGTCTACTGAGGGAACATCTGCTTATTCTGATAGCAGGTGTAGCTGAGGAGCCAAGCTAGAGCCAAATAACTCTACAGCTACAAGTATAAAATAAATGGTGGATGGTTATTGTCATAAAGACGTCAGTGAGCAATAAAATCCATGTGACATTTTCTTGGATAATATTGAGAAATGACACTTGAATGAACTAAAGCTGTTGAGTTTGTTTAATGGTTTATAAATGAGACATCAAGTTTAACTCATTTTGAAAAGAAGAGTTTCTTTCTTGAAAAGGTTTTAGAGAAACTTGTTTTGTTTACAAAGGAAGTGAGTGAAGCCACTAACACTATTAAAAACATACACTATTGGATACTACTGATAAAGACTGGCATTTACTTTTCAACAGATAGACTGGACCTACTTAGGCTGAATCTACAGGACGTAGAATAAATTAGTTTGGTTAATGTTAGTCACCTACAAAACTATATAATGGAGTATTGAAATAATTCAGATACAAAAGAAAGTGATTAAAACTCACCCTGTACAGTGATGTTGACTGCATTGCTGAACTGTCCTGTTTCAGACTCACACCAGAACACTGCATCAATGAACTGTAACTCATGGATGTTGCATGTGGATCCGTTCATTGTCCCCCAGGAAAAACAGTATGACAGGAGGCCAGATTTAGAAAACCTGCTCACTCTCCACTTAGCAGAGTTTCCCTCACAGCTCAGTGACACAGACTCTCTGGTGAAGTGCTGCACTCTGTCAGGACTCACTGTGAGAGACGCTGCTGAATGAAAATCTGAAAAACAACATGTAATGAGGGAACAAACAAAGTATAAAATAATTAAGATGATGATAATGCAAACAATCCTTTGGTTTTGTGTTTTTAATCTTTTTAATTGTTGGTGAATAGAAACACAGTGTCACACCAACAGAGGTTTATAATGGAAATAAACTCTTAGGATTCTTGTAGATTTAAACATTTTCATTGTTGATTCTTAAACGGTTCTGAATTTTTATGCTGGCTTGCTGAAAAGCAGCATCAGAAGCAAGAAGAAGTAAGAAAAGACATGAAAATAAATTAGGAAAGAAGGACAGAGGAAAGAAAAAATGAAGGAAAGAAGAAGAAAAAAATACAGTACCAGTGACTTGACCTTATATTAAAGTACTTATTTAAGTAAATGTATTTGTTTATTTTCTTGATGTAGGCATTGGGGGCATGTCTTTCAATTTAACACAGTATGTCTTGAGATAAGAAAATTACCTGATGAAGAAGAAAAAATAATCAGATAAAATACAATTGTAAGACATTATTGACAATTGACAATTGAAATTTAAATTTTTTTTAAAACCTTTTTAAAAGCATTTAATTTACAATGTAATGTAGTAGCCTTAACAAGATGAAGTTATGAATTTCCCAAGTCAAAGGATTGAACAAATGTGCACAACAAATTATGAATCGGATGAAAAGGGGGTCAGGAGATTCATTAATGTTAAAATTTTTTGGAAAACTGAACATTTGACCTGAAGCTGGTGTGAGGGGAAAAGGTCATAGGGTCACCACATGGAAAAGTCAAAACAAACTGACCTCCAGACCAGACAAACTTAGGTTCACTGTAATCAGTGTAATACAGTGGATCTCCTCTTCCAGCTCTGCACACATATCCTGCTGTGTGTGTCTGTCCATCAACAATGTAGGAATCCTGTTCAGTCCTGTTGGTGCTGCCAGGTAGCAGCTCATAGCTGTAGTAGCTGCCTGATAGTTTGGGAACAGCCTGATACCAGTAGAACCTCCATCCTGCAGAGGGATCTTTAACACTGCAGCTCAGAGTTACTGAGGCTCCAGGACTCAGCCATAATGGAGACACAGTCAGGACAGACTGGGGTTCATCTGTTGAAGTATTTCCAACCAGATGATGATGGGTTCACAGAGCAGGTCAGGGTCACACTGCCCCCTGCTGGAATGTCTCTCATGTCAGCCCTCAGTTGGGCCTTTGGTCTGTGAGCTGTTTAATTTAGAACAAAGACATAAAAAAGGAAATTACTGCAACTGTGAGTTAGTCCAATTTAAATAGTGTAGCCCCCACAGGCAAGAAATACTTTAATTTTGAGATTTAAACTTGCATTGAGTTATTGCATATTGTTAATATGAACATTGATTTGAATTTAATTCATACATACTGGTAACATACTTGTTTAATTCTGGCAAATGGCCTCTGTTGCATGTCATATTCCTCTCTCTCTTTCTCTGTGTTTCTTGTCTGTATCTCTACTGTAACTATCCAGGAGCACAATTCACCACATTTGCATTTTCCTCATTTTGACACAGCAATCAAAACAAACATCATACATGGGAGAGCCCTATAGGAACTTGCATATGTATCTTCAATCGGCAATCATTTGTGAAATGTGAAGCTGCCACCATTTGTGATCTGCTCACATATTCCAGCTCACATTGGGAAAGAGAAAGCCCTGAACAGGCTGTCAGTCTATCACAGGGCTAACACATAACACAGACAGACAATCACACTAACACCTACACGCAATGTAGACTTGATAAATGAAAACATTAAAAACATGACATTTTCAGTATGAATCACAAACAGTTCAACTTACATGATACTGTCAGTTTGATGACATCACTCCACTGTGTTGAGGAA
Organism: Macquaria australasica; assembly: GCA_005408345.1. NCBI lineage: Eukaryota > Metazoa > Chordata > Actinopteri > Centrarchiformes > Percichthyidae > Macquaria > Macquaria australasica. The sequence goes on along the minus strand of SEMN01000301.1, from coordinate 78,865 downwards.
TATGAGTCCTTTCTACCCTTACACCTGTAGTCTCCACTGTGGGACACAGTAGCACTGCTAATCCTGTATTCACTGTATGTTGGAGGTGTGTTTAATTTGGCTGGTGTCCATTCATACGTCCACTCTGTGTCTCCTCCTCCCTGGATCTCACATCTGACAGCGAACATCTCACCACTGAATATCTGAGGCCAGTTGGGTTGAAGGGTCACAGTGGGCCTGTTGGGAACTGTTTGTGTCATGAATTCCCAGTAAGGATACAAAAATGACAAATGTTAAATCTACATCAAAACAGAATGTCTTTAGAATTTTTATCAATCAATAATTATGGATAAAAAATAGTTTGTGAATTCTGTTTCAAAAACAAATGTCAAACTCACCAATTTTGTAGATACTGACTGCATCACTGTACTCTGTGTAGTAAACTGGGTCTCCTCTTCCTCCTCTGCACCAGTAGAGTCCTCCCTGTGAGACACGCATTCTTTCATTTGAGAGGAAGACAGCATCTTCTGCAGTCAAGGGTTCAGAAGTTTTCTCTACTCTGTACCAGAAGTATTTCCAACCAGATGATGATGGGTTCACAGAGCAGGTCAGGGTCACACTGCCCCCTGCTGGAATGACTCCCCTGTTAGCTCTCAGTTGGGCCTTTGGTCTGCGAACTGTTTAATTTAGAACAAAGACGTAAAAAAAAGAAATTACTGTCCCTGTGATTTAGTCCAATTTAAAAAGTGCAGCCCCCACAGACAAGAAATACTTTTGAGACTTAAACTTGCATTGAGTGATATTGTTAATATTAACATTGATTTGAATTTAATTTATACAAACTGGTTACATACTAGTTTAATTCTGGCAAATGACCTCTGTTGCATGTCATACTCCTCTCTCTCTTTCTCTGTGTTTCTTGTCTGTATCTCTACTGTAACTATCCAGGAGCACAATTCACCACATTTGCAACATGAGATATTTTCCTCATTTTGACACAGCAATCAAAACAAGCATCATACTTGGGAGAGCCCTATAGGAACTTGCATATATATCTTCAATCGGCAATCATTTGTGAAATATGAAGCTGCCACCATTTGTGATCTGCATGAATAACATAATGAAACACTGTGTTGTGTTTTTCACTACTGAATGCTACATTGGTGCCCTTTGGCAAAAACTGTTTAAGTGTTGAAGAGCCAAGTTGAACACTTTCACTGTGGTTTTTAATTGTTTGGAAGACAACTGTATAATACATACTATCTATTTGTCCATTATCTGTAGCCACTATCCTTTGCATGGAGCTGGAGCCTATCCCAGCTCACACTGGGAAAGAGAAAGCCCTGAACAGGCTGTCAGTCTATCACAGGGCTAACACATAACACAGACAGACAATCACACTAACACCTACAGGCTACTAGCCAATTAGGCGATTCATCTAAACTTACCTAACCTGAGAGTTAACTAGTTGCCCAAAGGTTAGGTTCATACCCAGAACCTTCTTGCTTGATATTCTTTGTTCATTCCTGTAAATTTCCCTGTGAATGATTGTATTTCAGAAGCTGCAGTTCTCTGATTACTGGCTCCTTTTTACTTATTTAATTCCCACATTAAAAAGCAAACAGTATTTGTTTCTGACCGGCCTGTAAGACACTTCATTATTGTTGGAGGGAGAAATGTTTCCTGCTGTTTTGTTTAGATAAATGAAAACATAAAAAACATGGAATTTTCATTATGAATGACAGATGGTTCAACTTACATGATACTGTCAATCTGATGGCGTTCCACTTTTCATTCTGCCCTTACACCTGTAGTCTCCACTGTGTGATGATGAAGCATGACTAATTGTGTATTCTTTCTGTTTTTGAGGTTTTTCTGAGCTGGATGCCACTCATACTCCCACTCAGTGTCTCCTCCATCTTTAACTTCACATCTCAGAGTGATCGTCTCTCCTCTGTATATCTCAGGCCAGTTGGGTTGCAGAGTCACAACAGCCCTGTTTGTGACTGTTCAAGAAGCCACAAATATTAAGATAACAAAAGGTTAAATCTTTAACACTGCAGCTCAGAGTTACTGAGGCTCCAGGACTTAGCCATAATGGAGACACAGTGAGGACAGACTGGGGTTCATCTGTTGAAATGTGTCTTAATCATTATTCATAAATACACAATGTATTTTTTCTGGATCTTGTGTTCAATATCATGTTGAGAAACAGCCGTTTCTTTCTTTACCGATTGCATCACTGTACTCTGTGTAGTAAACTGGGTCTCCTCTTCCTCCTCTGCACCAGTAGAGTCCTCCCTGTGAGACACTGATTGTTTCATTTGAGAGGAAGACAGCATCTCGTGTGTTCAGGGGTTCAGATGTTTTCTCTCCTCTGTACCAGAAGTATTTCCAACCAGTTGATGGTGAGTTCACAGAGCAGGTCAGGGTCACACTGCCCCCTGCTGGAATGTATTTGCTCAGTTTGGCTTTTGGTCTGCGAGCTGTTTAATTTGGAACAAAGATAAAAAAAATGGTAATTATTCATTCTTGGTGGTGCTACAACTAATTGTAGAGAATAATACAGAAAATATTTAGATTTATATTATTAAAGTATAGTGATGGAAATCAATACCAGCTATGTTTCAGGCTTATGAACAACTGAAGTTGTTGGTTAAATTAACTTTACCATGGATTAAAGTGAGCACAATCACACTTTTAAAAATGCATGAGAATTTAAACACAGCCTTCTCTTTTTTCCTTTGTTAAGTGTCTCTAAGATAATGCAGAGAAATCATCACTCTGCTTCACTCTGGGAAGGCTACATGTCTGCAGCTCTTTGTGCCAAAATGTTCTTGAATTTTGAGAATTCAGTAAACTACTTACGTTCCACTTTCAGTTTTATTGGTTCAGATTCTTCGTCCTCATCAAATCTACACGTATAAGAGCTCCCATCTGACAGCAGCTGAATGGTCGTTTCAGCTGTGTTTGTTGATATTAGTGATCCGTCTCTGTAGAAGGCTGCAGTCTTCTCTTCTCTCTGAGTCCAATGTCGACAGCGCAGAGTCACTGATTCTCCTTCATACAAAGTGGATGCAGGATTTTCCAGGATCACATTCTTCTCTGTGTAACACAGGTGGTTCCTTATTTTACTAAGTCAGCTCACTTAAATGAACATATGAACAAATGTTACGACATATCAGTGATTTATGTTTTTGACAGAATTAGAATTTAACATGAAGTTGGAGACAAAAGAAGCTGCAAAGTCACTCTTACTGTAATCAATAATGATAGGTTTACTAAGTAATCAATAAGTACATTTCCCCATTTCTTAAAGGGGGCTCCATACTCAGCTGCCCTGTTTGATACATTACTGTTATCACTTATAACACAAAGATGGGTCAATTTATAAACTTTGTTGGTAAAACCTCATTATCATGATGTAAATCCCTTGATGTGAACAACTGAACTCAGCCGATCTTTCCTGTTCTGCTTTTACTTCTCATGATTATGTGATAACTGGTCCTTTACACAAAAGCACAGGATTACACAGTTCTACAGCTGCTGATACAGCATTAGTGGAGCAGGTCAAACTTTAAGGTTTCTGAATATGAAACTAGTTTTTACACTAGATTAAAATCCAACGACATTTATACATTATATATACATTATATTAGCACCTTGATAAACAGGGTGATCATATCAACATGGCTCATAAATAAGTGCTTTTAGTGAACTTGGTCATGGTGATAAAACATTGATCACTTACCTGATACAGTCAGAGAGACTTTATTACTTTCTCTTCTAATATGTGTAAAGCCCTTGTGATTACCAAAGCACTGGTATTCACCACTGTGGCCTGTAGCTAGAAGTTGTAATGTATAGTTCTTATGTGTGCGGGAGGAGAAGTATTCTTGACCATCCTTGTTCATGCTGTAATACCAGTCAGTGTCTTCTCCTTCCCTCATGTCACATATGAAGGTAACAGACTCTCCGGTAAAGAAAGTGGACCAGTTTGGCTCAATGGTCAGCACAGAATCTAGAAACCAACACAAGATGCATAGAGTGAAATGATAAATACTTTGACAAGAAGAAAGAGGATGTGTTGAAGAGTGATACAGTAGGTGGAGACTCATCTCGAGTGAATAAATAAAAAGAAGGAAACTTGTATAATTACCTTGAGCATGTCCACAGTAGAGGAGTATATTCAGCACTAAAATAAAGTTTGAAACTTCATCAGACACATCAAACTGACAGAAACTATCAAATATATATTAAAGAGTTAATAGATGGCGACTATGGCGTAAACAGAGAACATCAGTGATGTACTCACAGAAAACCCCCAGCACACAGAGCAAAGTGTGTCCCATCCTCACATCACATCCAGCACTGACACTCGGCCACTCTGCTTCTGGGAAATCCTTCTACTCTGTGTCAAGAGAAAGCTTGAAACTGCAGCATATGAAGAGAAACCAGGAACTGTGAGGACACAGAAGAAACGCTTCATATAAATATTGGATCGGAAGTTTCTTCAACTACTATACTATACTAAATTTCTGAGTTTAGAGTCTGTGCTTCCTTCCCTTTCACACAAAGCTCACACAGCTAGAGTGGGTTTGACCGCAGCATATTTTTGGCTCATATATAAAACATAAAACCATTGAAATGGATCACATCATCTCCTAAACATATCTACCTGCAACACTTTATGCTGCATTTATTTGTGCATGTGATACTTTATATGCCCATTGCTCTTGCAACCATAGTGCCTGTATTGTGATGTGTTTCATCTATCTGTATCTTTGTATGCATGTACAGAACATCCTGTATGTGTTCTCTAACATTGTCCATAGTGAGTGTAATATGAAATGTGGCCAAAACATTTGTCTGAATGTAAACACACATTTCCTCTAGTAAGGTTCTGGCTCATCATCCGACTATATAAAGTATAGAAAAGGTGTCTCAAATCACTGAGTTTGCAGAACAATCAACATGAACACAGAAACATAAGAAACAGAAATCGAGGAGTCGTCCATAGCCAAGAGAGGCCTCCTACATCAAAACATCCACATTCCAAGAACCAGCAGATCATGATACCTGCTAACAAGCTAACATTAGTATGTTTGCTTAGCTTCCTGATGTCCACTCTTACAACAGTGAGTTCTTTGATGGCTGATTCTGGAGCAGCATACTGTATGTGAGCGGTAGTGATTGTTCTGGTATCCATGAATCTGTGCTGCCTCCTTACTTTTCCTTTCTACTTCCAGTATGTGCTTTTGATCCAGGCAGCACTGCCACCATGTGTCACAATATACAGTCTATAGTCACCATCAACAGCAACAACCTCGGTTCCTTAACGAGTCCTTCAGCTGGTCTCTGTACCTCTTCTTCTGTTGTCCTGCTGTAGTTTGAGCTGTACTCACATACAAGATTTGAAGACTTTTGGTAGAACAGGTGATGATATTTACTGACCTGTAGGTGATGCTTGTATCTATAAATCAATCAGTGGTTCTGAAGAGACTGGATATGGTACAGTATAAACTTTTTCAGTTGTGGAAGAAAACACTTTTTGTAACAGATTGAATGATTTTAGTAACCTGCATTTTTAAGTTTATTTTTTCACAGTGTAATATGTCACAAGGATAAGTAAACTTTTAACCAAGCTGTGAGTATTGTTTCTACATTGCTAACATTTTCTCATGCCTGCAGGTTCACGTTATCAGCCACTTGGTGGTGCCCTGCAGTTTTGCTTTCAATTACTTTATTAGTTCCCCTTCCTGTGGTCAAATATCTTTGCATATGCATGACCTGTGAGTGCATGAGTGATGCATAATTTATGCATGATGTTGTTCTGATGATGTTCTATGATTTCAGCAAGCCTGGTAATGTTTGCTTTCTTGGCTTCAAGTATTTCCAGTCAGCTGAGCAGTTGATCCTGCTCAATGCCCAAGTGGACAACTTTAAAGTCATCATGAACCAATCGAAAAATAATGTTTAAAATAGAAAATAGTGAAGACAGAGCACAGATCACTTCTGCAGAGGCATCTGCTAACAGAAACACACGCATTTTCTTTTTGTCACCTCCCAATATAAAATAGTGTGATGGTAAAATGGTACAATTTAATTTAGCTGTGTTTCCTGCTTGCTGTCCCACTCTCCGCCTCCATCATTTTTTTCTCCTCTTAACTCATCACAGCAGAGTTTGATAGACCAGAAGAGGAAGCGGCGTTGCTCCTCTGCCCACAGAAATGGCTGTTGGCCGTCTCCGATGCTTGAGCTGCTTCTTTACATGCAGTGCTCTGCTGCTGTTTGGGGTCTCCCTCCGTGGTATGTATACCTCTGCTCAGTAAGGCTGTGCAGTTGAACTCTTACATGAGCCTTGAACTGCACAGCTGAAGAATGTAGGTCAAGCTTCCAGTATTTCCTGGATGTCTGCATATCATGTGAATCTTATGTGTTTACAGTTACATAAAAGCTAATTTACTTCAAGTTCCCTTTTTATTGTCTGTTGTTCTATTGCATTCCTTTGCCTTATGTAAAGCATTGTCTCTGTGTTCAACTTGCCTTGCCTCACCAAATTGTAGGTTTTGTAAATAGCACTGCTGCAAAATCTAAGTTGTCAGTTTGAAAATAAAATCTTGACCATCAGCCATGATATCAAGATCAATTCGACAATGACAAAAAGATTAAACTCACTCTGCTGTTTGCTTTCATGTTTCAGATGTGGAGGCTTACAGTTGTCAACATGTCATCCATAAAAAAGTTGGAGACACCGTGGAGTTTTCATCATGCTTATCAACTGAAGGGGTCACTGTGGCAACATGGAAATATGAAGGGTCAATTATTGCAGACAAAGATAAGGATGTTTCTGAAAAACAGTTCAAGGGCAGGTTAGACCTAAACCCCACAAACTTTAGTTTAACAGGGAGAAGACTGACGCTCCAAGATTCTGGTGATTTCAGTTTAGTCTCAGAGGTGAATAACAAACAAAGGGACACAGTCACCGTCACTCTGAAAGTTCATGGTAAGACGCTTCTGTTTTTGTCAAACTTTGTTAGTACACGTTTGTATTTGCTTATTTAATAGCATTAATGGGAATTCTGTGATTTATTCCCAAACCAAGAATCTGTCCAAACTGAACTGATACTATCCTATTGTCTATCCTATTCTCTCATTCATTGTCTCTCTCTCTCTCTCTCCCAACTGCCTCATTAGAGTCCATAACTGATCAGCCCGTCCTGACTGCCAATTCCACCTGGCACACCTCAAACAAATCCTGTACAGTTGTGCTGGAGTGCAGTGCAACCTCTGACAGCAGTGTCGCCTACAACTGGACCGTGAGGAACCAAACCAGAAGTGGCTCCAGGATGAAATACAGCATCAGGGCACAGGATGGAAACACCACATTCACCTGCACAATTTACAATTCTGTCAGTGAGAAGTCGGCATCCGAAACAGTGAAGTGCAGCAACAAAACACAGGAAGGAACAAGTATGTGCAGAGAATATATAATATGAATTGCTTTACTTTTGTACCTGTATCTTTTAAGGCTTTTATAATAACTATTCCAAAGCTACCTATTACACAGTCAAGGTGCTTTCAGATAGTGAAGCTGATGTTGCTCCAATGCTGTTTCTCTTCAGATGCAAAATTTACAGCCGTGCGACTCCACACCTGTCAGTGATGATGCAAAAAATAATGGTTCATTAGTGTCTCAAATCTAAATGCATGCTGTTTTACTGAGAGCTGTTTTTCATATTTGGTCTACAACCATTGATATAAATGGGATGCGGTCCTTATCCTGACATCGTCACCTTTGCACAGTTTTGCACAGTTTTTGGTGACTACATGTCACCAATAAGACAATTTTGGACCTGCTGGAAAGTGTTTTTGGTAGTAGCTCTTTGTGCTAAGCTAAGCTAATCATCACAGAGCTCCCTCTCTGTTGAACACACATAGATGAAACTGATACCATCATCTCATCTAACTCTTGCCAGACAGCAAATGAGTGAATATTCTAAAATGTTGGAATTTGAATTTTTAAAAGTCTTTAAATGTGTACTGTTGATCATTAGCAGGACATTGTATTCAGTTCAGCTGACTCTTATACCCCCTTATCTGTCACTGATCTGCTCATGCTACTCACTACAAATAGACTTTGTTTTTAGTAAAGTTCTTTATACATTCTCCGTAAGGAAAGTTTATTGATATACTTATTATTCATTATTGCAGTATCCAGCTCCTCATCTATTGCACCGTTGATTATTGGGCCGGTTACTGGAATTGTACTGATTGTTCTACTGCTGCTCTCGCTGCTTTGGTACACAAAGTCAAAGGGTGAGGCTTCATCTTGCTGATGTTAGATGATTATTCAAAATTACTGAATGTGTCTGAAGTTGTGAAACTGAGCTGTGGTTTAACTTGCTTATCTTTTTCACAGATCCATGTTGTAACAGGTTGGGACACTCTTCTCTCATCTACAACTTGACAGCAGCAACACACTGTGCATGTTCTTTCTTCATGTTTTACTTTTACTTGTTTTTACACATTACTGCTAATATAACTACGTGTTTCAGGCTCACCCAGTCTCAAACGGTCAACCAAGATGAGACTCAACAGCAGATCTACTCCTCTCTCCTCCATGGTCAGTCTTTTATCCAATCCTGTTAGCTTGCTATTTTTAACCTCCTATTCAGCTGGTTTTTGAAAGAAAATAGCCAAAAAAAAAGGCAGGTAATTGTAAATAGTTTAGTACACTTCACAAACATTCATTAATATGACCTTACCTTGATTGTCTCTGACTTGTAGGTGATGGTTCTGTCTATGAAACAGTAAGAGGCTCTGAAGATGCTGGAAAAGGTACAGTATAAACTTTGATTAACGTGGAGCTTTTTTAATAGCTCAGTGGTTGAAATTCATGTGATTAAAAACCTTATTTCAGGTGGACCACCAAATCAGTACAGTAATGTCGCATCTCCGTCGGTTCATCTCAAAGATCTTGGCAAGCAGAGTAAGTACACAAAATATGACGCTTAAAATGAGTGTGAAAATAGGGGGTATTGAGGATACACATTTTTGCCACTTCACCTCACCTCCAGACTCTAACATACTATATACACTGTGGTGTTAACACTGACTAAATGTGGCTATCACAGCAACACTTCTCTGTAAGAGGAACTGTGAAGTGTGTAATTTCTCTCATAGTTTAATTTGATTAAAAAACTGAATTTAGCTTCATCTGATTTTCCCTTTTTGGATTCTGTTGTTACTGTGGCATTTTAAGTAAAACATGAGCATCTCAAATGAACATTTTTTAAAGAATAACTTAACACCAGGTTGAACAGCAACGTTGTCCTGTCCTCTCTGAAGCTGGGTGTGGTCTGTTGTAACTGTGACCACACCCAGCAGTGATGTCACAGTGTCCTGGAGTACACCTGTACATCACTGCAGCAAAGTGAGAAGTTAAACCACTGGAGGTCAGCAAAAACAGGATTTCCAGGGGCTGTTAACTTACTCTGACGCTGAAGATATCGGTTAATTTTTAAAGTCTGATTAAGAACAACCCCTGAAGACATTGCAGGGTTAATGTTGCTTTAAAGTTTTTAAGTGGTGCCGCACAGGTGAAGCGTTTAATATGACCTTGCTTTAATGATCACTGATCTGCAGGTGATGATTGTGTCTATGAACAAATGAGAGGCTCTGAAGAAGCTGGAAATGGTATGGTATAAACCCCTTCATTATCTCTTTTTTCCCACTACACTTATTTCTTTGTATATCTCTCATTTGTTATGTTTTTTTTAAGTTGTTTCCTCGGATTTGGTTCCAAGTCCACAAAGAGAAGTGCATCATCAGCAAAACAAGAGAAACACATGAAAACCGACATCCATGTTTAGGCAGTTTTTGCACCATATATGTAACTTGAAATGACTGCTTTATCATTTTTGGTGCTATATGCCAAAGGGATGAACTAAATGTCAGCATCTAATTCAGAGTTAAGTGAGAAAGCGCATGGAAGGACATCCACAATTAGCTGCTGTTAAAGAAAACAGATTATGATGCATGTACGTGCATTTATCTGCCCTTTCAACTCAACTGTATAGATAGTTGGCTCTGTATCATGGAGGAACAAGTGGAGTGTTTATCATTCTTTATCTTTTAAAACTCGATCTTTTACAGCAAGTAGTACTTTTTTGCTGTCAGTATCTTGTTTCTCACACTGATAAGATGTTCTCATGGTGCAAGTTTAAACGTTTAGCCACTTGGTGGTGCCATGTGGTTTTCCTTTCAGTTACTCAATGCTTAATGGTTCCTGTGGTCAAATACCATTGCAGATGCATCCGGTGCATGCATGCATGATGTATAACTTAATGCATGAGCACATTTAATTTGTTAAACTATGTAATATCATTGGATAAGAATCTTTTGTAGATTATTTTTAATAATTTAAAATAATTCATTCAAAATTGTTCTTCCTCCATTCGGGCAAACAATATCCCACGTCATTCCCTGTTGAATTCTTAAATGCTACACATATATGTTGCATGTATGTTCTATATAACTATGTATGTTATCTTTATTTAATGGCCTATACCTGTGAGTATTGTACTTACACTGAGATCCATTTGTATGTCAATAAACTAGTTTTATGTCAAAAATGAATGAGCAGCCCTAAAGTGGTCGAAATATTATTGTGAAAAAAATAAATATACACTTTTGAACTCATCAGGGTGTGTCGTTAAAATGTCTGTTATATCTTGGTTCTGTTTCTTTAATGATTCACTAGTAATGTCACTTTACTGCCACTGTATCACTTCTCCTTTCAAAAGAAATGTCCGCAAACACGTTAATGTTGCACTTCGGGGTTTCACACAGTACCTGATCAGCCAGTCAACTGATCCCACACAGTGTCTAAAGGAACAAGTCATTTATGGAAAAGGATGTTTGAAATTGAAAATATTGCGACAGAGAGGAGACTGGGAAATCCCGCTGTATGAAAAGTTCCTAAAAAAAGAAGTTGACACGTTTAATCCACTCAATGATCATTGACTCACAAAAAAGGAAATTACTTAATACCTCCCACCTGCAAACAAAGACACCTCCTTAAATGTTTTAACTGTGTAGTGATCTGTTCTATTCTACAGTCAATGAAGGATACCTGCAAAACCAGTCAAAGAATTTGTTAAAGCCTATTTTTATTGTCTAGAATAATTTATTATATAATTATTATTTTAAGTTTAAATTTTAAGTTCAACCTTAACTTACCGGGACATAGGATAGATGGAGTCTACAGCCACGCTCTGTGAGGCTACACAGCAGTGCTTTGAGCTACATGCTAACGTCAGCATGCTAACATGCTCACAATGATAACGCTAACATGCTGGTGCTTAGCAGGCAAACATGTTCACCATGTTAGCGTAGTGTGTTAGCATGCTAACACTTGCTAATTAGCACTAAACGCAAAGTACAGGCTGATGGGAAGTAAGGTTCAAAGTTCAACTTCATTGTCATTATAAAATACAGGATTACACAATGTTAGCGCAATCCAATTAGGTTTTGGCCATAAACAAACCACCAAAGTCAGTAGGATTTATCCTCTGAGTTCGATGGGTATCTGTACCAATTTTCAGGGCAATCCAAGAGACAATTCGCCAAAAATGAAAAATGTCAACCTCATGGTGGCACTAGAGGAAAAATCAGTGGATCAACAAAGTTTGTAGGGTCCATCCTCTGGGGACCACGGATGCTTGTATAAAGTTTCATGGCAGTCCATCCAATAGTTCCTGAGTTATTTCAGTCTGGACCAAAGTGGTGGACCGACCACATACTGACAGACAAAATTGTAAAACATCACAAATATTGGTAATTTCATAAAAAAAAGTAAATGATGCTAGGCTAGGTTTATAAGTTTGGTCAGTTTTTTTTTTAAAAAAGTGACAGATATGACATGAGCCTGAATGCAGTGGGTCTTTAAAGTGGGTGCTGTGAGACTAAAGTGAGATTTCAGTGTCATAGCATTGAAAAGAAAAGAAAAGGGTGAAAAGTGTGAATTAATGGAGAAGTAACACCATGTGATTCTAATATAGTTGTGTGAGGTGTCAAACACAGCTTAGCTGGCTGCTCTTTATGTGGGCAGCATCCTTTACAGTCAGTGTTTCACATTGTGGGGTTTCACATCAAGGTAAAGTTCATAGGAAAGCAAGTTAGCTTGCAGAGAGTGCACAGACCACCTCTGCAGAAACACCACGCAGTAAGGCACAGTTTATAACTGACACTGTTTAGACAGTGGCTACCAGTAGTGAAACCGCAGTCTTGAAAAATTGCTGCTGGCTGCTCACACACTCTGCAGTACAAACAAGGGTTTCGTTCTTACTGAAGAGCCCCCTCATGATATCCTAATTTTCCTTGCCCGCTCATATTATCCAAACCTTCTCCTCCTGATCGATAAGACTATGCTGCATTTTAATAGAATGCTCATGCAAAATAAAATGAGATAGGGCAAGAGTCACTTCTACGCACTGTGCAGTCTTACTTATTAGTTTAAAGTAACATTTTAAAGTAAATCACAAGTTGTGTCCGGGAAATCTCAAGTAAGCTGTATAGTTAAAAGTGAAGTCTGAAATCAAATTTGGGCTTAAAGTCTTTTAAAACTATATATAACCATCTTAATTATACTTATTAGATTAAATAGAATTTTTAATGACAGTGATATCTATTTTAGTGTCTCTACTCCCTCTAGATAACTTTGGTTTTATAAACTGTATATGGTAGAAAACGCTCAGCTTTTATACACATTTAATGAGACATATAGTGATCAGGTGGTCAGCATGGACATACAGCCTCCTTTATTGTCTGTGATGGGCCACAGAGATGACCTTGATCTTGATGCTGGGAAGTTCTCTTCCTTCTATGTTCACAAGTGGTTGAGGTTTCACACCAACCGTAGGTTCTGCTTAAGATGCATGCAATTGTAGACCCCATCATGCAAGCACAGGCAGATACACCATAGAGTAAACAGCAGGTTTTTATTCACACATCGTGTGGAGGGAAATAGGCAGGGCAATAAATAAACAAATAACTAATAAGCACATCAGCTTCTCAGGGGCCAAAAAGGTGCAGGGGTAAAGTTCCCATCCTCCACTGAATCCCAGTACTGATTCCAGTGTACTGTGAATTACAGTGTCCTTCCTGCAGGACTCTGAGCCATGCTGGATTTCATTCTTGACATCTTATTGGGCTAATTTACACCAGCAGCACTCTAGATCAAAACTGATGCATGATGGGAAAGAAAAGTAATCACGTTAGCATCTCCTCATCTAGGAATATCTGATGACAGGATGTGGCTAGGTTCCTCCTGCTCAAAAGCTTTCGGATGTGGACTTAGAATATTGACTTCAACATCTAGCTCAGATACGGTGTCTGTAGATATTATTTGTTATTCAGTTGAGGCAATCTCGGATATTTAGACATCTAATAGTTTTGCCACCTAATAGAAACAAATAGTGCAACTGTAATATGGCACAATCTAAAGCATAACAGCTGACTGTGATTTAGCAAAAGATCTGACCAGTGATCTTTTATTAAATTAAAATTTTTAATACTTTCCAGTTGTGTTCTTTCTGATGTGGCTACTGTTTAATATCACAGAGTATCAGGCCAGGCCTTCTTCGTCAGTGACAGGAACTCCCCACCCTCTCTCTCTGTCTTAGCGCTGACTTGTCATAGCTCAGTTTGATAGACCAGAAGAGGAAACAGACGCTGTTCCTCTCCCAGCAGAGATGGTTGGTGGTCGCCTTCGTCGCCTGACCTGCTTCTTCACATGCAGTGTTGTTCTGCTTCTTGGGGTCTGCCTCCATGGTACGTACACCTCTGCTCATTAGGTTTATGAACTTTTACTGTTATGAGTGCTTTTTTCTTTTTGCCTAGTGCAATCTGCCACATGCTCAGAACAGAGCATGTAGGTCAAGACTGCAGAATTTATTGGATGAGCGCGTGTCATCTCGGGAAATGACGTGTATTCCTTGGAAGATGCACTCTTTGCGTCTTGTGTGTTTGCAAATGCAAGACGACTATGTTTAAATAGCACCTGTGAGAAATGCAGCTGTGGCTTCAAAGCTGTAGTGGTGATATACTGATCTGAGAACTGGGAGATCCAAAATGAAGAAATGAATTATCTCACCTCATAAAAAAATCATAATATGCTCATGGTGCTCAACATTTATTGAAAATTTAAGCCCTCGCTTTTTTAAGTGGTTGTAATTTCATGAACAGGCAAAATACTGTAACTTTTGGTTCTATATTTGCAGATATGCTTTGCATTTTGGTACACTGTGTCAGCAGATTTCCTTCTGCATCTGCTTGGCTACTTTCTTCTGCTTCCTCTTTGTTTTGTTTGGGTTTTTTTAAGATGCTGTTATACCTTAAATGATATATTCTGATAAATCATAGTTGGTCACACAGTATATTATATATATATTATACTATTATTAGTATATATTACACAGTAATTGTATATGCTAGACAGGAAGAAGTGGGCATTTGCAGAAGTAGAGGAGTTAAAAAAAAACCTTTGCTGCTGCTCTATTCACAGATCACAGATAAAAGCCATCAGTGTTTCGATACAGCGTCAATATTTAGTTACTAGCAAGCACATAGCAGCTGTTGCTGCATTGGTAAAGCTTGTGAGGCCTACCAGCAACCATTCGTCTAAGGATTAGATTCACACACAAATATGACAGCAAACATTTCCTGAGTACTTTCGGTCAGTGTTGCTGCTGCTGCTGCTGGTGGAAAGCACAGAATAAAGGCAGCTTTAGTGTTTCTTGTCACTGAGGTCAGAGTCTGTGGCTGCACTACTTTCTTTTTCTCAGAGTAGTGCAATGGTAACCAGGCCAGCTCTGAAGACTATTGTTGCAATGTTTGTCCTTTTTAACAAGTCCTTTTTTCTAAAAGACAAAATAGATTGTTTGTCAGTACAGTCCCAACAGCCCAAGTGACAATTGAAAACATGACTCATATGAGCGCTTTCTGATCCTCCCACATAACATATGGTTAAGTCAGGTAGCTAAAATTATTTGCTGAGGTTAGGGTAAAAGTCAATATAATGGTTAAAGGAAACCAGCGGTGACTGCTGATAGGAAACAGGATACAAACAAATGCTGAAAGACGACATTTTGTTTGCTGGTGTCATATCACGTCATAATGTCATGTTGTTTATGTCATTCTGTGCTATGGTTTTATATGCTACTTTATGGTACGTCTATTAACATGCACAATTACGCTCTGCACACTAGGCCTAGAGGCTGTGGTTGCAGGTAATTTGCTCTCTCTATCAACACTGAAGACAGTTTCCCCTTATGTTAAGAAACACATTTGACAGTGAGCTTTAGAAAAGATTAAACTCACTCTGCTGTTTGCTTTCATGTTTCAGATGTGGAGGCTTACAGTCGTCAACATGTCACCCATAAAAAAGTTGGAGACACCGTGGAGTTTTCATCATGCTTATCAACTGAAGGGGTCACCGTGGCAACATGGAAATATGAAGGGTCAATTATTGCAGACAAAGATAAGAATGTTTCTGAAAAACAGTTCAAGGGCAGGTTAGACCTAAACCCCACAAACTTTAGTTTAACAGTGAGAAGACTGACGCTCCAAGATTCTGGTGATTTCAGTTTAGTCTCAGAGGTGAATAACAAACAAAGGGACACAGTCACCGTCACTCTGAAAGTTCATGGTAAGACGCTTCTGTTTGTTAACCCAGTAACCTAATAACTGTTAATAAATGATAATTTAGTATTAATTAATTAGTTGGATGATTGATTGATTCATATAGAACAGATGTCACAATAATGGTAGCAGAGAGAACTCGTGAACATGAAGTGGTTTTCTTAATTTGCTTGTGTTTTCTGTGCTCTCTCGCCCACCACAGCCGATCAATGCTAAATGCTGGTGGTGTCTGATACTAAAGCTAATCATGCCAATATAATAGGATATAATGGGATGCACAATCGCACCTATAAAAATATAGTATTATCACATTTCATATCCTGAGCTCTGTGTTCTGTTCCCAAACTATGAATCTGAAATGTTTCATTGTATACACAGCTGTTTACCACCATCATGTTTAACTCAAAGGAAAACTCTGTCACTCCACCATTATTAACCTCTTCCTTGACCTTTATTTAATTGAAAGTTGATGATAAAATTCATAAACCCTCAAGATAAAAATCATACTTGTACATTTATGCAAATATCAAATATTGTAGACTGTGTCCACATATAATATCATTTCTTGGTGGCTATATTTTTCTATGTTTTTATGCTTCTGGATTGTGTGTAGTCACTGAGCCTGTCCATAGCTAGCAATTGCCCATGCCTCTTTCCTGATTATCAAAAGATAACCTGTTGATTTATTATTTATTATCTCTATTATCAGATAACATTCTGATTTTTAAGCGTCTTTGATCCAATTTTTCAAATACTTCCTTTGGCAACTCTTCATCATTTGAGTCCTCAGAGTCCTTTGGGATCTTAGGTTTGGAATAAAGGTCAAGAAAAGTGTTTGTCCAGAGAAACTGGATATAGAGACTATCACAGATCTGAAGTCTCTGTTCTGTGGACTTAGTTCTGCTATACATGCATTTGTTGTCGTTTTTTATGTACATGTATAATGGATTTACCAAATTCAGCCAGATCTTTAGCTCCAATGTCTAAGTAGAACTGCCCCCCCCCCTTCTCTCTCTCCCCCAACTGCCTCATTAGAGTCCATAACTGATCAGCCCGTCCTGACTGCCAATTCCACCTGGCACACCTCAAACAAATCCTGTACAGTTGTGCTGGAGTGCAGTGCAACCTCTGACAGCAGTGTCGCCTACAACTGGACCGTGAGGAACCAAACCAGAAGTGGCTCCAGGATGAAATACAGCATCAGGGCACAGGACGGAGACACCACATTCACCTGCACAATTTACAATTCTGTCAGTGAGAAGTCGGCATCCGAAACAGTGAAGTGCAGCAACAAAACACAGGAAATAAGCACAGAGAAAACAGGTATGTGCAGAGAAGTGATTATAGTTTATTAGTGTTGAATTCCTGTTCACAACTGGTGATGATGCAGAAGAAAAAGAGGCACTGGAGGTATGGCAAGCCGATTTGACATATAAATGGTTTTACTTAACTATCTGTACTTATATTAAAGTTATCCTCAAATGCATTTGGACGAGTCATATTACAATGTGACCAGTCAGAGTGATCATTCCTGCAATTACAATCGAGAGAGACAATTCAGTATATCTCAAAACACATTTTCACAAGTTAGAAATCCTTTTATATCTATATAATAATAACATCATGTTGCAGATGTTTCCATTCAAATTGTGACTGGTCGAGACCCAAATTTAATATATCTCCAATGTAGTTCTGACTAGTCATCATTTCAAATAAAGATGCCTTAACTTCCTCACAATTAAACATGTTTTAATTTTCTTTCTGGGCTTCTAAAACTAAGATAATACACGTAAAATGCAATTGTAGAGTTATGACAAGTAACTACTAGAGCCTGAACTCTGAGGAAGGCATTAGCCAAAACGTTGTATTTGGTATTCTTATTCGAAATAAATAAGTCGACGACAAATGAGAATTCTAAAACTCTAAATTTTGAGCGTGGCCCGGTTTTCTTCTTTTGAGTTTATACTAAATAAGAGCTATCCTGCAGATGGGTTGTTACCAGTCAGAAATCTTGTTACGATATTTGTCACATGAATCTTGCTGTCGAGCTGATAAATGACTATGCCACACAGGATGAGGAGAAGATGCTGTAGATCATAGTGGTGACTTTGATGATTAGTATCATGATTGCTACTTGCTGCCTGTTTCAGTTTGACTTGTCTTTTCTCATCAACAACTGCTAGTGAAAAGTGAAATTTCTTTATTTGACCAATGATTTGTTTTTGCATTCATTTTTGTAGTAGTATTGCTGCTTTATTAATTCTATTTGACCTTGCACAAATGTGTTCACTATTACTGTTACTCAATCATAATAATAACATCTTAATACTGTCATTTGCAGGGCCAGTGAACTTTGTGGTTCTCCTGAGTTTGGCAGGAGGAGGTTGTTTGATGATTGTCATTGTAGTTGGCATAGTGGTGGGTGTCTGTCACTCCAAACGAAGACCAACAGGTAAGAAACGCTACAGTGAATAGCAGTGTGTCCCCTTTTAACTTAATACTGTTAATAGATTTTCATGTTCTCACAAAGTTTCTTTTTTTAAATTTATGACTGACGTATTTTTATTTATTTTTTGCCTTGTTGCTACCACCAGGCAGTGACTCAAATGACCTCACCGTGTACGCTGACATCTCTGAGGTGATTGATGATGTAAGTATGTGCCTGCATTTACTGTGCACACGTTGCTTTGCACAAATGATCTGCTTGTCAGTTTTCATAGGAATTAGTTTTAGAGGATCAAATGCATGTTTTACCCAGTTTGCCTCTCTCTCTCTCTCTCTCTCTCTGATGCATGCACATTTAAACTTCCAGAGGACTTCATCTACCATGAAGCCATGCTCAGTGTATGAAACCATTGATAACAGAGTCAACCCAGTCGCTCAGTCACTTGGGGTAAGAGCAAAACTTTTATCTGTGAGGTTCTTGCCTGTGAGACTGAATTAGTCCCTGTAATTTGACTTTACTATATAATATATACAGCTATATAGTGTACTTTTCCCTCCTTTATATTGATTATATGATGCTTGCTTTTATTTAAGGGTAAAAAAATACCCTGAACATGGTTCAAAGTAAAATATAACTCTCACTCTAATGGAATGACTGCTGGACTGTGGCCACAAGCGGCAACTATACAGGATGATGGTTAATGCTAAAATGTTGTATACCAGTAGCACAAGTCAGTAAACTGTCTGTAATGTCGGTTACACAGCAAAATATATCTCAAGTTTCCTAACCTTTGCTAACATTACCAACCAGCTTAGACTAAGGTTCAAGTAGCAACATTTTTATTGCATGTGAGTTCAATTTTTTATTTGTAAGATAAATATTGTGCTATTTCCTCTTACGGAAGTTACATAGTCTCACTTAGACATGCTTTTTGGTTTGTGTGTAATTTGAAGATTTGGTAGATAATCTTACATCGCTGCTTGCAGACCAGATTCTCTAATATTTAAAGAACCTGAATGATGAAAGTATGCTTGCGACATTTCTTCCTCATATTGCAAAAAGTGTTTTAGAAATGAATTCTTATTAATAAGAGTCTTGCAACTGATTGTGACACTGATCTTTTTTTTTTTCACCTCCTTTTGTCACTCATCTAGCCCATGACTGTGTATGACAAGATCCAGCTTAATCGCGTGAGGAAGGCCTCGGTGTCGCCCTACCAAGACGTTTCCTAGAGGGTCTCAGCACGATGTATAGCTTGAATTTCCTTTGAGTAAAAAATGAATGTAGACCAAGATACTTTACTCAGAGCAACATTTGCAAAAGGTACAGCAGAGTACAAGAACGCAACATCGTGCTTTTGTACATGCATTCTATTTTTTAATATTGCACCTTCCCCTTGTCATATAAAAAAACAATCATATTATAAACAATTTTAGGGCCTAAGCTTTCTGCTCCAATTGTATTAACGGTGTTGTAAATTCTGTAAATACAGAGATTATATATTTAAAATGTTTTGTGTGTTTTGTATGTCCTCTAATGCAAGTACTGTATTATGCAAATCTTTTGTGGATGTCAGTGGTGGAGGAAGTATTCAGCTCCTTTACTTAACTAAAAGTACTACTGTAATACCATACTGTAAAAATACTTCACTACAAGTAGAAGTCCAGCATTCAAAACCTTACTTAACCTTACTTTTGGATTAATATTACTGCTGCTTTAATGTGTATGTTGCATTTTATTGCTGATGTTAACTACTTTATATACTGTTGGCTAGTTTAATCTACAGCAATGCATCATATTCTGTAAGATCATCATATGTTTGTAGCGTCGCTGTCCTGTGAGAACCACGCATCTCTAAAAAGTTGAACTTCTCATGAGCTCAGGAAAACAGCCCTGTTTTTAGTTCTGTGATGATGCATTTTTCAGCTGATCCACAAGGGGGTAACTTAAATTCATACTTAAGTACAGTACATGAGTAAATGTACTGGTGGTCATTTTTGAAACTTTTTCTAATCATTTTTTGCAAGCATCTTGTTTTATTTAAGCAATATCCATATATATTAGATATATAGATATTTTTAACACAGTTGCATTGCAGTAAAACCTACGTCTGCACCAGGATTTTGGTACTCTGTGCTCAGCCCTGCATTCAGTCAGCTCATGACATAATACTAATCAGCAGAAGACAAACCGCCTCCTTATGCGTTATACCAAAGTGTGTATAAGTTCAGCAATGGACTGACAGTTCTGATGAAACAGAAGCTGGTGACAGTTACAGACTGAGTGGTGATAGTGTTTCGTGCAGACCTGAGCTGTGGTGTGCAGGAAAGACAGTGCTATTGCTAGACAACAGTATCCGTTTTAACAGGCAGTAATAACACCTTAACTTCCTCCAGTCACTCAGACTCACCTGAGGCTGCACCCACTTTCATGTACAAAGCTATATATGTTTCTTAATATTTCTCCCATATATTTTATACAGTGCTGTCTAAGTTTTTCTTAAATACAGATATTTGAAACTGAAACAACTATGCTATAGATGAATATAGTAAGCTTTAATTAAAATTGTTGTAATTATTAGTACATGGTGTTTTGTCACAGGTGACAATGGTGATACTTCGGTGAAAACAACATTTATTTAATCAAATTCATATTATTTCAATACATATACAAAACAACACAATATCTCCAAAGCCTATCTAGTACAAAAAATAAAACTACACAACATAATCAAACTATTTGAAAAATAAAATGATCAATAAAGTTTAAAAAAAAAAGTGTTTTAAAAAGTACTTCAGTGCTTCAGGGACACTTAAAATCAACATTTTTACAACAATGAAAAAAAGGACTGTAGCACTTTCCAACTGAAGATAGGAAAAGTTTTATAGTTAAAAGAAATAAAAAGTTCACATATACATATACAGTATAAAAAAATAGAAAACACAGAGGTTTGCATTCGATTGTACCAGTGTTCATTATATTGTGTCCAAACACTGCAACATTGCAGATTCTCTCAAAATACATTCATTTCTTTCATCCATGTGGTCCTGCTTTCACTTTATAAATAATAATACAAAATGCTGTGTTCCTAATAAAATTAGTTTTATTAGGAACAACTTTTATTACAAACTACAATCCTACACAAATTCTGTAGGTATCTTCAGACATTGTTGATGTTTTTCTGGTGCAGAAGGTGTCATTCTGGCTTCTTGAAACTTTTCTGTCTTTTATAATTGTCAAGCTAATTCGAGGAAAGAGGGAGAAACTTGGTCATTTCTCAAAATCGTGACATTGTGTTACCACTCATTGCCACAAACCTTGGGACAGTCAAAACAGAAACAGAAGCTTACCTTTAGATTCGGATGATGTTTTGGATAGAAGGTTTTCTGGAAAATAAAGGAGAATACAAATGAATTTATGTAACAGTGACCACTGCAATCTGAAGACAGCTCTATGAATTGCATACCTTTGAGGCGCTGCCATGCAGCTTTAATTTGTTCTGTAATAAAACAAAAACATGTAGTATTAATTAGTAAGAATTATAACTGGGCCACAAGCAGACAGGTTGTATGGTCAACAGTGAAAAATCAACATTTTCAGCTATAATTAGTTTATAATTAGTTGTAATTTCAGGACAAATGTTGTTTATTGTATCTTGTTGTGTGGGTTGGAGCGAGAGTGTGAAAAGAGGAGGGGTTGTGAGAGTAACTATGGCTGACAAAAGAAAGTGTAACATGGAAAGCAAGAGAAACCACAACCCTGAGTTTCACCTGTTCGGGCCCCATGACACATTTATTTCTCATGACCTGAGCAATCAGAGAAATGTCTCATATCAAATTCCTCATAGACTGAGATTATAAGGCATCTGTAAAACTGTTGACAAGACACCTCCAACTGCAAACAAGGTTAATTATTGCCCTTTGTATTATGCATTTTTAAACAGTGAAGGTTTTTATATTTGTATGACGTTCCCAGGGCCTACAAAAGCTACCTGTACATACATTATGTCATCTCAATCTTCTAAGATCTATAGGATGGACCAGCAGGAAAGAGACACTAATGCACATGTGCACTGAGACCGTATACAGGTTCTCGTTTGAGATCGTGTTAAGCCAGTAGATATTAAGGGTTCTGCGGAGGCAGGTGTTCAAGGCATCAACCTTGTTTTGCTTATTTTTGATCATATATGAGATTATACTGTATATTGTTAATTAATTCCCCTAGACGTACTTTACTGACGTAAAACTGTGCCATAACATTGGGAAACTCTGCCACAAACTCTCACCAAAGAAACACCATTGGTTCCACTTTTGGAAGATAACCAGTTATTAAAGCCTAAATTGTAATATTCTTGTCTGCATTGCAGTTGTTTTATGCTTTTGTGGCTTGATATTTTAAATAATTAAATGTAGCAGTTAAGCAGGTTTTGATGCAGACTCTGCACCAGAATAAATAATATAATAAAAAATAAAAATAAGAAAATGCTAATGCTCTGCCACTGCGCTGCTCTGAGCAAGCTCAGGTGAGATTGTGACCTGCCTTTTGGGGTTGGGGGTGGTGGATTCCTACAAGGATGATGTTTTCCTCTCACCTCCAAAAAAGTGTATTATAATTGCTGTCACTGAAATTCCCACGATGACTCCTCCAAAAAAAAACCCTGCATTTCTACACCTGGTTTGAGTCTGAGGCTTGTCATCTGAAACAACATGGAAGAGACAAAATCATTATTAAGAGGAAACATCTAAAATGAGCTTCTCAGAACCACACTGGCATGAAGTTCATCATATTGTATTATCGTGGTATTAAGTTCCATTGTGACCTTACCATCACATTTATGAGTAACAACTCTTGAGGTGCTCTCCATGTGCCTGCTGGAGGTGCAGGTGAAATTGACAAGGTTCTGTGTGGTGTTGAGAAATGCAAAAAGAACTGCAGAGTTGCCATCAGGATTACTCATGTTGAAGACAGTCACACCGGGAGGTTTAACCTGCCAGGAGAAGTCAACGCCTTCATCTGTTGAAGAACAATGCAGCTTGATCCAACAGCATCCTTTTGTAGATGTGTCGGCGTAAGTCTGAACATCTATGGTCGGTTTCCGGAGGCGTTCTGCAGGGGTTTAAATTGGAATTGTTGATTAGACGTGAGGATATGTTCTTGACAAAACTTCGAAACCCTGACTGCTTAGCACCATTTGACATGAGACACTAACCAGGAGCAGAATATTTCTTAGCATCATGCTGAATGTGGTGAGAAAAGTCTGTATGCAATCATATGTGTAAGAGAAGCATTAAAGATAGGGGTGGAAATAAAGTCAGTCTCATTTTATTACAGGCTGTTCTTCTCTTTTGTGTTTTAAAAGATGACTCAGAAATAAGTCAAACTTACTAACTGTGAAAATACAATGTGTGAAAATAATTATTTTCCTATGAACATATTTAACTTGCTGACG
Source organism: Macquaria australasica (assembly GCA_005408345.1). Classification (NCBI taxonomy): domain Eukaryota; kingdom Metazoa; phylum Chordata; class Actinopteri; order Centrarchiformes; family Percichthyidae; genus Macquaria; species Macquaria australasica. Next base: position 55,286 of record SEMN01000301.1, on the reverse strand, counting down.
AGACCGAAATTTGTCAGTCTTGAACGCTAGTCACACTTACGTCTCACTATCAGCTTGATCTGGTTTACGCTGTCCTGTTCTTTAGTATTGATGAGGTCTACAGTGTATTCCATGGCATCCTCTGTGGTCAAATTATGGATCGTCAAGTCACCTAATGAATAAAAAAACATTAAAGAGACACTGTCAAGAGAGAATTAAAATAACGATTCCTTTACACTGACAGGTGATAAATTTGTCTTTTACCTGAGGATGTGTTGAGACTGAGTCTCCCTTTATACCGATCGACCCGTTCAGTGTTTGTTCTCCCATTGCGATGGGTGGCAATCCAAGTGTTATTTGAGAATACTGACCAGTCGATTGTGGCAAGCTTCCATGATGGGTCGGCTCCTGACGGCAAAGTGACGGTATCACCAAAGTACCCAGAGACATCCCTGAGGGAGTCAACTAGTGCCACTGTAAAAACAATTTTACAAAAAGATTCAGCATCATCAAACCCAGTCTCTCAGAGTTTCAGCTCCATTTGGTGGATATCTTTACACGTTTGTAACTGCTCATTTCGGGTATTTTAAAGAACAGAAGGGAAAGAGTCTGGTTTGTTTCAGTTTTACTTCTAAATAAGGGTGGGCAACAGAGGGGAAACGTAGCCTTCCTTATTGATAGATAGAAACCATTCATTTTTAAGTTTCAGATCATACAGATCTATGCAAATAAGACTAAGAAGTCTACAGCCATGCTAGCGGCTCTCGTGCTCACATTGTTAATGCTAGCATGTTGATGTTTAGTCATGGATGTATAAAGAGAACTAGATACAGCGTCGGAGGCAGGGCCCAGCTCATTCCTAAGTAAGTTCAGTGCTGCATGAAGCAAAAAAGTTTGACTTCCCGGGTATGAAATTCCCCGGATAGCTTCCGCATTTTGCAGCCCATAGAGCAAGCACACTAGCTTTTCCTTTAGCCCCGCCTCCCAGCCGTGCGTCTCAGGCTCGCTCACATGAATGGCAGTGACTCTATAACTTTGGATTCAGCTATTAATGCATTTTACAACATAATGATTTAAATAAGGGCTACTTAAGCGTTTGTACTGGCTAGTTGTTGTACCTCAAAAAAATGATCCACTGATTTACAGACTCTCTTGGGGCCAGTGTGCATCACGTGACGGACCTGGAAGTTGTAATTACACGGTTTGGCCACTATGTCAAATTGGCTTCAAAGCCTGGCACTTCCTGGGGGCTTGTGTTTAGCAGGTAAAATGTTCACCATGTTCACCTTCTTAATATAGGGTGTTGGCATACTAACATTAGTGCTGAACACAAGTACAGCTGAGGTCGATGGGAATGTCATTAGTTTTGCAGGTCAAATATTATTGGATAAACAACAGTTTTGACCTGATGATGGTGCTAGATGAAAGGTGATCAAACTTTTTTCAAATCATCATCTGGGGACCATGAATGTCTGTACCAAATTTCATAGCAAACCATACAATAGTTGTTGAGATATTTAAATAAAAATCAAATGTGAACCTCACGGTGGTGCTAGAGGAAAAGTCTGCAGATCACCAAAGTCATTAGAATACATCATCTGGGAACCATGAATATTTGTACACAATTTGCTGATAATTTATTACATAAGATATTTCACTGTTGGTGGTGCTAAAGGAAATGTCCGAAGAGGACCATTAGAATTTATTCTCAAGGACATTGAATATCTGTATAAAACGTAATGGTTAACCATGTAATAGTTGTCCAAATATTTCAGTCTAAACCACACCGGTAGACCGACCGACATGACCATAGAACCACGCTGCTGCTGCATTTTTCAGGAAAGGAGACACATGTGAATACAGCATATAACAATAATGTGTATGTTAACACTCAAAACTTCGAGAGGTGCAAGTTCCTTTTTGACTAATGATGTGAGGTCCGTGAGGGATTATACGTCAATCACGTATTCTACTTCCTGCTTGTCGTTTGTCTAAAATAATAAATATATGCTTTACTTCCCTTTCTTTTGACATTTAAATAATGAGACATTTTAACCGATGAGTGATAGAAATTGAGTGAGTATTAATATATGTCACTGTATTTAGCTCTTTTTTAACTACCAGAGTCCCCCTGTCATAGTATTTCTGGAAGTCAGGAAGTTACTTATTCTTAAATATTTCAACATTTTTGAAATTTGGCACAATGCTGGCTTCTGGTTTAGCTACTGCTAAATGATATTTTCAGCAAATGAAAACAGCACCTACCTTTTAGGAAAGCAATGAGTAGGATTTTGAGTCTCATCGTGGCGGAGTTACAACTCACTGAGGAACCGTGTGCGACCTCTGTGTGTGAGACTTCCTTTTTATGACGAAATCCACATGCGCAGAAATACCCAATATTTCAAAATATGAAACTCATAACAAACCTAAATTTGGGCTAGAAATACTAAAACAAGCATTAGGTTATCGATCATGCATTGTCTTGTAGGAATGATTCAATATCTTTAGTTGGTGATCAATCAATTCTACAGTCACATTTTTACAAATTTTAACAGATTTTTTTCCCCTCAGTTATTCTAAATAAAGTTGGTCATCACATTTATCAGCCTCTAGAAAGAAAAAATCTGAAGTACTTTTTGCGTAAATTCCTAACACAAAGTGTAAATTCTTTCAGGCATGTCTGATAGTTTCCTTTCTATGATGTAGTGTCCATACTTTGTAATATTTCATGGTATTTTTTCTTTAGTTTGGTGGATTCCAATTGGTATAGGTACAAGGTGTTATAATACACATCTATAAAAAGATACATACATGAAGTATGAAAATGTTCGTTGTATGACACTTCACATACTCCCACACATACTCCCACACTTAAGCGTCACTTCCTGTCTTTACTCCACAAAGAAAAAAAATAGACAAACTCGAGATAACTTGTGACACACATGAGACAAATAACTTTGGATGAGATCATTTATTAAAAAACCTTTAACATCAACTCAGTCCTAAAAAACACAGTGTAACAGTAAATAACAATCTTGCTTTTAAAGACAATGCTCTTCAGAGACAAGTGTTAGGAGCTTAGACTGAGTACAACAAAGTGATCCATCCAACCTTAGAAAACTGCATCGACGTACAAGTAAACTGCTTGTGAGTGACACAACAATCTCTATCTGTAGTGTAAAAAGGACATCTTTGAGTGACAAAAGACACACAAATGTGCACACATTTCAACACATGGCCAGATTAACCTGCTGGGGGGGAACCTGGTGACCCCCAATATATACACGACAGCTTCATTACTTCTCCAGACACCAAGTAATCTAGAAGTGGAGTGTTTAGTCTGTTAATCAGTTAGTTCATCAACAGAACATTAATCTGCATCTGGATTCACTGGTTCTGGTTTCACAAATGTGAACATGTGCTGGTTTTCTATGCTGGATAATAAACTGAATATCTATGGGTTTGGGACGGTTTCTGTGCGTCAGTTACCTTGAAGCAATCTGATAAAAGACAACTTTATTTGGGAATCAAATGAGCACAATATAAACTAAACTAATTAAAAGGACAAGTGCCCTGAATTTACACACTAAATTCTGTTTACAGGTCTTGTGGAGTGTGCATATGCCTCAAGTGATGTCACTTGACTATAAAGACTATAAAATTGAAAATGAAAAAAATCTGGGGGTGTGGAGTTAGAAGGAAGCAAGCTTTCCAGACCTCTGTATCCCACTCCTCATCTCTGCTTGAGGCTAGCATCTCCAGGCATTAGCCGCTACTAGCATAACACACTTTAATCTCCGATGGAACTGTCGGCAGTCGAGTTGCATTGTGGGTATTGTAGGCACCAGGCTTTAACCAGGAAGAATAAAAGACCACTTCTCTGGCTCTGCGGCATCGGTTTTATCCAGTTGGTGATCCAGCCACGCTCAACCACACACACACACACAAATTCACACACTTTGCAAAATATCAAAGACAGTAATAAACATCAAGCAGCCAAAAAGAAGCACATTGGCGGTTCTTGGCTGTATTGTGATGGAGCTCATCAAGTCCAATTCAAACCTCATATGGAGGTGAAAACATCCGCTACCAGTGTTACCGGACAGGACATAAACTGGTCCTATATTGTGCCTACATTGTATTTTTTTGTCAGTGCAGTGAGTTTTAGTCATAAAAAACACAGTCTCTGTAGGTTCACCAGAAATGAGAAGTGATTCAACAAAACCTGAGCAGGGAATAATACAATGTGTTTATGAAATGCTCAGTGTATCAAGTTCATCCAGTGTTTTTCCTTCATACTTTCAGTGTATGTATACTTCTTTTCAGTTCAGTTCAGTCAATGTCCAAAAGATGAGGAAAGGCCAGGGGACCTTTTAGTTGATTCTTCCGATACCTGATCCTGCCCATTTATAGCCTGTAAAGGCTAAATTCAACAGCAAACAAGAAGTAGAGTAAAAGGGGAAAGAGAAGTAAGATTAGCTCTGACAAAGAGTGAGCTAAAGCGAAGCCTCTCACGTCTGATGCATGAAAAAGGTCAACTGTACAGTGTTCCTGCACACTCAGAGGACAGTCAACGTCCTACACAGGTATATTCTTTTGAATAAATGTTAAACAAATATTAATTGGTTAAAATCCAATTTATGGGCTCAAGTGATCATTTTTTTAACCAAATCTTTTTTAATTAAAATAATGTCTTTTAATTAAATGTGTGGTGAAATACTACTAAAAAACAGCCCTTATTAGTCAGCAGTTTAGGAACTGAAAGCAGTCTGCAGTGAATTATCAGAAGTTTTCAGTCAGCACTTTGACGCAAGTGTCTAATTTTATGTCTGTTCACTAGAAACAAAAGAGGAACAAGGTCAGGGATGGGGTATTTTTGTTGCCTTGTATTTTCTTATCAACAAATAACAATCATGAAAATACCAGAATGAATAGAAAAATACCCTGAAAGCACTAAGATTCCTCCTCCTTTCTTCCATCCACTATTCACCTTTCTTCTCCTATACGGACGTCTCTGACTGGAGCTTCATAACAAACTTGTGGCTTTTGGGGTCAATGAACTCCTCACCCAGGCGCAGGAAGGGGAGGGGCGTCACCGTTACGACCAGAGAGAAGTCGAGGCGTCTCAGGGAGAAGACCTGGCCTTGACGCAGACCAGCAGTTACTGGTTCCTCACTCACTAGTGTCCACTGGCGCCCCCTGCTGGTATCCAGGTACTGGAGGGTGGGACCTGGGCTGAGGTAACGCTCAAGGAAAGCCTGAGACACCCACACAGGAAATATATGTGCAAATCAGTTTATAAATGGTTGCACTAATACACTGTCTGTAAAGGTTTAATGTGGTTGATTGTAATTTGAATGTTTCAAAAGGTTGCTACATTATGTAACCACTCTATAATTACTGACATTAAAAGGGACAAGATTTAACATGTAAATATAGAGTGTGTAGCTTGCCTGGTTAAACATCTGATTGTCTACCGTTTTTTTAAAAATACAGTAAACGCGGCATAACTTTTAGAGCTGCAGAAAAAACAGATGAATTGTCAACCGAATTGTATGTTTCAATGGTTTCAAAATGTGTGTTTATTGAGGACACTGTTCATCACAGTTAATAGTAAACAGGGTCATTAATTAAAAGTGAAGGAAAAATGGGGGTAAGTGCAAAAAAAGTAAAAAAGCTTTATAATATGCAGACGAGGAACTGGTTTTTGTTGAAGTAACTGATAAATAAAAACAATACAAACCCCCCCCCCCAAACAAATAAAGCTTAAACTTAAAGCTAAATAAAAATTAATAAAAAAAGATTAGATCAAATAAAATCAATTAAAATGAAAAAATACAATAAATTAAAACATAAAATTATTTTTAAAAATTGACAATTTAAAAATAGAAATATGTTAAATTAAATAAAAATATCTTGAAACAACCCTCCTTACCTTGGGGGTCATGCTGTGCGTGATGCAGAACTGCAGGTGGTTAATGATGCTCTCCATGCTGTGATAGGACTGCTGCCTGGTGGCGCGGAGGTACTTCTGCATGGCCCGCGCCATGGGGGCAAAGATGGCTTGGGCCGCCTCCCTGGGGTCCATCACCTCCCGCGGGTGTTTGGGGGAGGACGCAGCCGCCTCTTCGTCCTGGTGGCGCTTGATGTGGGTGAAGGCTTCTTCTACTGCCACCACCAGTCTGGGAGGAGAAACGAGAGAAGGAATGAGACACTAACTTCAATTTAAAGATGTTCTAATCAATATTTTTATAATCAACAATGGGTCTAATGACTACACATAATGTTAAAAAGGTTGGTCATAGTGTTTAACCGACAGATAATTATCACCCAACTCTGCAGTTCCCCGCAGCGCTACGGAGCTTTATTGCTTCTTTCAGCTGCTTCCACAGTTTAATACTTGGTTGTCATTTTTTAGGTCTACCCTTTACTCAATTGACTCTGTCTGTATCTGTATATGTGCATGTGTTTGAGTGGGTATGTCCTCACCTGGCCTTGCGTTTGCGGACCCTTCGCTCCACCTCTGCCTCCTCGTAGTAGTACTCGTTGTGGGAGTTGTCTCTTCTCCGGGCAGCGGCTGCGATCATGGTTCTGGATTGCCCCGTGGAGTTATTGGTGCTGTTCTCTGTTGACAGAGACACTGAAATTAAAGACGGCCTATGCATCTAATTGGCAGGCAGAGCAATCCAGAAGGTCCTTGGCATGTCTGCAAAGTATAGCCATTTTGATTCAATGTATGATTTGGGGAATTTGCATGCTAATTTGCTAATCTATTTCAGGCAGTTTAGCTTTTGCTAAATTTTGGCTGTTACATCTGAATTGTATACAACTATACAGTTGAATTCAAAGTATTTCTGTCAGTTACATAGATATATCACAGTGATGATTTAGACGTCTTGCAATATATCACATATTGCAGACTCACCTATATCATATCATTGTTAAGCAGGCAACATACTACGTTTAGGACTATGTCATTTGTTTGTTTCCCATCCCTGTTTGGCGTATTTCAAACATACACATGATAGGAGGTGTTCTGTTGCAGAGTGGGCTGACTGGAAAAAAGATGAAAAGATGAAAGAAAGATGAAATACTGTACACAAGATCATTTTACCTTCCTCCAGGTTGTAGACTTTGAAGGCAGACACCTTCTTGGAGAGGATGGACTTGGGCAGGTTGAGGAGGGCGGGGTTGTAGACCGGGAAGTCGCTGTAGTACTGGTCCAGAACCCACACCGCTGCCTGCTGAATACTGTGTTGCACGACAAAAGAGGAAGAAAAAGAACAATCTTCCCTTAAACTGGCATATTTCAAAAGAAAGAGCTGTTATTAACGTTTATCAGCCATGACAACCTGACAGCTTCATAGTCACTCTTAACATGCACATGAAGGAAGTGGTGAACCACCAGAGGCAGAAACAGCCATGTAAATGAGACAGACAAAAAAGGCTTTGACAAAGTACAAAACGACCATCTCCAGTATGATGTAAAATAAGACCTGAAAGCTATATAGTAGCTATAACATGCAGGGAATGATCTGCTTGTGAAAAGAAAAATACTTTGTTTTATTATTAACAATGGCAGTGTTCAGCACTCTTTTTTTTGTATTGATGAAAGCATTACATCTTTCAGAACCCTTGACAGAACCCAAAGAAAGCAACCTCTTCCAATGCTGCACAATTGTCTGTATTTGTTATTTTACGGTTTGAAAATGTAATCCTGCATGTGAATATTGTCACTATGTACAATGACAAATTGTGCAAAATGTCAAGTGAGTCAGGCACATGACTACTGAATTATGTCCAGTTACTGTGTATTTATGTTGCCGCAGTGCTGCCTATAGAAGCATCAAATTTTGCAGGATGCCTCGAAGATTATTTGTTATTATGTGTTGGGTGGTTTTGAGATATCTTGCTAATAAACACACAAACAAACAGGACTGAAAAGATAAGCCTCCCTCAAGAAGATAACCTCCTTGACGGTGGCAATGGTGGTATCTCATTTAGAAAAAACAAGGAGAAAAAAAGAAATTAAATGGACAAGAAATAAAACAATTTAAACATAACCCATTCCTGATATTCCATACACACTAACCTGAGATAACCCATGTTGTAGAAGCGGCTAGCTCCATCTGTGGTCCTCACAACTTTCAGACAGAAAGCAGGCTGCAGATGTCTGACCTCCAGCAGCACCAGGGCCAGGTACTGAATAAACAGCAGAGCGTCCACCAGAGATGCTGCATAACCCACAATCCCTCTGTAGTCCGTCTCCCTGGGCTCCAGCACCCGCACCCCGTAGAAGAGCCAATAAGACGCCACGAAGAGGAAGACCAATGCCAGCAGCAGACAGCGGAAGACGAAGAAGCGTGGCAAAGTTGCTCTGGGTGGGCGGAGAAACAGTGCCCAAGTGGAGATGAGGAGGATCAGGAGCTTGAAGGCCAAAGAAATGTAAAGGCCCTCGCATGGTGTGCCGCAAGGTTCCAGCGTATCCCGCCACAGGAGCTGTGGGAGGGCCAAGAAGGCCAGAGGAGTGACCAGAGCAAAGAGCCCCAAGACGGCGCCCAACACTGGGCCGAAGTAACGGCGGCACTCCAGCGGCGAAGACTCCTCAAGGTCCTTAGAGATGCGTGTCAGGTCCTCGTTGGAGATGCTGTCCACGGAGGTGCCAGTGACCACCGTGGTGGTCTCGCCCCAGTTGTCATCCTGAAGAGAGAGGAGAGCAGAGAGAGGGAGAGTGTTGGTGGTGCGTGGTAGAGCACAGCTTAAGAGGAATGATTAAAAGTGAACTCTGACCCTGTCGTCTCCTCTGGTGGACTCTGTGTCCAGCAGCGGCTCTCCAGGGGCCTGGATGGTCACCAGTTTGTCTCCACGGATGCTGATGTCGCGACTCTTCGAGCGATGCCTGTCCCTCCTCTCCCTGGAGAAAAGGAAAATGTGTACAAGTCAGGATTATACATGGATAGACTATTATCATCTAAAACTTCCTGTTCAGGTAGGATATATATAATCCTCTTTTCAATGATATGATTATTTGATAGCTTTTGTGGTTTCCATGGTCTTCTATGGTAGTAAATTCAATCTCTCTGAGTTCTGGACTGATGATCAGACAAAAAAGGCAATCTGAAGACGTCAACTTAGGCTCTGGGAAATTATAATGCTCATTTTTCATCATTTTCTATTAATTGTACAATGTGAGGTCCTCTACCTGTGCTTGCGGGAGCTTCGTGAGTGGGACGACTTGTAGGAGTAGCCGGAGTACGTTGACTCGTTGTCCATGTCGGAGGCCAGCGGTGGGCGGGGTTTCCGGGCCCCTCCTGCCCCCAAGCCACCGCCTTTCTCCCAGACCACGCCCAGCTGGCTCTTATGGTTGCTGATGGACTTGGAGGTGAGGGCCAGAGGGAGGCGCAGCAAGTCCACTTTACTCCTGAGGGAATCTATCTTGGAGGCCTGGGAAAAGAGGGGGAGACCGGGGGGGATGGGGGGGTGACAGGGCAAGAGTGAAGAAGATAAATGATAGAAATGGTGAGTTTGGAATAGGAAAACAGTGTGAGAGAGAGAAAGAGGAGAGGGAACAGAAGAGAAATGAAGACAGAGAGGGAAAGGCGAAAGATAATTTGTCGTATCAGACAGGAATAAAAGCATCTCGGAGAGAAACACACTAAGTAACAGCGACAAGAAGAGAGACGGCATTGTTAAAATGTTGGCACTCAGATGTGTGTGAAAGTGTCTGTGTGTGTGTGTGCTTTCAGTCACACAGGACATGGCTGGGCCCATTCTTCCGCTCTGAGGGAGTTTTTATGAGCAAACTCAAGTGATGTGGCCCTGAGTGTGTTCTCAGCCAATAAAGGGAAATTACGCCACCTTCTATTCTGGGCTCCAAGTCTCCGGTGTGCATGACATGCAGGAGTGGAGGCAGAACATCAGAGCAGCTCTGAAATGCTCCACTTACCTAATAACCATTCAAGCAAAGCTGAAACTTGCATGACCTTCGAGATGCACAGTGTCTCATTTATACAAATAAAGAAAACATTTTGTTTTCCATATGCTAGTTCGTCTCACTTTTTTTGCAGTGTCTTTTTTGTTTGGGTCCATGTGTGGTACATACTCGCCCAGACGCAACATTCCCCAACTGTCCCCTGCGGTCTCCAAGGGCAACAGAGCTTAACTACTACAATGGGGATGAATGGGAGGCTAGGGGTGAGAAAAGACAGGAGGGGGGGTAGTTGTTACGGCAACCAGATCATCAACTCTGCACCCCCCCCTCCCCTTCTCCCTCAAATACACACCTCAGAAGACAGAAACAGGCACTAAGCATTCACCAGGCTATGATTCTGCTTCTGTCCTCCATTTTAAGTTTGAGTTTGGCTTTTTTTTTTCTTCAAGTAGGTGCTTTCCGAATTGGACGCAGAACAAGCAAGAACAAGACTCTTGATCTAATAACAAACCTCCTCGCGTTCTCACTTTGTGCCACGACCTCCTGTGTCCATCTTCCACATCAGCCACTACAGTTTTCAGTAATGGCTTTCATGTGATTCACACATGGACATTAAAGGATCAAAAATACTTCACACAGAGGGTCTCGTTCGTGGTGTCAAGATCCCACATAGTGTGGTTTGAGATGCTGACGTGGTCGTGGGAGATTTCGAGACTGATGTATTGATATTTGTTTGACATAATGTGAAATAAAAGATTAGCGAGACTGTGCACACAACAACAGCTAGCTGGGTGCTTCACCGGTTGCAGCTTTATGGCAGAGTGACAAAGAGGAAGCCACTCACAGGAAAACTCACAATACCTCAGCTACAGTTTGCCAGAAAGCAGGCGGGAGTCTCATAAATCAGCTGGAACAAGGTTCTACGACCTGATGAAGCCAAAACTGAGCTTTTTGGCCATCAGATTAAACGCCCCTGCACATCAACCTAAACATACATCCTGTGGGGATGCTTCTCTGCTGCAGGCCCTGGGAGGCTTGTGAGGGTATAGAGGAGAAATGAACGCAGCCAAATACAGAGAAATCCTGGAGGAAAGCCTGATGCAGTCTGCAAGAAACCTGCCACTTGCAAGAAGATTTGTTTTCCAGCAAGAAGATGAGCCCAAGCATGATGCCTGAGCTGCACATGAATGGTTTAACAACGATGTTAATGTGTGGCAATAAAACATACAAAAAAACTTCCAAGGGGGGAAAAGAGCTCTCTACATTTTTTTTAAAAAGGAGAATATACCGGGCCATTGTCACATCATGATGTCAGGCTGAGCATTGCGCTCACTTTCTGGTTAAAAATGGAAATTACACCGACCTGAGAGCGCAGATTCTCTAGTGGCCTGAAAAGCTATCTTTGGGTCTTTGTTGCAGACTTAACAAGCCGTTCATGAGCAGGAACTGACTGTTAGAAGTGCATGTGGTTCAAATCCTGGGCCAGGCACAACACAGAGAATAAAGATAGAGCTTTGAGGTACATTTTTCATCAAATTATTACTTACAGAAACAGCTTCTACACAGTTAACACAAGTAGTATCTCATGTGTTCTTTTTATTTCTCTTCCATGAGGGTTTTTAGAGAGTGCAGGCTTCTTTGGATGCCCACAACTAGTAAAACTTAAATCCAAAATATACAAATCAAAACAAATAGCTCAATGCAGAAATCCACCAGGCTTCGGCATGAAATGCTGCTCAGTGGGAGAAAATGTTAATGTACTGACTCATGCTCACTTGCAGAAAAAAAAACAATCTTTTTCTCTGCCTGAACACACACAAGCTCAGCAACTGCAGTGACCCATGCCACAGGCAAATAGTGGTTTGTAGGGGTTGGTGCCTCTATGGGCGTTACATTTCCTGTAAAATCTTCTCTAAGCAACATGTCAGAGTGCATAAGAGTTTCTCACAGATTTAAAACTACATTATGGTGCCATGAACATAAACAAAGCCAGCTCTGTCTCTCGCCCCCGCCCTGTCTGAGACAGTCAATCCCATCGATCTCACTCGACGAGCCTCTCCCACTGTAATCAATCCACCGCTGATTGATTTACACTGGATTGCATGTTCAGCATCATCTGGGGTTCCACGTGCAGTGTGGAAACAGGACGGCCAGAACAAAAGCTGTCACCACACTGTAAAATATGGCAGTTATTTACAGCTAATTCTTTTTTTTCTTGGGACTTGTGAATCTCTACTGATGCTGTGAGAGAATAATTCAAGTACAGTTGCACTTGTTTTATGAGATTTATCATGTTTAAACAAGTCAGATCACTCCATTCTTATTATATTTCATGAAAACTGAGTCAAAGTGTCTCTACTTTGTTAACAGGTGACATTTTTTCTCTTTGCCTCTCTGTTTTGGATGAAACATCTAGGTTCAAATGGGTGTTAATTGCCGTGCAGCCTCAGGTGGGTGCTGGGGGCTAACCAGCTTGCCTGTGTTACTCCCGGGGGCCTCCAGGCCTCAGGGTGGCAGTGGGCCAGCGAGGCGTGGCTGCTGCCTCAATACAGACTCCCGTAAGCAACCCAAGCCCAGGCTTCGAGGCCTTTATGTGACAAACATACACTGGGCATGGATTAAAGCTCACGGTAACCGGTGACTAAAAGTGTTAAACGCAGCAGCCGCGCTGAGGAAGCTTTGGTTTTACCCCAGCGGAAACACAGCGAGTCCGTGTTTGAGACAAAGCAGAACACACCCAGGATGAAGTGATGCCGCTGTGAGCAACAGACTGGTGACTACACAGCGAACTCAACTCACATGCGTGAAACCACAGTGAAGTAAATCTACCAGGCGCGCTGTGTGTGTAGTGTTCTATTTGGCACACAGTGCGTAAAAGTGCAAAATGGACGAAAGTGCGCGGATAAAAACATGATCAAGACCTGGAATTAGCTCCAAGACTGTAGAAACCCGGAGTACGCGTTCACACTGGTAGTGAAATTCAGCTTTATTTATAATCTGATAGATATCTGCCAACTCATCAGTCCTGACAGACAGTGAATGTGGGCAAATAAAGAAATAGAAATGTATTTGGGGGAAAAGGGTGGTAACAAATGTTAATTTGGCATTAAAGGCATAACCAGCCAGTGTTATCATATAAATGTTCATTGACTAACAGCAGATTTTAACCATGATGCCTGCAGGAATGTCTTACCTTTCTACCCAAAAAGGCAAAAGCTGCAACCCGCAGCACAAAGAGCGAAGCAGCAGCAGCAAACCAGAGCCGAGCGATTCCAGCAAAAGTGCCTCCAAACGCTCCAAATTCACTTTCTCCGGTCTCTCATCTGCCCGCAGTTTGCGCGCTCATTCATACCCGGAGTGTAATCTGATTCCTCTTTGTGAACTCAGTTTGTTTTGTTTGCTTTTAAGGCTTGAAATTGCATCTCATCTCGAAACACCGAAGCCGCACAAAAGGCAGCGACACGCACCTCATCCCGGCTCCGCATCTGCTGTGTGGCGGTGCCCCGCTGAGCTGAGCGGCTCTGCGCGGACCTCCAGCACCGTCAGAGAGCCACGCACCGTCAAGTTAGATATGGTACATTCACGGCTTCCGGTTAGTTTTCAAAATAAAAACGCTATTTTACGATGAAAAAAAAAACATGCCCAAAAACAACTTCAAAATACCTTTATCTGCTATCAATGAACGCACTCACCTAACACTATAGATTAGTCATACCTTCTAATGTTAAATACATTGCTGCAAATGTGTATTACTGGCTTTTATCAGCTAAAGAACAGCTCTTAAATATTAAATTAAGTGGTTAAACCTATTAACTTAACAGCAGACTGCTGCAACATCTGTTCCATTTTCTCTATAAACGATTAAATTCAGTTCTTTAAAATCAATCAATCTGAAAATGTGTCTTAAAGATTGACATAAAGGGATTCTGTTCCATAGTGCTCTGCTCTAAATATCTAAATAATACCTCAAAAAACAGGTTTCTAGCACAAAAAATGACAATGAAAACCATAAAGATTTTAACAAGTGATGTACCTAAACGATTTGGTGTTGAATCAAGTGGTCTAATTTAATTAGTAGCAATTATCATGTGTAAATGAAGACAGTCACATCATTTGATTGAGAGATGAAGGTAGATCTGTAACGTCTGTTCAATATTAGATACAGCCTTGAACAATGAATTGGAATCTATTGTAAATAAAAATCTGATTGCTAAATGTACAAATTTTCCGCATAATAAACAGAAAAACCTTTGTTGCTTCCAGCAGGGTTCAGACAAATGTATTTCTTAAAATCTGATATCTGTACTCGATATATTTTATATATCTGCATGTGAACAGTAGGGAAAAAAACTGAACATCAGCCTTATATCTCTAATCTAAAGATGCTGCTTTAGCCAGTCATTCGCTTATACCTTTTGCAAACTTTCTGCTTTTATTTTCAAACCAAGAATGCTTAACTTCCGGTCTTGCTGTGTGTGCTTGACACATTTAGGCTTCACAGAGCATGCACCTACTAGATAGATAACCAAAACTCAGTCTTAAGTTATTGCAAACACAGGATGTTATTTTGTTTTTTTCCACTTTCAACCACAAATTGTAACTATACTAATTAAGTAGGTGGCTCTTCTTCTACACTGACCCTCATCATCACCGTCTGTTGTCACTATCCAAAGATATAAAAGTGTTTTCTGGCATTAGTTTCTGAATAATTCCTCTCAAATTAGTCGATTTAGAAATGTGATAGATCAAAAATGATGATACATATTGTAGCAACATGAACATATGAAATGTGGGCAATGACATATCCAAAACTCACTTCAGATAACATCGACATTAAATGGTGACAATTAAGAGACTCACAATCCACATTAGTCATTTTCTTTATCCAGTTTCTTTTTAATCTCACAAAACACATGAATCTGAGACATGAGCTCTTTTTTTCCTTCTGTGCAGCTAAACAATCTCACCAATTTTAAAAACGAGGGAGAAGAAAATAATTTATACATCCTTTTCTTTTTTTTTTTTAATCATATCTACAAAAATAAAATCAAATACGAGGACTAAGGCTTTACAGAAAAACAAATTAACATATATAAAACAAGTGGGTCTGATCTCTCTATATTACATGAGTGAACACGTTTTTTTTTTTTTAAAAAAGACAAAATAAAAAGACAATGAGATGATGGTTAAAGACGTGTGTATGCATACAGTAGTTTGCACCGTGCAGGGAAGTTTGTTTGTGCAACATTTTTGTTTTTAAAAAAGGAATCAGTTATAGCTTTTTTACAGCCGGTTAGGGCCACAACGTTGATGTCAATGTACAAGATAAATGTATGAAGAAAAAAAAAAAAAAGGAAATCATGGAAGATACAAAGAAACCAAAGTGTAGAGGTAGAAATTGGAGATGAAAAATGCTGTAGTTAGAGGTGGGAGGAAAGAAGATGTGTGGAGGAGAAGAAGAGATCCTGATTCAGCCAGCTCAGACCATCTGGCAATTTTTTGTGTCAAATTATGGACAACACGTATGTCATGTCATGTGATGACTGTGTGTCCATACTAGTGTTTTTCTTTTCATGAACAAAACTTGAGTCTCCCGGTCTGAGATGCTTGAAGATCAGCAGCCAAAATGTGGAGAAAACTAACAAACGTTGTTCCATTCAACACCTGTGGAGAGATGTTTTTCACTTTGGTAGAACATTTTTACGTTTTTAGCACAAATTGCTCAAGTTCATACAGGGTCAGCCGCTATAATCAGCAGCTCTCATTTTAAGTTTCTTTTTTTTTTTTGTTTGTATGCAAGAGCCAAGCTACACTTGTTTTCAATGGCTAAAGAGTGAAAACCTTCCACCAGGCAGTGAAATATTGTTTTAATAGTAGAATCAGTGGCTGGTAGTGTGTAAATATACTTGGTTCAGTTTGGTAGTGTATTGTCAGTTTTGGTAACCTGGTTAAGAGGCTGGGTAACTCACTAAGCACTCCTCCTTTAGTATTTGAAACCAGCTCAAATAAAATTCAGTCCAGTGTGATTCTGCCCAGGTTGAGAAGAAAAAAAACATTCAAACTAGTACACGAAAGAACTTCTCTAGGAGTTCTCTCCTTGTAACAGTTTAAATACATATTTTCTGTCTAGTGTTTATTAGAACAAGATCCAACAGATATAGTTTGAGAAAAAAAAAAGGAAAAAAAGGAGAAAAGCACTTGGCTTTAGTGTCAGTCTTTGCTGGTTGCCTCAACCAAGGTGCACAGAAACTCTTCGGAACGTCAAAGACAATAAATGACTCCTATATATGATCCAAAAATAGTTCAAAGAAAAGTTTGACATTTTGGGAAATACGCTAGATGAGACTGATAACCATCCTCGTGGCTAACAGCTGGTTAGCTTAGCTTTGCGTAACAAGGGAAACAGCTAGCTTCACTCTGTCTAAAGGTAACATCATCACCTCTAAAACTCACTAATTAACACATTATATGCTAACATGCTGGTAGGTGTATTTTTGGACAGAGCCAGGCTAGCCATTTTCCCCTGTTTCCAGTCTTTATGCTAAGCTAAGCTAACCAGCTGCTGGCGTTAGCTTCATATTTACCTTACAGATAAAAGTGGAGTCGATCTTTGCAAATAACTGTCTTT
The DNA here is from genome assembly GCA_005408345.1 of Macquaria australasica. Classification (NCBI taxonomy): domain Eukaryota; kingdom Metazoa; phylum Chordata; class Actinopteri; order Centrarchiformes; family Percichthyidae; genus Macquaria; species Macquaria australasica. Next base: position 38,748 of record SEMN01000301.1, on the reverse strand, counting down.
CCTAAAATGTCAAATTATTCCTTCAAATAAAAGTTTGCTTCATCTAACTGTGCTGCGATCACAGAACAGCTGCATAAAGCAGTTATTTTTTAACTTGGGTGTGTGTGTGTGTGTGTGTGTGTGTGTGTCTCACTGGACAGCTACTAAAGAGCACAGTCCTTTCATGGCTTTGGATGTAGGTTAGTATGTATGGTATGACCATGGGGTGGGAGTTGCTGGTTCACAGTCTTTACCGTGGTATTTCCACACACAATACACTGGAGAGAGAGGGCTAAAGGATGCACAGTCAAATCTTGTAGTGCAGACAGGCAATGTCAGCGGTGATATTTGGCAGCAATTTGATTGAGTGACAAACAGGCTTTCAGTGAAAATTCAAGTTTCTAAGTTTGAATCTGTATTTGTCCTCTTTCCTCACACTCGTCGTCAACATTGCCTGCCTTGAACCTTGCCCCAAGGCATCCTAAATCTCCCAAACTTAACTCCTAAACAACTTCACATGATGGGAACAGCTGTGTGAATCCACTGAGCTTGTCATTTTAAAATCGCTGAGATCCCTGTACGCCTCTGAAGCAGCTGAAAAATAAAACCTGCCAGCATTTCAGTAGTAAACAGCGCGGTACGTTTCCAGAACTTAAAAATGAACAATCAACACGAACCATGTAATGATCAATATGTTGCACTGATGCTTCAAAAACAGCCATCTAAGTAGCTTAAAAGAAGGCTTCAGGATATGTCAGTGTGGCTGCAACATTAACTCTAGTGTTAGAAGGTCTGAGATGAATGAAATGGTTAAATGATGTCTGTGTGTGTGATGATGGTTTCCTTACCCAGTGCAAATAACCTGAATTATATAGACACAGTCCTTCGGCCGTGGTAGCAGGTGAACTCAGTGTAAAGCAAACAATGGAGGGGGGGAGGGGACCCCCGGAGGCCATCTTGGCTCAAACGTCGGCCCCTAAATAGAGCCAGTGGCATCTCCAGTCCCTGATCCGTCCACTGTAGAGGACGTACATGACAGAGGGATGCATTGTGGGTAAAGTGCAGGGGTGATGGGTCCCTCTGATTTTTCCTTAAATTAACATTTCAACACTTTTCTGCTCCGTTCCTTCAACCAGCTCGTTAAAGCCAGACACACAACTCATTTTCCTTCACAAATATCCAACTTGGTCATTTTTCCACTTTCAATTCTTCCAACTTTTCCTCTCTTCACCAGTCAACTTGTCTTCTGCCTTTTTTGTTCCTTCATACCGTTTCCTCACTCTGTCCTGGACTCCCTCATGCTCTGGTAGAAGTCAGAGGTTGTGCTGACCTCAGAAATCCCAGCTTTCTGCTGTCCCAGGCCACCAGAAAACAAAAACATAAAAAACAGCCATAGTCCTTCCTGGGGCTCTGTTCCACTGGCCAGTGCATGCAGGGATGAGGGGCGAGGGGAGGCGGGGCTGAGGTGCCCGAGTCTGACAGTGGGTACATATGGGTGCGTCCGTGTGCCAACAATCAAAATTAAGTGACTGCAAGTAAATCCACTCTGCAGCGACGTCAGAATCCAGTCGACTGAATCCTGGGCTCTGCAGGACTCCCGTCTGTGCCTGGTTGGGTTCAAGAAAAAACAACATATTATTTAGTATAGGCAAGAGTTGAAACTGCATCGTCAGCCATTGTCCTGCAAAAGGTTTAAGATGTAAATTCAGTGCCCCCTCACCGTCTCCTGAGCCGCGATCCAGAGATGGTGTTCTGGAGACGGTTGCCGATAGACACTGTTGTTCCTCTGACTCCTGATTGACAGATGGCTCTCTGAGGGTTTTCAAAAGCGTGTGATGGGCCTTCTCTATTTCCTGTAAAGGGGTGGAGATGCAGAAAAGCCAAACATCAACATAATTATCCTAGTTGGTGAGAGGTGAAAAGTGAATCTTCACAAGCAACAAACTATCGTAAACATGATGCGTTAAATCACAACAGTATCCTGCTTGAATATCCATGTTTGGCCCAGTGGATCACTGTGTTGCGTGTTGTTATATATCCTCCCAAGACACAAATAAGCCCCCTAACTAGTTAGAAAATACATAAGAGAAGGAAAAGAGAGAAGAGAGAGAGGGGGCAGGCATAAAAGTGAAACTTAAAAGAAATCATAACAGCTTTTCTTGGTCCATATTTCATTGTGGTTCTTAACTAAAAACATGCACCTAAAACTTTCAACCACACTTAAATAGTGTACTGCTGAAAGCTGAAACAACCACAGTGGCAGGATCTGAGAAGCATCACAAATATCAGCCATGTTTGATCCGGGGTGCTGCTCTCATGAAGCAGTTGCATCTCTCGGGAACAGCAGAGTGTCGACCCGCTAACAGAAGGTGATAATGAGGCGCTGCCAGGTGTATATTCTGACTATCCCCCCTTGAATTTGCACAAAACAAACACATTGGCTGGTGGGAGTCTGCTTTCACAGTCTGAATGCTTTGCGATCGCTGGCCAGAAAACGTTCAAACCGGTTTGAGCTTTCTGCGTGTTCAAACGGGTGGAGAGTTGAAGGACGCAGACAGATCATCAGCCACCTTGTCGCCACTTGAACACAAACTCACCTTCAGCTGGCGCAGCTTGCTCGTCAGCCCCTCAATCGTGTGGAAAATCTCATCCACATTTTTGATCACGTGACTCTGGTGCGATTGGCCCGTCGCTTCTTCCTGTTCCAGTTGCATAGCCTCTGACTGGCTGGGCTCTGAACCGCAGGCGGGTGTTTCCTCCTTGGGCTGCGTCTGTGGTGATATCACTTCCCCCAGAGGCTGGGGGAAGTGGCTGGCGGTGGGGGTAGGAGGGTCGTTGGGGTCATCGGTGGCGCTCTCGCCCTGCTCTGTAGGCATCACCAAGTAGAAAGTGTTCCCTAGAGCACAGACGTGAGTAATTTCAGGGGTAAAATTAACACCAAATCGAAGATTATAGATTATATTCTATATCTAATATCTTGATGAATATTACACATGTAAATAAAATAACTTGTCTGATAAAAACTGCAGCATTTGACCAATTTAGTTATCATTACCCTGCGTAGTGGCCTCGCCTCTCGGCTTGGATGATTGGTCGGAGGGGAGGGTGACATCATCAGTGATGTCATCAGGGACAGAAGAAGAAGAAGAAGGACCCGCAACCACAGCTATGCACAGAGGATAGATGTGTGACGAAGAAAAAAGTGTGTGTGTGTGTGGGTGTTTATGTGTGAATGAAAGAAGAGCGAGAAAGAATGAGGCGAGGAAGTTGGTACGGGTAGGCAGGTGTGGGATCAGGGTGTCGTTGTGTTGTGGAGAGCAAGCAGACAGAAGAAAAAGAGAGAAGATAAAGTGTGTAAGAAACCAAATTATGAATCACCGAGTGCAGAGAAGACATGCAGAGGAAGGCAGCCATCAAAGACACCCAGATTTTATCCAAAAACAGACAGAAACCACAGTCAGCTGATCTCTTTCAGTTCAATCAACACCAAGTTTTCATCTCATGAGAACAATTTTTCTTGAAATAAAGGTTTCAAATTTGAATCTGAGGATTAAATGAACTTAGAGTGATCAGCCAGCCCTGCTCAAGAAATAAAGATAATTATTTGAAAGCCTTTCTCAATCTGATCCGTTACCTTTCCTTACGACCTGAACACTGGGCTGCTCTGCGTCCAGGGGCAGAACCTCTTCAGGCTCAGCATCCCATTCCCTGGTGCTGAAGCTGAGGTCAGTCTCCAGAGACTCTGGCCGCTGTCTTTCGCCAAACGAGCTCTTTTCATTGGCCGCCTCGTTGGTGGGCGTGTCATCGGAATCATGGCTCCAACCGTCCTCTTCGAAATCTCGTAATATAAGGTGCCTCAGTGTTTCAACTGTAAAAAAAACAGGTTGGCTGATTACTAAAAAGCTATTTAAAATGGACTTGATTTGCTTTTTTTGTAATGACAGGCACTCACTTTGGGAACTTATATTTGGACTGAACTACGCTCGTTACATTACAGGTTATAAACCTATTAAAATGAATCAGATGATCACATGTTAACTATCACTAACACCCAACAGTTTGTTGAAGCGATGCAGTTGTTTCTGATTCCTTCTCACCATCTTGTAAAGCGGCCTCTGCCACACCGACTGCTTTTCTTTCACCGCAGATGAAAGCTCCTGACTGGTCTGAAGGTGCGTTGGCTGAGAGCACAATGTCGTCGTTGGAGGAGTGAGCCTCCATGGAATCTGACTGCTCCGTCATGGAGTTGTCTGGAAGATTTCAAACAGTTGAAGGTAAAAAACAATTCATCAAATCCTTTGTTTTGTGAGTAAGCCAGAAAGATCTGCAGACAGTTCACATATTCCAGGCTGATGATTATAATGTGGTCATTACCTGCATAGGCGTTGCTGCCAGTAGACACTGGGGATGCACTGCGTAGACTGGGGGAACTATAGAAAATACAAACACAACACACACTAAGCATACGCAAGGCGATGAAAATAAATGTATGAAAAGAAGAGAAGCGTACGAAAAAATGAAAACACATCTAACAGAATAAAACACAACATGTCTTAAAAGTAACCTTCCTGCAAAGGAGCCCTGACACATTCCTTTATTTGTTACTCGTAGACATAAGATTTACTCACGATATAGGTATAGAACCGTGATTGATCAGGGGTGATGAACTGCCAGCCAATGACATGGTCTTTTCAAGTAAATCCTTCCAGCTGTGAAGCAAAAAATCAAAAGTCAGCACGTGCTGCAAACGTACAGCGCAGCAAAACATAAGTTTCTGGAGGCTGAAGGAGAACATGGACGCTTGATAAGCCTTCCTGAGGTAAATACCAGTTATAGAAAAGAGCTTACGTGTTTTTCTCTGATGATGTCCCAGCCACCAGCTCATAGATCTGCCTCTCTGTGGTGCTGATGACGTAGAGGGCTTTGTTGTCTGGTGAGAAATCACAAGATTTCACAGTCAATCACAGATTTGCAGGAGAGCGCTAATTCTCCCATCATTTTAAAAATGTGCGTTCCTAGGTGTGAACACAGTCTTACCTGTAGCTACTGAGCGGACCAGCAGCGAGTCCAGCTTCACCAGAGGGCTGAAGGAGGTCTTGCTGTCACCGCTGCCTCCTCCGCCTCCACCCAGCCAGCGGGATGGATATCTCAGCTGCAGCCGGTCGTCTGGGCCCCTTTGTAGAAGGACCAGGCAGTCTGACAGCAGCAGGGCTTGAATCTCTGATGGAGGGACACACAGACAAGTGATTACAGGGTACGAAACCAAACTGATGAGACTATGTATCGATATAGACTGTATCCATACAGATGTACTGACCTATCTGCTTATCTTTGCTGACTTTCCACGTGAGAGGACCTTCATGAATCATTCTCTTAGTGGTGAGGTCCAGACTCTGTGAGACAGAAGAGTAAAATACAACACATTTAGTTAAAAAAGGAGGAAAAGCTTCTATTAGACATGGTCGGTGGCTTTCATTACTACATGAACAAGAAAGTAAGGGACAAGGAAAAAACAAAACCAGGTTAACCAGCATAAACTGTCTGACTACCTTGAATAGAGGGGCAGCGTCCAGCCTGCGTTGGTACTGGCTAAGGCGTTGCCGGTGTTCCGTTTCCCTGACAACCTCGTTGACAGCCTGCAGTATCCCTCGGCAACACACCTGGGCGTGCTGAAGCGAGGGGAGGTCCGACGAGCCAGCTAAACGGAAAACAAGAAAATCAGGCTTATAAATCACATACTTTTTTGGCCTAGGTTTTCCTGTCTGGATGGTTATCATACGATGCATCTCCTGATTCCTCACCCTCTGTGTGTTTCATGATGTTGTCCAGCAGCAGGGGGTACTTGGTGAGTCTCTGCATCTCTGACACCAGCAGGTCTTTGAGCTGCAGCCTCCGACAGTGAGGACTCGCTTCGCACTCCTGAACAAATGTCAAAACACATAAGCACATAAATCACAAGGCTACAAGTACTAAAACAACTCTGGCTACTTGTACAGTAGTGCTAGAAATATAATAATCATCTCGGTAAAAGTAGAAAATCCACATTCCTAAGTATGACTGACTACAGAAATTACTGGTAAAATCATTAACGCCATCGTCTTTTTGAGTGATGTGTTCACGGGAGCATGAATGTTTTGAGTTGGAGTTTATTTGTCAGGCACAGACGTGTGTGCACCTGGATAATGTGAGCGAAGCGAGGGTCTTTGCGCTGTTTGTTCTTGATGAGCTCCAGAGCCTGAGATTGCTGGCTGCACAGCTGCGACGCCTGTTCCTGAAACTCGTCTCCAGCTGCCCCTTCAAACTAAAAGCACATGCGCCGCTGTTAACACACTAAATAACGTGTCGGCACATGATACAACTTTCACATTACAACAGAAATGACGAAAGACGATGAAAACAGAGATAGAAGGATGGCGGATGGAACTGATGGCTCACCCTGGCCAGCATAACATCCCCAATGTCCTGAACGATGGGGGTCTCTCTTCGCTTCTTTATCGCCTCACACAGACTGGCTGCAAAGAAGAGATACAGGGGCAACATTAAGAGTGGCATTAAAAAGGAACTCACATATTTACCTTTGGCAGATAGACTCACATTTGCATTTTAAATACTGATAATGTACTCATGAGACCAGCGTGAGGATTAGAAAAATAAAATATTTTTTTAAGAGTAGCTGAAAAGAAAATTATTGCAAATACTACCAATAAGATAATCCACGAATCTCTCTAAAATACATAAAAACTTCATATAATATAATCACATATGGTACAAAACAAAACCATTTGCTAGTGTAGTATGGCAATTATATCATACCATATACTTCCATGTTGGCTCTAAATTAAAGCCCAGAATACATATTGACTCAGTATAACTGCAGGCTGAGATCACACACACACACACACACACACACACACACTTCGCTTAGTATTTGCTTCACTTATTATTATTGACCTAGCAACATACAGCCCTGCATATACGTTGACTCAAAGTACAATTCACACTTTTTGTGCAAACAGAAACAGCGGCAGAAGAAGCAAAAGCAGTGACATCTTTAAATGCTTACTCTACATAAAGCTTCATTTCTTTATTTAAAATAGTCTCAAATGATGTTATTTTAATTAGCTATATGACCATAAACAAGATCATAATAATCCACAGCCAAACCAAATATTCTTCACATGAGAAAACATGCAGCTATACCTGTAATTACGGTAAATACATGTACTGTATGGACACTCAAATGAGTGCCAGATACGTTCTTTTTCTATTCATTTCTGTAAATTCATATGAAAACCCTGAGACAGACAGACACACACACACACACACACACACACACACACACAGACTGACCGTGGAGTTCGTAGACCTGGGGCAGGTTGGGGAAGATGCAGGCCAACTCATCCGAGTTCAGCACAGACCTCATCTTCTGGAAAAAGACCTGGTCCAGGACCCTCAAGGTCCGCAGGTGGGACGCCTCGGTGGTGAACAGCTCTGATGATGAAGAGAAGAGAGGAACAAACAGAGAAGGTAGTCAACATCAGTGCACAACCATCTTACTATTAGACATTTTAAATTTTTTTATCATGATTGTGGAGTATCAAGCAGCTCTGTGAGGTTAAATGATAATTACAATGACATTAAAATGTGACTCGTACCGTATATGACGGCCTGTCTGTCCACCTCCCTCGGACTGAGCGTGGCGAGGAGCTGAGGAGGAACTGTGTCCTGCCAGTTCAGACCGTCACACACCTCCTCCTCCAGCGCTGCAGCGTCCGGCAGCAGGGCCAGCGGTGAGTCCACACTCCTGCAGAGCCACGCGCACACACAAACACATAAACACAGGTAGGGGAGATGGAGCGACAGAAGGATGGACAGAATGTAGCAGAAAACAGATGTACGGATGGAGAGACAAACAGGAAAACCAAACAATTTTTTATACAAACAAAGCTATTACAAAACAAAAAAATCTCTCGTATTCACCTAACATTGTGGGGAGTTGCTGACATTTCTTAATTCAAGAGTTTTGCATGTGGGAAAGAAGTCAGCCATCTTTATTTAGATTTCCTGTCAGACAATAAGCTAATCATCTACGGGGATGACATTGAAACTCACCTGCGTCTAGACCGAGGGGTGTATGGGGGTGTAGGGTTCTCTAGAGACCTGAGTTTGAGAGAGAGTGGAGAGAGAGATGGCATGAGGTGAATGCCTACACTTCCAGGGGTAACGTCCGGGGTGTTTGAGTCATTTTGTGTGTAAAGCTTCCATTAAAGGGGAGAGTTTGGATTCCTTGAAGCATATTTCATTATTTTAATTTTAATTTCTCTTTACCGTGCAGAGCTGCTGGATGCAGATGACGAGGTGCTGTGCTGCAGCGGCCTGAGACCCGGCCCTTCCCTCTCCTCCCCGCAGTCCTCCATGTCCACATCACTACGGGAGCGGGGGACAGACTCCGTTCCTGAGACAACGCCCCGCCGACGCCCTTCTCCCTGAGCCTTCAACGACTCGCTGCGTGCCAGACGCACCGAGATCGTGGGGCTGCAAGACAGCGCGTAAAGAAGACATATAGCATTTTATTATATACTGAATATATACTACAGGTGAGGATGTAGTTTAAGAGGTTAAACAGCGCTTCAGAGCTACCTGTCCATGCCGTCTTCTCCCAGGCTGCTGGAGGAGAGCCTCTGGGGGTCGGCAGCGTCGCCTCCCTCCTCTCCTGTCGTCTCTGTGTGATTCTCAAACTGCTGAATGATGTTCCTCACACTGCCAGGACGGACTGCGCACACACATATGACTTAACTGTACAGTGTGATAAAATAGCACACATGCACTATCAGCAGAAAGGGCTGTGTATAAAATGAGGCGGGACACAACTAGATACGTTCCATGAACAACTTAGCTGGGTATGTTTGGAGAAAAGCAACATTTAACTAAAGAGTAAAGACAAAAGTGCAATGACAAAAAAAAAAAAATACCTTCGGTGGGTGACAACGGGACATGGAATGCTACAAAAACAAAATGAACCAAAAAGAAACAATGAAATCAGAATAACAAGACATCAATAAATAAACCTGCAAAAACAATAAAAGGGCAAACAGAGGACAGGAAGAAATCAATGGTGTCTGACAAATACAATGAGTGAAGAGAATCACATGTTTGTGTTAGCGTGCCTCTAATGTGGTGTGCCAGTGTACCAACGCTGGCAGCTGGTGATGACCTTTGGCAGATAGACTCACATTTACATTTTAAATACTGATAATGTACTCATGAGACCAGAGTGAGCATTAGAAGAATTATAATTAGCATTTTGACAAAGAACTGGATAATAATGATTTACAGAGCGATAGAAATATCCCTAAATGAAGCCACTGGCACGATTCATCATTTACTGTTAATTTCTTCATTGTCTCCCCCAGTTCTATGCATGAATGTATGAATGTGTGTGTGTGTGTGTGTGTTATTTACTGGACTGGGACGTGGACCGGGGTTTGCCGATGTACTTCAGGATGGGATTTCTCTTTTTATCCTCTCCATCTTTCTCTTTCTTGATACCAGTCAGCTGTGGAGAGAGGAACCATAAAATCATAAAATCAATGTGTATACCTCTTGTTTATCGACTTCTATTCAACAAGTTGCAACACAAATCATATTGCAGAATATTTTCTGTTCTTGCATATTTTAAGAAAGAAAAACAGATGGCCATGTTTACAGTTGCACGTACATTTACAACCCGCCTTGTGCAGTTGCCGCTCTTACCTTTTTCGTCTTTAAGAAAGCGAGCCACTTCTCCTTCTCTGTGCTCAGACCAGGGAAGACCTTGGAGTCTCTTAGCTTGATGCCAGAATGACGCAGGTATAAGAGCACGGCCGACGCTAGAGGAGAACTGAGGGAGAGGAGCGAGGGGGCGGAGAGAGAGAGAGGGAGAGAGAGATAGAGGGGGACGGGACAAACATGGTGGAGGGAAACGTGAGGAGAATAGACCACATGGGAAAATAAACAAAGAAAAGGTGTTGAGAAAGAATGAACCAAATCGCTCAGACAGGTGTTGCCGTTAAATCACAATTTCACTCCAACAGACAAGACATTTTTCTTACCTTCTGTCCTCTTCGTGCTTTGATCTGGAGCGGGGACAGAAAGAGAGACATAAAAAGGCAGTTAACTCCCTCTGTAAGAAGTAACAGGCTTTCAAAGAGATATCCAGTTTAATTCCTCAAAGTTAAATCCACTTCATTCAGGTGCAAAGCAACGATGTAAGAAACAGGCTGTAGTGCAGCAGTCATGTGACGGGAACCGGCCTGTGTGTGTATAAAGTCAAAGAAGTAAATGTCATGTGGTTTCCAGGTTTTTGCGGCTGTGGTTATGACCTTTGTGATGATAGCTTGGGCGAGCTCCTTCTGTGGCTTTGTAATAACAATTTTATTGGGCCCCAAACATCTGACCCTGTTGCTAGGCAAACCTGGTTTAACAGTCTTTGTGCGTGTGTTAATATTCGCTTCATGATTAGAGCAACATGCTGAAGTAAACCAGTGTATAATTAGTTAAGAGGTGGATTTAAACCCAGAAAATCAGTTTCAAGTAAAATCTTGAAAGTGACGTTTTTTGTGAGTCAACTTGTCCAGACAATGAACCCGTGTCCTCGCCATGAACCTAAAGTTGTTGCAATTTTACAGATTTTGGTAACAGGAAAAAACATGATGCAACAGCAGTGTTTGAGTAAGTCACAGACTCACAGTATTTCCCAGAGGGCGGTGACCTGTCTGTCCACCACCTGTCTCTCTTTCACCGGGTCTCCATCCAGCTGCTGCAGGTCTCCTTCTCCAAACAGAGAGCCAAGACCCATCATCTGCTTGTTCCTATGAAACACAGAAATACAACTTTAACAGGTTAATATGAACTCGACATCTTCTGTCAGATGGTAGTAATAATGTTTATCAATGTAACAAACAACAAATCTGAAGTAATGTACCTGTAGTCCTGTATCTGGTCCTGGATGTCTGGCAGCACTTGCTGCTGCAGCTCAGACAGGGGTCCTCTGATGTCCTCCTGGGCATGAAGTCGACTTTCTGAGGGGACGATGGGACACAACATTATGTCAGCGGGTACACTTCCTCACAAGCTAACAGAATCATTACAGCCATGTGGCTCAACCTTTGAATTAATCAGTCACAATTCAAATTTCCAGTTCATTTTTTTAGTTTCACATGAAAGAAGACCTTATAAATCTTTGATTGGAGGCATAAATATCGATATAAAAATGCAAAACAAATTGAGCAAGCCTGCAACTCAACTAGCTTTTAATGGTCTTACCTATATCTGTCAGATACTCCTCTCGTACTTTGATTTTCAGGGGCTAAAAGGAAAAAAAAGAAGTTGTACTGTAATGTTACTGTATCATAAACATTTCCCGAAGAAGCCATATCACTTTTTAACAGAGGATTAGCAGCCAATACTGGGATGTAACAGATAAAGGAATATGCATATAAAATTATTAAGACATGTTGGTACATACAGCATCTGGGTCCAGGAAATGGGAGCAGATCTGAGGTGCAAGTGCGCGGGCGTCTTTAGGACTGGAGCCCAGGTAGGCCTCCACCGACAGGTAAAACAGCTATTGTAGACATAAATAAGCATGAACGTAAGCAAGCTAACCCAGATATACACATACAGATGTTGAAAATCAATGTTTTTGTTTAGTTAAGTGTCACGATACTACAATAAAATAGTTAAGTAATAGTAAGATTTTTGATTATCTGCATTTACTCCAGATGACAATGACATCCAAAAACAGCAGAATAAATTTAAATTCTTAATTAACCAAAATTACAAGTCATCAGTCCCAAAGAACACACACAGGAAAAAAGAGACATAAAGGAGGATAGGAAATTTAGAATATATATGACATAAAATATAACGTAGACTGACCAGAGGGTTGGGGTCCAGGAGCTGCGTGAAGACATATCTCATGAACACGGCCATGTGTGCTGGTCGTGCCTTCAACAACTCGATGTCCTGGAACGGACCGTCCATCTGAGAGACAGACGGAGAAAAAGAGGAAAAATATGAATAATTGCATAAATGGAGGGAGCAGCGAGATGCAGCGTAGGAAAAGGAGGAAAATATAGAGGCGGCAAAAAAAAGACAGCTGGAAATCACATCAATGCGGATCAATTAGAGTCGCACCAAATGTCCTTCTCACCTCATTAAATGCATAACTGTCATCTTCTTCATCCTCTTCCTCAGGGCCGATGATCTGGGCCTTTCCGCCCTTTGAACACAGACACACACACACACACAGATTTCAAGAAATGGACAGCACTCAGCCGCACACTCGAAGGCACTTGACAGCGGATCCAAGCACATCTGCTGCTTTCATTCATATACTGCACATGCGGTGCTCAGAGCAAAAGAGTTGAGTGACTTGTCTCATACATTTTAAACAGCTATGCAAGTCACAGTGGTGCATGACAGAGATGGAGAGGAACAGATGAAGAGGAGTCACTGTTCAGTATAACCCAAGCAGAAGGGAGTGTGCGATTATATATGTGTGTTTACACTGCATGTGAGGATCTTATTGCCACGGACATCTATCTTAAAGTGATTGCAAGTGCGTGTGTCCATCTCACCGAATCAAACAGGGTGTGTGTGTCGGAGCTCTGCCGTCGGTGTTGGGGGGTCCTGAAGGAGAATGAGGGGGAGGAGTGGGGACTCTCAAAGGCCTGGGGAGGAGGAGGAGGAGCAGGAGGAGGGAGGGAGGACGAGGGGGACGGGATGAGTGGGACCATCACATACACAACAAACGCACACGTACAATCTCACCAGTTTATGAGAAGACAAGACTGTGCAGCCTACCTCCATGTCTCCCTCGCTTGAGTCCATTGATAGTCGACCTGCCAAAGCACAGAGCAGTTTTAAACCACTTATAAAGCCACTTATACTATGAGAAAAAGTTAGATTTTTAGAGCATATGGCCTCAGAGGTAAGTAACCCCTGACCTATTCCACAACAGCAGACTCATTTTAAGCTACTGTCACTTTGTTGATAAAATATTCCCTTCAGGGATTTAATTAATAAAACATTTTTGGGGAGTACAAAAAAAGTTTAAAGAGATCTCCCATTTATTTGACCTATTTCTGTGTATTTTGATATTTGACATGTAGACTGATTAAACCAGGAAATGTGCATGCTAAACTTTATAACCAGAATCTTTGCAGAGCACTGATTTCATCGAACAGGTAAAGAGAAACAAACCTTCTCCTGCTATAACGTAGCTCGTGGCAGTGTCTGATCGCGTCCCGTCCTGCAGAAGCAGAATAAAGCATCAGTTAATTTTCAGCACCGGCTGTCAAGGTAAATTACGCATGGCATCGTTAAAGCTGGATGAATTGATTTTTGGGGGGCAGCAGAACAGGCCGTAGACACAACACTGACATGTAGATTTGAATTTAAAACCCTTTGACAGTGTCTAAACTAAAATCTGACGCTGTAAGCAGGACAGTGATTGCAGTTATGGCAGGCAAATGTATTAAGATTTATCTGGCCACATGACTAGAACTTTGAATTTGAATACTGTAACTGTGTGCTTTTATTTTAGTTTCGTGTGGCCTGGTGTCTGACGCAATGCAAATACTTTTGCAGGTCAAATTCCACTTCCCATACTCTATTCCGGAAAAACAAAAAACAGGCACGACTCCTCACCAAATCTTGCTGAATCTTGACCCTGACTTGGTGAGCTCTCCTCTTGGCACTTTCAATCCGCTCCTCCAGTGACGGCGACGGGTTCCTCAACTGCTCCTCCAGCAAGTCCTGTAAATTGGTCAGGTCTGGTTATCAACAGCAGATTTTAGCTACAAAACTAATTATGCAGATAGCTTGATGCAAAAAGGGGTTATGTAGAACACCACAGTATATAATAATGTGAGGCATTATGGATCCTTACATGGAAATTCTGTTTTCTTTGCATCTACAGGGATCAGAACTGCTTATTTGTTTGTGTGTGAGTGTGTGTACCTGCAGTTCAGCCTCTTCCTGCTCCAGCATTTTCCTGAGTATCTGAGTGGCATGTTTCTGTACTTCTGGGTCCTAAAAGACACATTTACAACAGAAATTGTAAATCGCTTAAATGATGTACACCAAAGCAGGTATAATATGTTTTCTTTGTCTAAAACAAGTAACTATATATTATCAGTTTCAAAGCTTAATTTCAATCAATCAATCCTTAATATAATTTCATTCACCTGTAGTGGTTTGGGTCCAGTGATTCTTTGGGCAGGGGTGCTGCTCAGTCCAGGCAAGGGCAAGGGTGGAGGTGGAGGGGGTGGAGCCTCCCCACCCAGAGACGTTCTTTGATTGGATGTGAGGTCAGTAGGGAGGGGCTCTAAGGGCAAGGAGGCGGCTGAAGGGGGTGGTCCTTGTAGTGTCAGAGCGACGTACGTTCCAGCTATGGGACGATAAAAAAAAGAAAATGGAATCAGATAAACTCTTGAAAAAAAACAGGGACATAATAAACACATTTATTTCAAACTTACATTTGATGAGCTTTACCACCTCCTGATGGGACATGGAGGACACCAGAGAGCCATTCACCTGAGAGATGGAGACAGAAAGATAATCAGCAACGCTAAAACAGGAAGAACCCAGTAACTCTCAGATTCAGTGTCTGAGATGGAACGAAGTAAAAACCTTTATGATTCGGTCCCCCTCTTGGACCCCAGCCTTGACTGCTGCACCACCTGTAAAGATGAGTACAGGCATACAGTGAAGCTCATGTAGCGAAAAAACAACAACACACTTTTAACTCAGATGTCATGTGTGCCACTATAGACAACTTATTTATCACTGTCCATGTCATTTAAGTCATATTATATTTGAAAAATAATCTCAAAAATAAGCAGTTTTGCTGTTGTGTTTGATTTTTTCAATACCTGAGAATTTACTTTAATTTTCCAAACTGTATATGATGCTGTATCACAAGTTTTAGTCAATTTAATCACAAAATCTGTCTGTTTAAATATATGATCTCATAAAAAAAAGAGGAAAAAACATCTTTTCATGGCAGTTTGCTGGAGCATCTGTGTGTAAAATAACAGAACAAGCATTATGGTAACATCAGCTGTGCACGTGTCTCACCTGGTCGGACATTCTGCACTAGCTTGACTCTCTCTCCACATACTGTGAAGCCGAAACCGAGCTGGTCCTTCTGCACGACCACACATCTCTGGACAAGACCTGGAACTGGGAGAGGAGGACGGAAGGATGTATAAAAAAAAAGGTGAAATTTTAACAAAACATAAACCAGCGTGGGGAGTTGGGAATTACCCGTACTCTCAGCAGAGACGTCGACCGACAGCTCCCTCTGCTGGGTGGCAGAGGATTTGCGCTCCGAGTCCCCAATGGTCAGACTGCTGAGCCTGGGTGTGAGACATGAGAGAAAGAGGGTTAGCATGAAACACTACTAAATGGGGTGATTTAGAAAATGCTCTGGGAAGGCTGGTTGGACTGGGAGAGGGGAGATCTGAGGTGATGGAACAGGCCAAAGAGAAAATGGGGAAGCTTAGAATTAGACAGAGGTCAGAGGCAGAAGATTCAAGGGAGGAGCGTGGTCAGACATGTTGGGCAGAGAGAGTGGGAATATGAATAGCACGAGAGGCAACAAGAAAGCAGTCGACGGGAAAACTCACCAAACAGCAAAGGGGCTGAAAGCGAAGCATGACAGAAAAGAAGGAGACAGCAGATAAAGGGACAGAGAAAAGAGAGAGAGAAGAATGAAGTCCACTCATCTTGAAGTAAAAGGACACAGAGAAACTGACCAAGAGCTCAAATCATCCCCACGCCCTTTTGACAGATTGTAAGAATATATATTTATTTAAGAATACATTTATTTAAGGGTGTATGACGCAAGGACACACAGTGTAAACACTGAAGTGATTTGGTATTACTCCAGAGGTCCAGTTCAGCTTAAAGGGACAATTCACCCCAAAACAAAGTGAAACTTATTAATCCATCCAGATACATTTGTTGTGATTTACTAAGACCTGGAGATATTGATCTACTGTACCTCTAGAGCCAATTATTAATGACTAAGTATGTTGTGAGAAAACTAATCAACAACAAATTAGATACTTGAGTAATCTCTTATGTTGCCACAACTGTCGCTGCTTCTAGCTTCTTGAATGTGAGGATTTGCTCCTCATATTCAAAACTTTTTGGACTTTTTGGCCAGACAAAACAAGAAGAATTCACCTCAGATTCGGTTACACCAAGATTAATCTAAAATCTAAAAGATTAATGGAGGCACCAATTGATCATGAAAAGGATCATTTGATGTATCCCTGCAACCAGTCTTATCAAACCTCAATATAACTAACCAAAACGATCTGAATGGACTGAAGTAAGTATGAGAACTTAGTTTAGTTGTATTTTTTGCATGTGTGTGTTCAGCGGAATATAAGTAAGCTTGTCCAGGTAGGTGGAGTCAGCACTTATATATTATATTATTATTATTATTATTATATAAAACGAGCTACTAGGAATGCTTCAATCCAATCCACCAAATCAGTATCATAGCTAATAGTGACATGATTAGAGCTTGTATGGAGCCTGGTCCACGTTGAATAAAGTTGCATTTTCTGATATTACGAACATGGATGAATATGAATCGGTGCGTCCCGGTGAGCTATGATGATATATTTTGAGCATATGAAATGCCTTTATTATTTAAAGAGAAAAAAAATCGACCTGAAATCTGCTGCCACAGCTGTATAATCTGTAGGCGTCATTAACCCCAACCCTGACATAAGCTCTCACAGGACAGCTGTCCTACCTGAACAGGTGGGCGTTTTTCTTATTGGCTTCTCTGCTGTCACATGACACACACACACACACACACACACACACACACACACAGTAGAAGGCACATGCACAAGAACGCATACACACAGGATAAAAAAAAGTTGACAGCAGGAGAAACAGGAAAGACACGTGATCAAGACAAAGATGCATCTAACAGATGAGCACAGAAACACAGTGTGGGACCACATGGTGAATGTGGTGGTGACTGACAGTAACAAACAGGGTGAACTGCAGTACATCAGGTTTTAGCAGCGGCAGGTGAAGAGTCACAACACGAGATTCAAGCCACATATAGACACTGAAACTCAATATAAAGAATATGGGTGGGAATCTTTGGATATCCTACGCTTCTGTTATATTCTGTTATCCTATTCTGTGTCATAATTTGACTCGATTCTCGATTGAATAAATAGAACAGGGTTGCACTATTTTCAGGCTCTTACTCCACTGAAATGCAATATGAAACATAACTGGCAGTTAAACTAACTGGTCATCATGAAAGCCACTTTCTGACGTGAACCGGAAAATACACCCTTTAATTTAAAAAAGTTAACTGCATTCATTTGGACGCATGCCACAGTCTTCTGTCTGTATGAGAATAATGAAGTGAGAGTGTAATTTACTGACTGACATCATAGGTTAAAAAACAGAAGTTGGTGTGTGTGTGTGTGTTCTGGGGGTTTTGTGTAGTGCTGCAGCTAACGTTAGGTAGTCTCTGGGCGATGGGGTACAAAGTATCCACAAAAATACGAATTATGAAGTTATTAAATCCAAAATGCGCCTTTTTTTGAAGATGAAGTACAGGTACAGTACATCGTCCGGGTGCTGCGCTCTGCTCCTGCTGTTAAGTTCCGCTTTTTTCGTTCCGTCAACAAACGTTAAGAACAACGTACGAAAATTGATTTGGGGCATTTGTTAATCGATTTAGAATCACAGAGGGTAAGAATCAATTTCAGATCAATCAATTTCTCCTCCACACACACCCTTAATAAACAATCTAAACAATATTGCAAAATCGTTTGTTTTGAGTAAGTATTCTCAGGCTGATGCTATTTTCATGCACAGAGTATTTTGCCCTCTCTCCTTGTTCCAGACAGCAGTTTTATCACCTCCCAGTAAACAGCCAGTCAGACAAGTTTTTCCAGAGGCCAGGCTGGACCTCAGTCAGATAAAGACGATGTCGATTGGCTGATCTGGGAGTACTACATTTTTGAGCAAGGCGTTGAGATGCAGGCCATCCTTCACCAGATACAGAAACAGTGTGGGTGGGGTGCAGAGGACGCGAGGCTCATACCTGTCCAGTGTAGAGGTGGGTTGGCGGAGACTCATGTCTGCAGCCTTTGCGACACTCCTCTGCTTCCTGGTGCGGGATCAACGCCGTCACTGGGCCTCTTTTATCACCACCATCACCATCATCATCATCTTCATCTCTTTCCTCTTCAGTTTTCAGTCCACACAATGGGCCTCTCTGTTGTGCTTTGATCAGATCTTCAAGCTACTTGGAAGCTGGTTCAGATCAGACAGTGTGTGCTCCTCATGTTCCCGTCCACCCCAGTGGTTCCAGTAGAAAGTGCTGCTAAAACTAACACTCAGATCCCCCTAGAATCTCTCTTCACTAGGTTACAGTAGTGGTTAAAAATAAATACCATAGCAAAGACTGTCAGTGGCTTGATGCGGTGGAAAAATGGACAAAAGGGCAGTCTGCTTCCTCAAAGGTCATCAATCATGAATGAATGAATGGCTGATAATGTCTCCAACAACTCCCATGCCTTTTTAGTGTCTGTGCAAAGCTAATTCAGGGAGGATCGATTCAAAGTAACCGATTCAACACGCGCAACCCACGTCCAGATAACAGCACAGCATCGGACTGAACGATATTTACTGACCTGGCAACGAGACCTTGTTTACATGCGAGGCTTTCGAGAGCTGTGCCAGCCTCAATAATCCCACCCGAGCTAAGCGCCACCTTGGTGTGGCTCGTTTCTCAGTCACATACGTGCACAGATTGGGTTCACATCTAACGTGAACGTCCGAAGTGGATTTTGATCGCGATATCTGCGCTGAAGTGTGTGTGTGTGTGTGTGTGTGTGTGTGTGTGGCTACCTAACGCAAACGACGTACCTCGGTTTGATAAGTAAAAAGTCAATTACCGCAGCAGTCCAACACGCTTCCAGGGTGACTGTACCTGGCAGAAATGGACATGTTGGCACACTGTAAACAACAATCAACCCGGGCGCTACCGCTGGCTAATTAGCAGATTAGCCGGCATTAGCTAGTCCTGCCGCTGGGCTTATAAAATGAAACCGCCGGGCAGAAAGAAAGTTAAAAGGAGCTTCTCAAACTCTGAGCTGTGACTTATCTAATTATCCGACTAGGGAACGATAACGACCGTCCGGAGCGGCCTGCTACATCCAGCTAGCGTTAGCTTCCTGAAGTTAGCTCTACGGTAGGGCCTATTTCAACCCGCGGCATGGCGTTGGTCCTCGGGCCGACCGAGAGCGGCGTGGGTTCGGCCTTCAGCTGCGCCAACGACTCGGTCCTCTGGAGGTAGCCAGCTAACCAGCTATGTCTGCGAGGTGAGACGCCAGCATGACTTCAGCTGCATGCGAACAGGTCGAGGTGGTGGCAGTCCACGCACAGTCCAGCTCGATATATCCCAGAGTCCCGTTTTCGTGCAAATTCAAACACTTAAAGCTGCATGTTAGCCAGCTAGCTGAAAGGCAATGCGATTCCAGTAAAGCTCCACCTCAGGTCTTCTTTCCCAAAACAAGCCACAGTGCTAAAATCCGGCTATGCTTCTCCCTCTCTCGTGCTCTGCCAGAAGACTCAGACGTTAATCACAATCGCTGCATATACTATGTTGCCTCTTTTTTTTGTTTTTAAATCCCAGTTCTTATAATAATGATCTCTGCTGTGTTGTTATCCTACTGTCTTGACTGGCTGCTGGTCCACCACCATGTTCTCAAAGATCATACGAGCACAACGGCCCCCTCGTCTGGATGGAGTGCGGCACTGCAGGACCCATGGAGGCTGCAGTTAACTGGCATGGAAAGAAGATTTATCTTAGACCTACATAGGCTATAATATACAAAAGGTAGAATACAAGTAATAGTTAACATTGTGGAATTGGTTTTTTTTTTTTGGAAGAGGAAAGGAAAAAGGCTCTTGGATGCCCCTGTGGTAGATAAAACATGATAAAGTGCCCTCTAAGCTGCCCTTATAGTGGAGAAAACGCGATGCAGTGTCATATAGGATGCCCTACATGCTAGAAAAGGGTTTGGAACTGTTTCACCATAAATGCATGACGACTTTCTGCACGCTGGTGCCCCCGCCACATGCAGCTGGTCCCCCCCCCCCTGACAGCCTGAGTCCGCCACTGGTTAGGGGCCAGTCCCCCGATATCCTCTCTCTGGACTCACTATTTTTCAACAATAATTCAGTCTTTCAGTCCTCAAAGAGCAGAATGTAATGCAACCAAAAAGTGCTACACCTTTGATGTTATCATTTCAGACATTTTATAGAGATGTAACGATGAATTATTATCAGTACTACTAGACCATCCTTATCACAACACAGCATTATTTCTAATGTAATGAATGTAGGTTTGTGCAGACTCTTTGCATACAAAAGGAAAGGATGCCAGATTTTTTTTTTTACTGCAATGAATTCACAACTACACCTAAGGAAGAAAAAAACATGCAACACTTCTACTCTTCCTGTTGCATTTTCTAACTGAAGCTATAAGCAGATGTGGGGAAAGTGGGTAGCCTACACCAAAAGAGTAAATCACAAATATTCACCAAAGAGATAATTCCTATTTGCATTCAGTGGCCCAGAGTGATGGGAATTTAGACTCACGGCTATTTTTCATTTTTTTTCCCCTCTCCTTTTTTTACTGACGCAATATGAAACACTTGAGAAGAGGAATTGCGATGACCTTACTGAGGCTTGGACAGGGTTTCAACACAATACCAAATATGGCCGTTGCGGGGCGTGGGATACACTCTGCTGTGAAGTCTTGGTGGAGGAGAGCAGAGGATGCGCAGCCAAGTTACGCACTGTGTTCCAGGAACTTTGAGCGTATAACAAAAGCATGAAAGACAACTCCCAGTCGGGAAATCGGTAAGACCAACCTTCATACTTGTATATTTCTCTCAGAGAGTTTGTGCAGAAGTCAGCAGCTAGCGTTTATCTTGGTCTATTTCTGGAACAGTGAGAAAGAGACGATTGTGGCACAGCCCATGGGCGCGGTATGTGCGCTATTCGGGACGGAAAAACATCTTCATTACTCATTTAATTTGCCAGTTATAATGTGTCTATTTTACAGAATATACCCTGGAAAGTAAACGCTTCTCCCCTGGTTTCATTATAATGCTGCTGTGTTTGCTTGCAGCCTTGATTGTCTTAAAATAACGGAATGTATAAACTGGTTCAGGTGTGTAGTTAGTTTTAAGGAGCTCTCTCTGTTCATAAGCACTCATTTCCAGATGCATACAGCGATATACAGTAGCGTAGCACCCAGGTTGGTTTATGTTAAGAACCAACTAGGCATGCATGGCATGCATACTATCAAAGCAAACAAGCAAACCAAAGTCAGCATGGTTTCCTGCCAGCAGCAAAGGCATAAGGCCACGTACACCACACAACCACATCTTTCTCTATATGCTTCAGCAGCCTTGGTTTTCTCATTTAGCTCAGACAGTAACCGACATCTCTCTCTGTGTGAAACTGGGTGACCCAGCATGACCCGTATGTTTACAGTCACAGATTTTTTTTGTATTAATATCTGAGCTCTCAGCCGAAAAGAGCTGCATTTCTAACTCTAAACTACAGGCTTGATTCCCGTTATGTCTGACAAAGTGATCAAGTGCTGCTAGTCTGGGTTCCTGCGGACGTGCCATTAGCTCGTCGTCAGAGCTTCCTGTGTTTGAGTCTGATCACACAGAACAGGAAGTGTGGCATCGGAGTTATTGGCTAAAAGACTAATGAAGTTAGCAATTACCAGGGTGTGCATTGGCAGAATGACGGAGGATGTTTTTCTCCATGAAAGACACACAATCCCTGGGCAGAAATGCAATTTAAAATGCAGAAATTCTGCATGTTTTGATCGAATTTGGCAGGGGCTGTGACAAAAGGCACATTACCTCCCTTCAATATATTCAGTGAAAGCAAACATAATTGGTATCATGTGTGAGAAAAAGCCACTTCCTCCTCCTAAAGTTATTAAACTTGTGGAAATGTAAGGCAGCTCCCTCCCTTGTTACTCTCACATAGAGGTTTTTTCTTTTTGTGGAGTTTTCCCTTAATTCACCTTATCTTATAAATACATTTGGCTAGACAGCAGTATCACTTTTAAACAGCATGTGCAGCAACTGGCACAGAGACCAAAGATAAAAATGGGTCTCTTATATCGGAATAAAGCATGTTTCTGTCATGCGGACAGGAAAATGATCATCGAGTCTGTGCTTGACAATCTTTTAGATATCCTTTATTCTATTCTAACTCTAACTCTACTCACTAGCAACAAGAAGAGAACTGCAGTCAAATCATTTTTTATTTATAAATGCCTCAGTATATCACTTCTCAAATTTAAAACCACTGCTCACCAGACATCTCAGGCCTGTTGAACTCTAGTTACCTCTCAGGTAAATACTGACCTTGGGAAGACTGCTTTCCACTAGTTGCACCTGATAAATGGAATGAATTGCAGAGGATTTTAAAACTTGAATGTCTCATCCCACTGGCCAATTTTGAACTTTAAACTTTGAATCTAATGAATGATTTCTGGTGCTGTTATGTCTGGCTTTGTTGAGATCTTGATTTCAGTGAGATTACCTGATTAAATAATGGTTATATATATGTTTCAAGGGTCTCAAGGGTGTCATATATTGTACAGACTGTAAAGCTTTCTGAGGCAAATTTGTGATTTGTTATTTTTGGGACATTAAATTGACTTCGTCTTGACTAAAAACCATCACAGTTTGGACACTAGAGGGCACCAAAATCAAACTGTTTACACCCTGGAGTTATAAATGTACTTCCATTTTAGACTGAGGGACTTTCCAACTCTTCCAAGCTTAAGCAAGCAAATTTCCACTTCCTGTAAACCTACGCTGCACAGGTCGCAGCTTGAATCACCAACCAAAGTTGCTCACACATTCCTCAGTCTTTACACAACTTTAGTTTGAGCCTAGACATGTCCATCAGGGATGAACCGCTCATTAATAATCAAATGAGCAGCTTTAATGTTCCAGTTTCTCACCATTTGACTTTAGTTTTGTTGATCATTTACCCAGTACATTAGGATTTAATTAGCCTAGAAACAAACATGCCTGTTGATAACATTTAGCAAAATATGTCCCTCCAATATAGGCCTACCATGTTTTTGACAGTAAATAAGACTGCTATTAAGACTGGACAACTGATAAGGCTTAAAGGATGCATCATTAAGTTAGGGGCTACAGCATTTATAAGAAAGCAGAATTAGTTGAAATCTAGCATCATAGGATGCTTGTATTTCACTGATATACTGTGCAGTACTACCTTGTGTGCATCTACACAATTCAAGATCACATCATCTTCTTACCAAACTGTGCTTCACTTTATTCTGATTACTCTCTCCTTTTATTGTCTTTCTGCAGAATATGTGACAAACATCGACAGAGTGTGTGACAAGCAGCCAACACAAGGTCCCACGTTCAGTATTGAAGACTCATCTTAACCCTCGCTGGACTACAGAAGCCACTTTCATCTCCTGACTGATTGTGATTTCCCATCATGCCACTGATTGTGTTTCCTACCTCCCAGCTGCTATGGGTGCGTGTAGCTGCCCTGCTGTTCACCTGCGTGGCGTTCAGTGTCGCAGCACATGGAGCCTCACTGTCCCACGAAGGCATGGCTGACTGGTGCATCTTCTGCTGGGCGTTCAGCTTCGCCTGCACCCTGCTGGTCCTGCTGGTGGAGCAGTTTGGCCTCCAGGCCCGAGCCCCAGTGTCCTGGTCCAATTTCCCCATCACTATCGCCTGCTACGCCGCCCTCCTCTGCCTCTCTGCCTCTGTCATCTTCCCACTTTTTTTCCTCAAGGACCGGACATACTATGACGAGGTTCGCAACTATCGCATCGCCTCCACCGTCTTCTCCTGTCTGGCAGCGGTAGCCTACATGGGGGAGGTGAGCCTGTCTAAAGCGAGGCCAGGAGAGGTGGCAGGTTACATGGCTACGGCTCCAGGCCTGTTGAAGGTGTGCCAGACCTTTGTGGCCTGCGTTATCTTCATCCTGGTCAGTGAACCTGTGTCATATGAACATCATGCAGCGCTCAAGTGGTGCCTGGCTGTATACTGCATCTGCTTCATCCTCTCCATGGCTGTGGTAGTGCTGTGTGTGGGCGAGTGCACCGGCTGTCTCCCCATCCCCTTCTCCAAGTTCCTGTCAGCTTACGGGCTCCTGGCGGTTATCATGTACTTGACCGCTACCATCATCTGGCCCGTGTTCCAGTTTGAGAAACGCTACCAGCATAGAGGCCAAGCGTTGCCAAAACTGATCACTGTGGCGGTGCTCACTGCCCTCAACTTCCTGTTTTACCTCGCTGACCTGGCCTACACTGCCAGACTTGTGTTCATCAGTGCCTGAGAAGAAAAGACATGAAGGAGGGAGACACACTGAGTGATGAAGGGCAGAAATAAAAGGGCTAAGGGCTTTGCAGAAAAGTGTAGCTGATGTTGAATTTCTGACAAAAAATACATAACTCTTCCCTTTTGGTGTCTAATTGTAAAATGCTGAAATGAGATACAAGGAAAGCTCACTATGTGTGTATGTGCCCAGATATCTACAATGACAGTATTTAACCTCTAATGTGAATTGACCTGTGCTAAATGTGCAACGCAAGTATAACGTGAGTGATCTAAATGTGGGATTCTGCATGACGGGGCGACAAAAACAAAGTCAGCTTGTAATGCTGTTAAAACCCAATGAAGTCAACACACTGGAAGAGCAGAAGAGACGTGGGAGGAAATGTATTTACTGTATGTGAGACACACAGGCACTCTGGTTGCTGGTGGGGAAGCCTTTTGTGCAACAGAACAAACCAAGATTTGTTCAATATCCTTCTTATTATGTTTTGTCAATAAGAGTTTGGAATAAAATATTTCAGCTCCCCTTTTGTCTTGGTAACAAAGTGTCAGCATTGAAACATTGGACAGAATCGTTAAACCAATAAATATTTTATTTTAAAGCATGTGATGAAATGTGCTATGTGTTGTGGCTTTCATGCTGCAGTGATGAAGACGAATGCAACATGCCTTTGTTGCTCCCTCCATCACCTTGTAAGGAAATGAAGTGGGTGTCAGAAATGAGATGAGGTGTCAAAGACAACAGGAAACAGGAAACATACTCACAGTCAGGTGATGTAGCAGATTCAGGCAACTGTCGTTCTGCACTGTTTTTCTATACTGACATGGTTGACTGTGAGTTAAAGTTACCTGTTATCCTTTAAAAGAGCACCAGACATGCAGATAAGAGAGACGTTCTCATATTTTTATGACTCTATCTAAATGACTCCATCCATCAAGGACTCCATCACTCATAGCGACAAGCTGCAAGAGAAATTATGTTTTCAAGACCTTAAAGTACTCTGTACTTTAAGTTAATGTATATTTCAGCAGGTAGATCTGTGTCCTGATTGGAGGCTTTATTTTTGCCCTTAAGTCATTACCCATGTGCTCCTTAAATTCCCTTCTCATCAACCCAACTAAATACGTGGACTAGTTGGAATAAGTTCATCCAGACTTACAGCTGAACTATTTCTTCAACCTCTTTCTTGTTTGTCACTGTGGAATATTGGTTTGTATATTTATTGCTTAAACTGACTACTTCTTCTGTAGCCGAGTCCTCTGTAGGAAACTTCTTGAGTATTTAGTCGAGCAAAGAATTAAAACAGCCAAGAAAACTGGATGTCAGCTACATCCACATCATGAACTGGGAGGAGGCCAGAATTGTTTGTGAAGTTTCTGAGGAAGGTGGTAGAGCTACTGACGAAGCTGTTATGGTAAAAAACAAAAGAACAAAACAAGTACCCTTGTCTGTCATGTTAAAAAGTAATCATTGGGCATTATTTTAAGCAACCTAGGGTGGGGCTGCTATGTTAATGTGCACAGAAGATGTTTGCCTTTTTTCATCTTAACCCCTGCTCCTTAGAGAGTCTGCAGACACCACTATTATGTTTTATTCATGATGGTATTCATGCAAAAATGATTTAATGTTTTTTGCAAAACATGATATAAATCAACAACTTCTGCAGTAGAGAAACATTTGGAAATAATGCTATTTGACTGAATAACGTTTTAGCTGACAGCAGTACTTTGTTTGGTACGTGGTTATTCTTTTCATGATGGATATTAAACTTTATAACAAGGCCTGAAAATACATTTGATGAAAAGAAGTCCAAGATATTTTTCTATCTTTTCACTGTGAGATTATCATTAAACGTGATGGAATATTTCTGTTCAATCGTGGTTATACCGTGTAGTGAGACAGTCAAAATGGACGTGCAGGAAAACACCTACAGACCATGCTTTTTTTTACTTTGTGCATTGTGCAGTCAGGAAGTGAAAGCAGTGGCTAAACTCAGAGAAGACAGAGGAAACATAATTCACATAATCCTTTTGACAACATGGACGGTAAGTTAATTTCTTTCAGTTATCTCTATCAGGACTGAACACTGCACAATAAGTTGCAAGTTGCAGAAATGAAATGAATATCTAGTTTTGTTTTAAATATTTTTATTTTTACAGTGCACAGGCGCCACCCTTAGATTGCTGCCATAGATCAGATAGCTTGTGAAAAGTAAGGTGTGCCAAATTTAGTAGTCTACAGCTGTTATTTCAATGTGTCAGATACACATTTAATAAACATTTAGGTAAATCTAAATATCAGATCTGGCTCGGTTTCAGAAACCCAATATTAAAGTGGACTCAGGTCGGGATCAGGGCCAAAAAAACCTGATCGGGACATCCCTATAAAAGCTGTTTCAAAAAATGATCCTCAGTGTTCTTTACCACAATAGGTCCAGTTATATTGTTGAACTGTGATTGGTACTGTTAGAAGAGGTTAGCTAGATGTTTTTGATCATTAATATGCTCGTGGGCCTCTTGTTATGTATTGACACAATTCTTCATTCTCTTATTATGTTTATGCAGCTATTTTATATGAACTAACTGCTTTCCCTTTGCATTGTGACTTTTGACCAATTAGGATTTTTATTATATTTGAGCTCATGTGTATCTTCTTACATGTGAAAACAGCCAAAAGACAAATGTTCAGTATTATTGATGGACATTATTCTCTTTCAGTGTCAAACACAAGGAGAATTGTCATCTTGGGAAAAACTGGAGCTGGGAAAAGCAGCCTGGCTAACACCATATTTGGAGAGAAACTGTTCACGATCGACCATACTCTCAGCTCTGAAACAAGAGAATGTAAAGGAGAAACCAAATCTGTCAATGGAAGAAGCATCACTTTGATCGACACTCCTGGTTTGTTTGACACAGATAAATCTGAGGAGGAGCTGAAGCCTGAGATAGTGAGGTGTATCACAGAGTGCGCTCCTGGGCCTCATGCTTTTCTCATTGTGCTTAAAGTGGAGAGATTCACAGAGCACGAGCAGGCTGTAATCAACAAAATACACCAGGACTTTTCTGAAGACGTCTTCAATTATGCAACAGTTGTCTTCACTCATGGTGAACAGCTCCCTGAAGGACAGACAATTGAGGATTGTGTCCGCAAGAATAAGCTTGTGAGTGATCTGGTGAAGAAGTGTGGCAGCCGGTGCCAGGTCATTGATAATAAATACTGGAATGAAAACTCAAAGGATAAATACAGGAGCAACCAGTTCCAGGTGGAGGAGCTACTTAAGACAATAGACAAGATAATTGAGGCAAACAAAGGAAGCTGCTACACCAATGAGATGCTACAAGCAGTGGAGAAAGAAATACAACAAGAGGAGGAGCACATTAGACTGTTATCAGGAAACATGTCAGAGGAAGAGATCAGAGAGCAGGCTAAGGGCAACGTACTCAAGAAGCTTTTGATCAAACTGGCAGGTACTGCAACAGGTGTATTGTTAGGAGCGTTTATTGGTGTAGTAGTGATGGTTGGGGTAGTTGTCACAGTTTTAAAGGAATCTTCAGAGTCAGTACAATTACGACAAGTTATAGCCAAAACAGTAGCAGTTGCAGGAGGAGGAGTAATAGGAGCAGCAGGAGGAGCAGCAGCAGTAGGTGCAGCAGGAGGAACAGTAGGAGCAGCTGGAATATCATTAATCACACTTGCAGGGGCATCTGCTGCAGTGGGAGCAGTGAAAGGAGGTGTTACAGGATATCGTGCAGCTGAGGGAGCAGACACACCATTGGAAGCAGCAGAGATGACGGTAGAGGCTGTCAAGAATGAAGCTCAATCTGTCTTAGATAAAACAAAAGATTTTTGGGACAGAATATCACAGCCAAAGTCAAAACAGAGTCAAAACCTATAATGAGCCGTGACTTTTGAAGATGGGGAGAGAATGTATCATTAAAAAGTCACATCTCCCTGTAGGTTAAATAAAAATCTTGTTCTAAACAACCTTTAAACATTATCTGATTATGTTTCATGTATGCATTCATATGTAATATGTAATAGGTTGTACTTCCTGTCTGAGCTTCAAACTTTAGTCGCTTATTCCTGTTTCATGAGATAACTACAGAGTGTTGGTTTGATGTGTTGTCCAGTGCATCTACTGTAAACTGTAACCACAAACCAGAAAGATAAAATTGTTTTAACATATTTTATACATAGGATCTTAAAAATTGTTTAAATCAAACAAGGGTAGGCTGTTGGCTGTATTTCTGTCTGCTATTATAATATTGATCTCTGTTTACTGTTGCAAAAGTTAACCAGAAAATATCACTTCATGTCTGTACAACATCTTTGTGTTAGACAGGCTTTCTGATGCTCCTGTAAAAACAGCTGTGGTTCTTTGTGGATTACAATGTATCACCAAGGCAAATATGAACAATGAATAAATTGAAACGTGTAAAAAAAATGTGAAAATCATGTCTGGCCGCCTGATGACAGTCTCATGCAAATTCTCGTTTACAACACACACACACACACACACACACACACACACTTCAAACAGAAAGTGGAACTAGAATAAAGGCAGTTAGAGCACAGGAGAAAAGACACAGGACGGTCTTCTGATTGATTTTTACTCTTCACTGATTTCTCTTTTTACAACATGGACGGTAAATTAAGGTTGCTTCTTTCAGTTATTATTTGTTAACACTGCTCACTATATATTAATCTAAAATAACTATGTTACATTCCCGAAACTCATATATAGGCTAAATTATCCGTAGAAAGATCACATTTGAAACATGCTGGAGGCTCACTATTGTCATCAGATCAGCACTGGATGATGTAAAATGTAGCAGCCAAGCATGCAGCCTCCTGTGTGAAAGGACGCATGTTTGGTATTTGTGACGCACCAACCATTGTGTTAATCATCTGGCCTGTAACATTTCAGCAGAGTAGCCCATGTAATCTTTATCTGAGAAGACTGACGCTGAGAGTTTTGCCAGTAATATTTTGCTGTAAAATATTTATTAAGAAAAATCAAAGTTTCACTTTTTGTTTTCTCTCACTCTCTCTTAAATACACGCGCGCACACGTCTCTCTTGTGTGTGCATACTCTCTTTCACTTTCGCTTTTTCACTACTTTAGGTGATAATGGGCAGATGTGTTGTTTGGGGGAAGATATAAATCACCCCAGAAAGAAAAACATGCTCACATTTAGTGTTTTTGAGGATACAGCCATTTTAACATTCTGTTGAATAAAATGTATTTGAATCTGGGCGTTGTCTGACACATATAGGATAAATTTAAATTAAGATTGATTAATGCACTCTGCCCTTGATGGATAAATCAGCTCATCACAAATGCATATCATTTTGTTCAAGCATGACCTCTCTGTCTATCTGTTCCCTCAGAAAACACACAAATAAAGCACATTTGGTTAATGTTCAACCTAAAGGAATGTGAAAACAGCAGAATAAGCGAGAGAGAGAGACAGAGAGAGAGAGAGAGAGAGAGAGAGAGAGCAACTAAACAGAAACTGATACTTAAACTACCAAAAGCACCAGGCTGTGACACAGCATTGCACTATATTTCAGCAACCTCTAGATGGCAGCACAGAGCAACATTAGTTGAAGTAGAGATTTTGGCCACCTGATAAGTCCAACTTTCTCTCTCATCACCAACTGAGGGCAGATAGAAGGAAATGCAGCCGCAGGGATGTCTGAAAGTGGGAAAATCTGTTATGTAGAAGTTCAGGAGAAACTCATCCAAGAATATCAATGTTTTATTTTCAACTATGCTCACTACTCCTTCATGGAAGTAAGGATTTTTATTCAGCACAGGAAATAAAAAACTTTACAAACAGAAATCTCTAGGTTACACTGTATATGGTGGTAAACAGACTGCATAAAATATTTAGCTAATTTAACTTTCAGTATTTTCATCACCACTAAATGACTGTAGGTGTTTGTGTTACAGCATATAGCTTACACTTTTTAGACACTGTTATATAGTGATTTTGTTGATGGCGTAAGGAGTTTTGAAAACACAGTGCAACTCTGAGCATGCATTTATTGTTTTTGTCACCTGTTCTCAAATCTATTGTGCAGAGAAAAAACTATGATAAAGATTTGGATACCCTCACAAAATGTATTTAGAGTCTACAGCCATGCGAGAGGCTCTGTCAGGCCTGTACTTACTGTAGACACAGCTGTGCCTTGAGATAAATGCTAACTTATGTATGAAAATAAAAGCAATATTTGTTGCTCAGATGTGGATAAATGGAGAAATAAATCCCAATATATTTAACAAGGCACTGTTTTGATCTCGAGGCTTTTGGTCATGCTTTAAGCAAACATCACAAACATTAGTAAAGACAAACACACTCAATCTGTATACTGTAAGTCAGCACAAAATCACAATGACCACTGTGAAGTTGCTCTTAAGTAAATGCCTCAGTTTTTTTTTTAATTTACTCTTTGGCATTTACAGAATTAATGCACTTTGCACAGTATTTCTGGCAACACCACAGACAAACAGAAAAACGACATCCAGACTCACACATGAATATACAGTATTAATTATACATTGCCATTTGTCTCCTCTAGTGCTGACAACAAGGAGGATTGTCCTGCTGGGAAAAAAAGGAGTAGGGAAAAGTAACCTGGCTAACATCATATTTGGAGATACTGTGTTCAAGATAAGCCGTTCTTCCGAATCCACAACAAGTGAATGTCAAACAGAAACAAAGTCTGTCAATGGAAGAAGCATCACTTTGATCGACACTCCTGGTTTCTTTGACCCAGGAAGGTCTGAGGAGGAGACGAAGGCCGAGATACTAAGGTGTATCACAGCGTGCCCTCCTGGGCCTCATGCTTTTCTCATTGTGCTTAAAGTGGAGAAATTCACAGAGCACGTGGAAGATGTCATAGAGAAAATAGTTCAATGTTTCTCTGAAGAAGCTTTCAAATATGCTGCAGTTGTCTTCACTTATGGTGACCATCTTGACAAAGGAATGAAGATTCAGGAGTTTGTCAGTCAGAACAAGCATCTGAGTGATCTGGTAAAGAAGTGTGGTGACATGTGTCACGTCGTTGATAGTAAATTCTGGAACAAGTACGAAAAGGAAAAGAAAAAAAACACGAAAAAAAACCAAAAAAACAAGAACAACAAAGAGGACAGCTACAGAAGTAACCAGTTCCAGGTGGAGCAGCTGCTCAACACATTAGACAAGATGGTGAGGAAAAACACCAATTCACCAAACTTCACCAATGAGATGCTACAAGCAGAAATGCAGAAAGTGTGCAATAGCCAGTCAGCAGGAAACATGCCAAAGGAGGAGACCAGCAATAAGGCTCACAACAGTGTCTCTAAGAACGTGTGGATCAAATTGACAGGCCCTGCAGCAGAATCACTGGCGAAAGCTTTCTTTGGGCCAGCTGTTGTAGTTTTGCAGGAAAACAAGGGAGCAAGAAGAGGAGCAGAAGAGGTAACAGCAGTAGAAGAAGACGCAGCAATAATGGCAATACCACCAGGACGAGGGGCTGAAGGAGGAGGTGTGGAAGTACTTGGAAGAGGAGGAACAACAGCAAGAGTCAAAACAGTGTCAGGTAAAAAGTGGTCATAAATGATAATGGGAGCATTTTTGTGCCATGTTACCAACAAATCAGACTCATTTTGAAGAACAAAAGAGAATGGAAAATATTGTAATTTAATAAAGTTTCCATTAGAAACTGGCCTCCCTTTTCACAGTGATTAAATTATGTTTATGAAAAGCATTACTTGAAAAGGTCTACTTCTGTGACTAAGTACCACTGCAACTAAGTTTGCATTATGCAGGCATTTGCAGTGACAACATAAATTAATGGTCAAAATACTTCTAAAACCAAACTGACAGTGTGAAAGAAGAATACAGGCTATTCAGTACTGGTTACTCGTAATCATTTTGTTCTTCTAGTGCCACCAACAAGGATTGTCATCGCTGGAACAGCCCAAGCTGGGAAAAGCATCAAAGGTAAAAACATATTTGTATAGACTTTGTTTTTTACTTACACGTACTTACAAGTGAGCAAAAGCAAACTAGAGATGGACATACTGAGGTGTACCACAAGGCGCTCTTCCGGGCCTCATGGTTTTCTCATTGTGCATAAAGTGGAGAAATCCAGAGAGCTGGGGCCAGATGGATAAAACTGTGCAGATTCACTATTAAAACTGTGTGTACGCATATAGACAAAAATATGCACGCACATTCTTTTCGTGATATTTATAAAGCTGTGCGTATGCATGGTTCTGTTTTATAAATCTCAATCATCATTGTGGAATTGGGCGCACACACGCATAAGCCTAATTTCTACTCCTATATTTCTCCATAAATGGATGTAGAAACACCCTTATGCAATCGTTTCCATATCGATACTTCTGCCTGCTCCACCACTCAATAGACTTGTCAATGACAAGAACGGCAAAGAAGTAGTGCAATTTTACCTACTGTGACGCATCTGCGAGGTTCTCCAATAGCGCCAGAACATCTTACGTGCCAGTGTTTCACAAAGGTGTGGCTATTTACAGTGCCTGCACCATTCATTTATCACATTCTTATCAAATTATTTTATAAATACCAGTTCATGTCTGCAATTGTGTATGCATGTACACATCTACATCTGGCCCTGGAGGATTTTTTAAATTGTGAATATTTCTCTCCAGATGCTTCATTTTCACTCTAGTCAGGCCGTTAATGTGCACAATAGCCACCTTTCCCTAAAAGAAGAGCAAAGCAGTCTACATTTAATATTAACAGGTTCATGTTATCAGCAGTCCCTCTTCTCTGTAATTATCAATTCATGATTAGATACTTGTAGACATATTTCTATATCTGTATATTTTTTAACTGAAAAACATCTCCAGACTCTAAGTGGCAAGGTAAGAGAACCAGCGGAACACAAACACACAGTATTAATTTAATATCATTGTTCTCTTCTAGTGCTAAAAACATACAGGATTATCCTGCTGGGAAAAACTGGAGCTGGGAAAAGCAGCCTAGCAAACACCATATTTGGAGAGGATGTGTTCAAGATAAACCATAGCCCCATCTGTGGAACAAGTGAATGTCAAGCAGAGTCCAAAGCTGTTCATGGAAGAAGAATTACTGTGATCGACACTCCTGGTTTCCCTGACACAGATAAACCTGAGGAGGAGCTGAAGCGTGAGATAGTGAGGTGTGTCACAGAGTGCGCTCCTGGGCCTCATGCTTTTTTCATTGTGCTTAAAGTGGAGAAATTCACCAAGCAGGAGAAGGATGTCATTGCTAAAATATGTCAATATTTCTCTGAGGAAGATTTAAAATATGCTGCAGTTGTCTTCACTCATGGTGACCAGCTCCCGGAAGGAATGAAAATTGAGGAGTTTGTTGATCAGAATAAATGTCTCAGTGATCTGGTGAAGAAGTGCGGTGGTCGCTGCCACGTGGTTGATAATAAATACTGGAAGAACAACCAACAGGGTGACTACAGGAGCAACAAGTTCCAGGTGGCAGAGCTGCTCAACACAACAGACAAGATAGTGATAGAAAACAAAGGAGGCTGCTTCACCACTAAGATGTTACAAGCAGTGAAGAGCAAAATAAAGGAAGGGGGCAACACAAAATCAGTAGGGAACACGCCACAAGGAGGCACCAGCAATAAGGCTAATAATAGTGTCTCTAAGAATGTGTGGATCAAATTAACAGGCCCTGCAGCTGAATCACTGGCAGAAGCTTTCTTTGGGCCAGCTGTCATAGTTTTGCAGGAAAGTGAGGGAGCAACAAAAGGAGCAGCAGAAGGAATAGGATCTGAAGAAGCAGAAGAAGGAGGAGATGATGAAGAAGGAAAAGTAGAGGAGAAAGGAGAAGCAGCAACAGAAAAAGAAGCAGAAGCAGCAACAGACACCGAAAAAGAAGCAGAAACAGAAACAGAAGAAGCAGCAACAGAAACAGAAGAAGCAGCAAAAGACACCGAAAAAGAAGCAGCAACAGAAACAAAAAAAGAAGCAGCAACTGAAGCAGAAGAAGAAGCAGAAGCATCAACAGACACCGAAAAAGCAGCAGCAACAGAAACAGAAGAAGCAGCAAAAGACACCAAAAAAGAAGAAGCAACAGAAACAAAAAAAGAAGCAGCAACTGAAGAAGCAAAAGCAGCAACAGACACCGAAAAAGAAGCAGAAACAGAAACAGAAGAAGCAGCAAAAGACACCAAAAAAGAAGAAGCAACAGAAACAAAAAAAGAAGCAGCAACTGAAGCAGAAGAAGCAGCAACAGAAACAGAAGAAGCAGCAAAAGACACCGAAAAAGAAGCAGCAACAGAAACAGAAGAAGCAGCAACAGAAACAGAAGAAGCAGCAAAAGACACCGAAAAAGAAGCAGCAACAGAAACAAAAAAAAGAAGCAGCAACTGAAGCAGAAGAAGAAGCAGAAGCATCAACAAACACCGAAAAAGAAGCAGCAACAGAAACAAAAAAAGGAGCAGCAACAGACACAGAAAAAGAAAAAGAAGCAGCAAAAGAAACAGAAAAAGAAGCAGAACAAGGTGCTGGACAAGAACAAGGTGGTGGACTAATAAAGAGTGCACTTGGAATAGTAGGAGCAGCAGGTGCAGGAGGAGCAGCAGCAGTAGTGGCAGGAGCTGTAGCAGGAACAATAGGAGCAGCAGCAGTAGTGGCAGGAGCTGTAGCAGGAACAGTAGGAGCAGCAAGCGCAGGAGGAGCAGCAGCAGTAGGGGCAGGAGCAGCAGGTGCAGGAGGAGCAGCAGCAGTAGGGGCAGGAGCAGCAGGTGCAGAAGGAGCAGCAGGAACAACAGGAGCAGCAGGAACAGCAGGTGCAGGAGGAGCAGCAGGAACAACAGGAGCAACAGGAACAGCAGGTGCAGGAGGAGCAGAAGGAACAACAGGAGCAGCAGGAGGAGCAGCAGCAGGAGCAACAGAAACAGTGGCAACAGCAGGAGCAGCAGAAATATCAGCTGCAACAGGAACAGCAACAAAAGTAGCAGATTTAGCCCTGTTCACAGGAGTAACAGGAGCAGGAGTATGGGGAATAATTCAGGGAATACAATGGGTAAAACCACGGGTAATAGAATGGGTAAAAGAAAAAATTGTTCAGTTTATTAAACGTTTTTTAAAGGACCGGCTACCATATATTGGAA
Source organism: Macquaria australasica (assembly GCA_005408345.1). Taxonomy (NCBI): domain Eukaryota; kingdom Metazoa; phylum Chordata; class Actinopteri; order Centrarchiformes; family Percichthyidae; genus Macquaria; species Macquaria australasica. The sequence goes on along the minus strand of SEMN01000301.1, from coordinate 3,148 downwards.
TCACATTGCTGGTGGTTGTCTTCTACTCACTGCTACTGTTTTCATTTGGTGTCGAAGTAGGAATCCTTGGGACCCTCTTTTTATTGTTCTTGGTATTATTATTGTTTTTGTTGTTAGTGTTATTATAGAAGTATGTAACCATAAGATTTACAACAACCCAACTTCTGTGAATGGCAAAGTATCAGCAATTATTAGGAAAACAAAAGAAATCAGTTAGCTTGATAGTGCTGCTGCAACATCAAACTTTGCCATTTTTTCTATAACTTTTGAAACTTAGAGCCAGATTTCTGCTTCTCCTTTAAGGTGTTGAGATGCTCTGTCATAGGTGGAAACAGTGTAGGAATTATAGTAACGTAAGATTTAACCAAATTATTGTCGTTGCACTGCCACACCACTTTGTACATTCATTAAGTAATCGTGCGTATTCTTTTCTTTTTTTATAATCTCACTTAATGATAAAAAGGTGAGGCGAGGGGAAAAGTTTGTTTCTTGCTTGATGTATTTTGTGTGGATATGTTGTATTTTTATTCAAACATTTAAAAGTGAAAGAAAATGACGACTTTTTCTCCTATCACATAATTTCAGTTATGGAGCTTTTTGAAATGCAACAGAGCTTGAGCTTATTATTAATGCGTACACAAAAGAAGAGGTACACTAGACATTGCACTTGTACCAGGCTCATTGTTGCTAAAGTACATCTAATTATCATTTTATTGTTATTGTTATTATTGTTATTTTATTGTAGAATTTTGACTGAAGTAGGCTGACAGTGTAGAGAAACAGGATTGATGAAGGGGAGAGGAGAATAGTGCTACACAACAAGGGTTTATTGAAATTGTTTCATGAAATCTGAAATGTGTGGATGAAGACTTTGTGACATGTCAGAGGATGATTTTCCATTTTATTCTCTTAATCCTTTGTATTTTGAATCAAATGTAAAAAAACATAATCAAACAATAAAACAATGTATTAGACTCAAGTCCTCTCTGGATGTTTTCCCCCCTTTTCCATTGACACTTGCTGTAAGACTGATACACTAAAAAAAATCTATAGTTAAGTCAGGATTATGACTTCAGCTGCTTTCTAGAGAAGATATGAACTGTTATGTAAATTGGATGTATTACTACGTCCATGAAGACAGGCCTAAACAATACAAACGTTAAAAGACTCTCTGAGCACTGCAAATACTGCAATTGCATCGCCTGCCCACTAGAGAGCAGTATAATGTAATGATTTGGGGTAATGACGGTGGTGTTTATGAAAAAAATTATATTAACACTTATTGAGTTAAACATGAAGTCAAAAAGTAAATAACAGAATGTCATATGACTCCACATGGACTTTAGGTCTATCATTGAAATGTTTGCTTTCACACTACCTGCACTGCTGAAGAACATTTATTTTTGATACACAGTATTTTATCTAGGCAGTTGCACCCTAAATTTTATTATTTGATAACCACAATACAGATATATATTCACCCTGAACTCCTGAGGCTCCCAACAATAACAGCATACATGCTGCTGAGAGGTGGACAACCAGAAAAATAACATTATTTTTTGTATTATTTAAATATTATGTACTATGTCATTATTAATACTAATGTCTTCATTGCAGATGCTAATAGTTTTACTAAATTTGTTTCTGGGTGTATTTTGTCTCGATATTTAAAAGAATGAAAGAAAACAATGAAGTTTTTCTTTGCATAACATCTTTAGTTGTGGAGCTTTTTGACATGCAACAGAGCTGGCTCTTATTATTAATGCGTACACCTGAAAAAAATAGAAGTGCACTCTGTGATCAGCTCATTCCATAAGCCTGCCGCCAAGAAACAAGTCAAACAGGTTGAAAAAACAAAGTGAGAAGCAAACCGGAGCACGACAAAAGAAAAGACACGCAGTAACAACATCCTCGAGATCCGAGTCATTTTTAAACTCTGCCATGACTGATGAAAGCATGAACGGTAAGTTATTCTCAGTTATTCTACATGCACAGAAACAGTCAATATTTTCACCAAAATCAAAATTCATAGGTTTGTGTACATGTTTTAATTCTCATGATATTTAAATTACATTAGGACTGAGTGTTTTTGCATTTATTATAAGTGATGTGTGTGTTTTATAATGTTTAAATCATGAATATACTTTTGAATAAGAGTTTAAAAAAGTAATATAAGTGAAAGCATATGGTCCATTTAATCCACTGCACTAAATTAAAATGAGTCACTATAAAGATCCGGTTTATTTTGAAAAGTACCTGTATTTCGTATAATTAAGGCTGTAAGTACATATATTGTGTAAATAACAGAGCAATCCTCATTACAGCAGTGAAAATGCATTAAGTTTGGCTGCTTATCATGTAGTTATTTCATAAAACTCTTAGTTACCTCTGACCAATCACATGCAATGCAATGCAACTTGTGAAGAATAGCAATACAAAGAGTTTAAAATCATTTACAGTGATTGGCTTATAGAATGGGTCATATAGGGTATCCTAAATATGACCTGTTTGGCTCATTTTGATTGCTGAATTTAACTTATTTCTTACCTAAATGTGTGTAAAAACTAAGCAATCCACAATCAAATAATAATATTAAAACATTATCTTTTGCATATTTCCAACACACCTGTATCAGTATCCATTTGAACTGCTTGTTCACAACTTTGCACGAAACTATACTGTGTACTGTACAGAGACAGTGTCTATATTACTACTGTATTATATATTTCCTATTGTAAAACAGCAATCTATTTATCCTCACAAAAACACCCAAATACATGCATATCTTTGTCCAAAGATGTAGATTTAAGATGTAAGCCTAATCTGGCTTGTAGGCAGTGGTCAGTTTGATTTAAAAAAGCAGTCCATCATTTGCGAATTATGTTAGCAAGCTGGTATTGTCAGCAAAGTTTCACTACTTTTGAGCAGCTTTTGTATATTTCCTGCAACTTCAGAAACAAACAAGAGTTATATATATCACTGACACAGAGTCATTATTGTCTTCTAGTGCTAACAAGAAGGATTGTGGTCTTGGTAAAAACTGGAGCTGGGAAGAGCAGCTTCGCCAACACCATATTTGGAAAGACTATGTTCGAGGTAAATCATTCACCCAAATCCGGAACAAGTGAATGTAAAGCAGAAACCACAT